>OZ021680.1:9756059-10422007 GCA_963978505.1 Listrodromus nycthemerus | reverse complement strand
GATTACAAATCGGATGTCGGGTAGCTGCGATCAATCTATATATGCATCCTCGTTAAATTCATTACCTTTCTTCAATTTTATCCCTTTTCATTTCTGTTTTGTTCTTTCGTTTAGGTATACTTATTCCTTTCTATGTATATTATGTATAATAATTCATGGTTAACTTCGGATCGAAAACGAATTCGATGCCCGCTCAGCTAATTCGTTTCGTCAAATATTGCCCCTATAGTTTTAGTATTTATTTCACCGTAATCTCGATCGATCAAAGCTAACGAGGGCGGAGGGGTACGAGGGTAAGTTTCTACCTAACTACCTTCCAATCGTGTTAAATATTTTTGTTTTCGCTGCACCAAGCGGGGAAATTCTCATTTCTTTCAATTATTTCGTCGCTCTACCTTCGATCTGGTAGTTGAAAAACTTTTGTTTCAGAGGGTTGTCTTCTCCAGCGAGGAGAGTATGGTGCGTCATCCACTATGTTACAGGAGAGAAGGAACTATGCGCGTCACGATACATCTAAACGCTTAATTACATCATTTGTTAATGCTCGTCCGGATGTTGAGCCCCTCTGTCGTTCATCGTGTTTTGCGATTAAAACCTGTGTGAATATCACTTGAGTTTTACATGTACTTCCCTAACACTTGGTGCACACGAGCTGAGAAACGACTCACTTTTATTTTATGTTTTTTTTTCCCTTTCAATTTTTCGTTCATAATTTGTTAATAACGTCGCAAAAAGTCTAAGTCACGTTGATTCCTCGACGGTGAGCTTGAACCATGGACACGCTACTCGAGTACCTATCCAAGCATGTATACAACAATTAAGCTCTCACCAATCAAAATCTATTGCTAAATCTTGTTTAATCTACACTTATTCACGACAATAGCATGGCTTGTTTGTTGCTTTCGTTATTTTCTTTTCCTTCTTTTTCTCAATTAGTTTCGCGGAATCATTTTCCTTCGATAATGAATTTGTTCCACCGTCAACGTTACAATTACACTCACAAAAAATGGGTGGCAACCATATAGAGACCTTTCTATATAGCTATTGAATATAATTAACTAACTCTCCCTCTCACACCGTTATTATTAAATGGGTCTGCTAAAATGTATTCACCACATTACACCGACATACCGCTCATTAAATATTAAACACACTGCAATAAACTTTCAGTAAATCCAAGCACATATACGCCGCTTTTTTAATATTAATAATATTACATATCTCGTTCCGAACTCTAATGCACATTCACATTCATTTGACTTTTAAATCGTTCCTGGCTTAAGTTTAGGTAGTTTTTTCAATTTTATTTAATTAATTTATTTCTTCTTCTTTTCCAATGCACCATTTTTTTTTTCGTCATCGAAATATGGCGCAACGACTTCGTCTGTCTGTAGCCGCACGAGTAATCGCGATGCGGAGGTATGCACATTTCCGGATGATCGGAGCTAACCGAAATCGTGATACAGAAACAACAAAAAAATATCTATATCTTTTTCGTGATAATGAAGTGTCAATGACAGAATGAAAAAGAAGAAATCTGTCAAGCCAGTAAAAGTCGTAATTTTTCGGTTGGGGGGAGGATTAGAGTGTATTGCAGCACTCTGGGGTCGAAGGTGGCGGATGGGTTGCAATTGAAAAAAAATGTTTGTGTGCGTTCGAAGAATTGCAAAGATTCAGTAAACGTCGCTTTGTACTTTAAACTGGAAAAAAAGTATGATGCTTGTTTACGTGTTCCCGATTGGAACCGCGTGGGAGAAGTTTGCTCGACGGATCGTCGTTAATTCCATCTTTTCCGCGATAACTCCAGTCTCTACGATGACGACGAGGGCATCGGTATTTCTAGACTTGGTTGTTCTTTTATTTTTTTTAAATAAATTTGTTTACCTTGCGAATCTCGCTAACCTTTGCAATTCTTCGACAACAACGCTTCGGGACTCAGGGAACGCGCCCGCCTTTTACGAGTAGACTCAGAGTCCCGTTTAAATTTACTCGTACTTAAGAAATGTATTCGACTTTTGATCCCGCTGTCCGGGATGATTTTGCCAGGCTCCTTGCGAGGCGTTTGGATTGTTGGGTCCTGGGCCACCGGTACCGGGATTCCCCGTGTTACCGTCACCGCCTCCCTGATTCATCCAGCTGAGAAAACCAGAATTACCGCTGTTTCCGAGGCTATTGTTGCCCGACGGTGGTTGGCCCGGTGGTCCAGGCTGATTCGAGTAGCCCTGATCGTTTCCTTGATTTTGTAGATTACCGATAAGACCCCAAGATGCCTGGTTCAATGCGGCCGCAACCAGTGCCGGATTAACCGGCAATCCGGAGAGATTGAGTCCTCCAATCGCCAATGGATTTGACATACCGCCACCTCCGCCTCCGCCGTTGTTCTGACCGGTTATCCCGAGGGCCTGGAGATTCGGCATATCGAGATTTCCACGGTTGCCCGGATTGTTCCAACCATTCGGGCCCATGTTATTGCCCGAGTGACCCATGTACCTGTTTCCCTGATAGTTTCCCTGCATGTTATTGTCTATGGGACCGGCCATACCCCGAGCCCGCATGTTCGAATTCATCTGATTGTTAAAATTTCTGTTATTACCCTCGGACTTTGGGGCCGCGTTCGATACGTGGACCGAGACTCCCTTTATAATGTGATCTTCGCCGCACAATGATTGTGCCACCTCGGGATCAAGGAAGGTTACGAACGAGAATGCACGGAAGGGTTTCGGTATGAACACGTCCGTAACTTCACCAAATTTGGAGAAGTAGTCGCGAAGATCATCGGCAGTAAGGTCTTCTGTACAGCGTCCCACGAATACCTTGCAGGGTACTTGCTGAATCATTCCCTCCTACGCACAAACGCACAATCAATCAAACATTTACAACCGGATTCACCTGGACAATCATTCGGACTTGCTTCACATTCAGTGCGCATTGCTCTCGATTAAACTTCCAACTGCACATTTGTTTCTATTTTTTTTCCCATACGACAGCACAGCTCGCACGCAAAAAACCAATTCAACCGATTCATCAATAACAGTTTTGTTTTTAAATGATGTATCCGTGCCGTCTTACTCCAGAAAGCGAAACAGCCAGAAGAATCACGATCAATCTGCACCAACGTCAAGTACCAAATGACTTTCCTAAAATATGTTTTTTTTTCCATTTTTGTTTCTTGTTTTCACTTATTAGTTTTGATTCTAGCGCATTCTTTGTGCCGTAGTAAATACAACGAGGCCATTGTTATGTAAATTTATACAATAATACGTACAATATATTCACATCCAATCTGATTAATTATTGATGTTAAAAATGTCTTACTTCAATACGAAACAAACACATAAATCGACAATATATTCGAGAGTGTATAAACGCGTTTTTTCGTTTTCTTTCCTCGTCATCTAAGATCGTTTGAATCGTTAATAAATCGGGGACTCGTGTGCAATCACGATCCCGCGTTTCTATCTATAATGTCTTAAAGAGCTGTTACGCTGTTGTCGAAACTGTAGAGCACCACTATTTAATTAAAAAAAAATACCGGATCATACAAAGTATGGTGTAAACGTCAAAAGTTATTATCGCTAATATATACCCGATACATATGGACTATGTACACGGAACGGAATTAATGCCTTATGTCCGCGGAGAGCCTCGCGATTGTTGTGTCATATCCTAAACGAAAGTAACCACCGAATGGAAGGCATGCATACGTATACGAAGTGGGGATAAAAAAAAATACATTGATACTTGAAATAAAAACCGTAAGATAAACATACGGATAAACGATATAACACCGATGTCTCCTTGCGATGCTCTCAGATATCGTGGTACAGGTACCCGCTCGTCTCGCGAAATATCAAGTTAATCAAAATAAACAAATAAAAAAATAAGGAATATTTCAATCAACTTTGACTTTCGAGTGTTCTTTCTCATGATTTACTTTACCGCGTTATCCGCTCGCTTCCCGCGATCCCAATTTTGACGGCTAGCCCGAAGACAGTATCCGTCGGACTCGGGAATTTTCTTCTTTTACAAGCCAATTACAAAATGCTCTGTCCGCTCCCGCAGCCATCGAATTGCTATTTTTTTCGGCCTTTCTTTTCTAATTCGATACTTTTAGACAGACAGAGATAGAGACAGGGGGGAGACAAACTTTAGTATCTCGACGTTTCCGAGACGTGGTGATCCCTCGAGGGTCTGTGCTTGTAGTAACGATCGTAATAATTCTCCTTCTGCGGATACCTCGCAGGTTCGGCGAATCTGCCATCGACACCTCCTCGTCCGTCCACCGTGTAACGAGTCTCACCGTCTCTGCTGTCGGTGACGTATCTGACCTCCTCCTCTCTGCCATCGACGGGGTATCTCCTTTCGGCTTCCCGTCCCTCGACCGGATATCTACAATCCACTTCCCTGTTATCCACTGGATTTCTGTTCTCGGCGTGTCGTGTCTCAGAATACCGGGCGTCGGTCGAATGTCTGCTCTCAGCGGGCAGGTATCTACCGTCCGCCTCGTAATAAGTTCTATCGTATCCGTATCCACCGTATCTGCTCTTCTCTTGCTGATAATCTGTACTCTCGGTCGTGGCATACGTAGATCGTCCTTCGTAATTCGGATATCTTGTGTACTCCGCTTCGGTCGGATAATTCGAGCTCGGTGTCGCTGGTGTGTGAGCAGGCGTCATGTAATTCCTGGAATCATAACTCGTTTCCTCGTACGTGGTGTACGCCGGCTGCTTCTCGTAGTGATTGTAACCCTGGGCCTCGTACTTGTACTTGCTGTCATCGTACGGATAGTTCGAGGGATACGACGGATAGTGGGTCGTTTTGTAATCGTATTCCGATTCGTACCTAGGCGAAGTTGCAGTTTCGGAGTTCGTGTTCATATAGGTTTTGGCAACTGGGAGCCGGCGGCTACTCGGTGTGTGAACCGGTATAGGCCGGTAGCACTCGCTGTGCTTACTCGTATCAAACTGACGTGCCATCATAATGCCGTCAATGTTCTGGAACCAGACACACACCATCCCTCGACAATGACTCACAGTTTGTGCTCTTATTTTTTTTGTTTTCTATTTGACTCGATTCTCTATTATTTTTCTCTCATCCTCGATCTACACTCAAACACACACGCACACAGGCCTTGAACTCTCTCACCCATACGCAAATCCACACTCGTTCAATTTTTCCGTTCGTCCGTACTTCTAGAAAGCTCATCGAGATACGTTCTCTTCGATGATACAGCTTACAAGAAACAGAAGAGGATTAAAAAAAGAAAAAAGAAAAGTATCGCTCGAAGAAATCGTCGCGACTCGGATAAACGGGCTCCCATTTCTGCGCTTTGCTTTTCCCAGACGATGATTTTTTTTTAATCGCAAGTTCTTCTATTCAAAATCCGCTCAAACCCCGAAATATCGTTTGATATATAGCTGTGTCGCGTAACCGCTCAATTGGCATGTAACAAAGCCTCGAACCGAGAACAAAACGTATGTACGATTTTTTTTTTCCGAATCATACACCGCGCATCGCGGATACAAGAGGATTTGTCGTCACGCACTCCATCACGCCGAGTAGCAGTACACTTTACAATAATATTTTATTCTGTTTGACAATTTGATAATAAAAAGAGGCATACCATAAACTGCGTGCAAACATCAATCACTTTTTTGTAGCAGTATTGTACGGAACTTTTTGTGTGTTGGCGTTTTTCTTTTCTTTGACTCTTGTATGAAAGTTGCTAAGTGTATCGAATCGTGTCGTTTCTCTCTCTTGGTTTATCTGAGCTGTTTTTTTTTCTTTTTTTTTCGAGCGCTCGCAGTGTATCCTTTTTTTTTACTCTCGAGATCCGGGCGACACGTTCACGTTACAACATTGTTTTCCCCATTCATGAATATCCTCACCACGCACTCGCAAAGAAAATAATAGAGCGACTCGTGTACACGTAAACACGCCGAATCTTGTTACAAGCCGCGATAACGTCACCGCGGTCTGATAAAGGATTCACACAGAAAAATGAATACTTTGGCATCGGCAACGATTTTCACGTCGAATCATCATCAAGGCCCGTTCGCACTTTCGATCCATACAAAAGCACACGAAAAAAAAAAAAAATTATAATAATAATTTTTAAACCCATTCGCACTTTACAGTTTCGATGTTTCTTCTCGACTTTTCCCAAGCTCATTCATCTATTTATACCATGAACTGTCCCTCATTCAGTATAAAACATTGCTGAATCACTCCACGGAGATAATGATCGATTTTTTCAAGACTCTTGGCACACTAATGATGATAATAATAGATAGATTTTAAAAAATTGAATTAACGCGCGCCGTACGTTGTGACGGAGGAACACCGAGTTGCCGAGAAACGTACGCGCGCAAAGTTCGTTCTCATAGTTATTTTCTTTATTGTTTCATTAACCGTAAAGCAATGAAAATAGCGATCTTAATCTCGTACATATTTATCGCTCACAGATAATTCGTGAACTTAACGGTTAACGTCTGAATTTTCAAATCAATCAAAGAGAATTTTTATTTCCTTTTTTTTTCTATTTTTTTTTTCCCACGTTTATGCGCTCTCGCTTATTTTTTTCGTTCAGCACGTGCTTACCTTGCTGTTGGGAACCTTGACGTCACACCATCGTCCATCAATCATGTGTCTCTGGGCGAGGCATCTTAGTTGGGACTCGTAACTTCCGAATCTGATGAAGCCGAATCCCTTGCTCTGACCCGATTTTGCGTCCTTCTTCACCTACAAGGAGATACGCGAAAAAACGCGTGTCAGAATATTTCCGTCTTATTTTCCAATATAGATAATATATATGTATATATAGTTACGAGAATGAGTGCACAGTATAACACACGTCAATTCACCCTGCCAGCCAAAATTTTAGAGTATACAGCGAGCTATTTCGAAATGATTTGCTTCAAGATGTGTCCAAGTTTCTGGCATTTAATTTTACTTTCATGGAAGATCAAATATTTTCATGACAATCTGGAAGGGTCAACCGTACATCGATGTGATAATTGCAAAAGGACTTGCTCTAGTTTGTTATGTTCGACTGTTCAACTGCAAAGTCATGTATTTCTTGTACATTAAATAAAAGATACAGATATTATAAGTTATAAGGTTCCTTCTGACAATAATTATAATCTCAATGCCTATCAATTGCGTGTTGAGGGCTTACCTGTGCCATCAAAACCTCGCCAAAAGTCTCAAAATATTCACGCAAATTTTGTTCAGTCGTCTTCCAAGGCAATCCAAGAACGATTAAATCTGTGCACCGTAACTTTGTTTCCATTCTCTTCGTCTTAGCCGTTGAGTTTTCCAAGTTATCGTCGGACTTGCGTTTGTTCTCTGCAATAAGAACACCCAAAGAATTTTTTAAATTAATTTCTTTGTCACCTGCATGCTTCTCAGTATCTACGAGAAGGCAATATTAATAAAGACAAAGAAATTAGTAATAAGTAAACAAGTAGTACAAAAGTAAACAAAATTGAAATCTGTATGAGTGAAATTCTAGCAGCGCAATAAAATTGTGTCATACGAGATCCTTATAACAGAAACATAACCGAACAGTGTGTTCAAAACTTGGCACTTTACTTTCCTAATACTGGTGTACCAAAGGTAAGGTTGCGGCAGAAGAATAAAAAAATACATGCTGAAAAATAAACTTGGGGATGGGAAAAACAGGAGGATGTTTGGGATACATAAAAAAAAATTTACGTTGCAGTGCCCGCAACCGGGAACGAGTAAATGACGCGATGTTATGGATGGGCGTTACGAGAAAGCTTCTAAACAATGATGATTCATGTTCCACGCAAGACCTCGACGATCTTTCGTTTGTGCGTGTGAATGGAACAAAATTCTAATAACTACAAGGAGTATGTAGCATTGGATATGGAGCAGCTCGAAGCTCGTGAGAAACCGCAAAATGTTAGCGTCGCTCGAGGAGTGTCCGTGTATAGCTTTGTCGCTCCGTCTCTCTCCGACTCCCTAGTCGAGTCTCTCTAGACGGGAAGAAGAGAGCCTTGCACTACGGGGTACGCGTTAAAAGCAATATCGTTTGTGTACGTGTGATAACATATGTTGTGTGCGTATCGGTGTGTGTGTGTGTGGTTGGTATACCTTTTGGAAAAACGCAGAAATAGACGGCTTTGCCCCATCCATTCTCGGGTTGATGAAGACGACCGTCGACGAGACGGACGCCTCGCATAGTCCGCGATTCCGGATTGCGATATTTGAGCCCACAGGTTCCGGGGAACTGGGCAGCTAGCGTAGTCAACAAGAGTGTGCTATCGTCCTCGGTGGGCAACTCTATCGGCTCCTCGCCCTCGTCCTCGGCAACCTGGATGTACGATGACATTTTTTTTTCTTTCTTTTTTCTTTCCCGGATCACACAAAATTCTCGTTCGCAATAACGTTAACGAAGCACTCTCTCTCTCGGTTGCCGAAAGGGGGTGGTAATTAAAAAAAAATAATATCCGTACAACACAACAAACACACACGCTCTCGGATTCTCGCAGCAATCACGCAACACCGCACCTCTCTCTCGCGCTTACGATGTGCCGTTCGTGCATCGAAAACGATGAGTCTGAATAAGAGTGGGGGAGGGGAACGGCGGGCCGGGGGGTCGATAACGGAAGCGGAAACTGCCGTGGTTCTAGCAGCCCTATTTCGAGACGCCGCCGCTATCAACGCGGACAGCCGTTATCGCTCTCCAGAGATTCGTTTTCTTTTTATTAATGAACAAACTCCCTCCCGAGACTCAAAATAGCCAGGGTTTGGGAAAAAGATGACTGAAGAAATGTTGGAACGAGCGGTTGTTTCAGCGATTCTTCATAGTTGTACTGTTGGAGAATATTTCTCATATGTCTGCAACGACGCCGCGGGCAGTGGTAACTCAAAGAACTACCGCGAAAAGATCCAGCCGAACGTGACATCTGGTTGATGGGATCGACCAACAGGTCAAAAAGACCCTCGCTTCTCGGCTGTTGTAAAATGGTTTATAATTTAATCCAATTGACAACGCGATAACTTTCTAAACGGAGTGAAACTATGATAAATATGGTTTCAATAATGATAGTTTAATATTTACATTTCGTAAAGTACAACAAGCAGAATGTAACATACGCTCCTTTCGAACTCATAAGCATAAACTTTATTTTTTTATTTTTTTTAATCGATCGTTCGTCGCAATACGCCAACTACCACACATTATCCGCAAACGACGTCTCATGTAGCGGAGTTTTCTTTTTCGATAGTTGTGATTGATCATGGGGCGATTCGACATAGAAAATACCTTAAATTAATTTACCTATTTACTATATTTAACAGTCTATACTTCAACTAAAGAAAGAATTGATGAATGTAGCTTGATGAAGCTACTCTAAGTGATTGCGACTCAATGCAACTGAGAATGTGTCTACTCTCTCTCTCTCTCTCTCTCTCTCTCTCTCTCTCTCTCTCTCTCTCTCTCTCTCTCTCTCTCTCTCTCTCTCTGTGTGTGTGTGTGTGTGTGTGTGTGTGTGTGTGTGTGTGTGTGTGTCTATACTAGATGATGCGCTTTCATAAATGCACCCATCGTATATATTTTTTCACTATACGAATATATCCAACAAAAATGACTTTATATAAAAATATCTCGTGCTCAAGGAGTCCGAGCCGTTCTGATGTCAAACACATGCGTAGAAAAATCTTCTTTGAAATGAATAATAAACTGATGATTTTTGTGTTTTTTTTTGTCATATGAAATGTGGTAGTACCTACATTCATTTTACTGTCTCATACATACACACGCAAACATTATTCAAGTATGAGTTAAGTTTTTTGGGACAGACCCCGTTAGGATGGGTTTACCATGTAGACAGCGTATTTTTCTTCAAAGATACTTCCGCAACGTATATAACAAGTGTACAAAACTAGTAAATAGTAGGTGACGAAGAGTTCATTGAGTACAGTTGATCAGGTCAGAAATTCATCAAAGGTAATGCTTTTTAGTTCGATCGTTTTTTGTTTTTGCCTATTTTTTGTTTATCATTTAGGATTTTCAATTGTAATTGTAAACTTTGAGTGGGGAAGACTACTGTCATTGAAAAAGTATCTAATACTGCAATTGACAGATGCGATGAAGTGTTCAGTTGGTAAAGCACATATGCTATTTGAACAATACATGACGAGGTTTCACGAGCCGATAGAACGTTAATTCAGCGTTTGCTGTGACTGTAACGAAAAATTCGAAGGGGTTTTCGCATCCGTGTTCATACTCTGCTCATCGAATTTTAATGTACAATATATAATATTCGACTTTTACGCAATTCGCATCCTCTCGATTGATCTTGGTATATCTACGTTTATTTATATATAGTTTTGTTCTCAGAATCGCACAAATCTTGTAGACGAATGATCAGACTTGCAAAACTCCCACACACATGCATTCGTGGCCGTTAACGTATAAACAATAAATATTATAACAAACTTAACGCGTATACGATAAAAATGATGTCGGCTATCCGTCCGGTTAATGAGTGTCCGCATATATGATGATGATTTAATTTATATATGTCTTACGGTGCTGGTTTTAGTATTGGTGAAAAGGGGGTACATGATTCCAGTACAACGCTGCCGAGGCACTTGCTCCCGCTCTTGTCGTTGTCGTCGGTGAGGACATTGTCGCGCAACCAGTCGCTTGTCGAATCCGCCGGATATACACAGGGTTTCGAACGGAACTTGTTCAGCGCGAGATTCTTAACGAAAGTCGTTGTTCTGTTATTTGGACTCTCGGTGGTGCTCATCGGATCTCGATTTTCGTCTACAGATTTCGGCATATTTTCACCCTCCTCGTCTGACGAACACAGATCTACGATGAGAATTTTTTTTGGTGGTTCAGACCGTATTGTCGTCGTTTTGTTAGGTAATTGTCTTGATGGTTCCTTTATCAAGGTTATTTCTACCAAATCATCAATCGGCATGAACTGGGACGGGCAAATCACAGGGTGATTGGCGGGAACCTTTTCGATCGTCACCTCGACGACCTTGGTGCGATTGTCGTTGTGTCTGTCTGCGGACAATTTACGCTTCAATGCGAAATTAGAATTATGCGCTTGACGAACTTTCGATAGTGGTCTTGGTCTAGTGCGCGGTGTTATGCGACGAATGGGTGGCTTATACTTCGAGGGATCGCGCTGCAGTTCGGCTATGGCTTCGGGACTGCACCTCGACACGACCACATAGATCGGCCGGCAGGCAATGTACAACAGCTGTGATCGCAAACTCAAAACTGTAAAACATTTTCAAAAACGTTAATGTGAAATAGTAAATTTAGCTTTCGTTATCGAATTACGTACGAATTATAACTTACCAGGTTTGCCTCGACGCGAGTTAAACTTGTACTCGTAGCCGTACTGCTGCTGCTGCTGCTGCTGCTGCTGCTGCTGCTGCTGCTGCTGCCGCTGCTGCTGCTGCTGCTGCTGCTCCTGCTGCTGCTGCTGCTGCTGCTGCTGCTGCTGCTGCTGCTGCTGTTGGTCCTCCGTCAGCGGTCTGTCTCGATTGGGTTTGTATGTTACTACCCATCTGTTGTACTCGACCACTCTGTCGAGCCACTTTGGTCGAGCGCTTTTGCCGAGAGCCGGTGCGTGCAGGTGACGTTCTATCCTATCTAAGCGCTCCTGTTGTGTGTTCTCGGTCATCATCTTCGATTTTTTGGCTATAGCGAGACCCGCCGGCGAGGAGAACGGTATCGACGGACAGCGACCCAGATTAACCGAATTCCTCACACGACGCGACGCCCTATTAGCGGTAATGATTTCCGGATTACAGGTCACAGCTCTCGACTTCACCGATGGTTTTGCCGGCGGATCATTTTCCGAATATAAGCTGAAGTACTCGAGGAATTGATTTTGCGCCAATTCAGATTGGATCGGCGGCTCGTACGGTGTCTGCGGCCGAGATGCAGAACTCGTCGGTAAATTTTCGCCGCATGTTTTTTCATGATCCTGCAGAATTTATTAAAACAGTAATAACGGAGATATACGTGAACAAAGCGATCCTATTCCGCTACAAGTGGACAACGTAATCGGTGCCAAGTTTTTGTTTGTTTTTATGCTTTTTATTTCTACCTTCATTTTCTCAAGTCCCACGAATTCAGCGTCGCAATTGTCGCACAGATATATTTCATCAGACGGCGGTTGTATAACGACCAGCGAGTGCGTTTGTTGCTGCTGCTGCGGCTGCTTAGACTTATTTGGAAAATTTGAAGCTGTCCCATGTTGAGGCAACAGAGATCTTCGGGGACTTTCTATCACTTTGTCATAATTCTGGAATAGATACAAGTTTTTTTTCGTTTGTTCATATATATTTCCAAACGCTCTTTCGTTCTTTCGCATTGGAAACACTCAGGTAAATCGTAAACACCACCGCGTTCGGCCTTAAAACCCTGCGGTCATTATCGTACCATATTTTCGTTGCGGAAAGTGACCAACAATTTCCCCGAGGTCTTGTGATAGAGGCTTGTCGTCGAATCCCAATTATTTACATAGTAAAGCTTGTCTCGCGGATATTGCGCGAGATAGGAACAGAAGCGCAACAGATAGTCGCTTCTGTGATACGTGTAACACCTAAATACTAGTTTCTTCAGATTCGCCATCCAGCTCTGAAAATTATGAAATTGCTTGTGAAAATATGCGTTAAGTTAAAATCACTTCATTCCAAACGTGTCGCGTTGTCACTCACGTCGTTCGTTTTCTTGGGTCGAACAAGAGGATTCGAAAATTTAACTTCCTTTGGCCACCATTGAGGTTCGCTTATTACCTCTGCAGTGTCGTGACCCAGCGAACATTGGACCATAAACGTTATAAAACGTTCCAGTTGTTTCTGTCAGAAGATAAATGTACCATTTAGTATAATTAACTCATTTAATGGAATTACAAACATTATTATTATTCCTTCAATTTATGGAAAATATGGTAGCAACTTATGAAAATGTGTGTCTACATAAATAAATATATAATGTCAAACTGATTTATAGAGATGTGTTTTGAGAAATTTTATGTTAGGTTCCAAATAATAAATTTATATACCAATGTTACTTTGTCCAACGACGTAGGATATCCTTCGGCGAACAGGAGAGGAAGGTTTGATATCATGGAACCTTCCTCAACCTTGGGTAGCTCATCTGGCGATGTGTCACCAGTGGCAGCCATCATGCTCTCGTCCGCATCGTTGGGGAGTCGGTCCTGCGCCACTTCTACCCCATAACCATCTTCCTGTACCGCTAAGAACCTCATCTTTCCAGCTTCAACATCCTCTAGTGTCTCGTCTATTGCATTACGTGTTCATTGATCCCATTTCAGTGCCATGCGTAAATTTCCTCATGCATCCTACCAATGTCCTTGAAAATCAGAAACGTAAAATGTTTATCAACTTGTTTTTTTTTTAATTATGTGACATATTGTGTTACAGCAAATAGAACATAAACACAGCAATAATCAATACAATTTCTCTTATTCGAGTAAAATAGTAAAAAACAAGTTGCTCCATGAACGACGACATGTTTGAATACACTGTTATCAACGAACATACATTTACTATTAAATAGTAGCAGCTGGTATGGCAATGGAACAACAGCTGAATCCGACTGATATTCTTCATTGCTGCAAGCACGGTGAGGACATAAAAAGATTGATAGGGTCACACAGATTACAGACGTTTCCTGCAGTGCTCATGTTAACGCTATGTAATCCTGTAAGAGGACTTGAGAATTGATATATATCTTGCGTCACGGATTTCCTATAACCATTGCAATGACAATAGTTATTGCAAAACAGAAGAAATATGGCGGCCTTATATAGCATACACGGATTTTCTGTACAACGTGCTTTTTTTTGTTTTCAAAACACACGGAACTTTATTGCACAAAACAATCGTAACGAAATGCGTTTTCCAAAACTCGAAATATCACGATTAGGGTGGAAATGCTTTGTGTGTTTTTTTTAAATACCGTCGAGAAAAAACGAGGTTCGACATTGCGAAAAAAAGATGCGTGATAATCTCTTGTATTTTGGCTGACGGTGCAGCAAGCCCTTGCCTCATTTTTGTTTTTTCGTTCACGGTTGAATTTAAGATAGCGTTCCGCCTGCATAACAGCAATGATTTTTTTGTACGGCGACTCGTTACGCATTAACATGGTACAAAAATAAAATTAGGGAAGTGGATCATTGTGTACGTGATTACCTACTAATGTCGTACGTTTTGTTAATGTTGTATGTGTGATCGAAAGCGCCAGACTACCTTAGCATATCGTCGATCGTCGAAACCCCCTTCTCCTTTCCTTTTTTTCCTCGGGTTAAAAAGTCACACGCCGCTCAACTGTTTACCGTCCCATTATCACCCACCGTCTGCACACAAAAACTCTCACACTAATTTAATCGTTAAAGTTCCGAAATAAGGGATTACAAGAAAATGTTTCGGTTCGTAACAATTATCACGAGGACAAAGCTTGCGCGCTGACCCCGAGGGTCTCTGAACCACTGAGCCAGGAACCGTAGACGGTATTCAACAATCAACCCTGTACTCTGACGACTCTAGTAGAGTACGAGGGCAAAATTAACCAATACGACTTTGCACTCGAAATCCGTCAACGCTCTTATCGATTTTGAAAACCTCGACGGCGCAATTATGCGGACAAACTTATTCGCAAATACCGCCGATACGTTACAACCCTAATGAATAGTGAGATTTACACAAGTTATAAAAGGTTTTATTAGAGTGACTGACAGCTCCCTCCTACAGTCGTGAATAGTGCTCGTTGCCACTATAACCCAAGATGGCCGCGAGGAAAGCGCACAACCCGCGGTTCATTCCCACCACACCGATCTGTGAAAAGATTCCAGTTGGTGTACTGCTTCGCCCTACAGCCGGCCCATGATGGTTTATCATTCAAAAAAACTCACCACTTTCGGATTTCTCGTGACGCCCGTGATCGGCGATCGATTGCGGAACAGAAAAAATTGAAAAGATAAAAAATGACCTTAAGGATGATACAGGGCTTAAGGCCCCTTCTCCCAGTCCAATAGTAGAACAATCGACGGACGATCGACGTGAGCGCCACCGCAAAAAACAAGGTATTACGGGTATTACCCAAGCATCCCGGAAACTGTTTTGGCGCAAAGAACAATTTTTTGGTGATTAGCTAATGTGTCGACGACGTGATTGTGTTACACGTATAGTTAGGCCGGTCCAAAAATCCGCCACGTTAGAATGAGCTTCTTTATAAACCCATTAGGATTTTTTAAATACATTTATTCTACTTCAGGTCATGTAGCCGAAAGAGTGGCGCTGCTGTACACGACATTTAATTTGCAGGTCGTACTGTAGTCGGTGTTATCAATGTTGACAATGTCAATGTGCAAAAACGATTGGCTCTCGATCGAGTAACATTTTGATGATACCCGCATTATATAGTTTCACAAAAGAATTTGCAGTTCATGAAAATACCCGTAAGTTATTTGACGTACAATATCGAGATGTAACACGAAATGGCCGCTACAGCAGACCGGAAATGCTCACTCTCGGCTGCGTAACGTCGCTGCGTTATCAATTTACCCTCTCACTCGTCGGATGCATGAAACGTACCTTCGAACCTAGAGTGGGGACAAAGCTTCCTGTCGATTACGACAAAGAAGTAGGGAAGTAGTAGCATATGGCCTTATAGTTACGCGCAGCTAAAAGAGAGTTCAGTAAGTCAATTGAAAAAGAAACACGTTTCGTTTAGCTTGTCATCCTGGAATTTTATTGGGCTCATTGGTCTAACAGTCTACGGCACCTGTTATATGTACATAAGCAAAAAGATATTACGAGTCGTCCTCGTGTATACCAAAACGAAAAGATGACTTCTTGTTCGACGCTATATCGGTAATGTGAACGTTCAAGCTCGCCTCCGTGAGATCCGTGTCGACCTTGAGTTTTCCACCGTTCGAGTTTAGAGAAATCTGAAATATTGGGATTGTCGGAAGGGATTTGCAATATTGGCTATTATCCAACTAATAGAAAGAGTACCCTGACGCCCTCGTCCCTTCGACGAAAATGTTTCGTGCTACGTCAATAGTGCCATGCTTGGTCGGCACGGTTGAGCCAACTGGCTTGGGACAATCCCCCCTCTCCCCCAATGAATTCCGTGTGAAATACTAAGGCAAGAGCCTCGGCTTCACCGCGCGGAATTCACGCGACAAGCACCAAGGCACTCTTCCAATGAATGCGGTCCTTGTATCAATTAACAAGGTCCAAGTGAGAAGAATCAGATGGACTCACTTTTGCGTATGTAAGCGCAGAACATAGGCCCTTCTGGTTTTAGTCGGCGGTTATCATTAACGTTAACTAATAGTTAACGTTAACATTAACGTTAGTTACTCATCGGCATGTTAACTCTAAGATATAAACTTACCAATCCAATTTTCTTTGATACACCTCCGTCTTCGTTCTCTCGTTCGAATATTTGGACTTTCGTCTTGCCATCCGAGCTTTTTGGTACATCTATGGTAGTTTGTATTTTAATCGGAACAATCGTACCCTCTGGTAGGATAATCGGTTCCAGATCGTCGAATTGAACGCCGAGGGCCTTGTCGAGGCAGTGAAGCTCGACGTTCCTCGAATTCAGATTCCGGTCGTGCATACCGTGAGATAAAAGCAGAGACGAATGTATCGCGGCACCGATCGCCATCGTTTCGTCAGGGCTCCATCGGCTGGTCAGTACCTCACCATTCGGAAATAGTGAGCCGATTTTCTCTTGCAACTTTGGTATCTTCATTGTGCCCCCACAAAGTATTATTTTGTCAATGTCAGCTACTGTGTGTGATGTTGCCTCCAGTATGTCCTCGATTGGTTTTATGTACTCAGAGATACAGGAACCGATCAAATTCTCGAATCGCGCGCGGCTTATGTTGTAACTGAAATCTACACCGTCATACAGAGACTCGACGAAGCAATGAGCCGACGACATCGTCGACAGTATGTGTTTGCACTTTTCAGCTTCGGCAGTCAGTTTCGATATTGATCTTCTGCTCTCCGTTGGATCTAGTTTGAATTTGTTGCTAAACTCGTTGCCAAGAAATTTCGTCAGTATCTGAGTGAGCTTGTTACCACCGAGTTCTGGATAGTATTTCGTCGACTCGATCATGTAAGCTCCGCCAACCGCACGGATGATAGTCACTTCGCTGGTCACTCCTCCTATTCTGTACACTAAAACCAAACTGAAAAGGTCCGCTACGTTAACCAAAACACATTCTCTCCTTGGCTAGACTGATAAGACGAAACAAATGCGCGTTTCAAATGAGCATTACATTTTTGCACAGTAGAACCCTACTTAGTTAACCTACGATCAACCAAACGACATTCCGTGTTAACCAAGATGTAAGCTTGGATAACACAAATAAAGCAGCAATGCCTGCGCACTGAGTGAGTATTTGATCTATTTTATCGTAAATTTCATTTAACTGGTGTACACTCACTCCGAATTATCTCTGGGATAAATGGAGTTCTACTGTATTTTGTCATTGTACAAATTAAACTGTTGCTGCAAACAAAAAGATTAACATATGTAAAATTAATTTCAGGGTTCAACAAAACAATTTGAGAACGTTACCAGGACCTTTCCATCCCATGTGTGTACTTCTACATTTCCAAAAATACTAACTCTGTTTTTTTCTTGTCCTTGCCAATGCTGTGAGCTAGACAAGTGGCTGTGGGTTCCCCAATAGTCTGTAGTACCTTGAATCCTCCTGCCTCAGCAGACTGACTCCATGCTCTTATGCTCTCGGGACTGAGTCTCAAGGGTACGCACAGTACCACATTATGCTCATCATCGTCATGCGCAGCAGTTGTAGAAATATCGTACATCGCTTCAAAAATCATCGTCGATATATCGGCTGGGGTTATCTTCTCATTTTTGTCTCCTCTCTTAATGGAATAATGAAGCTGCTTGGACTCCACTATTAGTTTGCTGGGGCTGCTTTTAATTGCGAGTTCCAGCTCAACGGGGTCTATGCCTTTGTGCATGAGGCGTTTGTTGTGTATCACAGACACTGGGCCATTTCTGAAGAGGCCAGATTTTGCCGCCAACCCGATAATCTGCAAATAATCAATTATTTTCCCATTGAAAAATCCTCGTGCAGCGTTCTTTCTAACCTTCTCAACAACTTTACACATTTCACAAAATTTCGTACCTTCTCTGAGTCGTTGAACGCGACAACGGCGGCCGTAACTCTATCACCAGCGTTATTCGCCACGACGTCGACATTTTCATCCTGAAAACAGTCCAAAAGTGTTTAAATGAACGAGGAAACTAGTTGATGCCGGCCAATAAGTTCAGTATCGTTGGAGAGCACGCCCGACAAAACGTGGTTGCGTTGGTTACAAAAATGAAAATAATAATTCCAACCGTGTCAAGATCATAAAACTCGTGACACTTATCCTTCGCGTTAACACACGGTTGTCGCTAATCTTACTTTGTATATCGCCAAACACGCGGACGTGTTGCCCAAATAAAGACCAAACGAAGCCGCCGCTGCCATCGTGTATACACAAGTGCACCAGGCGCTGCACCTCGCAAATTTGGTGAATTAAAAAAGTCAAGATGGCTGAGCGTACGACCCTGATCGTATCTTGGAGCGGAGATTCGGATCCTGGATGATTTTTCTAATAAGTTTTTTTTCGAGATTCTGCGGATAAGAAATGATGGAGATGAATAAATCTTTAAATTTTGTTTGTTTTTATTGTTCATATATTTTTTTTCATTATCTTTCGAAACGCTCTCACTATCTTCTCGTCCTCTTTCTTCCTTCAAATATATTCTCTATTTTTTCGCACGATCGGCGAGTATGCAATATTTTAACGGCAAAGTCACGAGAACTGCAAACTCCTTTGGGTTACAGTTTGATGAAAATATATTTTCATTTGCATAAAATTACAGTGCTCTATGTGAATATGAAATATTTGTTAATGAATGTACAATATAAAAAACTAAATAAACACTATTCTGCAACAGGATAAATGTTATGAGGGATCGGCAATCATCGAGTGAAAGTTTTTATTCGAATGTTTTTACTCTTCGATAAAGCAAAATTTCAATTTTCACCGGATGATCGACATTTCGTGTACTGTACATTCGAAGATCGCTCAGTGATGTAGCAGCATGCAACTATATATTTATAGTGTAACTTGTTACATATATATGTATATATATTTCCAATGATTGTTATATCATATACAACGGAGAATCTGAATTTTCGTTCGTTGACATTAACAGCACGCACATAAATTGACGGTCCGAAGGTATCTGCCCGCTATTTATCTTTGGCAGCATTTTCGGAATTGCAATCGTTTGAGAAGACACACAATTATTGTTTATTTGGCGAACGGTTCGTGATTGATGCATGGCGTGGAGAATATTAATATACTCAGTATTGTTCGAAAGAAAAAGGAGAAAGTGTTGTCACTAACGGCCACAGTTGTAATATAATTTCGTTGGACTTAAACGCACCCAAAATTAAAAGTTAAGAAATTCCAATATAGGGCACGTGCAACGAATTTGGCAAATTGAATTCACTTATGAAAGTTGGCGTTGCATTTGTGAATATAATAAAAATGTGTATGAAGCGTGTAAAAATTTATAAAAATAATTGAGGAATCGCGACTACACGAACGACTTCTTCACCAGTGGGAATGTTACGACAAAACAAAGTGTGTAAAATTCTTTTTCCATAATTTCGGTATCGAAAACATATCTCGATTTTCTGTTGCCAGGAAACGAGGTCAAGGTCATTTGTCCCGTGACAATTGCATCTCAATAACCTTGTGGATTATTATAGCTTTCAAGGACAGTAACGATTGTTTACCAAAAAAAAAAAAACAAAAAACATGTAACACTGTATGATAAAGGTTTGACCTTTCGGAACACATAGAAATATTGTTCTCTTAGCCTGACCAGAAAACAACATTCGGACTAATGCTAAAAGATTTTTGTTCCCAAGACGCCAGCACCCAACTTAGACTTTTAGATTAAATACCATGCTGAGAAATTGCTCGTAGTGAATCGTGATAACACCATCCAGATCATGATCATATTTTCTGAATGCAGCTGTTAGGGTCTGTAAAAGAATTAGTCCGGTTTCAATTGAAATTGTCTCTTTTGTTTATTATTTTCTATACTCACATACAGCACGATGCAGCACTGAATGAAATCGTCGAAGTAAATTGTGCCCTGACCTGCGCGATCATACTTGCGCAATATCATGTCCACAAGATTGGGCGACAATTGATATCCAAAGTTTCTCAAAGCAGTTTGCAGTTCCGAACGATCGATGTTGCCGCTATTGTCGCGATCGAACGAACGAAAACAATTTTGCCAGTCCGTAACGTACTTCCACAGGGCTCCGAATTCTGTGAAACTCACGGTACCATTGCCGCTCTTGTCGAACATACCTGGAGAATCAGGATCGATTTTGTCAGTGTCAAACATACCTGTCCCAAACAGAAAAAATGCAAAAAAAGAAAAACGATTTTAGCATGTTTGATTTTCTTTTTTTTTGCTTCATTCAATTGTATACTTTTCATTGAGCCTACATCCATGCACAAATACGTTTTTTTTCTTCAACACTACATGGGCAATATAAAAATGCTTGCAACAATGTAACGAGTAAAATCTTACCTATCATGAGGCGAACTGTTTCTGGATTGAACGGAGTCCATGTTCCATTCGACAGGGCCACTTGAAGTTCATCCGCAGTAATGGAGCCTGAACCATCTTTGTCGACTCTGTAAGTCAACATATTCATCAACTATATAGTAAAGTAATGTATGAAAAATAAAAAATAACAAACAAATAAGAAAGTATAAACAGCTGGAAAAAGAGCATGTTTCAATGTTTGGAGCACCTTGTATTCAATCAGTCAGTAGCGGATACAGGTTAAAGTAGGTGAATTAGTCACTAATTCAAAACACTTGAGGTATTCCATGAGGATTGCGCGAGTCAAACACATTTCTGCATATCAGTATAATTTGCATGCTAACAAAAATTATTGGTAAACATATTTATGTACAGCTAGATCCCATCTATTGCACAATTTAATGACATACTCAAAGTTTTTTAATGTGACGAAATACTGGAATCGTTGTCCGTTGTATCAGGCCGGCTAATTAACGCTAGTTGGTTCCAGCATTGTAGAAGTCGATGAAATATGAATAATGGGCGTTACAAAACTGGGTAGAAAAAAATACATACCTTTGAAAAACGTCGCGAAGAAAGTTCTCACTGGGCATCGGTGATACGAAGGACATTCTGCTGGGTTTTATTTCTTACGAGGCCTTTAAACGCACGAGAGGTTGATTTGGATGCTAGTAACTCGTGACGGGGCTTTCCGTCAAGAATTATGACAAGTTTTCGAGGAACGGCAATGATTGGGAGGGGAGCCCCTTCCACAACACAAGGTTTTTTGCGTATGGCTGATGATGTCCGATACAACGTGCCGCGTGTAACGCTTCCTGTGTGTTCCTCAAATCATCTGTTTCTGTTGCTAGTCGCATTTGAGGTTATACATACTTTCCAGAGAAACATTAAAAACCGTCTCTGTAAGGTCACTTCTGGTTTGAAAATGTACTTGCAAACAGAATGTGACATGATGCAGTAACTTTTTTTAAATTCGTTATTGCGTCAAGTTCAGTTTGAAAATCTAATTCTTTCTATAGAAAGTGGCGTTGAACCGTAAATAAATTACTTCCAGTTTGAAAATCTCATTTTTTGACCGACAGTAACGTTATATCGGAAATACTTTACATCCAATCTGAAAATTTCATTTTTCAGCCGGAGTACACAGTTCTATTCACGACGCTATTAGACCGATCCACAATACGCATAGAAAAAGCAGGAAGGTACCGGAAGTGATCACGATACGTGCTATTCGCGATAGATGGATGGACCACTGATGAATGGTTGCAAAGCAATATTACGTGAACGCAGCCAGGTAAAAGGTCATAGATTTAAGTTTCACAAGTTTGTTTTTCCGTAGACAAACCTGGATTAAATTCTTTTTTTAACGGCCCGGTGCGACGCGGTATCTTCCGATTAAATTAAGCCTGAAATCTCCCGTTTATCGTGGTACGACGTGATTTTTTAAAAGTTTATTTCTAATGCACTCAATGCTGTAAAAAAAGGGAAGATAAAAAAAGGTTTCTACACTTTCTTAGGCCGGTATATTTTCCAAGCCCCGATCCTGTATCTCAACCAGATAAGTCCAAGATCTCGAGCCATCTGCACCGGACTCCAGAACGGTATGATCTTGGAACCCTCAATTTCCATCCAATTTACAGCAACTTCTGTCACGGGAATGTTCAATGTTTGTGCAATGTACAGCATCTCGACGTCAAAGGCCCAACGCTCAACGTGCAGAGCGCTAAACAAGCTTCTCGCAGATTCACGGGTGACAAGCTTAAAACCGCACTGGGTATCCCGTATACCGCGGACGCACAAGACCCATACTAAAAAGTGAAAACCATGCATCAAGAGTAATCGGAAGATGGAACGCTCTGCCGTCGCATTGGCTTCCAAATGTGCCCGGGAACCACACACAACGGCTTGGGCTTTGGCAACTTTGTCCGGACAACTCGAGTAGTCGACTGAAAGGAAAAAATAGATGCAATGAGAAAAACTACCGTTTTTTGATTTAAAAAAAAAAAACCACGATGTTAAGCTGACTTACATCCCAGGATATCCTCCATACTGCTGTCCAGTTTGTCCAGATCACTGAACTTTGTAGCACCATCTGCGTCGGCAAACAGCAGAACACTGCCTCTTGCACTTTGCATTCCCTAGAATCATACAAACTTTTTTTTTAGTATCTTTAAATCACTTTCCAAACAAGTATTTAGCAAAGCAAGTAACAAACGAGTAGATTGATTACACGAAATGCGATAGTTGTCTAATGCATTGTCGGAGCTCTGTCATTGACAGATGTTAGTACGAACCAATCTAACTGCTCCACCCTTCCCCCGATTTTTCACGAGTGCCAGCACTCTCACAGTGTCAAATCTCTCTACATAATTCTGAGCAACCTGCACAGTTTTATCTGTGCTTCCATCGCTGACTACGATCACTTCGTAGGTCAACCCTTTTGCTCTTCTTTGCTCCAAATATTCCAGGCATTCGTCCATCATGGGCATTACTAAAAATAAAGGAAAAGTAATAGACATTCTATCAAACTTATGCAATTTTTCTATGTAAGATATATATAATGATAACTGAAAGCTTACAACGTTCTTCTTCGTTGTACGCAGGAACTATTACGCTGAGATGAACGCTCCATTCCTCGTTGAGAGACGGAAAAGGTTCTTTGACGCCAGTTTTATGATTAACATAAAATTTCTCGTCCTCGTGTCGCCATATTACAGGGTAGGGTGTCGTTGTCACGTACAGAAGGAGACAAAGCTGGACGGAGAGAAATTCGATCGGGTTAATCGCAGCGATGCCGAGACGATCGTGTGTACACATCGGGATAACCCCAAAACAATTTGGATACGTACTGCGAATGCGAGGAGCAAGACTAGAAGAGCCAGATAGGTGAAGAATCCTTCAGGGAATATCATCTTTATAAGGGTGAACCTGAAAATATATTTTTTCGCCGACAATGTCGACGTAGGAACGGCAAAGCCCGTCCACGTCACTTGTTACCCGTGGTCGTCGCCATCTCGCGTGTTGACTGTACGGAGAACGCGGGTCATCGAACGCCTCTGCGCTCGCGACGGAGCGAAGAGCTAGGATCTGTTGATTCCGCAATTGAGCGATTTTACATATATTTTAAATATCAATATCTCCTAAACGTTTTTTAAATTTCTGTGACGGGATTCATTGGACTTTTGGAGAGTTTGGAGAATGACCGTCCGTTTATTCAATCCAGTTTCGTCAATGGCTGGCTAGCAAACATTGTTTATTTCGAGGCCAATTCTCCAACGTTTTCAGCTCATATCTGAGGGATTGTTGTGTCCGGCTGGTCCGGCTATTGTTGCCCACCATCAATGCACTTGTAGAAATACTTAATTATACCTTTAATGATACCTATTGTACATTTTTTGTTTGTTTTAAATACAACAGTCGAAGATCTACAAATTTTTGAAGATTGATGATTATACCGTTAAGATCTTTGGAATGTAAACGTGATAGCTGGCGCGTTTAGTGATCGTGCATCTGTAAAAATTACTCAAGTTACTCAATATTCATCGTATGAATAGCATGGAATTTGATAAAACAGAAACTGCATAAATCCCCTTGTAGAATTATCGAGTTTTTTTTTCAGTTTCTTTGAATCCTCATGTACATTTGTTTTTCAACCGCCAATATACCTCGGCTCGTTCACGTCAATCAGTTGACATGCAATGTTATCAAACTTACGGTTCGGGATTCGTCGATCTGATGACTTTTCGCGAGTCTAAGTGAGGTCATAAGTCGTGAAGAATAGCATGTCTGCGGCAACGAAAGATAAAAGCGTTCCATCAGGTCCTCTCCAGAGCAACAAGCATGAATCAAAGACTATTCAAACTGGAAGCTCTCGCCATCGAAATCCTCCAGAGCTACAACGCAACGAGACTGCAGCCAAAGCCAAACCAGTTCAGCAGGCATCTAGCGAGACATATAACGAACACAAAGAAGATAATTATGCCCAGCAATCCACCGAAGATGAAGATGATCCTTGCGTAAAAAAGAAAGCTGAAACGGTAGGAGTCAAAACGTTTCGAGTAACCCCTGGTCCGGATCCAAGGTATCTTTCCAGCGCTGTTCAAATTCGACGATATCTCAAAGAAAAAATGATAGACATGTTGAGAAGATGGAACAAATTATTATAGATTCCAGCAGCAGAATCAAACGCTTCGCTGTCACGTGATGTACACGGATTTCTATCGATGCGAAGACATCTTGGGGGAGGGTCACGAAGCTTGCACCTGGTTCCGCGACGTTTTTACGTCGATATGTCCAAACGCTTGGGTGAGTCGTTGGGACGAGTTGCGTAAAGAAGGACGTATGGCCTGGAGCGGAGGCAAAGGTCCCGCAAAATTACCCAGCAATTTCGGCGATTAACTGCTGTCAGTTGAGTATTAGACGGGGAAGGTTTTCTTTTCATCTCGACGGAAATGAATAAATCTTTGGTAGGAAAAAATATTGAAAATTAATTTATTACACAGGTACAGATGCGTCTATTCACGGCATTAGTTATGTACGTGGCGTAGAATATAACAGAAAAAAAAACGAAAAATAAATGTATGAGTATCCGTGAAGACACTCCAGGTGTGCTTCGGGTTTTCTTGTTCACTCCTCTTTTTCTGTCTTCTTTATACATTTGAGATACCACAGCTTCCAGCGAAAATTTGACGAGCGTACATCATGCAACTATCTATTTCTTTGTCTCTCTCACTCGCACTTTATGTTTACTACTTTTTTTTATATATATATTTAAATTATTTAACACTTAAGCTCAGTTCCTTACGGTACTGTCTTTTTTTTTCTTTTCTTTTTTTACATTTGTATAAAACACACGCGGAATGAGAAACGGTGTCAATGGCAGCGCTAAAGAACTTATGAAACTGACTGTAATTGCTTTCGGTTCATATTCAATCTGTGCATTAAATCCAGATAGAATTTCAATTTTTTTTGTTTTTTTTTCATGAAGAAAACTTACCATCTGGAAGCGCGCAGAATAATCAACCGGAAACCAGTTATCTTCCATTGCAGTGGACAACCTTCGTCCATGTGGTACCTGTAAGTTTCAGAAACGGAAATCGTCCTTAGGCTTCAAAATTGAATCAGCGTCCCACTTTTCCCCGAGAATCCCCTTCCATCCCTATCAAATTTTCTTATGAAAAAAAGTCGAAACCCTGTTTATCAAGCAATCTGTTTAATCATGATCCTGAAGATATGTAAATAAGACTAACTTTACCAATTTACAAAGGCTGTTTTTTGCAGCGCACATACTTCGCTCCGGCAAATTCACTTATAGAATGAAATTCTACAAGCGAATTTTTTTTTCTTAAAGCTGTGCATTAACAAAGACGTGCCCATGAGGAAATTTAATGTCATGCAAATGTCTTCAGTGTCATATTCGATCAGTGACTAAGCAGCGTGATTGTTTTGTCATTAAATATTCGATCCCTAGCAACGCGAATTGATTGACAAGACAACGAGTGTTCGCTGTTGATAGCCGACTATAAATTAGAACCACCTTACGTATTTAAATGTTTGTGGTGATCGCTATTTAGCAGCGAATTAAGCTACTGGCAGTGACCGGAATCGAGATGGTAGAACTGACAATCTCCGTCCTTGCATGTTCCCATCAGTTCGTAGGGACAGAGAATTCCATCGGGATTGTCGCTCCTGAATGTGGGCGAAGAAAACACACGGATTCCCTCAAAAAGTTTCATCAATGTGCATATAAATATTTACATGCCGAACTGAAGCAACAAGAGATACGAGTCCAGTCAATATCAATGTTACGCATCAACTCACCTTGGTGTTTTTAAATGTGTGAGCACCGATCTATATGGGCCGACCTTCTGGGTTGCGCGATGCCATGTTCGATCCGTCGATAAAACTTGACCGGTGGGATAATCAGACTTCGAAATACCAGGCAGCGAATCATAATCATTTGACTCTTTGGCAGAAGCCTTATTTTTAATTCTCGCGTCGGAAGAGTTCCCTTCCTCGTCCTTTCTAGATTCCACAGATTTACTTTCTGGATTATTCCCAGCGATGGATATCATATCGGCCGTGTTCGAAACTTCCACTTCCTTCGGCAGGGAAATCAAGGTGGCTGAGCTCGAGCCTTCTAATTCTTCAGTCACAGATATTACGTCGGCAGATTTTGAGCCTTCTGTTCTTTCTGTCAGAGAAGTTACGTTGGCAGATTTCGAGCCTACTGTTTCTTCCGTTAGAGAAATGCTTCCAACATTTGTTGAGCCTTCGGTATCT
Organism: Listrodromus nycthemerus; assembly: GCA_963978505.1. Classification (NCBI taxonomy): domain Eukaryota; kingdom Metazoa; phylum Arthropoda; class Insecta; order Hymenoptera; family Ichneumonidae; genus Listrodromus; species Listrodromus nycthemerus. The sequence goes on along the minus strand of OZ021680.1, from coordinate 10,395,018 downwards.
TTTGTAAGAGAAATAACTTTGCACGAGCTGGACGAATCTTCGTTGTCTTTCGCCACAAGGTCCGTTCCATTGGACAGAGGACTCTGAGCTTCCGCACTCTCTGTAAGGACATTTGTAATTGTCTCCGATGGCATTGGCAATTCTGAGATTTCTCTCGTCACTGTATCAACATCGAGATCCCTTTCGCCAATTCCCGTCTCCGATGAGTCCTCCGTAAATGAAATGTCCGAAATCGCAACAATATCGTTAGCTGATCTTTTAGCTGGCACTTTCTTCATCGACAATTGTCGCGTGTGAATGGCAACCTCCTTCAGTCGTTCGTTGAGCAATTGTGCACCGGCGTTCGGTACTCTGAAACATTGACCAAATTTACGAAAACGCGAAAGTTACGCCGTTATTTTTTTTAAAGTAAATACCAAATATGTGGAACATTCGACATGGCAGAGGTCATATATATGGGTATATATGTACATCAATTTTTTTTTAGATTCGGTAAATGTAATTTTTTTTTCATATATCGTTAGTATGCACGATCCTAAATCGCGAATGTCGTACTTGTAGTCCTCTCCTATAACTTTGGTGCCAAGCTCTTGACATATCCTCGACAGCTTGTAGCACTCCCGACGATCGTGATTCGTCTTGTCGCGCGCGGTGGTTACCTTCGAACCCATCCCGTTTATCTGACAACGCTGCTCTTTCAATCTCCGCTCCGCTGTTTTAAGTTCCTCCCGAAGACGTCGCACCTCCTCCATCAATCTCGTCTGAATCTCGCGCTCCACCTCCAACTGGCGTAGACATCTTGACATTTCCGTCAGGTCCTCCAGTATCAAGTTCCTACATCACAGGTTTAGAATTTTCAAGCTCTGGTCTACGATGCTGATAGTACGGATGAACAAATTATTTAATCAAATAGTTAATTCAACGAATCTCTAGATAAATTCTGATTTAGAGAAAGTCGGTAAAAAGTCGCCAAGAAAGTATCTAAAGAAAGCTCACCGACTGGAGGCTATGACGAGTGATTTTTGGTTCTAATTTTTCTTATCTGTACCATCAATATGGTGTGAATTATATAAAATAAACATCATGGAATTTGTTTGTGCTAAATATATCGGACCATTCTGATAAAATAAATAAAACTTTAGTTTTTAGAGTTTTATGACGACTGCAGCAATCCACATTTTTTAATACGTAGTACAAATAACAGTTAAATAGGTTTGAATAAAAACGTGGTCAAACTCTGATTAATAAAATAATGAGAAAAAATATTTCGCTCACCGCTTGGCAACCAAGTTTTCTTGTATCTCTTTCAGCAACTTTTTCTGTTCCACGATCGGCAGCCTCGTGAGAGTCTCCAGTTCGCTCTCGACATCGGATTTAATCCTCGTCCACACTTCCTTAGCTTGGAGTTTGGCAACTTCAGCGGCCGTCGTCGACAGCGTTGTATTGTTGATGAGCTCCTCCGTTCTCGTACTCTCAAAATTCTCACGACTCTCCGGATCCATCTGAGCTAAAACGAATGTTGAGGCGGTCGTTTCGAGGGTCGTATCGTTACGAGAGTTTCTTTCGTTTCTTGATAGAACGAGAGTCGAAACTTCAGAGTTAGAAATCGTAGTGTTTTCGCCGATGCTGTTTGCCGTATCGTGCGAGCATACCGTGTTCGCTCTTTTGACTTCGATGCTTTCGATGACAATTGAGCTATTATCACGGCAGGTATGTTCGTCCGTTTTGTCACTGAACTCGGGCAAACATTTTAGTACAGAGGGGGCTTGAGCAAAATCGTTGAGACGCGCAGCTGAACTGCCGAGCGTGACCGTTCTTCCAACCGATACCTGCCTTGACTGAATCTGCACGAATCTATTATTCAATTCTTCCGTTGTAAGTACCCTCAGCATACCGCCGCTGATCGTCGGACTATTGCTCGCGGTTCGCGAATTTTCCGCCGATTCAGCGTTGTTTAATCGAACTCTATCATTGGGGATTTGTATGGTCAGCGTTTGCGAAGGATTCAAGGACATTTTTGTGGTCGAGGGAGCGGAAAATCTCCTCGTCGCTGAATCAGACGGTACCGACAGCGTGCCCAGGCTCCAACGATTTTTGCCAATCGACGAAGCTTTCGTCGCAGACTCCACGGTCGCATTGGTAGAAAAACTCGGTGCCTCGTGACCGCCGGAATTTCTACGAATTCCCGTTGTCGGAGCGACGATAACTTTGGCCGGTGGCAAAGACGCTGTTCTCAACGGCAAATTTGTTTTAATGACATTTGGCGATAATCGAGCTGATTGCGGCAAGATTTTCGGTGTCGAAGAGTTGGTGATGATTTTCGAAACGTTTTCAAAAGCTGAATTGACCTTCGACAAAGTCGTCGCAACTTTTGGCGTCGATGTCTTAGCGGCATTTCTAGCTACGATGGAATTGCTCGAATCGTCTTTGGACAAGGCTGTGGGTTCAGTTGGATTTGTTGGTTGTTTTTTTGGAATTAAAAGGCTGACTTTCGTGGAAATGTTGGTAATGTTGACGGTCGGTTGATTCTCATTGGCTTTGGTTAAATTAATTTTTTGCTGCGGTAGGAGATTGTTGTTAGATAGGTTATTTTTGCTCGCAGCCACCGAAGGAATATTCAGCCCGCTGGATGGTGCTTGAATCGCAACACCGGAAACCTTCGGATTGTCTTGCCTTTGCAACGACGCGATTGGACTGGCCGGAGACAAGGGACCGGGCGGTGTGCATGGCGATCCGCTATTTCGATTCTGCGTTAACGTTCCGCTTTCGATTGTCTTTTGTAGCTTCAGTCTCTCACGCTCCATTATTTGATGCTTCAGACGACGATACTCCTCCTGCTGCGACATCGGCAAATGACGACGCACCGCCTACAAAACAATCTCAAAAGAATTTCACGAACAATCGACCAGCGCATAGATAAAAATTATCGATCGATAAGATATTAGTTTTGAAAAACCTAACTATACGATTACTTTGCAATAACACTGTTTTGAGGGCGACAAATTTTACTGTCCATCATTTCCCTGAATATTTATCATTCGCAACCGAAACGTTTACAAAAAAAAATTAATATTCAAAAAAATAAATTCTAAACTGATAATTGAGTAGCAAGGAAAATCGGGAATGAGACTATTTCTATACTGATTAAAAAAAAACAAAAAAAAAACAAAGTCTCACCAGCGGTGTACTGCAGAGACCGGTAAGTTTTTCGGTCGCAGCAGAAGGCGCCGGTGTCGCTATGTTCGTGCTCGTCGTCGTAGCGCTCGTCTTTGCAACGGCTACGGATTCGAGTTTCTTTCTCTGATCCTTGAGAAACTGATCGAGACTTTTTTCAAAATCGGTTATAGGTATGGCGAGCGGTTGTCGCTTTTCCACGGCGATATCTCCGCTCGCAGAACAGGCGGGGTGGCTCTCGACTTCTGATTCGCTGTCTGAATCGGAACCTAAATTTATGATCAATCTCTGCTGCTGCATCTTCGGGCTTAATGGTCCCGGCGCTTCGTAGGTCTTCAAATTGTTAAGCGTTATGTTTCTCGAGCCATTCTGGGCGCTGTAGATCGACGAAGTTCTTTGAAGATTAAGCTTCTTCTGCAGCATTGCGTTTTGATACTTCTTCGCATTGTTCACGACCTTCGTGCTAGTAATAACCGGTAGGACTTTCTTAATTATTTTCTTCGAAGGTCCTTTCGGCGCTATGATGTTGACGCGCTTACGCGACGACGAGGATTCCACGCTGCTCGATCCACTTGCTAAAATCGTTCTGGCTACCGCGATATTTTTCGGCAAACCGGTTGCCATCTCGATTTTAGCTGGAGTCGCTGTACTTGCACTCGACGATTGGCTAGACAATTGCGGAGGGTTTGGAGGCGTAAACACAGTGTCTGCCAAGCATCCCGTCGACTCCTCTCGTATTTGGGTAGCCGAATTTTCGCTACTCGTACCGGTGGTCGTCGAGTCCGATAGTCGAGTTATTTTGGTGATAGTATTTGTCGGTGTCGATGGAACTTCGGCAGGCTTCTGTCGTTTTGGCAGTGAGGCCAGTAACAAGGCGCGCAGAGCTTCCTCGTCATCATCCAAACTGCATCTTCTCTTCTTCTCAGTCTCAATTACTTGTTCCTTTGTATCGCTAGGACTTTCCTCATATTTCTTCATACCCTTCGTCTCGTTGGTGCTTTGTTCGATTCTACCTGATGTGTCCGTATTCGACGATGTTGTTCTCATCAACCCCGACGACGTGCATTCATCCGTTGACGATTCTTTTGTACCTTTGTTCACCGGACACTCGCTCCGATCGTTCGCCGACTCTGGACCCACCTCAGTTTCGAGTTTCCTCGCTGAACGCCTCTCTCGTTTACTCTTTCTCGCCAGGTTTTTTAAACACTGCTCTGGGGAGTCCGTCACTTGTCTTCCGGTCGAGTCCACTCGATCGCCCCTAGAGGAAGGCGCTTTGGTTTGCCCGCTCTTGGCTCTCCTCGACGGAGTGTCTCTGCTCGAGGCCCCCGATGACCGAGAAAGCGGAGAGCACGGTGAGCCTCTGGCAGATCGATTCTTCGAGCAACTGACCGTCGATTTTATCTGCTTGCTTGATGAGTTGCTCGAAATTGACTCGTTCATTGTCGATCCATCGCGACTGGAAATCGGTGATTCGACTCTACCGGAAACGCTCTTTCTCTTTCTGTTTCTCTGTCCTAATCGTTTTTTTCTTATCCTCCTGCCAGAATCCTCGTCGGTCTTGTGAGACTTCTCGGGAGTCGGAGATTTCGTTCTCGTCTCAGTCGGAGGTACTTCGATGTATCCGCGGGTCTCGACGATCATCGTCTCGTTGTCGCTTTTAGTTTCTCTCGCTGAATCCTCACCGAAGGACGTGTTGAAAGCCGCAGCTGTTGTCGTCATTACCGGACGCTTCTTCGATATCGGACAGAGTTTTATAGGCTTGAAGAGCGCGCTCTGCTTCACTGACGCTCTCGTGACGTTCACCGGACGCATGTCCGCGCTCTTAAAAGTCGGCTCCGCGTGAGTTTCCGATTTTTTTCGTGGCAAACGTTGCTGAAGACTTTTGTTCGTTTTCAGTATAGGCGCTGGTACCAGACTTCTATTTACTAAAGTTGGAACTTTGTTCGTGTCTCTCGTCACGTCGGGAAGACCTTGTAGATAGAGAGGCTCGATGGACGGCTGCGCGTCGCGCTCGGGCGATATCTCAAAGGGTATAACGATTTCCACGCCTTCCTGATCTTTCGACAACGTCACCAAAGGACTCCCATCCAAACCTACTTCCGGCAACGTTTCTATAGCTCTTATGGATTCTATAGTCTTGTTGGAATCTTCCAAAGTGGATAGCACAGAAACGCTATTACCGACCGTAAGAGATCCGGCTTTATCGTTTTCCTTGTGGCACGATGACGAAATTTCAGCTCGCTTACTCCTTACATCGACGTTCTTTTCCTTCTCCAACGTAAGATCCATCGAGGAAGCCAAATTTTTTACGGTGGATGAATTTTCGAATTTTTTATCGATTTCTTTTGTCATACAATTTTCGAGATTTTTTGGTAAATTCGTTATTTCAGGGGTTTCTGGTGATGGCACGTCGAGGTCGCAGATCGGCGTATCGGTTGGCGAGTAAGGAGTTTCTGTGTCGTTTGAGTTATTCCTTGATGAAGTTTTTCTGATCTCCTTAGTCACAACTTCGACTTCGATTTCGATCGACTTCGAAGGTGAGTAAGGAGTGTCTATTATTCCCTGCTCCAAATCCGAGCTGTCAAGCACGTACGGATTTTTCACATATGTTCTCGTCTTCGATGACTCACCTACTAACTTTGTTCTAGTCGGCGATGGCGGGGAATAAGGAGTGTCGATGCCCGGCTCGTAAATCGAGATGCAAGGCGAGCAAGGAGTTTCTTTATCGTCGGTTGCCTTCGACGATCTATGCATCGTAGGCGTATCAGTCAGCGCTGACGGTGAGTCAGGAGTGTCAAGGCTCTCTATGTAATTTGACGCTTCCCGGGAATTTAGTCCCTCGTCGGAGTTACGATAGCGAGAAAAATTAAATACATCGTTGTTGTCTGGAAACTCGGAATTCGGTAATTCAGCGCCCACTGCTATTTGCTTCGTTAGATCGTCGGTCGGCGAGTAAGGCATTGAATCTTTCTCTTTTTCACGCTCAACGTCCGTATCGAGATGCATATCTTCGGGATTATTGACGTCCACCTCCTCGTCCCTGTCGAAATCCGGCGATTTTGTTTCGTCCTCCAGAAAACTTATTCCAAACGGGCTCTCGACTCTGGCTTTAGATTTTTTTGGACGCTTCGGTTTTACTCCCCTTTTTAACCTGTTCTCGTGATTATTTATAATCGCTGAGCGCAGAGCTATGAGTCTCAGCTCGTAGGCCTCGTTGTCGTTGTCATCGTTCAAATTTGTCTCCATGTTATTATCGTTGTTAGGCTCGCTGTTGACGTTTGCCGCCTGATCGCTCTTAAGTTCGGCTCTTTTTTGCTTCGTTTCGAGAGCGAGACGCCTCAATAGCTCGATGTCTTCCTCGTCATCCTCATCGATAATCTCAACGGTCACTGCTCCAACCGTCTCTTTGTTGTTGTTGTCGTTTTTCGAGTTGTATTCCTTGAGTGACAAGTGCTCTTTCTTTTTGTACAGTTTGTTTTTCGGCGAATCGGCTCCGATGCTCTCCAGACGTCGAACTTTTTTCAAGAGCTCGATGTTGACGTAGGTCTGCGGTGACGGAACCACCGGGTGACCACGCGACGGTATACTTGACCTCATGCTCGTGCGAGCGGACGGTGATCTACGCGGCGAGCGCAATTTACGAGGTGATTTTCTCTTTGTGGGACCAACCGGCGATCGCGACCTTCTCGACAAGGGCGATCGAGATCCCAACAGACGCGCTTTGTACCTGCGCGAGGGAGAGCGCGCCAGAAGTCGTTCTATGGGCGGAGATCTTACGTTGTAGCGCGGCGAGCTCGGCTCTTCGTGGCGGGACTTCGACGATCTCACGGTTTTCACCACCGGTACGTCGATGAGGTATGTTTCCATCTCGATCGTCGACGACAATTCGTTCGCTCTGACAACTGTGCTGTGACTCCGTTTTTTCTTTTTTTTCTTTCTAACCTTCCCGCTCTTCGAGCTCGGTCGCATAGAGAGCTGCTTCGAGTTTCCCGGCAAGGCGACGATCTCCATGTCGCTTTCGGACGTCATCGGCACGAGGTCGTCGTTCTCCTCCTGAAGGGTCGACACGACGACGTGCTTCGATATCGTGCCGCTCGAATCTTTGATGTGACGACGATTCTCCTTTCCGTGGGCAGCACCTTTAGGAAAAACATGAACTTCTACTTGATTAGAAGAGTAAGGGAAGCTGGGTACGGAAACTTTGTTTTCCACCAACATGCAGGAATACCTTATCACAATGTATGCAAAATTCATCCAAAATTTTATCTCGTTAGCTCAGATTCATTCGAGTGAGTGGAATGCCATAGACAAGAAGGTTCTAATGTCTCAAGAAAAAAATAAGTAAATAATCAGCGACATTAGAAAACAATTCAATATGCTTTGACAGTGCAGACTGTAGCTAAAGAGTAGTAATTACAAAAAATGCCTATTTGTGTATGTATATATTTTTTTATCCTCCAACGTATTTTACAATGTTCCTGGGGCTGAAGACTATACTTTGCTTTGTCTATCAGTTTAATAACATGAGAAGCAGGATAAAAATGTTTGTTTTTACAGTCAGTTAATGAACTGATTGGGTTTAAATTGGTTTCACTGATAGCATCAAACTTCATTGTTTGAATACTTCTAGCCTAGGACAAGCAGAATTTGTCGATCTACGAACGACGATATTGAATCAAGGGCTGAAAGCTCGTGTGACAAAAAATAATTGGGTACAAAGATTGATGCTTTACCTCGTTTCCTGTGAGTCTTTCGCATAACCCTTGCATCGGTGCACGAGGATGCACACTGCTGTGCAGCGGCGCAGACTGGGCATCTTCCAGCGACTTGAAAACTATGCCTGTAATTTACATGACTTTCCTCCGAAGAGCTGACATCTTCCAGTGATATTTCGCCCTCCTCCTTGTCGTTGAATATCTCGATCTCGTCAGTGCATCCGCTGGAGAGATCACTCGCCATCCTAAACACTTACCCGCAATATTAAAAATATGCGTCACGCGTTATCTTGTGTGTACGTATGTACGTGAGTATGTCACAACTTCGTTGTCCTGACGAGAATCTCAACGTCTCTTAGGGGGTTGTGCTATCGAAGAAAACTTAGCGATTGCGCATTCTTCCGTCTCGGCAGGCGAGAACAAAGGTTATATGCGGATCAGAAAATATATATCTATATATGACGATCTTCCAATTTAAAAGAACTATGGATAACCATAAAATTCATTAATCGTTCTGTTGTAATTGAAAGGAAATTCGACACTAGTTTCTTTTCGTTTTAATAAAACATTTCTGAAAGTGACTATAATTAAAGTTGACTTTTATTCAATTTTATCTGTTCTCTGTTCCCACGAAGAATAAATGTTACACGCTAACATCACTAAAGTTCACCTAAGACAACCTTCGTCGAATGATTAATCGCGGCCATATTGAAATTATATTTCACTCGTGTGCGCGTGTGCCATCGTGAAGCATCGTTGGGAGAGAGAGATACACAGCGAAAAGTCTGCCCCTTTCCATCTTGCAGGCCGAGGCACTCTACAGACACAAAGAACGTGTGACCCTGAGCGATCTCTTATCAAATCACATGTGGCGCGCGGTACGATACACACGCGTTACACGAGAATGTAAGATATTAAAAGGCAGGGATTGTTGAGGCATAGGCAAGCTGCGCCGAGAGAACCGAGTCCTATTAGCGGCGCTTGTAGGACTTGGTCGTTTCAGCCCTGTATACATTAGTGTAAACTTACTAAGCTCTTATCACGCTCGACGAGACAGTTTATTGTGGTTCATGCATATTCATGCTCTACTCAAGTAGCCCATTGTGAGTTGAATAAACGCTTCTAAAATTCGTGTTATAGAAAAACAATTTTATAATTAAAGACTTTTAGTTACATACTATACGGTACACATTCACGCCTTTCGTCGGAAAGTCAACGTATCGATAAGTTCATCGCTGATAAAATGCTAAACGAGAAAATCTTCTCAGGGTATGTCCTTCGATTCCGGGCGAATGAATGAATGGTATTTTTTTTCTTGGTAATAGCAAATTGGAAGAATTTCGAAAACTCTCAAAAACCGTTTCAAGAAACAATCATTTTTCTCACAAAACAGCTTTCACTATCGAATTCTTTGCTTGATTCCCGCCTCTGCTCGAAGTGGCGCAACTATTGGCGCGATAATCTCATTGGTTCATAAGATATCTCCCACCCCCCAATGAGTTCCGATGAGTAGTAGAGTGTGGGCTTGTCCATTTATAGGTTTGAAACGTTAGGACGAATTTAAAAAAGGCCTTTTTCGTGTAATAAAAAGTACAAGATTTTTATTCATCGAAACAATGTCGGACGAAGGCCCCCCAGGTTTCTTCAGTTTCTACAAAGTGAACCCCTATGATGTCGTCCATGAAGAATCGATCGTTGATCGACAAAATCTTACCGGCATGGAGAGGTTAAGAAGAATATTTTTATTGGAGTAAGTCGACAGAGGAAACGATGCATTATGAGCGAAAACAATATTGCATCAGAATGGGCAAGGATTATCACCAAAATTATCATTTTCCGTGGGTATTGACCATTACGATTGTTCTGGAATGATAAATTTGGTTTTTTCAGTAAGTATGGCTGTCAGAGCAAAGAGTTAACGATGATAACTCAGTCCTCACTTGCTGCCGCGCTCGCCGGTGGATGCATCGGTGCGGTGATACACTCGAGAGAGGCGTACGTAACGTTCCTGGAGAATAATCAAGCTACGAAGTTTGCCAATGCGATGGATGCGAAGCGGTCATTGCAGCGTGTAATGTTCTTAGCTTTCGCTAAAGGCACCGCTCGCTGGGGTTGGCGGATTGGGGGTTTCTCATTCACATTTGTGTAAGCTGACTTTTACCTCAAATTGTGCTAATTTGGAAAAACAGTTATGAGAATATTCTATGATAACAAAGATTGTTGTTATTAACAAACCATTATGATATGTGCCAAATGGATTTGGAATTCAAGGTCTCTGATGACAATGGTCTCGGTTTATATCGGGAAGGAATCCCTGATGGACTACATTCTTGCTGGCAGCATGACTGGTTGTCTGTTCAGGGTGAACATGGGACTCAAAGGAATGATTTCAGGCACCATCGTAGGAACATTCCTTGGTACAATCAGCGGAGCAGCTTCCATGCTGACTCTCAAAATTGGAGGAAAGACAATGGACGATATCAGAGAGTTCTCGAGAACCATGAAAGTCACGAGAGATGAGTTAGCACACACTGATCAGAACAAAGTTTTGTAATACGGCTGTAGAGTCAGTGGCATTGTATTAACAACAATGCTCGTTCATTTCAGGTCATTACAAAACGCCATGAAGCAACACATGATCCAGGAGCATACGGATTTTCTTGACGCTACAATGAAGGACGAAGGATTCAAAAATTTGGAGGAAGACAGTAGGGATTAGGAAGGAATCGAAAGATGCACGGCTCCTGGACATTAGGTAACTAGTAATTTAAAACTCCATTTGTCGACTACTCGTATAGTAGCGGGCAACAGTGGCATGTAAATAAAACATGTTATTGATAATAATTAATTAAGGTAATAAGAAAAGTACACTGTAGGATAAAATACAGACAAATAGAAACCATATAATCATTGCGATAACTTACTCAATGGGTGGGGCTAAGATTCTTCCAGTTGTTGCTGTATTGTTGACGCTCCACTGGCAGGAAGCGTGGTAAGATGAGAGAAGTAAAGACACGTTATAAATAGCATACCGCAACCTTTATTAGACGAATTAAAAAAATTCCGTAGTTATATAATTAATTATAATGATAGCTTGCTCGATGCAGTATCGAGTACATGGGGTTTCTTCTTCATGGGCGATTTGCCGCAACTGACCTTGTTGCGTCTTCGCGCGACAAAAATAATTATCACCAGCAATCACAATTCGATCAAACTACTATCGATCGAATAAGCATGATTTTTGTTTTCTTTGAATCACGATTGAGATCCTGCTATGCGTACAGAATAGGCCTATGTTGATTCGTTTAAGGTATCACCCAGAAAAACATGGTTTGACTTCAATTAAATGCTAAATAAATGAAATTGACGAATACGCGAAACTATTTCAATAAACAAGGAATCAAACGTAACAACGACGTTTTTTGTCGCTTCGTTTTGTAAATGTAATACATTTCCATATTATCATTTTCTCTTAATACTATAAACACAGAAGCTTCGTTTAAGCTTCTTGACCGGATGTATCTAAATCTTGAACCTTCGTAATGCGCTTAGCACCTCGGCTTGGTGGTCCCTTCGGTTTTGCAAACTTTGGTCGATGCAAATTAACTTTTGGATGTAATTCCTCTTGTAAGAATCCTTCCGTCAGTTCCTTTCCATCGTCTATCTCAAGCTACACAAGCAAAAGAAATAAAAAAGAAAAACGAATGTAACGGAACATTATATTCACGCAGTCGAGAGTATTTTATCGCGCATATTACATGTAGATAGACGCGAAAATTCAGGCCTATTCTGTAAGCTCGGTCGTGTCTCAATCGTGTTTCAATCGCTTGCGTTACATGCCGGATCGACGGAACCCACGTAACCACCTATAAAACGCTTTCTTAAAATAACCCGGAAACAAAAAAAAAATAAAAAATAAGTACACGGGATTTGGATGTATTTAACACACTAACAACAATATCATCGGATTAAATTGCATAATTGTTTTTATTGTTCGTAGCATATTTGAATGATGGCAAGATATACAAGATTACGTTGTTCATAATAACGAACCTACGACTATAAACGAAATTTTATACAGATAATGATCGTTTGTATTTTGTTTAAAAATGTTCTTGTTTTTGTTTGTTACGAAACGACTTACAGAATAGGCCGGGAACCTTTTTTTTTCTTACAGATGAAAAGCCATGCTTGGAACAAACGTGAGCGTCACAATATTTCGTTTCCTATTTTGTTAATCTCGAACACAAGTTATAATTACTCTTGAGCGTTACAGATTTTATTGGATATACAATGCATTAATTCGCGCAAGCGCGGCAATGAAAACATCCAACGCTTAAACCCTTGGGGTTTTCCGTTTTATTTTTATAACATTAGAACATGTACGATTGGATGCATCGGCAACACAATAGTTCGAATTATTATTAATTTTTGTTTTTTTTTCCTCTAAACATTGAAATGTTTTATCTCTCATGTTATCACCATCAGATCGTAAAATACATCGGAAGTTAATTGTTAGTTGTGACTCGGACGATATAATCATATTTTAAAACGGTTTTTATAAAAAGCTACAACGTTTAAAAAAATACACATCACAAAAAATAGAATGCCTCTCGAATATCATCATCTGGCTACCGGTTTGTCTGGCCCCACCTACTCTACATACCACGGCTATAGACTTTGTAGTTAATTTTTTTCTTTCATTATTCTCAAACACCGAATGTTTGCAAAAATGATTTATTTTCCTTTCCTCCATAACTTCTTTGTAAAAAGGGATAAACTGTATACATTATTATTTTCTTTTTGACGGATGTAAAGCAGATGGGACTGTACCACATTCAGTCTTGCGGAGTACGCATATTATTTGTAAAATCGAATACGTCACACATCGGTTCATTAAAAGTATATTTGAGAGCTTGGAGTGATTAATCGAACGCAGGCTCGTTTTCGTTCAACGCGATTCAAAATTGAACAGTGATCAAATAACAGACCGACGAGTTTTATATATAGTCTTGATAAAGCGACTTGTCATTGTATTTGTTTAATATTCAAAACGTATAATCTCTGCCGTCTCTTGTGCATCATTACCGAGTAAACTATAAACTACCGGATAGGGTTTTAAAAAAAATTGAAACAAGCACGCTGGCAAAGATGTTATCAACATCTTCGCGCATGGCTTCTCGTGCATACGTCCTTTGTACGCTTGTAGAATTTTCCTTTAATAGGTAAGATTTACCGGTCGTTGAAATACGAAGAAAATGCTTACCGAGTGCCGTGAGTGGCCCGAGTTAACTAGAGCACATGGAATTTTTCCTTCTTTTGTTCGTTTTTTTTTAAATTTCTTAACACCCTAATAATCACATGCGGCAATTCTATTGCCCTATACGTTACTTGATTAAAATCCGTTTAAACTTCTACAACGATAAATTCTAAACGGTCGCTTGAATGGAATTTCAGGAGTCAAGCCGTTCGGGATCAATCGGAAACAAAATAGGTTTCACCTAAAGACGATTTAATAGACAACTTATATGTTACGTATCACTTCTCATAAGACTAGGAACTAATTTTCACATTACCACTGAATTTTTGATTATATGAGCAACTTTTTAACCATACTTTATACGTTAATTGATAGGGAATCACAGATTCCGAAGAACTAGAATATGGCTTTAATATCACGCGTTGAAGGAAGTTCGATTAAAAAAAATTTCGTACGAAGTGTATATTGAAAAAAGTGCAATCACGCATTAAGATAGGAGGAACGTTGAAGCTAAGCTTTCACGGTAATAATTGAGGTAATCGTTAAAACGTACGTAATCTTCCCGATTTGACTAAGTGGATAAAAGAAACAATCCAGGGTCCGAAGGAAAGGCTTGACCCGAAATTCGCTCATTCATACGGGCGACCTCAAAGTCTAACATTAATCTCAGAAATAAAATCGAACGACTCGTCATATACAAATACGGATGCCAAAGACATTGCTAACAGAAAGAGAGAATTGAATTCAGTATTAATTTTTCGCTTTCGTCTTTTCATTTCCTTCATTTCAATTTAAATATAACCGTGGAGAACATCGGAGAGAATATCGATTGTATTTTTTTTTTTTTTGATTTAGAAAAATACACCGTTCGGTTCTACTTTGTTCACGCTAGATAGGTATACACGTATATTATCACGTTGATCGACTATGTCATCGTTTTTTAATCCTAAAAAGAACGCGACGATATATACCCTATTGATCGATTGAATCTCAGCGGTCGCTGAGATTGCGGCAGAATTACGAACACTTTTATGAAGAAAAACTTATTGTGATCCTCGGAACACAGAGTTTTTGTCTGGACGCTCGAAAGACAATTTAAAAAGATTAAAAGATCGAGATGTCATTCAACTGATTGGAAGAACAAATGATATATCGACAAATCGAGTGTCTGATTTATCCGTCACAAACGCAATACTTTCGAAGGAAGTTTGTGAACATTTGCGTACGTCGTGAAACTCATTTCACGTGCGTTATCCGATCGTGAGTCGTTTGAACCCGTTAACTCAAGACGCAAGAGCGCTTCTGCTTGGACTTTTTCTCAGGCAATGTCTGAATGGGCGCCGAGGGCGTCGACGGGGTCGCGGGAGTGGTTGCAGCGGTATCTGTTATCGTCGGAGGATCCTCCAACATGTCCGCTAATTCCTCCCCGGTATTTACCTCCAACTGCGAGTTTTCGGATGTCGTGGGTTTGCATCCATAAAAATTAGGGAATTTTTGGTTGTTTTGAATCGTAACGAATGCACTGACGTACGGAGCGGACCAGGCGTTAATTACGTTAATTACTAAACACACAGCCGAGAGTACAAAAATAAACGGTAATCTATTTATAGTAATTACTGTAGTGGAATTGCCGTGCAGAGATGATCGAGAGCATACAGAGATTAGATTCATGGTTGAGAAAACGACTAAAGCGTAATGAGAAAGTTTAATGAACAAATGTCACTCCCCAATGTGTTGCATGCAAGTCGGAATCATATTTATAGACCGATTGATTGTCTGTCGAGGTAACAGGACTTTTGGTGTACTGACCTTTTTCGCTATGTTCACTCCGAGAGATTGAATAAGATCGAGCAGAGGAGCTTTGCACGACGAGTACAGCATCCTTTCCTTGATACTGCAGCTGTAGCCTGGCATGCTGTATATGAACACTGTAAACAAGAGAGCATAATTAGTAAATGAATGCAATATGCAGAACCCGAGCAACCAGCTATTTAGAATTTTCTGATCAGAGAAAGAATGTGACAAAAAATGTAATTGGGTTTAGAATTATTACCAATGCACTCCATGTAGTCGCCCTCATGAGTATGCTTGAAATTATAAAGATGGTATCTCGCCGAGTCGGCTGGTACTTTAGTCGGCAGTTTATCAAGGGAAACTTCACACGCCATTACCAGATGTATCTTCTCTTCCTCAAGATCAATCTTGAGCTGCACATATTCGTGAATCCCTTTTCCCAGATCGGTAATAGCATGCTTCGCCTCGTCGGTGACAGGAAACGCAACGCCACTCAGAGTCTGGTGTCGCGTTTCTACGCTGTAATCCGTATTGTTGGTTGTTTTCTTGAGCTCCACGAGTTCCTCCTCGGCAGTCGTTAGAGGCACTGGCGCAGCATCGTTTCGCTTGTGTCTGTGATAACCTTCTAGTGTGATGTCCTCCGGTACGGTACCATGCAACTCATCCTTGATACAGGCTGTGCCAAATTCTTGCTTGAGCGTTGCCTTGGTAGATGCGTAGAGCATCTTTTGTCGAATCGGGGCAGTGTCAGGTGACCAGGAAATGAACAACCAATCGTAGCCTGAGTCTGGTGATTTAGTATCCAGACGATAGAGTATGTAAGCCGGTTGATTCTCTACGATCATAGGCTTGACCATCTTGTTGTAGTCATCTTGCCATTTTCCCGATGGCTTGGACGAAGCTGACGGAGCTAATTCCTCTGTGAGAGACAATCAAAGAGAGCATTCGGTGAAAAGAAAAATGAAATTCAGAGTACCCCCTATAAAAAAGGGGCGAGCAACAAATTATTGGCTGCGCCAAAGTTTGGTACCGAAAATTAATTAGATTGATGCTCACCATTCTCAATGGATACCTTCAATACTCTTATCTTTCCGTCGCGACATTTGGCGAATATTTTCTTCAATGCATCGTTAGCTACAAAAGATTTTTTTCTTGTTATACATAAAAAAGAAAAAATTACTTTAGGAGTGGCAGTTGAATTTGAGGTTAATAAAATTTGAGTCGGAAAATTTACGGATTAACGGAGATTATTTCCTGTCACCTTTTATTCCTGTTTGATGCGACATATCTCGTCGATTAATTGGCCGCTCGTTGTTTTTGAGTCGAATGTAATTTTGCTTCTTTGCGGTACGCCGAAGTTTACTGGGGATCGAGCGCGACCGCTGTCTCTCTGACTGTTGCAGACAGAGGAGGAGGATTGCCCACCGAAGAGCGGGATTGGATGCGAGAGGATGGCAACCCGAGGAACCAATTACAGAACCGGTATTCAAGTGGCCCTTGGTGACAGTGGACCATCCGACGATCCGACCTTCGTGCAACGTCACACGCTAATAAATTATGTGCCAAGGAGGAGGAAGACCGCTCGATCCCATCAACCGAGCCAGACCACACACCAGCTGATCCCTCTAATTGTACACTGACTGATCTATTGTCTATGAAACTACTGCGCGAAATCAATAATTTGTGCGTAAACGGCAAGGTATATTCTCCACGAGAAAGTCGTTGATGCTTCTAATAGAAAAAAATAAATTGTCTCGATTGCTGATGGTAGCTCAAACTTATTACCGCTGATGGTAGCCCAAACTGATACTCATGAGAAAGATAAAATCTTACTTTCTTGGCTATTACGAACGCTTTATGAATGGTTTGTAACAATAATAATGGGCATATAAAGGTTTTTTCTTTCATTTTCGAGCCGCATTCCATCGACCACCCACTCGATTGCAACCTCACCGAGGAAGATTACCGTGCGAGTTTGCTGGTCGACGAAGTGGATCTTAATTCGCCTGAACTTTCTCTGTAAATTTCGAAGTGGTGAAAGCTACAATGAGAGATCAAATAATAAGAATTGGTTAACGGTTCATACTTCTCCACGTTCGCATTAATTCGTCTGTGAGAGGAGGCCGAGTCAATCTTTTAGTAAATATGTGTCTGGCGGAAGAGATGATCAGTGAATTATTACTTTCGTGATGTTCGCAGAATCGAGCGCAACGATCGACGCAGAGAGAAAAAAAATTATCGAACGAATGGGTCAAAAAACATCATCGGGTTATTTTGTTTCTCTTTTTTTTTTTGTTTCGCTAACGAAATTTCATAGTAAAGCGAATTTTTGTGGTCGCGAGCTGTTACGAGTATACACGCACCGCATCATGTATTGACCTGGTGTGATTCGCCGAATTCCTCTGCTTTCCGGAGCACTATAATAATACTATATATATTTTCGACGGCGCCCGTTAACGCCGATGGTGGCAGCACGGTTCTCCATCCGTTTGCACATTAAAAATGGCGGATTGCAATGGTGCGTTTTTGTGGTTCTGTTCAACGTTGAAACGTGTTTATAATCCTTGCAAACGGTGATAAATAATATCGTCAAATAATCGTTAATGCCTGACGGTGAGTCCTCGTGCTTGTTCGACTACAGAAAAATACACGACCGGGACTCGCCGTTTCATGCACGACGATCGTTCGCGATAACCATTTGCACGGGATCCTACCATAGTCTTTCCGAAACCGCTGACACCGGTTTTCATTGTGAAATAGTCTATTTATCTTTATCATTTTTGCTGTAATTTTTTTTTATTCAGAGAGCAGCGAGGAGACGAACGGTCCTCGGCCACCGATAATAATGAAGTTCGACGCGCCGGAGGAATCGAGCGAAAATTCGACGAACGGTAAGCGAACAATATTGCGACTTGTATACACATATATATATATATATATATATATATATATATTTTTTCGAATTTTTCATTCGTTCTGTACACAATGTATCGTGTCACGTTCCAATGGTTGTTATTTTTTAAGTTTAAATGTTTAAAGGAATACGAAAAATATCTCATACCCAGATCTAGTTTGGTAGACTATATTTATAGTTTCCAATGGTGATGGGTATACAGAACTAACACTCACATGTGATAAAAAAAATATATATATTTCCCATTACAGAAGACACGGAAGGCCAGTCGAACGAGGAGAACTCTGAAGCACCGTCTTTGCCCTATCCAAAATTTGTTAAAATACACTGTGAGTGAAGTTTTACTCTGAAAGTCTAACTGTTTACGGATTCTGTTTTTCCTTAATGTTCATTTTGTATTCAGATTCATGTCATCTAAATAAGTGAAGCGAATCTTGTATAAACATTAAATCATAAATTTATTTTGCAAAGCAGATCCTCGATTGGCAGCATCAAAGTTTGGAAATTCGTTTGGCGTCAGCGAGTTTAGCAATTCGCCAAAACCAAAATCAGCTCTGTTGCGACCATCAGCATTGAGTTCGGCGTTGACAACGAGTCCAGGACCATCGCCAAAGGGGTCCTGTTTGCAGCCACCAAAATTCAACAATCCATTCACGAAAGTAACGGACGAGTTAACGTCGTTAGAGGACAACGGCACTGTAGCGGACGAGGACAGAGAGAGTAGCAGCAGTGGCAAAGCGGAGCAGACGAAAACGGACGACAAACCGGGTGACGAGTCGACACCTAAATTCTTACCCCTTGTCGCGAGTCCGAAGGACAGCGAGAATAGTATAAATAATGCCGTAGCGCCTAATTCGTCGGCACCGAGTTTCGTGTTCGGCCAGAATCTTAAGGAACGGGTGACGGTCGCGAGCGACGCCGAAAGTTCGGGAAGCTCGGAGAAGGATGAACCCAAGGAGGAAGCTGCGTCCAACGAGAATGGTTCCTCGGAACTGTTGTTCTCGAACGTCACAACTGTGTCCCGCAGCACTAATCGACCCGGTCTTACCTTAACTCAAGCCGCTCAAGAAATGGAAGAGGCCAATAGAGCCAACAAACGAAAGTACAGCCAAGTTACGCCGCTCACGGGCGAGGAGGGAGAGACCAATGTTCTACAGATAAACTGCAAACTTTTTGCTTTCGACAAGGTATGCGTTTAAGGCAAGAAATTGTATTGTAATTGTATGTTCAATGTTCAATTTTTAACGCGGTACCTGGTGCATTACTAGGCTACGAGTGGCTACCAGGAACGAGGGAGGGGAACCCTTCGACTGAACGATCGCGACGAGGAATCTCGGCTGGTCGGACGAGCGTCCGGCACGCAGCGATTAGTGCTGAATACAAAAGTGTGGCCAGGAATGACCGCAGAACGGGCGGGTCCCAAGTCGCTAAGGCTCACCGCGATGGACGTTCAAGGAGATATAAAGATATTCGTAGTCCAAGCAGCCCCGATGGAGGTTGACCAACTGCACAGCTTGCTATTGCAACGACTGAAGCGCGCCCAGGAGCGTCAACCGAAAAAATTAGCGACCGATCACTGACGATCGAACAGCAGGGAATAACAAAGCGGACACGAGATACAATCGCTCGTAGGGACACTGACTCAGCCGAACGAGCATTCGACGGGATGCGTTTCTTATAATAACAAGAGAAGAAAAAAAATCAGTTCGACTTCGGCGTGACATCGTCACGCGATGTTAAACTCCATCGGGAATCGTGATTTGGGCCTTTCCCGACGACCAAGTCACGATTCCGCAACCATAACAACAAAAAAAACGACCCCGCGGCATGCAACAACAGTATTTTTCGAGACAAGATCAACGAAGAAGAAACTAATCCGAATTCAAGACTTGATACGACAGAGAGCGAGAGATATAAACAAAGACGATTGGACGCAAATCGTTCGCGGTGAAATGTTTTTGTGTTTTTTTTTTATGTAGTTTTACCGACGCATAGAAACCTTTTATTCTCTAATCATTCCCAATGAATATTCATTTACACGAAAATCACTGGTTTCCTTTTTTTTTTTTATATTGATTTACAGCCCTCAAGAGAGAGACAGATAAAGAGAAAAGACGCGCATTGTAATTTTAGGGAAGGATAGATAGACATTTATAATAGTGACATAAACAAAATTATGTACTATAGTTATAACGAATAATTTTATTTCACTAAACCGTGGGCGTGTCGTCGGTAGAAATGAAGCGGGCAAATCTTAAATATTTCAAACTTTTATTTGACGTCGACGATTAAGGCGTCGCGGGTCATCGCCATCACTAACTCTCGTCGTCGATGCGGATTGTCGAGCCAAAACCCCGAGAACGAGCCGGCATTGGACGAAAGCTTACCACGACAAGTTTCAACGACAGATTCGGTTTTTCGTAATAAAAATAATGATGGTAAATAAATTAAAAAAGAAAAAAAAAACAAAAATAAGAAGAATGAGGCAAACCCTGTTTACGCTTCGTTAATTATACGTATTAATAGGGGAAAGAACAATTCTAAGACCATCACAATAAAGAGGCATTATTATCATAAAAATGCTTTATTTCGTCTTCTAGGTGTAAATAAACGAAAAACGCCGATGTAGTGGTGAAATAAAACTTGATATGACTTCATGACTTCACGCCGAGGATTTATCAGGTTTCGATCGAATTCTCGATTAGCGAAGTGCAAAAAAAAGTCCACAAAAATTTTAATTAATGTTAACATTACGAATCTCTCCTTCACTCTCGCCTAATAAAGACAGCAAGTCGCACACATACACAAACGTCGTCTCTGACTAAATAAAACACATTTGCATTAAAAAAGATCTCTCATTGTCCCCCAAGGCATCCGACTATTATTGACTATTATTGCTTATTCTTAACTTTCCGATCTGCGAGCATTAAAAAAATATATGAAAATGTATTTAATTAATAATAATTTTACCGAAAAAAAATTCTAATTCATACATCACTGATCTAAATAAGAAAAAAAAATAGAGAAGTATAGGTACAAACATTCGGGTCGAGAGTAAATTATAACGAGGGTCGATACAACAGTTGTGGTTCGAATCATCCGAGTAAAGATTCTCGCGTCGGAAAAGTCGTACGCGTGCGGCACGATAGTCCGACGTTGGGTTTCGTGGTGGATCTCAGAAGACGGCACCACGATAATCTGCTGCGGCGCGATAGTTGTTGTGGTGGCGGGCGGTATTCAACGGTCCCCGATATTTATAGACGCGAAGAGAGTTCCGTTGCAAACTCACAACGTTTTTAGGCGTCAAAAATTCGGCTCTCTCGCATCGTTAACACAATCCATGTATAAAGTTCACGCGAAGTACACAAGTGTCGCGTAGAGAAGCGTTACTGCAGGAGGCGTGTAAATTGTTTGTTTCTTCGCGAAGAAGAAAAAAAAATGTAACGGATAAATAACGAGGGAGCCAGAGATTCGAGTGTGAGTCGGCGTGAGAGGCGTGTTAAATGTAAAATGCGAAATATTAAAAGAAGGCTCTGTGTTTCGACGCGACACGATTTTCGTTATCGTCCGGTTTCTTTATTTCTTCGCTGACAATATCCGCGAGAAAACACTGTGCATCCGTTTGAATTGGATCAGTACGCCGACTATTTAAAAATGACAACGGTGATTGTTAATACGACATAGGAGAGTGTCAATAGAATTAAGACGTACATAGAGAGATTTATCGAGTTAACAATTTGTGGAAATTCTTGATAGAGTCAATCACGCCCCGTTTGACTGACGGGAAATAAAAATGCGTTATGTACGTATGCGCGATACGTCGCTGCGAAATTCCGATTGGATGTTTTGGCGATGGACCTAAAAGCGGGTCAATACCGTTCGCTATAAACGCGAGACACGCGCTTACGTACAGACATACGCGACGTTTGGAGAGGAAGAGTGTTGAGAATTGAGCTTGACGCTAGATAGAAGGGAAGACGAGGAGAAGAAGAAGAAGAAGAAGAAGAAGAAGAAGAAGAAGAAGAAACGAGCGAGGGAACGAAGAGGAGGCGCTCTCACAGCTCTGGGACTGCAAATACTGCACGTCTCATCGCGTATACACATTAATCTTCCGTGCAGCATATATGCGCAATCATTCGAAGATAGAACCGGAAGTACCCAGCGATGTGCTCGAACGGTAGCGCGGAGACAATAGCGGGTCGATTGACCGGCTCGCGAATAAAATTATTAACGAGAGTCGCTGAATTCTCCGAGACTTTATGGTGTCCAAGAAATTACAGCTGATTGAAATTCGATCGACAGTAAAGTGTTCGCGAGCGCCCGATATTTATAGACTTACGAGAGGATAGAGACGCTTCTTCGCGCCTCCGACTTTCTATATCTTCACCGAAAGCGACCTTCCGGCTGCTTTAAATAATTGTCTAAAAACTCTATTGATTTTTTTTTCTCCGTTAATGTTGATAGGTAACTATTATGGATAGCGAGGAATGTAGGTGGAAGGATTAAATAAGTCAAGCGAGCAAAACAGTAGAAGAAAGAATTTTGAAGATGATATTGGACAATGCACGGACCTTACGTTGAGTAAGTGTACCATATACATACATATATACATATATACATACATAGAAAAAAGAGTCGGCAGTGATCTTGTCACCAGTTCGTGAATTTTTGCAGAATAATATCGAGACAAATCGCCGAGGCGTGCACGACAAAGATGATGTTTACCGGGGGCAGGAGCTCCAACTCGAGGAGAAGAAACGCCGGAAATTCCACCGGAAGCTCGAGAAAAGCATTGCTGGAGTCGCACAGAAATCCTCAGCAGAGAGTCGGCCCGGAAGGATACACCTATAGGTGAGCATAATATTGATAATTTTGTGAGACGGCATCGACACTTGTATAATTTTATAGCGCAAGAGGAAATCCTCTGAGTCACTGCGTAATGATCACTCAATGAAATAAATGATTATCTTTTGTTTCTTCTGCGATTAGGACAAGGATACCATCACCTTTGAATCCATCGGATCTTCCACCATCGACCGCCGGAAAAACGTACGTTTATCGCACGCGTATACCGAGAAGGGACGCCGTCGGTGCGACTTCTTCGCCGCCATCGGAAAACAACGTTGGTGTACCTATAACACGAAGAAGAGGAGCCGTTAAACACAACAAGGTTCACGTTGTGCGGGGACACAGACTCGTCGCCAAATTCTTCAGGCAGCCTACATTTTGCGCCTTCTGCAAAGACTTTTTATGGTACGAATGTTCAACGAAACGGCCCAAAGATTATTTACCACGTGGCGAGAGATCCAACCTCGCGGACGTCTTCTATGTAAACGGCCTGCATTCCGAAATTCTTTCGTACGAAACTCGGATGTTTCTAAGAATAACCATGACTTCGTGGTTATATATCGAGGTCGCCGTACGGTGATCGTGGGGGTGGAGAATGAAAATGAGACCGGGAAGATCGATCGATCGCCTTGAGCTTGAAAGCTGAATGAAGCGAACGCTCGCTTCAGTAAACCTCCGAGACTCGTTTACTAAAGTCTGTGATTTTTGTTCCAGGGGTTTCGGCAAACAGGGATATCAATGCCAAGGTGAGACAACCGTTTGTCAATAGTTTGCAGCGCATAGAAATGTCGGATCGCAAAATTATTAAGATTCAATTTCACTCTAGCCTGCCAGACTGCGGTTCACAAGAAGTGCCACGACAAACTCCTCACGAAGTGTCCCGAGAGCGGAAGAGAGTCTGAGAATACAATAGTGAGTAAAGCCGTCGGTCCATCCGACAAGAGATCCTAACGAAGTATCATACAGATCGCATTGATACAAGATTGCGTGAAGAATTATATTGATACTACCACAGTTTGTTAAGCGTGGGTGAAGTTTCAATGTAGTTTAGACGTACGCTTCGTTCGACCAGTTTAAGTGGATTCGATTCTTGAGAAACCATTTTTTTTACTTAATGGCCTGGGCAAGCAGACGTTTTAAATTCTACATCAATTTGTGGACGAGAAGTAAAATACTTCTCGCATAGCACTTGTTTCAGAAAAGAAAGTAACAAATAGTGTAAAATCACGTAGTCCATTAATTTACGTAAAATTATTACATCTAATAATAAAATAATTAAAATAATTACAATTAAAATAATAAAATTATTACAGAGATATCAAATCTCCTTAAACTTCATTGTGTGCGATTGACTTCTTTGCTAATTCATTGCATTACATATGTTTACGTTATCGGCATTAATCAGATTGTGAAGAGTGCGTGCTGCTGTAGAATCTTCACTGGAAAAATATGCGAACACGTCTGATCGAAACGTGGTTTTACTACTTAAAACTGCTGCGCAGGTACAGCAGTACTATGACTACTGCGCACGGTCTTACCGACGGAGCCTCGCCTCATATTTCACACAAGTCGCTTTGCAAACTCTCTCGCAGTTGAATCAATCGTAACAACAAAAAAAACACTGACCGCTGCGTTGTATTTATTTGAAGCGATTAATCCAAATAATCCGCAGAATATCGAACATAGGCTGCTTTTTGAGGACACTGGACGTTTTTTCTCAGCTTCATAAACGCTGCGCGCTAACATCCGTACTACATTATCATGGTAATTGAAAATATATAATCAACCCATTCGATCACTTCAACCCTTTATAAGTTACAGCGCCCGACACTGTACCAAAACGGGTCCAAGAGACGCAGAGTGATGGCTGCGCGCTGTTACGGTAGCACCTAAAAGTAGGATTAGACCGGAGACTTATAAAGGGTTGATTAGAAATAATTACATACAATTTAGTTGATAATCATAATTTAATTATATTTATATAATTTAATTATAATTCGATTACATGTAATGTATTTCCCTCGATTTATTCTAATGGACTAACGTGTTTTCTTCCATACACATCAGTACTTGAGGGAACGTTTCAAGGTGGATGTGCCTCACAGATTCCGACCCTACACCTTCATGTCGCCAACGTTCTGCGATCACTGCGGCTCCATGCTGTACGGATTCTTTCGTCAGGGTCTGAGATGCGACGGTAAGTTTTATCCTAGATTCCAAAAATAACAGTAACGTCGAGAGAATAGCTCGCTGACGATTCGTGGCGTGTAAACGTAAAGGAGTCTACCATGCTAAACTTCAAAAAAATAGAAAGCGACGCAAAGTACGCGTAAAAAAAGATTTTTGATTGATTATCATAATTACGGTACGAAAGACAAGAAAAAAAAAACAACAAGTTTAGAAACAACGATCACATTCCGGTATGGCGAAACTATCGTTTCGTGATGAAACAATGCAGGAATTAGCTTTATAAATGACCAAAGTTCGATAAATCACAGCTTGATCATTAATAGAACTCCTTTTATTTACAAACACGAGATCTGTGCATCTATGTATCGCCAACGTATCCTCTCGGTTTACCGTACACTTTTTCGCGTGTGTATATATTTATATATATGTATATATATATATATATATATATATATATATACACGGTTCGGTAGGTTTACGTATAGTGCACATGTATCGATCTATACATCTGTAGGTTTCTTTGTACATATCGATTCTAAATAAGCTCCCTGGCACACGAGAGTACGAGAGCAAGTGTTAACGATACTGTAATACTAAGTTATATGCATGATAGCCAATGATCGAGCGCGCTTCTTGTGCATAGCAGGGTGACGGCATCAGTGAGTTGCAGCTTTCAAAACAATGTTTTTTTTTTACATCTGACACACTTAACGAAAATTATTTAAAGAATTAACTGTCTCGCGACTCGTGGGACATTCGTGTACCTACTGTTTGTCTTTCACGTCGTCCACATGGGAAACGAAGATTTTTACACCCAACAAACATCAGCGACTGTTTAATTTTACCAAATTTTTCCTTACATTTTTTTTTAAATTTACTATTATGTCTTGATGAGCTTTAGGCTAAATAATGAAATTGATAGTAATAGAAATGTATTGTAAGCTGTTAATGAGCTTCAAATTCCATATTTTCGTACTCGATCGAGTCATTGAATTTTCACCGATAGAATTATCGTCGAAATGGCGTGCGAACGTACGCTCGTCCCTTTTTCTCTTACGATGAGATTTTCTTCTCTCCCCCTATCTCAAAGTGTAACCGACGTTAATCCCGCATCGCAAATATTCGCGGGTTGAACTCGGGAGTTTTCGCGCTGGCGCTTGGTGAGTTTTTGGACGAAGAGGGAGAAGAAGGTTCGTGCGATAGCGGTCAGTGTAGCCGCACAGAGTCGGCTCCTCTAAGCCTGTTCTTCACGATTCTTCCTCACTCGCGGTTATTAGACAGTGAGAACGAGAGTGTGTGTCTGTGTGCCTGTGTGCTTGGGTGTATATAGTTAGATGCTAGGAAGCCTCGTATACTAGAATTCTATTATTACACTTGGGTCGCTGGCTTAAACTCAGTCGGTGTTGGCTCCCTGAACCGTGAGAACGCTTTTCGCACCTGACTCGGACTTCTCCGGGCGGCGGGCGGCATCCTCGCGTTTTCGTCACCCGCGCAAACCCGACGATTTATATTATTAATTTGTCTTTATCTCGCACGTTTCGACGAGACTGAGACCTCGTCGACACCGATCCACTTTAATGATAATCGAATTAAAATTTGAGATTTTGTTTCCACGGAGAGGGACGGAGTAGTAAATTTTGATTTTTAACAAAGAGAGATTACGACTGCGGCCCACACCATGCCTTACTACGGTGACGCTTTGCCGTACTATTACGGGGGCCCGTTCGCCAATCACAGCTCCCTAATGACAGGCACCGGACGGTAAGCTCACAGATCTCGCACTCATCCGTTTCACACGAAACATTATAACGAACACGCACACAGAAAACTCCCGTACAATCGTTCCTCCTAGGTTACGATGCCTCGACCGTATATCCGCCACATGTTCCATGACTCTTCGACGATGTTTCAACCAGATCCACCATTGATCCCAACGATCCGATTAACATTCGATTACACACGCTGTCGTGTCTTTCCGATCTATAAATAAAGTGAGAACCTTGGCTCGGCAGTCAAGTCGTCGGAGAGAAGCGCCTCGTTGAGTTTCGTACGTTCGAAAAATCAGAAGTAACTTTTGTCTTTGTTCGTCGACCGTACGACCGAAGAAAAGTCGCGAAACGACGCTCGAAAGTCTCGTGCTCGAAGCGGCGAGGATTAAAAAAAAATCAAAATAAAACTCGACCCCGAGACGAAATGAATCGACGAAATTTTTTGGCGAATCACGAAAAGACGAATGGACGGGAGAAAACGAGAATGAGATTGAATGAGTCTTGGGAGCGGTGCGCGAGAATTTGTAGTGGACCGAGAACGCCGAGAATCCGCCGGTCGATGATGTACACAGTGCGAAGAAAAAAAAAAAAAAAAAAGAATCATTGGATCGCGATTGATTTGGCGGTCGGCGTGCTATGATATAGACGCGTATTCGAGCCAGTGATAAACCTATTATCTCGCGTTGCCGGCGTTATTATTTATTCAACTTGCCGGCCATTCGGCGCAATAAAAAAAAATCTATCGAAGAAATATTCTTCGAGATTCAATTAATTTTATATGAAAAAAAAAAACCTATTTATTGTACATTACAACGAATTCCAGATATTGGGTGAATTAGTTCCGCGACGCATGTTTTTGATCTGTTGAAGCGCCGAATGGCGAGCCGCTGGGGAAAAAATCTCGTTTCTAGATACAACGTTAAAGGGTCAACAAGTGTTTCTCGTGTAGACACTCGGACGATCGCTTCCGCAAGAAGAGCGTCATCGGCCACAGCAACATGAGGATCTTTCCGAGCAGTGGCAGCGTCGGGTCTACGTAACGCTTTAAAATAAGCAATTGGCATTAGGTCTAACGAACGAGGCGCGGGCGCGCGAGTACCTGATAGAGGATCGTTGCCGTGGCTCTTGCGCGACGCTGCGACGGGAGGGTTTTTTTCTTCTTCGCGATCGGTGTCGCGAAGGGCGAGCCGCGTACAAAAAATACAAACGTTCACAGGCATCGGCTCCGATAAAATAAAAAATCGCTCGGCAACATTGCGATACGACCGAAATCAACCTGAATAAACCAAAAAAAAAAATGCCTACTCTATAATATTATTCTTCAACAACGAGTAATCATTCACTCGGTCCACAACTTAATTGAGAATAAAAAAGAAAATGACAATAAAAAATGCCTCGCGAAGCGGCTTCGAAGTTGCCGATGACAAGAAATATTTTTCGCGATGAAACTTCCAAAGAGAGAATCACATACGCAGGGCGATAAATCGTCACCGCCATGATCTTCGATTGACTCAAATCCGTCGATAAATTTTCTATCGCGAGAAATAATAAGAAAAGAAAAATCGAAGAAATTGCAGCGACATATTTTTATCTAAAAATAATGTTCGCGAATGAGTTGCACATGAAAAAAACAAAAAAAAAATTCATTAAAATAAATACTTTGATGCTGGCGCTGCGAAAAAAATGATCATTGAGAGTCTCGCGAAGCAGATAAATCGTTCGTTCGATCGGCTCGATACTTTGCTAGTCACGCCGGAGCCAATAATCGTTTGGAAACCGGCCAAGCGTTCGTGACGTCGTTGGAGAACATTGTCGATTATATATCGAATCTGCCTTGCAGTCTTTCCACCCCGATTGCCCTGGCGCTTCTCGATCGTTTTGTATCTCTATTATTTTGACAATAGATACACCGCGAGAACGTACGAATGCGAACACGTGTCGGTTTTAACGGAGTCTGCGACGGGAGATTGTAAGAAGGATTATTATTCTTGATACGAATTTCTTCACTGTGCGACGCGCTCGTCCGCAGCGCCGGAAATCCCGTTTGCCAGCGGGTTGTCCGAATCGACGATGCCGAGCGTGCGGGAAAAACCGGCCGTGCGGAGGGTGAAAAGATTAAAATAAAAATGCAACCCGCTTCCGGTGTGAAGATTGCGCGAGATGAGACGAGAGGAAAAAAAGTACTTTGTAGTCGGATGATGAGCGACGAATGGCATCGATGAAAAATCGACTACGAGGTCTCGAGACCCGAGTTCCATTTTCGATACAAGTGGAATTTAATGTGCTTCAGAAAAACAATGACGAAAATTAGGAAAAAGCCATTTCTGAGCCTAATATTATGGGAGAACGAGCAAACGGAGATATTAGAATAAAAATGTCACTTGCTTCTGGTATAAACATTGCGCGAGATGACACAGGAGGAAAAATAAGTACGTTGTAGTCGAAGGATGAGGGACGAGGCGCCTCGATGGAAAATTGCCCGGATGGTCTCGAGACCCGAGTTCCATTTTCGACATACGTGGAATCTAACGCGCTTCAAAAAAGAAATAAAAAAAAATCGCAAATAGACATTTCGAGACTGATATCGTGAGAAAATGAGCGAATGGAGAGATCGAAATAAAAATGCCGCATACGTTTATATAAATTGCGCGGTGTACAGATTGCGGGTGGATGGAGAAAAAAAAGTACCTTTGACTCGGACGATGCTCGGTGAATGGTTTCAATAGAAAATCGGCCAGACAACCTTGAGGTACTTCTCCGCCGCGTCCGGCAATATAATCATCCCATGTCCGTCATTCGCAGAATCCACCGCGCTTCAAAAAATAATCAAAGAAATAGAATTTAAAAAAAGGATATTTCTGGGTCAAATATTGTTGTGGCGGAACCGAGTGAGAGGAGAACAAAGAGCTGAAAATGAACAAAAAAAAAAAAAAGTACTTCGGACTCTGACGATGAGTGATGAACGGTTTCGAAGGAAAGTCGGCCAGGCGACATTGAGTCACGCTCTCCACCCCCGTTTCTCAATGAATCATTCCGTTTCCGTAAATTGCAGAATCTACTGTGTTAACAAAAAAACAATATTTAAAGCCGGATTCTTTTTAAAAATATTTTAGTGAAAACAGATGAAGTTATTCAAATTCGACAGAATTTCCCTTCTTCACATCAATCCTCAACCCTGAATACACGTTTCTACCTTATCGACAGACCCGTTCACCGAACCTTTCCTCCTTAACAGCATTTATTTGTTTACAAGAGTACGACGGAGCAGAGCTCTCTATTCGACGTTGAAGCAATATTTATATTTATTGGATATATGAAAGCTATAGTCAATGTAAAATGGAGTGCTCTACTTGACGGTAAAAATATATCAATATTTATTGGATACATGAATATATCGTCAATGTAAAGTGGAGCGCTCTGTTCTGGGATTATACAGTTGAGTCTTCTTGGTCGGCTAAAAAGTTTCACCTGGCTCATGAAATACAGTTTGACCAAGTCGTCTTAGCCGTGAAAATGGTTTGGCAGCCTAAAAATGAGCATTCGCTTTGCCGGTTACTCGAGTTTTATTGTGAATCACGAAGGAACTGATTGAATCAATAAGACAATAACCCTGTGGAACATTATCTCTTTCGTTTATTAATTCCCGGAACACGAGAACATGCTAATTTAAATGTACCAAAATACACTCGTGTCAAGAGACGTGATTATTTCGTACGAATAAAATTTCAAAGATCATAAAGTTAGTCGAATGTTGGCAAACAATTTAACAGAGACGAGTAAACAAAACGGTTAATGTCCCAAAGATAAACGTCTCATTAATTCCACCGGTTTTATTGTGATTCACGGTAAAAATGAACAGCTGGCTGAGCGGTGTATAATTTTTAACCGGCCGAATCGTCTTATCCGGCTAAGATCGTTTCGCCAGCCAAATAATAATGTTTATTAGCCGGGTGAAATTGTGCAGCCGTCAACTGTGCAGCGTTACTCCGCTCCAGCTTCGAAAACGGACAGACCTTTCCAACGAAAAATAATTTTTTAAAAAATTTAAAAAAAAATCATCGACCATCGATTGATCGAGGTGTAACCTCGGATATCCCAATGCGTTCAATAAACTTCCACAGGAGTCTTCACAGTCCACTGTCGTCGTCCCGGTACGCTCCTCATCTATCGACCATCTCGGAGTCTCCGTTGGCCGCGCTGCGTCGTTACTCGCCGGCGACGACAATCTCGACACGTCCGAAACGTGTCATCGACACGGCGGACATAGACGTATCGACGCCGCGAGCTTTGTCAAGTTCGGGTAACAACCAGCA
Organism: Listrodromus nycthemerus; assembly: GCA_963978505.1. NCBI lineage: Eukaryota > Metazoa > Arthropoda > Insecta > Hymenoptera > Ichneumonidae > Listrodromus > Listrodromus nycthemerus. The sequence goes on along the minus strand of OZ021680.1, from coordinate 10,364,041 downwards.
GCGAAGTCGTCTTCGGCGCGACCGTCCGACAATAAGGATTCGTTCGCAAGCCCTAAAGGACAACCCGGCGCTGCGCGAGCACTACGAGCGCCATGAGAAGACCGTCGGCGAGTTGCTGGTGGAGAAGTTTCTCATAAAGGACAAGAAGCCCGATTCGGATGTGGAGCATCGACCGAAGTTTTACACCCAGGTGAGTCTGGACAGTCCGACCTCAAAGAAAGAGCGGGACGAGTTTCAGGAGGCGATGCAGAGAAGGGTGACCCGACGGATGACCCGGAGGAGATCGTCGGCCGACGTACAGATGGATTCTGAGCAGCTGGAGCGTGAACTTATGTTCGCCCAGGCCCAGGCCGACGCGTTGGACAGCCTCGTTGCCGAGGAGCAAGCGGAAATCGAGGTAGAGACACGGATGGGTACGTTGATAAGAAAAAATTTGGTACGCTCGGGCGCGTCGGTGTTGGGAAAGCACGAGAGTCAACCGTCCGGCGACGAGGACGACGAGGACGACGCGAGGGTGAAGAAATCAGCGAAGAAAGTGAAGAAACGAAAGAGGACGACGGAGAAACCGTCGCCGCCGAGCGAGAGTGAATTGGAGTCTGAGAGCGACGCCTCGCGGGCCAGGAAGGTTCATCGAGACACCAACGAACCGAACGGTGAGGACATCAGCAAAAAAATTATCGCTACGAACGGAGCCGACGGGGAGGCTCCGACTGATGATTCCGAGGAGAAGAACGATCCGACAATCTCGCCTACGAAGGCTCTGAAATTTAAGATCGAGGCCAGCAACAGCGTGGGCGATTTCTCGACGCTGTGGGTAAACGCCGGAGCGGCAGAGGAACACGAGAAGGGTCGAAAGACGTCGCAGGGTGTCGTGGAACAGTTTCGCGACAGCGTGAGACTTCCGGCGCCGAAACCGGCGGCCCAGAGGAAGGCCAAGGGTCCGAAGAGAGACGCGATAATCGAGGAGCACCAAGAGGTCGTCGTACTTCCGGTGAGGAGTCGTTACGTCAAGGACGACTCGAGGAACAGCGTTTATCTCACGCTCAAGCCGTCTAAAATCGGAAGGGGAAGCAAGCTCGGTGAGACGGAAGAAGAAATCGCAGTGGCGGTCGATAGCATCGACGCAGCGTCGCGACCTAATAATGGCAACGTCGACGACGATCAACTATCGACATCGAGTTTGACAGCCATCAAAACGGCAGCACAATCGAGACTTAATAATGTTGCCAAGTTCCGGTCTAAAGATAAAACTGAAAGTGATGTAGAGGTCAGGAGCTCTTCCGTATCGCCGGGCAGTGCGGAGGGAACGAGGAACGTGGACGGTAGAACGAAGGACGGGGGCTTGCAAAAGGTCTCGGAACTCGTCAGTTGTACGTACGACGGGGACGTGAAAAAATCGTCGGGTCCAACGAGCAGTCGCAGCGAGATCGCAGCGAGCCATCCCGAGGATAGCTCGCTTCACAGAAAAGACCCGAAACGATCGGTCTTGTCAGTTGACGGGGTCACAAATTTGAAAACAAATCGAACGCTTGAAAACGGCGGAGAATCGAATTCGAGGGTCGTCTCGTTTATTGAGAACGATGGAGCAAAGGCGTTGGCAGCAACTGCGGACACTGCGGTGAAAGAAGAAATCATCAAATTAACAAACGGCGAGAAGGAGGCGAAATTTTCACGTGGAAAGATCAGCAAATCTTCCGGCGAGGGGGCGAAGAGAATAAAACGCAGTGAGAGCGAGTCGGTTGTTTCGAGTTCCAAGATTCCTGTTAGCTTGGAAAGAAGTAAAAGCGACGGCCAAGAAAACATCGACGGAGATTCGACTATCGGGATAATTCAGGATAACTCGACAGTATCGACGAAATCGTCAAATGCTGCAGCGATCAGTGCGATCGATTGTGAGAATAGGTCCGAAGATACGGTTAAATCTCCGCCGAAAGATAACGTTGGTATCGTTGCGAGCGAGAATGTTAGATTAAACGGGGATTCGAAGAGATCGTCAAACGTTTCGGGGACAGTCGCGAAGACAAACTCGACCGGAGCCGAAAACGAGGTCGACGCACTCGCTAATTTTCGCGGCGGAAAATCAAAACCCCGGGACATCGTCGTTGAGACGAAGAACGATACACCGAAGGTTCTCACGCCCACGAAGAGGGACGAAAATATCTTCAAGTTCGAGGAGGGCAACAAACTTGGTGAAAAATCGAAGAGAACGGGATTGTCGAGCGTGAATAAAATTTCTGAAATTCAATCGCCGAAAATCGTCCCTCCTAAGAAGAAAAACGAAAACATCTTCGAGTTTGAGGAGGAGAACAGAGTTCCGGACAAATCGGGGAAAACCGCATCGAGCGTCGACGATAATGTCAGCGATAATTGGAAATTGCGAAACAAACTCAAACTTCAGCCGAAACACTGCAGTCTCAATGATCCGGAGAGCGAGACGCGCCCGGAATCCCCGGATCTCAAGGTAGTTCCTCATAGCCCGAAGAAAATTGATATTGGAACGAAGAAACCGGTAGTTCCGACAGCGAACATTGAAAAGAGTCTCCAATCTCCCATCGACGAGGTAAATTCTTCTATCGACGATAAAATTAAGCTCGGTACCGATCAAGCTCTCGCGGTCTCAACGAACGATACTTCAAAGACAGCAACGGATGACGTGAAAGTTGCAGACTCTTCGCTCGCGGATAATATCGAGAGCGGGAAAATTACAACCGATACACCAAAGCTAACGAACGGTGTTCGCAAGGCGAAACCCAAAGCGATCGAGGAAATCAAAGATATCCGGGACAACGCGAATGCGATTGTGCCGAAGTTGAGAATCCCAAAAAAACCGGAAGATTCATCGTTGACCGAGGCAGAGAAGACTAAACCGGAAGTTCCAAAGTTGGTAAACTCGAAAAAAGCGGAAGTTCCAAAGTTGATAATCACGAAAAAAGCGGAAGTTCCATCGACGAACGAGGCAGAGAAGACCAGACCGGAAGTGCCAAAGTTTAAAGTCCCTAAGAAGCCGGACAGTACAACCGTGAACGAGGCGGAAAAGACCAGACCGGAAGTTCCGAAGTTGAAAACCGTTAAAAAACCTGAAGTTTCATCGACGAACGAGGCAGAGAATACCAGACCGGAAGTTCCAAAGTTGAAAATCCCTAAGAAGCCGGAAAGTCCAACGGTGAACGAGGCGGAAAAGAGTAGACCGGAAGTACCGAAGAAGACTTGGAAGAAACCGGAAACTCCACCGGCGGACGAGGGTATCGATTTTTGGGGCGAGATAGAGAGTCAGAGGGTCGCGAAACCCGTTGTCAAGCCGAAAGTTGAGAATCCCATCGACGCTACAATTGTCGCTGGCTCGAAGGATAAACTTCAAGATTCATCGGATGCGTCGGAGGTGAAATCCAATCTAGCTCCGGAAGCCGGTGTATCGGGCCGACCTAAAACAGCCGAGAATCTCACCGCGGATGAGAAAAAGGCGAATAAAATAAAAAAGAAGAAAACCGCCGAAAGCCCGAGGAAAAAAGATCAGGAGAAACCGGGCGAGGAAACTATTTTCGAACGGTTCATAAACGGGGACGGAGGTGACGGAAAGAAGTTGCAGCAGCCGCAGCAGGAAAAGCAGCAGAGTGAAAAGAGTTCGCGGAACGATAAGACCGAGGTTCAATCTTCCGAGACTCTCGAAGTCAATAGGTTCGAGCGTAACTTGTCGATAATCGACGAGGAGGTTCTCGGAAGTCCGACAACCGAGGAACTACCGAAAAAGGCTGACCGTAGAGACGTTGATTTGAAATCGATCGTAAACAAAAGGGAAGAAACAGCGGAAGCGAATTTGGAGCCTTCGACGGATTCGGTGTTGATCGGTACCGGAACCACGGAAGAAACGGCATCGAAGATGATTATACCGAGCGTTGAGCAAAATTTCGGTGCACCGGAAGTGACAACCGTGCGGGAATCACGGAGTTCCGGTATGTTCGTGCCGACGATAAACATCGTCGCAGCGGAAAATTCGGCCCAAGACGCGTCGGAGGATGCGGAAGAGGAGGAAGAAGGCCCTGGAACACCGACCAACGAGAGCGTCAACGACACTACCGGAAACATAACGAAGTGGCACGGAAGTCCGGATCTTTCTCTCGACGAGCCGGACAAAGACATCGGTCCGGAAGTCTACCTGGCCGCGAAAATTGCGCGGGAGGCGAAGGAGGCGAAGGAGGCGAGAGAAGCGAAGGAGGCGAAAGAGACGAAAAAGGACAGCAGCAAGAAAAAGTCAACGGTGAAAAAGGGGAGCAGCAAGAAAGGCTCGGTTGGTTCGAATTCGCCGGGCGCCAGTCCGGATTCATCGAAGAAGAAAAAAGTCGTCAAGAAGAAGAAAACGTCGACGAAAGTTGGTAAGGACATTGATAAACGAACGATATTCGAGGAGAGATCGGAATCGAAACTATCCAACTCATCGGACACGACGCTCAAACCGAGCGCCATACATTTGCGCAATTCGCCAAACAACAGCGCGCGAAATTCGCCGAAGCAGAGGCCGCTCGATCTTATTAAGATATTTTATACGACACCGGCGTCCCTGCTCACCGCTACGCCTCGTGATCTCTCGAAAGTCAAGAGAGCCAAGATAAAGAAGAAGAAACACTCGTCGAGAACGGCCTCGGCCAGCAGTGACAGTACCGGAAGTACGAGAAGCACTCAGAGCACCGGAACTACCGAGAGTACCGGCAGCACCGAGCACGAAGACGATCCCGAACAGAAACGCATATCCTCGACCCGTAGCAACGACTCCGGCTTCGATGGATCGCCGAGATTATCGAGTACCGATTCATTCAATTTTTACTATTCCGTTAGCTCGCAGATAAAAAAAAAAAAACAAATTTTTATCTGCGAGCTGCTCAACATTTTTTTTCTTTTTGAGTGCAGATTTAAGAGTTATTTCGTTTCGTGTTTTGTTTTTCATTGTTTACATAACTGAGACCATTGACTATTTCACAATTCAGAAAAGAATGGGCAAAATATTTCACAATTAAATGGTCCACGTGTTTAATGTTCTTTTGTTTTGTTTTTTTTTTTTCGTCAAATAAAAATTATAATTCATTTATCGTGGACTAGTTTTCGCGACGGAAAATCTAAGTTCGAACGGTGCAAAGAGGAATCGTGTCAGTCCCCTGAATCTCGACGATTTGGAGCACTCCCACTTGATCGAACAGTGATTCGCGATCGTGTCGTCTCTGTGCCGAAAACAATAGTCACCCGTGGATACGTGCCCGATCGTCGTCACGACGAAGACAAGTTTGACAGTTAGCCAAGACCTTTTGACTGCGGCTATACGTCTCTTCACCGATCGTTCAATCGCACACGTATCCATCGCTGTTTTCTGCATATCATACTCCCTCACGTTCATACTTTCATCCATTCCTCATATTTTATTTTATTTTCCGTTGAACGTCATTATTTTTACTGCGTCTGAAAAAAATGATATTAATATTCGCTCATTTCTTAATTAATCCCTCGAAATACTTCTGATAAAACAAAAAAACTAATTGTTTATCGCGATCCACGAGAATACGTAATCATCGTTCGGCATATACATCAGTATTTGTGGAGTGCCCGATACTTATAATCGTGTTAAATTTAATTTTGTTTTTCAATAATCGAATGTGTTTTGTCGTTTTTGGTGTTATTTTTGTTGTTTCGCATGCATAATTTTTTATTGCTATTTGCGAGCGATGAAACTGCAATTTTAAGACTCTCGTATGCACCGTGCGCCAGGACGATAGGATCAAATTTACGTGAGACTCATTTCAGCCAAGACTTATCTCTGTAAGAAAGCGACTAGTTTGAAAAAACACCATGTACGAATATTTTTTGGAGGAAAACATTTTTTCCGGATCCAAAAGCTTGTTTTACGACCGGAAGTCACGTTATGCTGGAAAACCCACATTTTCAATTTAAAAGTGCGTCATTTTTTTTTACCGAAAATAACGACGTGCCAGAAATACTTCACTTCTGGTTTAAAAATTGGATTTCTTTTTGTAACCAAAAAAATGGTGTATTTCCTGTATGGCGTAACGAATGTCCTTTAAACGTTGACTTCCGATTTTTAAGGACTCGACAATTTAAGACCGATAGCATTGTTGCGATACATGTATGTCCGTGACGATAAATTTGCCGAACGAAATAATAACATATTGTTAACGATTGACACGGTTATAAACGAACATCACGCGGTTTATTCGTCCTGTGCAGACTGTGACATGGCTTGCCACAAAAAATGCGAAAAACTAACGGGAAACCTGTGCGGATTGAATCAGAAGCTCGTTGCAGAGGCCTTGCAAGCTCTCAAGAGAGGTGAGTTTATTTGCTCCGCAATAATTCAATCTCAAGTATAAATATATATTCAAAAAAAAATTCATTGCTGAATCATTTGTAAATTGCGTCTCGTGTCATAGTTGAAATCCTTAGGAAAATGTGGATACAATATTCTAGAGAAGCAAAACTTTTCACAGCGCCCTCTAACGGCGCGATGACTGCGGAAGCTACTTCAATTTATAATCTCGCGTATATCTGTATCGAAGTGTACTATAATAGCGACAGTCGAACTCGAGAAGGCCGTCAAATATCGCCTATATATATATATATATATATATATGCACACGCGTATACGTGTTTATTCCTACGTAGGAGAGTAGATAGATTCAACGGTCTGCGTCCGCAGCTCTTTCGCTCGGTTTCCCAGCGCTGTACATCACCCAATCGGACCGGCGACCGGGCAGTTTTGCCAAAAATCTTCGAACGCGTACGCGTACTCGCTGCCACTAGACTCTCTCACCGTATCTCGTCAAGTTACCAACTATTTTCGTCGGTGTTCTTCTCTCGGCGCTCTTTTACACGACTATTTGTTTAACGCTTGTGACGTCAACGAAAAGCATTTATTCCTTGCATGAGATAGAACGGGTGAGAGCGAGAGTGAGAAAGCGTAAACGCGCGCACCGTAGCCGTCTTTTACGCGCTCTAAAGTTTCTCGGGTTTACACGAACGAAGACCACCGTCGTCGCTTGAGCCACGAATTTTCCCAAGCACGCGCGACAGGCGAAACGCTTCTGCCACTGTCTTTCTCGCTGTGAAACTTTCTTCTTTCTCCAATTTATAAACAATAACCAACTAAATCCTCGCGTCGGAACTCTTCGACGAACTTCGGCGTGGAAAAGACGAAGAGACATAACCTCAAAAAAAAAAAAAAATCAAACAAACGATCGTTGCTTTCGCTCGAGGCAGAAATATCGTTGTATAACTCAGTGATGGCCTCGTGGACGTCGTCGAACGGGAATAACTCTGATAAGCAATATTTTGCTCAACCAGTGCCGGTGATCGAGAGAAGACGAAGGATTAGAAGTGGCGGTGGCGATGCGGGGTGTAGTAGCGGCGAGCAGGCCCTCGATGATTTGGATATCGTCGAGGAGTACCAACATTCGGGTGAGACTGAGAGTTAGAGTAGGGATGAAAAAAAATAATGAAGCAAAGGAGAGGATAACGACGAGCTGTGTGGGCACAGAGAGCACGTGCTTGGTGAATGCAGTGGGAACGAAGAAAGAGAGTCACGGGACGTCGGAAGTATTTCGAAATATTCAACATCGAAATGGCGTCGAGACATTTGAGTGCTCTAGTTATTTTTTTTTCTTTTTTTCAAGTTTGTGTCCTGTTTTTCACAGTAGAATAGTTTTGTCCCTGCTTCCCGCAATATGTCCTCGTTAATCATTTTGCGGATGCGAACCATTTTTCGTGCTCTCGGTTTTACGAATTATCTCGAGATTCCCCGAGGAGAATTGCGCTGGGGAATCACGTGCCAGGAAATTCGCCCAAATTTAGTTTCAACCGAGAGGGCGCGGGCGGACGCGAACGCGCGTGCTTTATATTTATAAAAAAATATCGGCCAGCTGTGCGAGTCGAACGCATCATCGGCCGAGCACAATTATCGCTTCTGGCAGACGCCAGGGCTAATTAGGCGATACGAGATTAATGAATCAGGAAATTAATTGCCGTTGATATTATCGTGTTAAGAATTAGAGTTCGTTTAGAGATTTGGATTTCCACGACTCAATAGATAGAACAAAAAGCGGCTGTCCAGCCAAGAAGCTTCTTAATCTTCACCCTAGCATAAAAAAAATAGACTCGATTAAAATATATATAAAAAAAATGGATGCATCGATCAATTGACCCGTACAGAAAATGTACACGAAAAATTAATATTTCACTGCAACATTGAATGAATAGAAACAAAATCTCTCTGAAAAAAGGAAATAAGGTAAACTAAGAAGAATGTAAATAACGGAAAAATGACATCAGATCACTAAGAAAAGTAAGGGCAAGCCAAAAAATTAAATCGTCCAATCGTACCAAGAAAATTACAAATATTTCATACAACCATGAACAAACAAAAAATTAATGTAAACAAATATTTGATTAATCGATCAATACGTGAATGCAAAGTAAAACGAAAACAACGGAATCTCATTTCAAGGATAAAATCAAGGAAATTCGATTACGTCAGTGAAACGATATTTGTCCCAAAAGAGCGCGACGAAATTTCCGGGTTGCCGGAGTAAACGTGAGCGCGTATCTGACCGGGCGTTCCACCTTCGCATAACTGTCTCGCGTAATATTCCTGAAACCCAGGAGGTTCGCGAAGGGTGATTCGTGTCGAGATATATAGAGAAGAGACCGACACGAGTCTCGCGCGGGTTTTCTCGCTTTCCGGCTAATTTGGAGCATCCAACGATAGACGGTTTTAATATATATATAGATCTATATATATATATATATATAGAGGTTTATACTAAACTTTTGTCGCAGTAATTGGCACAGGTCTGTCTCATTCCATCCAACTATGTCGTAGGAGCCGTAGCAATGAAGTTAGAGGCCAATAACTGTACTACACAGTTTATAGCCGACAATACCGTTGCATAGCTATGCGCCTCTCGTCGACTCTCCTTCCGTATGCTCGTGCTATAATACTGCGCTCACGCGGGGAGTGCCGAGAGGTCGGAGGAAGTTAATACTCCACCTTAGAGCGCTTGCATGATGTTGGGAAAGATATTTAAAGCACAGGCCTATCTCTACCTAACCGTAGTCTCACGGACGGTATACACAGAGAATGTTACATATATAAGTTTACACACACACACACACACAAAGCAGCAAAAAACCGACTACCAAAGGACTTTCATCATTATTAATGAAGATAATAATAACGCCGAACGGACGATAATAATGACGATGATGACAGCGACGCGACGGCTGCGATGAAGGAATCGGTTATTCGAAAATTCGAGCACATGTGCGCAGTTATTATTTCTATAATTAGATGTGTGTGTGTGTGTGTGTGTATGTAAGGACCTTGATGGATTTTTAAACTGCGAATTATAAATTGTTAACGATCAACGATAATTTCTTAGATCGCACGAGTAGTTGGAATTTTTATGTTTCTTGAAGAAAACAAAGTTTCTCTGTGGACAGACTCGATAGTGTGTTTTTGGTAAATGAAGCGTCAAAAAATAATTACTTTAGTTGAACAGATTACCGAAACGGATAGAATTATTCGGACTGATAGATGAGAATGTTGCGTAAATTGAAATGCATACGGCGGTACAGTTGGGTGTCACACGTAGTTGTTGATTATTAATGAAGATAATAATAACACCGAATGAACGATAATAATACGAAGATAATTACCGCGATGCGACGGTTGCGATAAAGGAATCGGTTATTCGAAAATTCGAGCACATGTGCGCAGTTATTATTTCTATAATTAGATGTGTGTGTGTGTGTATGTAAGGACCTTGATGGATTTTTAAACTGCGAATTATAAATTGTTAACGATCAACGATAATTTCTTAGATCGCACGAGTAGTTGGAATTTTTATGTTTCTTGAAGAAAACAAAGTTTCTCTGTGGACAGACTCGATAGTGTGTTTTTGGTAAATGAAGCGTCAAAAAATAATAACTTTAGTTGAACAGATTACCAAAACTGATAGAATTATTCGGACTGATAGATGAGAATGTTGCGTATATTGAAATACATACGGCGGTACAGTTGGATGTCACACGTAGTTGTTGATTATTAATGAAGATAATAATAACACCGAATGAACGATAATAATACGAAGATAATTACCGCGATGCGACGGTGGCGATAAAGGAATCAGTCATTATTTATATAATAACATTTACTCGCGAGAAAGTTGATTAATTATTTTTCGTATTCGTTTCAACTATTGTAAAAAAAAAAAAAAGAAATCCTCACGTGACCAAGCGCGCTTGAAACGTTCAAGGTTTATTAAGAATTCAAACATTCTCTATTGGCAAACCTAAAACTATGTTTTTAGTAAACGAAGTGTCAGAGAATAATTGCGTAGATTAATTGATTCACGAGATCGGTGGAAACTCATACGACCCGTGTGAAACATTTACCAACAGCTCGATGTCGAGGTAACTCATAACTTCCGGCTGCTTCCACGCTCCACTGAGCGAGACCGCGCAATCCATCATCGTGATGTCCCCCAAAAAGATCCTTGACAAAATTTCGAAATGTTATTGTCCAATTCTCCACTTCACGCTTGCCACTATTATTTCTATAATGAGACTCATCAAGGATTATAAATCTATTATTTTCTGCACCTCGAACTATGAGTTAGAGATGAATTGAAAAATTTTTTGTAAAAGAGATGTCGAGGATGAATTCTCTAGAATAAATGCCGAGACCGGTGGAAGCTCATTCAAGCCTAAGAAAGATGTGATACAAGCACTCGATCTCGACGTAAAATAATTTCCGGTTGTCTCCGCTCTCAGCTAAGTGAGATTGATAAATCATCTGGTAATTCTCCAAGATCCTTGACAAAATTTCAAATATTTAATTTTCCAGTTGTCCAATTCGCGCGTGTCGAAAAACGCGATTGCCAGCCAGCAATCGCTTCGTGATTTTACGTAATAATAATGGTAACAAAATATCCAAGGCGTCTCGGTCGTTGTACAGCATCATCGTCGCCTCGGCGCGTCGTCGCACGGTAGTTTCTTATTTATCGCGTAGTCATTCAACCCTCGGTCCGGTCGGTTCTCCGTGACCCTGAGTCGCGATCCCACGCACGGTCGGGTTCGCGACTCACCGAGTCGCTCGTTCCCGACCACCTGTCCACGATCGATCAGTTCCCGAAGAAACCCTCCCGAGCTTTCCCAACCAGCTCCGATTCTCGATTCGGAGACTCGCAGAAATTCGCACCTCGTTCCCGGGTATGCAGCGTCGTCCGTCGAGGTACCAGCGAGCAGCGGCTGCAGCGATGCTCGCCGTCGGCGAACCGTCTATTTTCGAAGAATGTCACACAGCCAAAAGTACACTTTGCTCCTAGGCGATGTATCGGTGGGCGTGCGTGTGCTTTTGTGTGTTTGTATGCACCTTAGATATTCCTGCCAGCTGCTGAGCGAAACCACTCTCGGGTAGAGAAACAATTGGAATCAGGGTCGAGTACGGGAGAATCAAAAGGACGAGACGATTATTCGAGGATACGCGCTTTTAGATTTATCAAGGCTTTTTATGTTGCAATGTTCCCATTAGGTTTGTTAGATAGCGAGATTAAAAAGAGCCCGAGGTGGTTGCTTGCACGAGTAGACGCAAGTAGATTTTATATTTTATTTGGTTCAATTTTTTGTTTTTTTTTTTTCTATGAATTTTTATTAATCTTTGTTTTATTTTTATTTTTTCGCACAGCGCCTTCCCAATCGTCGGACAATCAACGAAACTCCGATGGCTCGGATCATCATCATGCGAGCGGACGGATCACACCACCTGCCACGAATCTACCGAGATTCAAGAAATACACCGTTATGGACTTTAATTTTCGCAAAGTGAGCGAAGAATTCACAACTCACGGCAGAATTTCATTCTGCGTAGTAATTTGAGATTAATTGCTTGGGACGAACTTTAGAGCGTTACGTTTGGATTACTTAAGCGCCGTATGTTTCTATACCGTTACTGAAGCGTTCTCCACATGCATGTTGCTTCCTGAGGGGGCGGATTGATTTATTTCGATCACTTCGAATGTCTCTCAAAATGCTGCTCGGAGAATGCTTCAACTATGTGCGAGAAATCGTTTGCCAAGTGCAACTTCGCACTTGTACGCCCAGAGTATGATTCGTACCATAATGAGAGACTATAACGCAATCGCGTAACGCCTACGGAATCAAATGAGTCTCGACAGGGAGAATTACACGTCGAAAAAATTCTTCATGAGCGTAATGCAGTTTGGAAATTATCTGCTCGTACATCTCGTTGAATAATGATTAATAAATTTGGCCGAGAAACAGCTGAGTAAGTTGAGAGTGGGGAATGCGGGAAGAAGGCGAAGAGACCCGAAGAGATTTTACTTGCACCGACAATCTCCGCCATATAACATTTGATTTATAAATAGCAACGGGGAAACCGCGAATAAAGCGGTCGTCGACGTAATTCGAAAATTGAAAGCGTACGCTCGTAAAGTCTATAAATTCCCACTCGATCATTGTTATTCGCCTTTCGCGATATTCATCATAATTATAATTACTGGTGTTTTTTTTCTCTTCGATTACTGCAGGTCCTGGGCAAGGGAAGTTTCGGCAAAGTTCTGCTCGCTGAATTGCGGAGAACCGATTGCGTGTACGCGGTAAAATGCCTGAAGAAAGATGTCGTGCTCGAGGATGACGACGTCGAGTGCACGCTCATAGAACGTAAAGTCCTGACACTGGCGACGCGACATCCTTATCTGTGTCATCTATTCTGCACCTTCCAAACGGACTCGCACCTGTTCTTCGTGATGGAGTATCTCAACGGCGGTGATCTCATGTTTCACATACAAAAGTCCGGTAGATTTGCCGAATGCCGGGCACGTTTCTACGCCGCTGAAATATGGTCCGGCTTGAACTTCCTGCACAAGAAGGGCATCGTCTACAGGGATCTGAAACTCGACAACGTGCTTCTGGATTTCGAGGGACACATAAGAATCGCCGATTTTGGAATGTGCAAACTACAAATCTTTCTCGACAGGACTGCCGATACTTTCTGCGGCACGCCGGACTACATGGCACCTGAGGTAATTCATTATTCTCTATTGTTATATTCAATTGGTAATTCTTTTTTATATTAACGTTTTTCAATTTCGCAGATTATAAAAGGACTGAAGTACAATCAAGCGGTCGACTGGTGGTCGTTCGGAGTTTTGCTCTACGAAATGCTTACCGGGCAGTCACCGTTCTCCGGATGCGACGAGGACGAGCTGTTCTGGAGCATCTGCAACGAGAGACCTTTCATACCGAGATACCTGAGTCAGGAAGCGATGGACGTGCTGATCTGCCTTTTGGAGAAGGACGCCGGCAAGAGGCCTCCCGCTCATCAAATAGCCACACATCCATTCTTCCACGTGAGAATCTTGCAATGGCTCACTGTTTAGATTGTCAATCGCATTTCACTCATGACGTCACGTCACTGCCGGTTAAAAAAAATTTTATTTCCAAACCCGAAGTTATCTACTTCGAGTATGACATCACGCCTGGTAAAAAAAATCAGATCGTCCAACCGACGGTGACGTGTTTGTTGTAAATTTGCAGAAAGTAAAGTTTTCGGTTTCTAAACTTTATAGTCTATAGAGAGGGTACGAAGCGTTCGAGCTACGACAACCCGCTAGCAGTACACGAAGGACGCTCAATACTTTTCTGCATGTAGATATGTGTTTTTGTATTTCATCTTGGAACGATGAGTATGATATCGTTGCCATCTATTCTACAGACCCTTCCGTGGGACAGACTGGAGAGGAGACAGCTCGAACCGCCTTTCAAACCCGCCCTGGAACACACACTGGATACAAGATACTTCGACGAAGCGTTCACAGCGGAAAGGGCACGACTCACGCCCGTTCCTGAACAGATATTAACATCTATGGACCAAGGTGTATTCCGCGGTTTTTCGTACACAAATCCGAATGCAACCGACTGATGCGGGGGACGATCTGCAACGAGTATCTCGATATAACGTCGCTCGTTGGTTTCGTTGTGACATTAAAAAAGTTCTTTGCGTCGCCTGTGACGGGCTCATTGCAGCTTTACTTGGCGCTAAATTCGCAAGAAGGCTGTGGGATTAACACTGCATGCTAGCAGTTCATCACTATTGTCGATCTATGGAAGACCATGCAATGTCAAACCTCGATAATAATGGGTGACACAGTGCGAGGAACGTACGCGTGATACGATTGGAAATGTTTTTTCTAAATGCTTTTTTTAGCAGCCGATTTGAGAGATACAAACAATTTTTGTAAAGGGAAAATATTGTTCAATCTCATCGACTGAAAAACTATTGAAAAAACGTTACATCTAAATTTGAATGTATCAATTCGGTGCTCTAGTCAAAATTGAACTTTGTAGATAATGCTGGCGATAAAGTTTTCGTTGGCTGATTCGTTTTTTTTTTTTAAGAGACTTTTGTTCGATACTAATCGTGAACGAAACGCACAAATCTAAAGCAGGTGAAGGAGATCGTCCAAAGAATGACCTTCCAACCTGTGAATTGAAGATTATTTAGACGCATTTCACAGTGTTGCCTGCTTTCGTGTGCTATAGGTTTGACGAGTCTATTTATAAATTACGGGAGCAAAGCAAAAAACGTAGAATCGATGTGTCTCAAGCGCTTGCGCTCAAGATCGCTTTGAGGAAGAAAAACGCAGTATGAATCGATCGAGCGAGATAGGAAATGCTAAAGATTGTGAAATGATTGCGGCAATTGCACCGAACACTCGTCAAATATATATTTCATATAATATTGTCGTGGTGACAAAGTGTGCAAAACGTCGAACTACTCCGGGCTAATTAGCTTCGTAATTGTAGCTTTAGATTTTTTCATTGTAAGACAAAAATATGTAGATAAAAACATACAACTATATAATAGGTGAACTATGATCAATTAATTTTTTTGTTCACTCTCTTTAAATGACTTCGCGATAATATATTTAAATATCAACTAACGCAACGAAAGTTCAACGAGCTTGAGAAATCTTGTCAGCGTCTTTCGTAGACCTTCTTTCCGCGCAGCTGTTGTCCCGCACATGCGGAACTTCAACATAAAGAGCGGAAGAGCTAGACTTACTGTAGTGAAAAAAAAAGGAAAAGCATCGAATAAGAAGTATAAAAAGAAAAGAGAAAGGAAAACGACACGAGAGATGCGGAGGGCGAGAATGTTAAAATTAGGCACGTGCATTCTCTGTTGATATACGATGCGAGGTCGCGGTCGTGTAAACCGCGAGACCGTTCCAACGTTCGAGACTCTCGACAAAAACATATTTCATAAAGACATATCTGTGCGACGAATCTTCGGTGTGTTACAATAATTTGAAATTCGAAATTAAGCGAGAGGGATAATTCGGAAGCTATTCCTGCGACTGCCAAAAATGTTGTACTCCTGTATGTGTATGCGACGACGATGACTCGAACCGGGCAAATTCAGAAGGGGGATGACTCAACCGTATTGTGTCTGCCGTAGATTCCGGCCAACTTCGACGCAAACTTTCGCGGTAAAGATAGTCCAGTTGTTTGCCTTCTTGTCATTTGACGCGGCGTTTTAGCTAATTAATCTGATTCGCGCCCTTGCAGCGTTTATTCGAGGGGGGAGACTTGAGAATCGCGTACGCGCGAATTCAGTCTTTCTCACTCGAGTTACAGTAAGAGCGGTCCTGGCGCTGATTATTTATAACCGGAGGCACTAAAGATTTATGTTATTAGCGGCTCGACCGAGATAGATAAAACTCGAGTGTTTTTCATCGTCCGGACGCTCCGCAGCAGGATCCACTCGGCGAGAAGAGCAGCCGTCGCTCGATCTTACGGGTCCAACGCACTCCGACAACTATATATAGTTTATTAAATTAAAAATGACTGTCGCTGTTTATTTAGTAGGACTATATGTAGTGCCGGAAATATTATCTCAATGACTATGGAGTGAAATTGAAAAATATGGAGCCGATGTAAATATTACCGAGAGTCTATCCGAAGTACAGGAATGTACTAAATTATTTTTTTTAATAAAACAAAAAACATCCATAGTTTATTGACCATTTTATAGATCGCTCGTAGTAATACTTGTGTCACCGTTCAGTGATTTTGAAAAATCAATTTTTTCTATTGTATTGGGGATGTGAGATTAAACTTTAAAAGTATCGAAGCTTCGGAAATTAGACTCGCTTTGTTCCATATTTGCTGTATGACGCTCCGACTATACATCACGACTCTGTTACGAGATTTTTTTCACTTCAACGACGATATTCGCCCCTTTGGCTCTCGCACTCCGGCAACGTTTGGCTCGGCGTTCTGACTTCCCGCTCTAACTTTAGATATACCCAGAGGAATTGGCAAACCTCGTCCGTCTATACGAAGAGCTCCCTACGAGCGTCTCTGTCTATCCCTCTCTCTCTCTGTCTTTCTATACGCGCGAATGGAAAAAATATGAGGAAAGTTTGCGACAATAACATTCGTTTTTAATCGTTTCGTTCACGAACGTACTTCCAGTTTTGTTAACGAGAGGGAGCGCGCGTCTGGACGAAGCGCGATGCATCGTACAGAAGTGAATTAAGAGAGGCGCCCGAGGAGAATAATCGAATTACGACGTACCGTGCGATCGCAATCGCCTTCTCAGCTTAATGGGACTTACTTGCGAGCGAGAACTGCAACGAGATAGAGATTAATTAATTGCGGAGACGAGGACGGTGAACTCTGACTGGTGAGCCTTTGATCGAACGTTTTGGTATAGCGCGCAGATGGACCTTGACAAATGAGAAATGTCAGTGCGTGCAAATGGAATTATAAAAATTCTTTTTTTATTTTCATTTATTTTATCGGAGAAATTATTTGGTTTATTCGTCTGACTCGATCCACTCGAGTTTCTTTAATGTGTCGAAATTTCTGAATATCTATTCTCGTCCGTGTGTGCCAACCGACACCATCTTTATTGCTCGATTACCGACGCCCAGACGCCTCGCACGCGATCTCGTTTCTTAGCGAATTGGACACAACACAGGTTAGGTTTCGTATTTTTTTTCACCCTTCTCGTATTTCGTTCCGAAAACTTGTGCACTGCAAAATAAAGCATCAATTAAGGGTGAAAGAAATTATTTCACCTTCGAAACAGCACAATACGAAACTGAGTTAAAAAATCCTGCGATTAAACTGCGTCAATTGCATCCAGATAAATTTACCGACCGGATTAGTTGGACAAAGCACGAGCTGGTAATTGGGTCGGTCTTTTCTAGATGTCCGTCCACCTGCATGACGGACAAGAAATTACCTCTTGCATTTATGATCGCAAAGGCATCCGCGTAAGATAAAATTTAACGAAGTTATAACGGCTGTGTTTCGCATCGAGTGAGTTCGCGAACAATTTTCTTTTCTTTCTAAAGCCGTGCATCGATAGACAAAGGTGAAATTCGACGTTGTGCAATTATCTTCAAGGTCATTTCCATTGTGTCACCTACTCATGAAATCACTCCTACTCTGAGTTTTTTTGCGTGGAGGTAGAGTGTGCAGGTAACGACGAATCCGAATTATCCGGTTGAGCCCGATTATCTTTATTCCCTAGCATGGACCTCGCACGCTCGTCTACCGTACGCTTGTCTCTCCATGACGTCACACAGAGTTCGATTTCAATTTTAATGAATTACAACCACGGTTATATTTTAATTACACACAAACGAAGGGTGAAGTTGATCGGGAATTACGCAGACACCCGTACACAAGAGTTTTTGACGGAGTGGCGAGTTTCATTGAGCCGACGAGCCGCGATCCCGAGTAATCGATAGGGCCACGATGGGTCGAAGAAGCGCGTCGGTCTGTCGGCCATTGGTTAGATACGTATATACCTATACAGCACGGAAAAACGTCGAGCAAATGAGGGAACTTATACTTTGAAGATATAACTGTGAGCGGATGAAAGGGAGCACGAGAGATGAAACGGGGGAAAGAAAAAGGGATCGTCGAGGTTACCCGAGAGATAATAAGAGGAGATGGCAAATGAGCTGAGGCGAACGCACTCGCGATGCGCGAATGAAGAGTGAATGAATAGTGCAGGAAAGCGAGAATATATCGGAGAGATCTCGGTCAATGGACTTGGCCGATGTACGGGAACAAATCGTATACAGTTATTGGCCCTCGACGCCGTCAAACTCACCAAGAGAGGTTATCATAAAAATCTCAAAACATCTGCAAGTACCGCAGTGGTACGCGAAAAATAAATAAATGTATTCATCACTTTCGCGTCCCCCTGAGATAATCTTGTTTACATATTTACGTTTACCACTTGCCCATATTCTCGACAAACCCTTTGAAAATGCAGAGCGGCCAGTAACTGAATGGCTGATCTTTGATTCTATCGCTCACCGGATAATTTACTACGGTCAGCGACTTTACTGATACACTTTAAATTTTCTTCTCCCACCATCCAGTTGAACACTCGACTACCGTTCCCCCTTGTTGACTGTGCCGACGCCTTCTCTCAGCGGACGTGGCTATATAGGTAAGTAAAGTTCATAATAATAATAATAATAAAAGAACAAAAAAAAACCAACTATCTACGATTTCAGGCCGACTAAGCACTGCGAAGAAGGAGGAACGAGTAACTCGCTAGCTTTAACGAGAAGCGCAGAAGAGTGCTGTGGTAGTCATGCGACGTCGCGGCTTTCGCCGTCTACGAGGACGAAACCAACCGCCGAAGACGACGAAGTAGTCGCGGCAGAGTGCGCGAGCGAGGAGCAGGGCCGCGCTAACGCGTCCAAAGCGAGGGAGTGGAAATTATAAATAGAACTTTTCACGTCCGTCCTGCCGATCCGGCCCTAAGAAACATTCTATTTTCGATTAAACCGCGAGACAGAGTTCGAGCGGGCCGAAGTGAAGAGAGACGGAAGAATTTTCCCAAGCGTCTCGTCCGATACGTGAGCCGTCCGTGTTATATCGCTTCGGCCCGCGAACGGCCCTGTGTTGCGCCTAACACTTCAGTTACGATCATCTTCGGAACCAAAACTACACGAGAGACCCGAAGTGCCTCGGCGGTTCTTAAATAATCATCTTCACCGGGTCGAGTGGGATTGTTGAACAATGAACGTCGACGGAAAACTCGTGCCGGGTTTCAAATGTGCTCGGGTGAAGAAAAGCGTCGACACTCGAGAACCGGCCTCGAGATAAATATACTGAGTTCCTTTTTTTTTTTTACTGTTAAGATTCAATGTTCCAAAATCTCACAATTTATCTGTTCTCCAGTCTTCAGAGATTCGTTGTTACGTGAGGATGGATCCGAACGGTGTCGGGCGCGCGGTACTGACTTTATTTCCGAACTCTCAGAGCCGAGTGAAGAATCTGTCACGGAGGTTCGTCCAACTTTACGCCGTTCCCGAAGAGAAACGTCCTCGAGTGATTTGAGAAGAGAATCGAAGAAACATTTCTCCAGCGTGATATTTTCCGGATGTTTTTGAACGAGTACGGAGGAAATACTGCGGGAGGGTATTTCGAGGATAAGCAAACTCGATTGTTCCGGAAAATAACGCGGTAATTATCGTGCAAAAGGGGCGTTCATTGGATACAAACAATTGTACGACTTTTTTTTTCAATTTTAATTAACGAATCACAAAAAAAATTGTCGTCCTCTGATAATTCAAGTTAACAAAAAATAATGTTGAAACTCGAAGATGAGAAGTGTACGATTATAAGGTGAAATTGAACGCTGCTGTATATTTCTTCATCGTGCAGAAACACTCGTTTACCGCGCTGTTTACAGTTACGTTTAAAAACACTTGCACCGGTAAAAAACAATTGTGAGATGTTTTGTTGACTTTCTAATTGGAATCACAGAAAAACAATTTGTGGACCTTAAATATTGCAGAAGTTTTAAAAAAATCGTCCTGAATCTCGAACGGAGATCGGAAGTGTGAAAGAATAAAAGTACGATTTTAGTCCATTGGACTACGAGGTATGATTAAACGGTACTGAATATTTGTTCCGCGTGTGGAAAAATCGCTAACCGTGCAATTTACATTGAAGGTAACGTTGAAGATGATGAAATTTTACGGCAACGAGAGTGGAAAGAAGAAACTCGCTTGATCGATGGTTCAACGATAGCGGGGAGCTCGAGGGATCGTTGATGTGAGGATGTTCAGTTCTCTGAGACTGGCGACAATGCGCTCGCACAAGAATCGGGCGCGTCCCGGAAGTGTCGCGACTTCGGCGAGCTCCGAGTCGGCTAGGACGGAAGAAGTTGCCCTACAGCTTCAGCAGCAGCAGTTCTACGGTTCGCACAAATTCCTTATCCTGGACGAGACGGATTGCGGCGGAGGACCGTCCAGTGTATCGTCGAAGGTCGCCCAGGTCAGGGTGGAGCGGGAGGGCGGAAGTTTAGGTGTCACCCTGCGAGGCGGAGTGTCGAGGGCACTCGTCGTAACGGGGGTCAAGTCGGACGGTCCGGCTGCGAAGGAAGGTCGGGTACGACCTGGGGATCGACTGCTAGCGGTCGATGACACCGAATTGAGGGGACTCAGCCTCAACGAGGCTCAGCGAGCCCTGAGAAGAAGTTCCGACGCACCGGTCGCCTCCCTCACGATCGAGTACGACGTGGCGAACATGGAGGAGGCTCGGGCCGCCACTTCCGGTCCACTCCTCGTCCAGCTGGAGCGAGGCATTTCCGGTGAACGGCTCGAATATTCTATGCAAGGGTAGAGTCGCATTTTTGTTCGGGCATTTTCAGACGTATCGAGCAACTTTTTTTTTGGATTTTTATTGCAATGAAACTGAGGTAATATTTTTTATCGTGTCATCAGATAATGCGGATATTATTTGTCACAGAATACTGGCTCCTTAAGGTCGTGAAAGTTACGCTGAAGGAGTGCTGGAAATTGCCTGAACAAGAGAATCCAAGCGTGGTTGTAATTCAGAAGACTAGGCTCAATCGTCTGAACTACTAACGTTTTTTTTATAAGTTTGAGCAAAAAAGTGTCACAATTTCGAAAACTTTCAAATTTTTCTCCGTTTGTTCCATTTGTAAAACTTATTATTTACCTGCAGTTCGTAACTTCTAAACTTGAAAATACTAAGTTGAAAAAAAAAAGACTGTTCCGAGAGAAATGCATGTGCCACCCCAAGGATTTAATATTGGGCAACAAAAAAAAAATACTTGCAGCACATGACAATATCAATAATAAATATTCACACAGTTTCATTGCAACATGAACAAAATGTTTCTTTGAAAGAAACCTGTGATAATATACCTGAAAATACCCGTACAAAAAGGCGACTCTATCCTTAAGATTTTTTAGTATTCGATCAACTATTTAATTTACTAACATTGTATAGTATTGATCCTAGTTCAGTGTATAAATGTCAATGATAAAATTTTATTATATTTATTTATCGTTACTCAAGGCATCAAACTTAATGTTTTTATTCTCATTGTGCAGGAGAGATTGGATTGACCGTGAGAGAGACACCGAGTGGTGTTTACATCGAGAGTCTGCGTCCGGCGAGCACAGCCGATCGTTGCGGGGCTCTTCAGCCGGGTGACCGATTACTCGCAGTGGACGACACGGCCGTCCAGGACGCCGTCGGTGCCGCTAAGCTGTTGAGGAATCTCTCGGAAAATAGTAGAATAGCGAGGCTCCAGATTCTCCCCAGACCGCCGAGTGCGTCCTCGAGAAGCGTCAAGAGAAGAGCACAGCCCCAGGCTCAGCAGGGTGCCAACCAGACTCTTTACACAAAGGAGAGTCTGACCGTTTTGCTCAGGCCCGATCACAGGGGCTTGGGACTCGCTCTGAAACCCTCTGACGACCGAATTAATTACGAGGTCGATCTTCTTGAAGCCGGAGGCCCTGCAGAGAGAAGCGGAGTTCTGTTACCCGGCGACAAGATAATCGCTCTCAATCGAAGAATTCTACAGGACTTACAGCCTGCCGAGGTTGCTGCAATATTGGAATCTTCGCAGGTGAAAAACCAAATTAATTTTCATATCTGTCAAATTTTTAATTCTCTGGGGACGATCCGGAATTATCGCGAGGTATAACATGAAAATGCTATGTACGAATGGTCGCGGAAGTTGATAAATTTTCAGAGCTCGCTATCAGCTACTTAAAATATTAAATAATTCAGAACATCTAAATTTAAAGTGAACACGAGAAGAGTTCGGAATTCCGTTGGGGCCACTCTGCAATTTCAGAGCATATAGATTTAAAAAAGTCTGCAAAATCTCTAAGAAATTGAAGCATTCTTATACGTCACTACCTGGGGTTTAGAAAAAAACAAAGGTTTTTTCGATAATTATAGTTAATAGGTACAAAATATTTTTAAATGTAAAAACCTACCGCGGAAAAACAACTGAATACTTCAATTAAAAAGACTTTTTTTTTCTAACTAAAGTTAAACAGAAACAACCAACGATTTGTTTGAATGCAATAGTCAAAAAGTGTAAAATATCTCTATCAACGAGCAAACGAAACATTTTATTTGCTAATTATCTTTAACAGCTGAAATAGAAGTACTTTTCTTACGGCTGTCAAAAAAAATTCGCTGAATAAAATGCTTCGTTCATTCAACTCCCTTTACCAGAAATGACAAATTTTCAATTTTTTTTTTTTACATAGGAAAGTGACCCGATCTTTTGGGGATGGTGCAGAGTTTTTTTTCTCGTTATATTTCGAAAATCCGGGTGGCTTCAAGGAAATCTAAAAATTTTCATTTTGACTTCAAATTTACATGTTCCGAAGTTTTTAATTTTTTAAATAACCAGTAGGCAAATGCAATAATTTCGGAGTCACGCGTAAATCGCATTTTTTAAAAATACCTGACGATAATTTCGGGTAGCCCACATGAAAATTCAAAAATGTTCAATTTGTAGATCACCCTAATTTGCACATGATTTCGTAAAATGATATTGAACAGTAAAATTTAATCCAATACCCAGGTAGAGCTGGTAACGGAGTACAAAGTCGGCGGTCCCGTAGTCCCGAGTTCAGGGGTCTTCACCGTACGAGTCGCTCGGCCTCTCGGTGGACAGCCCGATCTCGGTCTCACGGTTAACGAGGATTTGATAATAGCCGAAGTAAGGAGAGGATCCTTGGCCTACAGAACCGGAAGTTTGGCACCGGGCGATCGTCTTCTGGCGATAGACGGACAAAAATTGGATCCCGGAGATCTTCGGCAAGCGGCGCAGTTATTGCATAGACCTGGAAGCTCAGTTGTCGCACTGACGATCAGAAAACCCGACATTACGACGAGTCCAAGGTAAAAGGATAATGAAAATTGAAAATAGTCATAAAAAAATAAAGACAAGAAAAAATAGTTTGTATATATCGACGGGCGTTTTAGCACTCCAATATTACGAAAAAAAAAATTATGTTCACAGGGAAGGTAGTATATCGAGCGACACAGCGGCGCAACAATATCCGACTGGTATATTAAGATCGGCGAGAGAAAGTTTACCAAGCGTGGATAGCGCGGTCGATTCTTGGGGCGAAATCGGTGAAGTTTGCGGTAACGTGCCGGAGATTCTAAGACTCTGGGACACTGCGTCTATCGACAGCGGACAGTTGGATCTACCCATGGGACCTTATCCTGGGTACATTTTAAAAAATGTCCTTTACTTTATTTTTTTTCTTTTTCGATTTGCATGAAATGGAATATAGTTCATCGGTCGATCGTACTTTAAATCTTTGTGTCGATTCAGATCGCAAGAACGCAGCGGATCAGACACAAGACCGCAGCAGATAGTCCACGTCTCTCTTCACAAAGACCGAGTCTACGAGGATTTCGGATTTTCCGTTTCGGATGGCCTTTACGAGCGGGGAGTTTACATAAATCGTCTAAGACCTGGCGGTCCTTGCGATGGTGTTCTGCGACCTTACGATCGTATTTTACGAGTCAACGAGGCAAGCACCGAGGACTGCGACTGTTGTTTGGCAGTGCCATTGATCGCTGCCGCTGGCGCACGCTTGGATCTTACCGTAGCGCGGCCAGTTTCGCCCCAAAACATCACGAAGACTCTTTAATTAAGAAATATAAATTATCTTATTCGACGCAGAATCAAACTTCGGAGTCAAGAATAGTTTCCAGTTGAATTCGGAATTCCCGATTCCACATGACAAAACTTCGCAAGAATTAATTATAGTAAGTATATAATGAAAGGCCTTCTTTTTCGTAGAGTCACGTAATACTTTATTCGGTTGGGATGAACAATCCTGCTTGTCCCACCCTCTCTCTCTTTCTCTCTCGCGAGCCTCGGCGTATCCCTCATCATATTTTTTATACGCATGCGTTTATTTATAAAAATAAATGTTCTATAGTAGACTGATTTCTTCAACCATTTCATCCACACATACATATACAATGGAGCACACCAGCAACGTCAGACAAAAAAATCAACAACGGTATTCGCGCATTGTTTTTACCATATCCGTGAATATTCAGCCAGACACACATGTATGTACAATTCAAAAAGCATCATCTATAGTCGATAAAATTTATATTCTCTAGACAACTCGTATCGTCGTCACGAAATGGAGGCACCGCTGCGGGAGACTGGTGCGTTAAAAAAAAATATATATATTGTGTATAAACTGAGTACTTATGGCGTTCATTAACTGCACGTTCGTACATCGATTTATCAATTAACGCGTTCTAGACGTAAAAGTGATCCCAACGAAAACGTATTGATTCATCAATTTTTTTTTCATTTTCACATCAACGAGTAGATGTCAATGATCAACGAAAACTAAACAAAACGTACACTTGAAACGCGATTATTATCGGCAAGCGAAGACAAAGTTTTAGTCCAATGCTAGGAACGACGGGTAAAGTTACCAACTGAACCAATGACAGGCTGATGTGGCTTTAACGCGCTCACAGCCGCTGATTTTTATGAGTTCATTAAGATGACCGATCGATGCCAATTGTGCCTGCAATCAGCTATACGGCCAAAGACCACGTCACTTAGTGGAACTTTTAATGGTATAAATCGTACCTTGCCAGCAGGGTCTGACGCAATTAAATTCAAAACGGCATACAGTAGCGAGGTAAATAAAAATTATCGTCGGAAAATGACGACGGAGAACGAAACCACTATAATCGCTATAACGAATTTTAGACCCGAATCACCCTTCTTTTACCTACAAGACCAATTGTCAAATTTGTCTACGGACAGTCGGATTAACGAAATTTGTCTGAAAAGTGAGTTTTGTGCATAGCTTTGATGCAACAGTCTTTTACATAAAAACAAATGAGAACACAATATTTTTGAGTCAATTAATATGGCACGCAGCAATCAATCTGTTTTCTCGATTCTCCGACTTTATCTTTGGTGGAAAGAGTATAAGATCGTATTCAAAATTGAAACTACAATTGATGATTCGTTAATGCGCTAACCGTTGTAATCACAACTCGTCTACCTGGTAACGAAAGGGAATCCGTCGAAATTTGACAGTTCGTTAAATAAATATTTTTTCGTGTCAGCTTACGAGTTTCACTGCTGCGCGAGTCGCGGAAATTTTTCTGTTTCTGTTCCCGGGAAGACGAAGTAAACTTAAGTAAATTTTACTATATCGTAAGTAAAATCCGCCACTTTGCATTACATCGGTGCAAGATATTCGCGGGAGACGATCGGTTATAGAGTTCGCTATGTGAAAACGCGTGAGCTATGTGAAAACTCGTACGAGCATCGTCCGATCGTGACAAAACAAGATAAAACAAAAATTAAGACATAAGCAGTTGCGACTAAATAGCGTAAGGTCGATGCGTCTCGCTGACCCAACCATTGGCTCGCAAGCCATCGTTGTTTTTACTAACATCCGTATATCGCGGAAGCAGACTTTCTCTCTTGAGCGCTTGCCTCTGATCGTACTTTGCCTTGTTGTAACACAAAACCCCGGATATCGCGAGAGTCATGCCGAATATGTTCAATCCAGTCACCGGATTACCTAGTATAAATAGCGTTACCGCTATAACGAAGATTCGTTTACTCGCGCTGGCTACGGCATAAGTTAGCGGCGTTACGATCGAGAGGACTGAGAATGCGACGATATTCTGCAGCCAGCTTAGTATACCGTCGAGGAAGAGGAGAGCAAGTACTTTGTACGAGATTGGCTCGTCCATACCGTTAACAGTGTTATAAACTAATCCCTTCAGGTCATATACCATCCATATTGGTAAGAACATAAATAGAGCTAAGCGTCCGAGTATAAGAAGCAGCCTTAAATGGTGGATACCAGTGTCGTGTAGTACCTGAAACAAAAGCACAAATAAAATTGTACGTTTGAATATTACTAAAATCGCTGTTCTAACTTAAAAACGATAAAAAATCTTCAATCACTTTTTTTTAACTTCATTCAAGAAAATGCAAATTTCGAGTTAGAGAAAAAAAGATTGGAGGAATATTTATTTACCTTTTTGGAGTATATATTTTGCAGAGAAAAGGCCATTGTCGAACCTAGAGCACTGAGAAGTCCAAGCATATTGAAACTCAGTTCAGTCAGGGTGGCGATAGCTACACCCCCGACTATGGGTACCAGACTCAAATAGACCCTCCAGGTTTGTTTCTCGCGTAGTATTAGCCTTGAGAGGATGACCGTGAAGAGCGGCATTGTAGCCTTCACTGGTACAGAGCCAAATTTAAGTTAATATAACAAGCTGATAAAAATAAATGTGAAAGAGATGACTGAAACAAGGGGGATACTCGGGTGTCAAACGAATCTACACAAATACCCTGAGATACGAGGAAGAGATAAGTCAAGCTTTAAGAAATCATGGAATAAAAAAAAAAATAATTCTTAAGACAAAACATAACTGTCCATGATTTTGTTATTGCATTAAAACATTCGATCTCCATTTTCAGATAAGACTGGAACAAGTAATCGTTTGAATAATCGGCGGTAAAACCTGCTTATTTTTTAATCTCTATCGCGGTGAAAAACGTCATTGGAATGACATTTAAGAGAGAGACGAGATGATAAATGCCATAGTTGAAGGTTCTTCGTTGCTCGAGGCATGTCGTAAAGAAATGTTGCGATCCTTTTGCCGGAAGCCCACGTACGCAGAACGTGCGTGGCATATGAGACGGACACGTGTCGAAAAGTAAAAAAAAAAGTGCTGGCGATAAAGCCGCAAATTCGTAATGGGTGCAATGCATCCACAGTCCATACCAGTATGAGCGTAGGACACGGGAACTTTCCAAATGCTGACGTGGCTAAATACATTTCCAACGAATTTGCCGAGTGCCAGTGGCACTATGAGACGAAGATAATAGCCCCAGGATATGTCCGACGAGTACTTTCTAACGCCCCAAAGATTGAAGAACGGTCCGGAGTAGAGTGTGATTGAGGTTAACTGGACCATCGTAACTGTCATTGGATAGGGAAAATCCGACAGCAACAATTTGCCAACGACATTGCTGCTGCTCGAGACGATGTACCACATGAGACACAAACATAATATTGTCACGACTTCCCGTCCCTCGCGTCTTTTATCCATGATCGATACCGCAAGCCCCGCAACGTATCGCGATTTTCCTACTTTTTATTTTTTTACACTGATGTTTCAAAACTGTATGATTGTCGCGCTACTACATCCGTACACGGCGAACGAGTTCGCTCGTCTGCATACTTACGACGTGGCCGGGAGGCGGAGCCACTCTGCAAAGCGCGATTAAAATGAGCTGGCAGACGGGGCGGGGGCTCCATAATCCGAGTTTGTCTCACGAAATCACAAATGCGATATTACAATTTGTAAATATATCTTACAAGTTTATTTCACGAGTTGTATAAAAAACGGTCGTTTCGAAAAATGTTCATCGTTTTGTCACGTTTTGCATGCATATAATAATTTACCTTAGATTCTGGAACCATACAATGAAAGATATAATACATATAATTATGCGCATTTGACTGAACCACAGATCTAAATCGACATGACGAAGTACACACACATATTATGGCAATAAAAGAGGCGACAAAGAAACTCCGAATCTCGGAACAAAGGTTACAAGATTAAATCACAGTACTGTAAAATAAACAAATGAACAAATGTAGAAAATTTTTTCGAGTTTCAGCGTTTACGTTTTCGAGATAATTAATATCACATGGATGCCGTCATTGCCGAAGCACCTGAACAAATGCTGAAGGGATCACAAAACTTAAGCATTCGTGTCGGTATTAATTACATACGATATACTATTAATGGCACCTCGATAGATATATATATATATCATAAGCTATACATAACCGAGTAAGCGGTTCCAGCTATTTATTGCTTCATTAGTAGTTTACTATCGAC
Source organism: Listrodromus nycthemerus (assembly GCA_963978505.1). Taxonomy (NCBI): domain Eukaryota; kingdom Metazoa; phylum Arthropoda; class Insecta; order Hymenoptera; family Ichneumonidae; genus Listrodromus; species Listrodromus nycthemerus. The sequence goes on along the minus strand of OZ021680.1, from coordinate 10,335,712 downwards.
GGATTTCCCTCGGTTAATATATTTTCACGATTCGACGGCGTCGATTACGACTCCGAAAATTGACTACCCAAGTGAATAGTCGGTTGTATAATAAATACTTTCCATACTTTGCCACAATTCGATGTATCTTCGAGAGTCAAGTAATTTCGCATTGGGAGTAACAAATTCTCGTAAGGATCAGTGTCTAGCTGATACTCCTGCATGGCACGGTAAACAGCTCTAAAAGGCGGTTGTTTTTGCGAATGAAACGTGCCACGCGATCCGTGAACTACAAGGGCACCTTCCTTTTCCGCTTCCGTACAGACCGACATGTACATGCAGTGGTCCGGCCTGTAATTGAACCTACACGGATAAACGTACAATCTCTCCGGATGAAAATGAAATATTATGTTTATTATATCCTGATCTCCCCAAGTTATCTTAAGCCTGTACTCCTTGTGTATCGGTATCACGTAGTCCGTCCATCGAAATTCTCTCATACGCGTTAGATTCATTAGCATAACGCCAGAATTAACGCCGAGCTTGCCGTAATACGGGTGTTTAGCAAAGCGATTGTACCACCCTGTGTTCGTGTCCTCATGCTCCGGACTCAATGCCGCTAACTGGCTGGAATTCATTTTCTTGAATTTGTCCCATACCACTTCGGGTGGCGCAAGAAACAACGTGTCTGTGTCCACGTAGAGAATCACATCCGTTGTGTTCAGTACAGTCTGGAACGATATTTTTCAGATGAATATCGTAGAACAGTTTATCATAGGATATGGTTCTCTTTCTAAGGAAAGGAAGAATTCCTTCAGTAAAAAATCTACTGTCTTGAAGTACGAGTTTCACATAGTTGATTATTCATTATTTACCATGTTGTAAAAGATTCCACTGACTTGCAAATTTTTAATGACTTGTACTAAGAATGTTATGACGCCATCTGTGTATTTTAGTTTCTCCCTAGGCATTATATCTTTTTATTAACAGGTTTTGTATATGCAGTGTACCAATAACTAAAAGCTAATAGAAAGAGTTTCTAAAACGGAGCCGGGCATGACTCTTGAAATACAATGATAATTGAACTCGTTGCTGGTGGCCGTTGATCATAGATACTCAATGACTATACGTGATATTCAACAATTTTTCATCATGAATGAATAATATTTAATTTTAAAAAAGTTCTCTCAAGGCTATTCATAGTACAATATTTAACATACTTCAGTATCTTAAATATCGTAGAACGAATAGCCTTGAGAGAACATTGTTTTTAAAGAAGTGAAAGTCTTACTGGTAAGAATAGCCTTTGTGCCGCACAAGGTTTGAAAAGTTTTTTCCACATAGACACATCGCTGTCCTCTGGAAATGTTACTGGTTTGAGAATAAAATTGAATGTTTTATTGGTCTTGTATTGCCATTCCGTGAGTTTTTCGTCGAAGGCGGTTATTAGATTGCCATCAGCGATAACGATGAATCTCAATGGTCTGTTGGTGAAAACGATTGCGGATTTAAGCATAGTCAAAGATTCCTCGAGTCTGTCACCGCAGGCGACAACGCATATGACGACCTCGTCGATCCGACCAGTGACTTGCGAACTTTTCGCGGATGTTGATAATATCGCGATTCTTTTGTTCCCAGCATCGTAAAGTTTCTTTGGCAGATTCGTTGTATAATTGAGCAAAATAACCAGTGCTGCAAAGCACAGAATGACAAACATGTATCTGTTCAATGATTTCATTGTTGTTATTGTATTTTTTATTCATTTTATCGACCGAATTCTCGTGTGTTTATTCGCGCTATCCATTCCAACGGCGCGCTCAGCATGTTGGTATGTACAACAATATAACGCGGTGTTTACCGCTGCACTCGTGAATCCTATCAGAAAACACTTCAAGAAAACGCCATGTTTAATCGCTCTACAGTGAAAGGGTAGTATTCCGAAATCGGCAGTGAAGTAAGGATAATGGTAGGGAACTGCAATATCATCAGCAAGGTGAAACGTTGCGAAAATGGGAATCTACGTGCGCAGTCGACAATGAGCGACTAGATATGGGTAAAAATAAGGCCTGAACGGCCTGAACAATACGCGAAACAAATATTACAAGTTATCTCCGTACGATACAATTGTGATTACAGTTGTGAGAAAGAATACTGTACTTCATTCTGATTTCATAGGAGTAACAAATTCATACATATAATCTATTAATTTTCAATAATTGACGAAACAATAAACAATGGTACAATATTAATACTGTGCCAATATTTATACGGATATTTTCGCGGAGTACAACTATGTTTTTCGTCGGTATAAATATAATGACGGTGAATAGAATTGCATGGTATGGTAAGTGAAGTTTTCTACGCGACCGAAGCGTCACTTTTGTAAGAATAAGGAAGTCACTTTTGCGAATGACTTAAAGTAATGCCAACTTTGCATGACATTAGGTTGAATACGATATGTTACATAAGCTTTGTGTAGCTTCAATTTTAACGAAAAGATAACGAGCGTGTTATCACCGTGAACTTGTAACAGAACTTTAGCAGGTAAGGAAATGGGTCAGCGGTGGCACTGCAATCGATCGAGTTTTCAATCGTTTCATGGTCGAATTCTCACAGGATCAAGCTAGCCGTATTTTTGGTTGAACGAGCGTCGAAACCGCGGTTGCTGGTACCGATAGAACTAATTGAAACTTGTTCTTGGTTCAGGTGAAAAGTCAGTATATGAGATTTAGGACACACGAAGGCAAGCCGACAGGTAGACATTGATCGGTCGCGCAGGCGCATCACTTATCATTTTTTTTTCTGCTACAAGTTGGCGCAAGTTATCGACGAGAATGCGTGACGTTGCGTGATATAACCAAAAAGAAACTATTCGGTAATAACTCGAGCAATCCGAGTTGTTTGTAGCGATATTGTCAATTAAAAAATAAAATGACAAGTTTTATACCGAGGCTCGTTGGTGTTGGGTCAGTTAAATTCATCAGGTTTGTGATAACCAGGAATAGTAATAATTTCCAACTAGCCAACAATTATCGGCGAATCAAACGTCGATGCGCTCATTCGTAGAAAAATCGTATTTCGGTTGTTTCTCTGTTCTATCGTTAATCCATTTGTGTCTGCAGAAGTCTTCGTAGATCTTACAGCTGGGATGGTAGCTCCTACGAGGGAGCAGGAAAAACTACAGTGACTGTACTAAACAGTGATCCAATCTATGGGTTGATGGTGGACAAGATTCACAGCGTAAGTATAAGATCTACATAATCTAAGGCAGCATTTCAAATTGAAACATTTGATTATAACACGAATGTCCCAACTATACTCCAGGACACATATGTATCTTTACGTCATTAGAAAATGCAACAAAAAAAATCATTTTTACTCAATACCTATTTCTTCTTTTAAGGCTGGATTCAGATTAAACAATGGAGTCTGGGTTCTTGGTCCGGTGATATTATTTCCAAAATCTGTACTTGGCTGGAACATAGCGTCAAGTTCAGAAATCACAGAGGAATCTCTGTGTCTCCTCAAAGTTATGGAACCTACGCTGGATGTTATTGTTGTAGGACTAGATCAGAAGTATGATGAAAAGAACACGCCGTTCATTCAGCTCATAAAAAAATTTGCCAAGGAAAATAAGATAAACATAGAGATGCTGCCGATTGAACATGCCTGCACAACTTTTAATTTTTTGAATTCGGAAAATAGATTTGTTGGCGCTCTCCTGTTACCGCCTAGACAACAATTGCCTAAAACTTTGCAGGCTATAGCAGATATCAGGAAGAGGAGAGAACTTCACAAGAAAGATGAAAAACAAATATTATCCGGTAATCAACAAATAAAATGATGAAACACAATGTACAGACTGGTAGAGGAATACACAATAATATTTAATTCAATAGAAGTGTAACAATAATCTTATTCCTTCACCAATAAATAAAAACCATCAGTAATTATTGCATCCGTTGTTTTTTACGATTTTTTAAACTTAGTTTTATTGTTTTTTACGATTTTTTTTACTTAGTTTTATTCAGAATACAAAACGAAAAAAAAATGATAAATCCCTCGCAGGTTGAACATGAACATGAAAGTTCAGTTGCCTGATGGCTGCATGCAATCCACTCAAAAGTTGGACACACGGCCACCACGGTCGACGAGAGATGAATTTTTAGGCCTTTTGTTGGAAATCTAACCTCAAAGTGACGTACCCAGGTGGCTACTGCGGCTTCTACATTAAACATACGGGGAAGTTGGGTAATGGCACGTACACGTTTGCGTGTTCCATATTTAACTGTTTTTATTGTTAAGCATACATTTTAGTTGAATATTTTATATAACATTTTAATTCCTCGCGAACGAACATCTTTTCCTTTCGATTAACTCTGCAAAACCTCGACGACGTAGTCGAAATATGTGAGTATACGATTATTGTTTTCTAACCAGTATCCTTCGCTTATCCTGATTGAGAAATTATAATGTTCACGGTCAGCTATGTTTCATTACCTCGTCGATCACACACACACGATCTCGAAATTTTTTTTCTACATGTTGTGCATTTTTCTTCGAACTATGCGGCTTGAAATTGTAGCTGAGCACGATACCAAAAATGGGTAGGTTATGCAGTGGAATTCTGCAGACTCCTGTGATTCACACACTTATTTTATTAATAGTATTTTATTAATAGTAAAGACTATTTTGTTAGTTGATCAGTTTCATACATCTTCAAGTCTTGTACAGCTTTTTTTGTATTATTTTTAACTGTAAGCGATGGTCTTATTGCACAAAAAAAATTCTCTTAAGAGCGCAGTATAAAAATTACTGTATGACAATATTGAATTAACTTTTGGTTACAGAATGACATCTCCGGGCTCAAGTCTTTCCCTGGAGGACAAGCACTTTGACATAGTAAATAAGAACACGAACGACAGCATCGAACATGCTACTATGAATCTTCTAGAACAGGAATCTGGCGAGCAAAGTAAAGTAGCTGCAAAGGGCACAACACAGTCTTCCGATAGTGTAATCAATGTAGGTGATGACGCGGATGATGCTAACAGTAACAAGAAAAAAACTGCAGAAATGCAGGATGGAGAAATACTTGTAATTGATAATAATGATTACAATCGTAAGTATACGAAACTTTTTGAGTCTGTTCAGACCTGATCACTTCAAGTTTCTGTGGCACTTTAAGCATCGAGAATTATCTCTGACCATAACAGACTTCATAAGGTTTCAGAGCGCCACTCGGCAGTCGTTTAATCTAATTAGTAAAATCAATGATTGAACAGAGAAAGATATTCCCAGTGTGATATGTGCCACAGAATCGCTACAACATAATGCCGTCATATTCTAGAAACAAACGTAAAATAAAGAAAATTCGTGGTGATTAAAATTTTTACTTCTCTCACACATTAAGTATTATACCAGTGATAACTTTGAACGATTGTTTTAATCTTTCAATTGCAAAATTTTGAAGAGTAATTGACATAGTTAAAAAACTGATAACGATATAAATTATGATATAACTTATATGTCTATTATTAATGTTCAACATGTTGAGTATTTCTATTCAGAATGCCATAGATCACTAATTAACTGGACAACTATTACGTTAATGTCAGTAAAAAAAATCTCTGATCATTGATGTTATAATAAGAATTTTGCAAGGTGACGTTTACTATTCTTAATGCTCAGTGTTTATTTCTAGAAAGTGTTTCCTCTGACATTGATACCGATGCTGAGGACAACGATTTTGACGTACCTGTATCGGCGCAGCCTCAAATCCTAAATGAATACGATCCAAGTATAGACGATCGGTTACCAGACACAGTTACTCTGCTTACAACACCCGAAGGTGGAAAATTGTACCTCATTGGAACGGCACATTTCAGTGTGGAAAGCCAGAATGATGTTTCCAATGTAATTACAATCGAATGCGTGCAAATTCTGATGGCTAATACAACATCTATCATTTTGAATAAGATAATCATTCCTTTTTTCGGTAGATTATTCAAGCTGTTCAACCTCATATAGTCATGGTAGAGCTGTGCAAGGCTCGAGTTCATATACTTCAGCTTGACGAGAAAACGATTCTTCAGGAAGCGGAAAATCTCACTTTCCGTAAGTCCACGTTAATCAATTGGTATTCATAATTTTAAAAAAAGGATATTTTGCTACAAGGGAGGAGAGTGCGTCTTTTCGCCGGGTGTGAAGTTTGATGCCCGAGGGAAGCGACGGCAGAAATTTACAAGAGGGGGAAGGCACTTCCGCGCAAATGCCATACGCTATTTTTTTCCCCAACCATTCTAAACCGTCGCCATATGTCTACGCCTGTAACATGGATGGAAAAGTGAACTTTTCCGCTCACTATATCATTTTTTCTCCCACTAAATTATTTTTCCTCCCGTTCGTCAAGATTCGGCCACTTTCCACCCACGTGCAGGCAAAAAAGGGCCTTTTTGGCATAGTCGAGAAAACGAAATATATGTAGCTGAACCTAGCAATATGTACAGTATTCGAATATTTTCGACATTAATCTCTTTACCTTTCGCAGAGATAATCCGCGACAGTATACAAAAAAGTGGTCCATTCAACGGCATTTTGTACATATTGCTGTTGAACTTGTCCGCCGATTTAACGAGAAAATTGGGCATGGCACCGGGTGGCGAGTTTCGGCGGGCATTCGCCGAGGTACTTTGTTACTTTGTTTGCTCGTCAAATAACGTGCTTTGTTTCTCATCTCACGTTTCCTTTATTACAGGCGAAAAAAATTCCAAACTGCTTGGTACATCTCGGGGACCGGCCGATAAACATAACTATTCAGCGTGCTCTAAACTCTCTGAGCTGGTGGCAAATGTTCAAATTGGCTTGGCACTTGCTGACTGCTGACCATCCGATAAGCAAAGAAGACGTCGAGCGTTGCAAACGTCGAGATATGCTCGAGGAGATGCTGGCCGAGATGACTGGGGAGTTTCCTGCTCTCGGCGAGGTATTCGTCAATGAACGCGATCTTTATCTTACGCATTCGCTTCAACTCGCTTGTTTCCCAAAACAACGAACGGCGAACGGTTGGAAGCCGACGCGAGTCGTCGGCGTCGTCGGAATCGGGCATATGCCAGGAATTGTCAAACACTGGGGCAAAGTTGAACCGTCTGAAATTCTGCCGATTATGAGGTGGGTATTATGAAAATCCGCACGTATTCAAATTTTTCAAAATCTATCCTGTTCAATTATTTCCATCACCACAAATAGGATCACAATGTTGATGAATTTTTATCTCTACCTTCAGAATACCGCCTCCGTCCCTGTCGAGCAAAATAATTCGTATAACGATAAAGGCCTCTCTGGTTGGCGCGGTTATATTCATAGGATACAAAATCATTCCACTGCCGTCTGTTTCAACGCTACAGTCAATAAAGTCATCGGTCGAGGGACTTCTAAAGGTCAGTGTTAGCCGATAGAGTAGCCGTGAGAAGCGCCACGGAAAACGCTCGGAACGCTTTACTACAAAAACGACAACGAATTTCATTTTTTTTACTGTCAAAGACACGTTTTTTTCTCTTAATCTTTTCTTTCGTACTTTTATTTCCTCTATTTTACCGCTGCTTGTCGCCGAAGTGTCTGTCGGCGATCATTCTCGGTGTGACACTCTGACACGCCCTGATAAGCATGGACCCGATAGCTCGTCCGGACGAGTACGAACACTCAACAGTAGACGTCATGTACGTGGCTAACAATATACCAGGGCCCGGCATTGACGTCGACGATTTCGAGTCGGAATTCTCTGTCGGTTGCGATTGCGGCGACGCCTGCCAAGCTGCGTGCTCGTGCATTCGCGAAACACCAAATTACATTGACGATCTCGTGAATGAAGAAAAATTGTCGGGATTGATAATCGAGTGTAATCCACGTTGCGTGTGCGATGACAATTGTAGAAACAAATTGGTTCAGCGCGGTCCATTGGATTGCTTGGAAATCGTAGAAGCCGGTGGCAAAGGTTTGGGTCTGAGGACTAGAAAGAAAATCGCGAAGAATCGTTTTATATGCGAATACGCCGGCGAGATAATAGGCATTGACGAAGCTAGACTACGCGTCGAGAACAGCAAACGCGACGGACTAATGAATTACATATTGGTCGTGACCGAGCACGTTGGTGAAGATAAGATTACAACGTGCATTGATCCCAAGTACTTCGGGAATATTGGACGGTACTGCAATCACAGCTGTCGAGCGAATGCAGTTCTCGTGCCTGTGAGAGTCGAGGCCCTGGCACCGAGACTATGCTTGTTCGCTCGCAGAGATATTAATGCCGACGAAGAAATCACATTCGATTACGCTGGAGGATTGGACAAATCGGTTGACAACATCAGCGAGAAACCGTGCCTGTGTGGAGAGGATTGTTGCGTCGGTTACTTGCCCCATTATCCGATCTAACGACATCAACGAATTGTTCTTGTTTAACTTCACACAGAGTACTTTCTCCTTTTTTTCATCATTGCTTACCGTCAACATTATTCTGCTTTATTCTGTATCCTTACATGGCTGAATCCAAACCATCGACCGCGCATAGATATGGATTAAAAGATCTGTTAATTGCAGCATCGAAACACTTCCGCACGGTTTAAAATCGCATAAGAGTTCCATATGAATTAAGAATGTGTTGTTTCGGAACAGAGGTCGCTGAAACTCGGCAACGGGCAATCGAAATGTGTATCTAGAATTGTTTATGTGTTAAGCATTGATCTATAGACAAATGAGATTTTCGAACTGTGTAAAATTGTTTTGGTTTATACGACTACCAAGGTGGCAAAGAATTGACAACACGCGAGATACTGAGAGAATTGTAACTTGTCGATAAAAAAATATATATTGTACATTGTTGAATATAAATTTCGCTTGTCATGCATGTCATAAATGATGAGTAGTGTTGAGATTTATTTCGAACTGTTTTCGAATAAACTATGCAAGGTATAGGAAGTTTCGTAAATGATCTTCTAGCCTCGACAAATCGATCGGTGAAGATTTCCCGCTGTTCTTTCTTCACCCTGCGCATCTGTAACACTGCCCAAGTAATTAAGTTTTCGTGAGCATTTTTTTTTTATTAACTGATAAATTACAGGGCGAGTATGCGATTGAAAGAGCGAACACTAAAACTTGGAACAAGTTGTTTTGTCATCGGCAGAGAGGCTAAGTTACGACGCGGAAGCGGGCTCCGAATTGAAATCGCTTTCATGGCTGTATCTCCAACGCCACCAGGTAACCTTCATACGATCCCAGACGTTGTCGAAAGAGTCCATCGCCGGTCTCACGTCGAGTAAGGCAAATTTGTACTTCTCGTCGACTTGACCACCGTCGTAATAGTCGATCACATATCTCACGTCCTTGCCACATCTGTCCACGATCCAGTCGTGGCGGTCGAACGGCAATTCGTATCTACAAAGGTGAAGAAGGACAAATATTTATTTTCAATTTTTTCTTTCAATTAGTAGTAGATTAAGCGATAGAATCTGAAATTTTACCCCATCCAATGACGGATCCGCGCTCGCGGTGAAAAGTCCTTTGCCTTTCCGCCAAAGCTCTTAAGCTTCGGAGTTCCGCACTCCCTGGCATGAAGCGCCTCCCACTTGAGAACTTCCTGCCAAGCCTGTTCATTGTTTGCATTGTGAATTTTAATAATATCGTCCATGTCTTTTGGCTTTATGTCCTCCTTCTTCCATCGCCAACCCTTTCTCAGCATAGCGTTCCAGAACATCTGCTGGGACGGATATACCCAAAATTCACCGTCGCCGGTTGCTTTCGGTATCGACGATATTTGCCGATCGGTAGGAAGTGGAAAAGGCTGGTCAGCGGCGGGCGATTGATTCGCGGGAGGCATCTGGAATAATAAAATGTTGTCGTAATTATTCTCTTGAGCACAAATTTATTGGAAAATCGGAAACATCCGGCTCCTCACCATATTCAGTGGATTTATGTCTTTTGCATCCATGTGATCGATTGGACATTCGCTAATGTATTTTGACGGCTGCTCCTCCGCTGGCTTGTGCATAGGGCATTCCGGCGGCGGCTTGCCGGCGTATGTCTTTTGTAATTGTACATGATTCGCTGGCTTTTCAAACGCTTTATCAGAAATAGGCACTATCACCTCTGCAGCGTTTACCGTCGCGACTGTTAGCGTGTTTCCCATGGTATTCCGTTATCGGTTTCAATCTGTAAAACAATAAAATACGAATATACGAGCTGGAAAGAATTCGATTTGGCGTAGCCCGCGGTAAAGGTACACCAACCAGATCGCTGAGAGCAGACGACACTATTCAAAATTTTGAGGTTATGGCGTCTATTTGACTGTAAATCTAACCTCTGCTCGACACATTGTATTAAATAATTAAGCTTGCTATAGATAAAATATTTCCAAGACGGACACCCTAGGACGAATGTTGTGGTTGTCTCGCTGCCACGGTGCATGTCAACCATTGATTTACATGTACAAACCACCCGTCTGAACTTACCAATCGATGATGTAATTTATTTATCCGTTAGGTATTTAATACTTTTCGCGACTAGTCACAGCATAACTGAAACATCTTCGGCTTCAAGATTTATTTCACACGAGTTAACGAAACGTTATTCATATAGAATGAAACCCTTGTTATACTTGTCGAGAACTGAAACACCTGAATCCCGAGCTCTCTTTCTCTTGCGTTTTGGAATCAGCTGCGAGACCTTTTGAGCAGAAAATTATCCGACAGTGGCGCTGTCTCAGCGATCGTCAAATTCTCTAACTTTAGACGCTATCAGCTTCATTCACGATAAAACAGATATTTTATTATCTCTTTATGGACTATACGTAAAATGATGACCGAAAGGTAGCATCGTTAAAACTTGAGACGAAAAGTCTACATCGCAAAAGTGAACGCGGGAACATGCCGGTTTTGATTTTAAAAAATGTTCAAATCGGAAGTGGCACTATGGGAGCTGGAATTAAATACACGCCTTTTTTGTAGTTAAAATATATAAAATATATATACATTCAGTGCGGATATGAATAATACAAATTACGAGAAATTAATAAATTTAAAAGTACGATTGCTGCCGTCTCGTAAATCGTCCGCATTTTATTTAAAAAATTTGGAACCGAGAACATACCATGTGGAACTATCATCGTTATAACGCTTCTTGTACCGGTGATGATGATTTATCCTTTTTTTGGACGCTACTCTAGAATACTGACGAATTAAAAGAAATAAAGGTTTAACTGTTCAGACAAGAACAAGGTTCCTGTGAATATTACATGTTGACGATGGAAGTATAAAGGCCTGTTATATTTATCTTTTGGCACATATTACCGAAATATATGCTCGCAATTCCATTTAAATCGTGTCGTACACTTTGCACTAATCCACGAAAATGAAAAAAAAAATCATCTTCGATGTTTAATCAAATCTCTGCGTGAGGATAACGCTTTGCGTGGTGGTACTGGCCTTTGTTGGAACGTGACGAGCGACGTGCAGTTTTCCCTAAGATTAAGCTGATAACAATTTTTTCAAAATCTTAGTCAGCAAATCATTCGCGGAAACGTGTCACTCGCCAAGAAACTTCAGCTTAATCTTACGTGTCCTAAAAGAAAAGATTCAATTTCTCGAGATTTTTGACGACTCTTTGTTGCCGGCAACAACGTGTTCCAAATCGAGACCGTCGTACTCGAGGCCACCGGCGTTGTCGTAGTACGCGTAATCGTAGTCGTTCTTCTTGGCAGATTTCGGCCTCGGCGTCGTGGCGTCAGTGTATTTCGCGGTCGTTGAGAACGGTCTCGCAGATCCGCTCACAAACGTTGTTCCACTTTGTGTCGTTTGCGTCTTCCTCTGGTTGTTCGCGTTAAAGGTGTTTGGATTGTAAGTTGTTGGGGCACCGGTTCTCCTTGAGAAAACACAAAAACCACAAACCCAGTTATTATCATTCCAATGTAATTTCATTTTACGATGAGGTAATTGAAACCTTTCAAGATACTTACTTTGGCACAGGCGTCGTTGATCTCGGTGTTTCAGCGAGATGATTGATGCTCGAGGGACTGAATCCAATTCCTCCCTGCGCCCTTCCAACATCATAATTCGCTGTGCTCGTTTCATAGTACCTTCCGTTGTTTGTTATATCGTAATTGCTGTTGTACTGTGTCGCTTTCTTCGGCGCTCTCGTGGAATCATAGTAGACCGTCGATTTTGCCGATTGCTGCTGACTGGTGTACTGAGAATTGTCGTTCGCCGTACTCTGGGAAGTAAAACGGTCAACACCCCTCCCTTGAGTTTGCCCGTTGTCGTTGCTGACTGCTTTTTTCGGCGCTCTCGTTGAATCGTAGAATTGTCCGTTATTGCCAGATTGAGCATTGTAGCGCTCAGTGTTCCTACCATTACCCTGAGCTGGAGTGCCATTGTCAGTTGCACCGTTCTTTGTAGCTGGACTGTAAGTCGTTGGAATATAACTGCTTCCCGCATAATTTGGAAAATATTTTGTTGTTTGAGTCGCAGACTGCTGACGAGTTGACGGCTGTCCACTGACTTTGTTGTACTGCTCCTGTGTTCGTCCACCAGTGTTGTAGTTGTCGAAGAGAGTCGAGGCCACCGTAGTAGACGGGAATGCATTGGCCGAGGTCGTCGATCGCTGAATGTTATTGTAGCTACGTTGGAAGTTCGTGTAGTCGCTGGACTGATAATTCGTACTCGGTTGAACAGTCGTCGATTGAGTTCGAGCATTCTGTCCAAACTGGGAATACTGGGTATTGAAAGACTGCTGATCTGGATAATTTTGGCTGTAGCTAGTCGACCTCAAGGTTGTCACAGCGGCACTCGGGTAGTTCTGACTGTAGCTGGTGGTTTTCGGGCTCGTACCGATATTCTGTCCGTAACTGTCGCTTGTTTGTTGGTTGTTGTTGTAGGGATTGTTGTAGACCGTGGTCCTGTAAGTCGTGCTGGGTGACTGGTAAGTGCTATAAGCCTGCTGGCTGGTAGATGGCCTATAAGTCGATACTGGTATGTTGTACTTTTGATTGTTGTGATTCCTCCCATTGTAATTCTCTGGGGCGACGGTGCTCGGCGTGGTCGATGATGGGGACAAGCTTGAGCGTTGTCTATTGAAGTTGTTGTTGTTGACATTTTTGTGGTAGTCTCCATTATTATTGTAGTTACTTCCACTCTGACTGTTCGCGACGACAGGCGCAACAGTGCTGGATGCTGCGTAGTTGTTACCGAGATTTATGTTGTTAGCGTTATTGTTTGTGTTTTGCTGTTGGTTTCTCGCCACTTTCCTTACACCGCTCTTTCTTCTTGGCTCTTGAACGGGCTCGTAGGTCTTCTCGCTCTCATAGTCCTCGTCCTTACCACCGTTTCTGCTGTTGTAAAAGTTTATGCTGCTACTGCCTCGAAGTATGTCCCGGCTGTTGCTGTTACTATTGCCGTTGCTGTTCCCGGCCGTCGGGGTCACGCGGTTTAGACTGTTGGCAGCCGATCGTACCGGGTCGCTCGTCTCGCTGCGCTGGAGATGATCTTGGGGTTCAGCGTCGCTACGGCGTTCATCGTAGTGAACGGACTCAAGACCCGATCCGAGCCTGTAGAGGTCGAAGTTGTCGCTCGCGTAGTAGAGCGTCGCCGCCTCGCAGTCAACGTCGTACCAATCGGCGCAGGTTTGACTCTCCTGGTCGAAAGCCGTGTCGTTCGGGCACAAAAATCTAAACGACGAGAGAGAAAAAATGTTTTAATGTGGAAAAATCCCTTGAAAGTTTGTTTTAATGAAAAGACAGCATGAACGTGCGTCACGGTTTTGCGATTTCGCAAATACGTTGTAGGCGAATTTAATAAGGCTCGTTCGGTCGTGAACCTACTTGTAATCCTGTATGCTTCCAGCCACTGACACACAAACGTGGAACAACTGGCAATCGGTTTCCGGATCTGCATAGTAACTGCCCACTATCTTGTTGCGACAATTGAACGCGGTGTCCGGCATGTATTGTTGCGAGTATCTCGGCGGCGGTCGTTGAAGACCCAGCACGCAGCTCCACGCTATGCCGACTGTGAAAAATCAAATTGATACATCTTTATTTTTATTGCAAGCATTATTTTCTATACATCCATGCCTGTGTGAGAGACGCTTAGATCGGGCGGTATTACTCGCTTTTTTCACGGTTCATGAGTATCCGGTCGTGTACACCGACTCGCCGGATGTTTGCTGCATATACAGATATATACGGCGCTGTGCATATATATAGATATACGCTAGCTTGTACCTTTCTACGATTTTATATCTGCATAATAAAAATGATATCCACGCAATCGTGACGACACGCATGACAGCCATACCGTATATTTCGAGATAAATAAAAGCGATATGCTCAAACACTTTTCACGAGTTAAATCTCAACAATTAAGTGATAAGAACGCGTTAATTGAAAATAATCGAAAAAGGAGATATCAAGAAAAACATTACCGATCGAGCGAGCAGATAAATCAACAACTTCCACATTTATTTTCACAAAAAAAAAAAAAAAAAAAAGAAACAAAAAAATATCAGGAAGATATCTCACTTCCATTGAAATTTACTTTCTAATCTGCGAAATAGAGCTCCGAGGCAGAACGGACTCGCGTGTCGTTAAAACATTTTTTACCTAAAAAATAAGATTCGAAAAAAAAAAAAAAAAATTATTAAAAATCTCAAAGATTCGAAGAAAAATTTTTTCGCCCTTGAAAAAAAAATTGAAAAAAAAAAAGTTTTTCCTTTCGCGTATATTACAAACCTAATACGACGGCGAAGAGGGTCCTGAAGGACATTCTGCTGAGGGAGGGACTCTTGTCTAATGGGGAAATCTCCGCCTGTCGATTCTTCTTCTCTTGGCGAACGGCGAAGAATCGGAAAAGCACTTTCACGCAGACGGTCGGGTTAGAGCGGAGCTTATTTTTCCTTGGTAACCGACTCAACGAAACTCGGGGATGCGACTGTGGTCCGTTCGTCGAGCGGGTCGGCGAAGAGGAGCTCGCGAAGAGATGGGTCTCTTCGGAGGTCGAAGAGGATGGGTAAAAGGAACCAGAGGAGTAGGGCGAAGCGAACTCACCGGGAGAACGTATTAGAGACGTAACGTCTCGGATGTTACGTCACCATCACCGGTCGGGACCTCCCGAAGAATCCGAGAGGCTCTCGTATGTTGCTGGCACCCCTCTCTAGCTCTTCCTCCATCCAGACTCCTGAGGTGTTTTTTTTTTTCACTCTTTTTACACTCTCTCGTGTAAAAGAAATAGCAAGAATAACTGGCGGCATTCTCCGCTGAGCATTATTCCTACCAACGTATGTGGAAAAACGTGAAATGGTACCTGCAGTAAGACACTCTGTTCTTGGTCCGCCAGGTATTTTTATCGCGAAGACATCGGTCTCGCACTATCGAACTCATTGTCTTTAGAGGTGCTCTCTATATATATATATATATATATATATTATTTACAAATAAATATACATATATATATATATATATATATTTGCTCGTATAACTAAAAAGGGTGTTGTTTTTTCATGGGGATTAAAAATTGTATTGCACTATGGTCTAAAGGGTAAAGGTGGTGAACATGGACCACCCCGATTAACATGTGAATCAATAAAATATGGACTGGTCCATGTTCCCGACTTTACCCTATGCGGGTTTTCGGTTATTGTTATTTATTAATATCTGATTTATAACGACTTGTCGAACTATGTTTTTTGCACGAGAATTCGTACTCGCGCACCTGTTATAGGGCTTCTCCCTTATCTGTACCAATAAATGAATAAATGATTATTCGATGTCGAGATGAAATTCGTGTGATGCCTCGGGCTCGGTTTTAGATGCGTGGAAAAATTACGTGGCAAAGCGTGAAACGATGCCTACGGCAAAGCAGTCTAACTTTCGTCCGCCGGAATTTCAATTGCGGAGATATCGGACTCGCACCGTCGAACTCTTACTCTCGTTGAATGTGTTGAATAGCGCTCTGGCTATTTTTTATTTTCATTGATTATTAGTACTTTTTTTTCCGTGGGTGAAGTACAGGGAATTTTCCCTGTCGCAGGAGAAAACGAGCGGTGATTAAAAATTAGCGACCATAATTATTTGATGGGACATCGGAGTTAAGGAGGATGTCGAAGCGGAATTCGACCGATGTCGAATTCGCAGAATTCGTACCTTACTCCGTTCCGGATGTCGTCGGACGAGATTGTCCATGCGACTCTGTCCACGTGGACAGAAGCATTGGGGAAGAGGAAAAAAAATACACTTTCCATTTAATCGTACTTACAATGAGACCTGGCAAGAAAGTATAATAGGTGCTGTACGGGAGCGTCGAGAAACGTTCAGTCGGCAAGAGATTCATTACTCCTCTCTCGGTAGCCACGGTTAAACCAAGGAGAACGCGAAACACTCGAGGCAAAAGTTTAATTCTACCATTGCAGCGAACATAACTTGTCGGTTTGGACAATTCAGTTGGGCACGTTTGATTTATATCAAACGCGCGTTTCCGAATAATTTTATGATGACAACAACTTTCGGGCCGTTTTAGGGAGACGACAGTTTTTCAAATATCTTACAGGAAAAAAAAAATTATTCGATTAACCAAGATGCGTTCGTCCGCGTTCAAAGCTGCTATTGAGTTGGTGTAATAAAAAAAATTGTTTGCATCGAAATATTTTGAATCGACTGAAGGGAATAAGCGTTCAAAAAGCGAATGCTTTAGTTGTGCCAACCAAATGGCTTTCAACGTGCGTGACCGCGAATAATCCGACAATTTTTTTTCTTAATGTGTGTTCTGAGTCATTGTCAATATGTCTGGTTTGGATAACTTGTCTCCCCGTCCACCAAAGGTGAGCTGACTCTTTTGTGAAGCCGATCCCTTCTATTTGGGTCTTTATTTGAATTCATGCGTTACAGTATAGATATAAATTGTAACGAATGTAGCTGACTATTCGTTGAGCTTGACAATAGAAGACCGAACGGAAGATTTATATAAGCTCGATCATTGTACAAATCACTTTGTACCGAGACGTCTTAAAGAAGAGACTCGTAACAGTTCATACTCGTGTCATTGAGCCGTGATCGTATTTATAACAATCCACCTATCAACCAAATAATTTAACTTCGGTATTCCGTTACATTAGTAAGATTTTAAGTACATCAAAGTTCTTGTAGAATCCGACAAAACCCCACAATTAATTCTCAGTAATTAACCCTTACCTATAGAAAAAAAATGACGGTAAAAAAAAACATTTATTCTTGCCTACAATTTACAAATCGTTTCGATATTCATTCAATATCGGCGTGTATTACTCATCGGGGGGGGGGGGGGGGGGGGGGCTGAGCCCTTCTCGCATTCCGATCTTCGCAAGAGTACCCGATATACGTCATCCGAGCTCTCGGAGAGATCCTAATGCTTGTGGAATTACCGATGTATACACGTGTACCGCACATCCATCCAAGAAAGGGAGCGCTCGTTGCTCGCAACGAGCGACCCGTTGGAGGAAAGGATCTCGCTCGTGTCCGTACTTACCCGCAAGGCTGCACTGGCTCTACTCCTTCGCCTCGGCTCTTCACTCTCGTTGCCGATGTCCCGGGAGTTTGCACGATCGCCGGTCAAAGAGGGAACCCGAGAAACCGAAAACAACCGGCTGAAAGTCACGGCATAGGTCACGTCGGGACGATCGGAGCGAGAGGAGCGAAAGGAGCGAGAGGAGCGAGAGGAGCGAGAGGATTCACCTGATGCTTCTGACTCGAGGAATCTCTCGGCGATGCGGTGCACAAACCGTTTCGCCAGTGATTGGTACTCTCGAGGCTCGGCCAATTATCGGCATGTTTCTCATTAAATCTCGTTTTCCCGTAAAATTATGTTTGCGGCAAAATTCCTACACATTTTCGTACAATCGTCGATAATCGTCCGCTAATAATCAAACCTACCAACGATCATTTTATCTTCACACCTGAGGCGGAAATTTTTTTTGGAATTTTCGACATTTTTTTTTTTTTCTTCATTTCGGAAAATCAATTAATTTTTTTGGATCGCAGTGTCTCAGCCGAAATTGCTGGGATAGTTTCTCATGGAGGTGTACGATTTGCTTAGTCATATTTTTTTTTTTACATCGGACAAACGACAGTGAGACAGACCAGTTATCGGCACAGGGAAAGGCTGCTTCACAGTCAACCGGATGTGGAATATTTAGAATAGAGAGCGTCTTGTTTGGGATACAAGATGAATGACAAGTAGTAGAAGTCCTTACTGGACGGACAATCCCGGCGGGTCCAAATATTACTTTTATTACTCAACAGCCCGCTATCGGTGATCTTCAAAGATTTTATCCGGCTGCCTACAAGGTCCATTAGCCTCGTTCGATATTTTTTTCTTGAGACTCATTTACGTACGGTATTGTTTCCTCGATCAAAATCGACGTTAAAACATTGATTTTCGATCATAAAAAAAAAAATTGAAAATTAAAATTTCCATACGGCTTCCTCATAAAGTAAGCTTTGCGAATGAAAAATCATTATGAAAAAGCGACATAAAAACTGCAACTTACAAGTTAAACGAGGAATCATTTTTTATTGTCTTTAAAAAAACATTTATGAAAAAAAATATTGGTCTCTAGCCGAGCATATTTACCATAAAACGCAAAAAATACTAAGTATAGTATTTAGTGCAAAAAAATCTCGAACCCAAATTCATTAAAACCTCGAAAAAATTTTTTGTACTAAAACGAAGTTTACTCTACGAGGAAGAAAAATTGGTACAACGTCCTAAGGGCTTCTTTTTAGAGGATTCAACAAGAATCCGGGCGAGCGTCAGTTGCCTTCATCCGCGTTGCCGATAGCTGGTCATACCTTAAGGCAATAATAATAATAATAATAATAATATTCTGGGAAATATCATCAGCGTGATCGTCGCAATAAATGCTCTTTTTTTAATTTTTGCTGCAGTATTTGGATATTGCAATATCCAAATTCATTAACGTACACCGCGCTCGGATAACTAACAAGGGATTCGAGATGCCAGTTCTTCCTCACATATCTCTATCTCTTTTGCGACAGAGATATTTTCATTGACCGAGCCGTTAAACTCCGTGTGCGCGGGTTGTATTATACGCGGTATGTACGCTTCTATTACGCGCGATGAGGCTGACACAGGAATCTTCTCAGCCTTGGAGGGCGAAAGTTGTCTTCGAACTCTGGCAGTCTCGCGTCGAGCTGAAACACACTTCGAACTATCCCGATGGCTCATGCGCCTCTTCGTTCATACTGCGATGCTGCGATATGCTCGCACCTATAGGCCATCCTGCTATGAGTTATGATGTATTGGCTAGGGAGTACGTTGCGCCGCCTTGAAAACCTTTAGTCGTGGCTTAAAAAGAAAAAAAACTTTTTCACCCTTTCACGAGTCTGAAGGTTAATTTTTTAATGTTTTTTTGATTCGCTCATTAGTCGGGACTTGAAGTTCTTAAGTTCTGAACAACTTAAGGTAGAACGGTGACGGAGTCGATGGAAAAGAATTTTTCACTTGCGCACTATTTTTTAAATTAGTCTATTTTTATTAGACTACATTGGGCGAGACCGAAGTTGAATCATTTGATTCTGCTGTGTGGCTACATTTTAGATGAATTCCAAGTACATTTGAGATGTATAATACAAGTTTTGTTAAGCACTTTTCTGTGTTTCTTAGCTCGAAAGTTTCTGTCGTCAGCCCGCATTCGAGATACCTTCCACCAACAACAAAAATTGTAAAAACTGGAATGCAAATGTTAAATGTCACACAATCGAAACCACTCGATCGATGCTTAGCAAATTCAATAGCGATAATTTTTTTATGTTCGTTCACTTCTGTATAAAGTTTCAGCGCGATAAATTAAAATTTGCGAAAGCCAGAACGCTAACACACTTTTTTTTTCAAGAAATTCGAAATCTGATTAAATTCGAAGGAATGTTTCAATTACTGCGTGAGTTGTAACAAACGGAGGTCCACAAGTGCTCTACATGCGTGCCAAGTTTCAAGCCGATTGATAAAATCGATGCGAACATATAAACGATTGAATTTCGAGAGCATGGCACGAAAACAAACCCATATTTCCAGCCATTTTACTAAATAAAATTCTTCGAAATTTTTTAACATGATTCTAACACGTTATCATTAAAATCCCGACATTTGTTTCATTGAAACAAAACTTCGTCCATGAGGAAACAAAAAAATTGAAAAATATTTTCCACAACGTCCCTACCGATTCGTAAATCTCAGTTATCGACAGGTGACGTCATAGAGAAAAAAATCATTTTCCGTTTCATAAATTCGGTTTGGTACCAGAATTGACGTCATACGAGAAAACGTTCCTCCCTATCCGAAAATTATATTTACCAACTGGAGGTGAATTGTGACTGCTATGACGTCATATCCGGTAGATAATCATTTCTCAAATTAAATTCGGATCAAATTGAAACTCGATTGAATTTTGAATCCAAAGTGACGTGTCAGGGATTTAAAAAAAAAAATCCCCCAGAATCAATCATTGATTACCTCACATTTTGTACTACGAACGATGAATCTTGGATTGATCTACGCTGCGCTGGCTTTACCTGCTGGCGAACCTATCTCAGACTCTTCCGGGCCAGAGTATCCGCTACGTGACATCGGATTACCGATCCCTCGCGAATGCCCCGTGCTTCACGGTGAAAGTGAAGTGAGATTGATTCCCTGCGACATTCGTCACGTCGAGAGCGTTTTACCACCAAGCTGAAACACGCCCACCCGCTGGAAATTCATTCGGAACGATACGAGGCACAAAAGTATCGGCGGTGGGGTCGAACATCGAGCAATATCGCAGTCAGCGTTGAACTCGCCAATGAAACGGTAAATTTATCGCGTCAAACAAAAAAACGTGCGATAAAAAATAAGATCTCTTATCGTTCTCGTGTACGTTATTCGTCTTCTGGATTCCTGTGGGCAGGTTTATCGAAAGAATTGACAGTGCTCGCTCAGGAATTCCATTACTCGGTAAAGGTCAAACGCTCGCGATACTCGCTCGAAGCTACATCCGCGCGTAGCTTTTTCATTGACAGGGTAGGGAGACGAGAGGAAGATGAAGATGAAGAAGAAGATGGTGTAGGGTGGCCGAATGTGCTTCGATCTTCGGAGAAAGTGGAAAAGGTCAGAGATCGGCACGAATAATTTTTTTGTTCATACCCTATGAGCATAAATGTATAGCGGTTGGTACCTTGGATATGGCACTGTTTGTAACTGTGATATCCTATAATGCGCGTTATATATAGCACTGTACGTTATGTTTCCCGGATGATTAGTCACATTACTGGATCGCGATTCCGCAAATGTCGACTTCGTATCTCTCATTAAGGTGCAAAAATATTATTCTAGAAAATGGTATTTTTCAACGATAATTAGTTGTCTAGTAATGATAATTTTTTCATACTCACTCTGGCGCTAAATACAAGTCCTTCGAATTAAACCCTAATCGGTCGTCGAAGCGGAATTAAATTTGCATTGAAACGTAATTTGTTAAAAATAAATTGACTGCGATATATAATGGGCGTTATACATAGCACTGTAAAATATTTTTCTCGGATGATTCGCCACTTTACCGGATGGCGATTCCCCAAATTTATTGCTTTATCTCTGCATTAAGTTGCAAAAATATAACTCTCGAAAATCATATTGTTTCAACAATAGTTGTCTTCTAATTCGTTGTCTTCTAGAAAAAATTGTTCCTATTGGGTTTTCATACTTACTCGGGCGCGAAACGAGCATTGAATCTGTATTGAACCGTAATTTGTTGAAAAATAAAAATGGAAAATTATTCCAAACCAAAAGATGCTACGTTTGTAAGGAAAAATTGCTTTTCCGTGTCCAAAGAAGTTTCGTAGCATCGCATCGGTGCCCGCTGTTGCCACAGTACGGGGCGAGCCAGCAACGGATGCAAAAAGGTGCCAAGTATATGCGAGTACATCTCACTTCCGTCAGGTACATTTGTTCGTGCGATTATTCGTACCGTGCGTTCCGGAGGTGGCTCGTTTGGGTCAGCCTTGAGATATATGGATAATAAAAAAAAAAAAACATGCGTATCCTGGAAGTTTCTTCTCCGTTATTTTTTATTCTTTCTTTGTCCAACCGACGCTTGTCCGTCGTGTTGTTAGTGTTGTTGTTGTTGTTTTTTATGCCCCTCAGCAGTGTCGAGTCCGCGCGCATCTTCTCGCCCGGAGTCACCGGCAGCAGTGAAAGTATTACTCACATTATTTCGCGCATCTCGTTCCCGCATTCACGCACGCCCTCTTCTCGCTTCGGGTTTCGTGCTTGTTGGACACGTGTGCGTGCCGAGAGATCTTCCTGCGGATACCGGCGAAACACGAGCTCCGTATCGACGAATTCTTTTGCACCGTGTCCGCTGTATTTAACGGTTGGGCGCGCGCGCACTCGCGATCAATTTTTTTTGTTTTTTTTTTCACCTTGCTATTTCACATCCATCACAATAACGAATGTCGTTCGTTTCGTAAATTTACCCGAGTCATCCGTTTATTTTCATATCCATAATTAAAAAAGGCGGCAAGCACACCAGTGCTGGAAGACATAAAAGCGCTTCGGAGGAAGCTTTAGTGTGACATTTTAATAGCGTGCAGGTCACAGATTGCTTCCTACAAAATCTATGCATTCCCTTCGATAAGTGGAACAGGCTCTGTGCTAATTTTTTTGTAGTAAGATTCATCCCTTTGGAATGAGTAGGTAAATGAATAAATAAATAATTGCCTCGTTTCGACCTGGGACTCAATCATAATAAAAATCTTATCACTTTGAAGTTGTTTTCTCAAAATATCGTTCGAGCAGAGAATAATAAACAATTTCTAAAGGGCAAGGTTAATGGCACCAGATTAATAATACTTATAATAATAATAATAATAATTCCAGTTAGCACACAGGTCAATGACACTGGTTAATGGGACGTGGAATCTAAATGTAAATCTCCCGATTCTCCTAAGCAGATGCCTACAATTTCCGCCTGTAAAACTGTAAACGTTTGTTACAAGTTACCGACGGTCCATTGGGCAAACTATAAATTAAACGAGACACGAAACCACTTCGCTCTACGTGTGTATTATTATTTTACGAAGAATGTGTGTAAATAAGAAACTACACGAGGCGTCTCGAAGAAAGTTCGAGGATTTCGTCGACACCTACAGCAGTTTTAACTCATTACCGCGAAAGTGTTGCGCAATTTAAGGAAAAAAAAAAAAAGCTGTTGTAACGCGGTCGTCTTCGCTGTCTTCGATCATGACCGGAGAGAAGAAAAAAAACGCCCGTAACGGACGCCCGTCGAAATGAAAGAATTCAATTTCAAAGGGAAATCGGCATCGCCGTTGGCTTTAATTTCCGTATGAACTTAATATGTTCATTAAAATTTTCTATTTATACGAACAGTCGTGTTACATGTCGCCTCCTCGTCCGCAGCCTCGAGAACACGTTTTTTTTATTTTTATATACACAAATTTTTTGCACGCATCTCCGTGTATCTCGAGGAATAAAAAAGACATTAATTACCGCCAACAAAGTTTCCTGTTACTTTTATGATTTTACAAGTGTAACGGAAATGATGTTATTCATAGCGGACAGTTGAGTAATAAAAAAAATGGCTCCCAGGCCAAACGACATTTGCGTATGCGCTACACGCGAAGCGAGGCGTCGATGTAATGATAGGCTCGCTAATCGAACGAGCATAATCCGAATGTAACCGTTCGCAAGATCGAGGAATTCGCCGGTCTGTAATCAGAGTTGAGAGGAAGAATCAATCTCTCCGACGAAAAGAGTAACTGCACACAATGCGGAACGTTCGAGCACGAAACGGGAGCTCGGCGATATCCGAGAGAGGATGATCAGGAATTAAAGGTCGGGAGATATCGGCCAATAAAAGCTTACAATTTTTTGCCCCACGATACCTATGGACTATGATAATCGAAAGGATACTCGTAATAGCGCATAAATCTACCGTAAAAGAAGAAGCAGATTTACCTGTATCGAAGCAATTACGGGGCAGCGTATCGAAGCTCGGAGGATCGAATTAACCTCGGACAGAAATACGTGTATCGTAGAGCTTATGCACAGTGATATTTTTCATAGATCGCCAATGATATTCCACCGTCGCTACTATTCACTGCGCTCGCCACGACTCTTGCACTCGAGAATTTAATTACCATGAAACGCAGAAACTCTCGTACGTAACTGCGAATGAGTCGATGCAACAACTGTCCTAATAATTGTCGCAACACAATGAACGAAAAAAATTCATTGACTTTCTATGACATTGTTTTTTCAATTCAACTAAATTTCGTTCTACTTGAGAAAAATGATGCAGTTTGGAATAAAAACCTCCTATCGACTGTCCTTCGATTTGCGACAATCCCGATTTAATAAATTAAACGGAAATTATTGTCACACATATATATGTACGAATTAAGTGGAAAAACGGAAACATTTTCGTCGAGCCGTCGTTTGACTCGTGCACATGCGGTAGAACCGAAGTCGCGTAAGAAATACAAGCGTTCTGTGTACAGTGTAGTCTGTACCAGATGACATATTCAGGAGGCATTCACAGTCGCGCAGGAACGAGAAGCAATACACAGACGCGAGTCCGCGCGCCAAAGCGTGCCCGACGAAGACGTTCCTCCTCCTCGTCACCGTGCGGAGACGAAAAGGCCTCGGCGAACGCGCAAGGATGTCCTATAGGCAACCAAACGTGGCACATCTCCGTGCGCGCACGTGAGAAAGTGAAAGCAAATCCTAAGCGCGAGGGAGACTCGGGACCGAGGAGACCCCACCGGTAGGTATAGTCCGGATGAGACTGGCAACAACGTCGACTCCGGCGACGGAAAAAAAACTCGTTTGTGCCCATCTCGACCGTTTGAACGTATCTTCGAACCTTTTATTTCAGCCACCTATCGATTCCCAATAAAACAATGAAAAAAAAAAAGATTTTTTTTTTTCATCTTGGAAACAACCCATTAGTGCGATCAAATAGTCGTACCCCCTTAAAAGCATGTGAGACATCGTCAGCGTGTCCCTGTTGCTCTGCTGAGAGCGCCATTGACGCTATTTCTCTCGCACACTCCACATCGTTGCGCGTGCTCTTAAGGACATGTGGCAAAGACTCAGTCGGTAACTCATCGCCTCATCTGTTTTCTCCGAAGCGATCGATACGACGAGCAAAAGCTAAATAGGTTTCCGTACTTATATCTGGTGATTACAAAAATCTGATTTGATTTTGGTCGAAGAATCAACCCTCATGGAGAAAATAGGGAAAGCGATTCGTTACCATCGGAGCATCGTTACGTATGTATCACATGCCCTTAAGAGAATGTAAAACACCGTCCGGCCCATCTTCCCCCGTGTTCAGCTGGTAACGAAATCTATAATGAATGCCGTTTCGAGACCGCAGAACTTCGAGCAAAAAAAAATTGTTTTTTTTTTGTCCATCCGCTAATTTGCCAGGAAAAGATAATTTACTTTTTGCTCGCAGGTCTTAAATCGGTACGTAGTATGAATTTGCTTATGGACGGCGATATTTTGCATTATCTCAGGAGAACACACCTTATCCGCATACTCCTTAGGTTCCTTGTAGTTTGTAGCCATTTTTTTTCTTTTTTCCCATTGTTTAAATTGTTTGGGTACAAACGTCGAATCCGCCACTTCTTAGGATTTTTGCCAGAAATGGTGTCTCGTGAGGTTTAATTGGAGATCCAAATATATACTTGAAAATAGTGTGAGGGACATTTTTGAAAATGTCCTTTTGGTGTAACGCCCTAATATACATACAGAATATTTGTATAAAAAGATATTATATCCTTTTTTGGCGTACTGGTTCACATACCGATCGTTCAGAGGCGTTTTCAATTTCGTAGTTTAATCAAATTATCGATCTCCAATGAACCAAAAAAAATTTGCTTTTTTTATATTGAAAATCCATTGGTATTAGTCCGATCGAATAGTTGTAGCTTTCTAAGGACAATCACCCTAGCCGCACATTTCTTAGGGTTCTCAAAGTAGGAGAGATCGAAGCAAAACGGGGTCTAAAAATGTCATATCGACTCGGGGCGGGGGAACAATTTTCGAATTATTTGTTTGCAGAATGTACAAGTGCCATTGCTGTGTGCGTTTAATAATATGAACGAATACAGCGACAAAACGTATACGTTTTGCAAACGAGTGACGCGAAAATAACCCTTCGGAAAGGGGTATCCAAAATTATCGGAGTGCATATCGACGTAGGGCAAAAGAAGACAATAGTTACCTCAAGTGAAATAGAAGTGTACCCTGATTTGTCCTACATGGTTTTTTTTAAATCTTCTTTTGAATTAATTAATCGTATTAATACGATTTGAATATCAAATATTCATTCAGTAGTACGGATTCAATTTTGGTGTAAAAAAAATGAATCTATGCTTTTAGTATCGTTGTAGCAGTTTTCATTGCTCAGCGTCCGTGTTTTGGCCCGGACTCCCCATATATATTTTTTTTCGTGCCTCTCCGACACGACCGATTTCTCGTTCGAATTGACTCTCGTGCGCAATGTATATCACTTCTGCCGGGAGGAATAGCCCGACTATATTCTAGAGAGATTTCTCTTGGATGCGCTCTACGGCGATGCCGGCGAAGGGCAGAGAGGCCCATCGGTCGTGCGCTGAATATGTATACTTCAATAGCATCGATGTTCAAGATAGATCCGAAGCGATGGGTATTTGCTGAGCGAACCCGATCCCCGCTCGATCTCGTGCCGTTTACAAACTCGCAATTTCCGAATCTTTAATGTCTCGGTGTAAATCTGCTAGCAACCGGATCGTATCTAGAAAAAAAATGTTTAATTTAGTGGGACAGATCGACGAAGCGATGCATTTTGTTTATCACTTTTTTTTTTTCGTTGCCAAGCGAACATTGATTTTAATTAACAATTAGAATTCCAGCTATAAGACGGGTCGAGCAATTGTAACTAGTTGATGGTAGAAAAAAAGGGGAGGTTTGTGACTAACGGATGCATTTTTTATCAGCGATGGTACATTGACGTCAAGGTTAGAAAAGGTGCAGAGCTGAGAGCTGTTTTTCAGTGAAACAGTCGGTTCAACAAAAGCAATTAATAATCTCACGAATGGACAACAAGTGACCCAATTCGCCATGTAAGAGACGAATATGTATTGTTGCGTCCTATTGGCCAAGATGTTTTTGATGTATTCGGTACAAGGAGTCTTGTGGGATCGCGAGCTCGAATAGAATTTTTATTTTATTTTTTTGCCGTTACTTCGTCAAGGAAGTTTAGTAGCGTGAGATTTCCAAGATACGTTTTTTACTGTTTCCGAATACAAAAGATATGTACTTTTACATTTTCGTTTGTCGCGAACCGGAATAAATAATTGTAAAACGGTTGAATAATTTTTTGCAATTGAATGTCGGTACAAAAGAATTCTGTTGAATCGTGGAATTTTTTCTTGGTTTCAGGAACATTTTTTCAGAAGGAAATTCATTTCTTGTCGGACGGTTCGATGCCGCGTTGAATTCTCTGTGCAGCTGCAACCGATAAATATCTCCGAGACTCGTGGCACGGGATCGTACCGAAGACGGTACGATCTCGTTAATCTCTCTTCTTTCCTCTCCGGCGCACAGCCCGATAGAAAACAGTGGGTCGTGAGCACGAGCTCCCTTATCGTTAACTCGTACACTATCGTGCCCTCATTGTAAACGTTATTGGACTGTAACACATCAACCGGGTACGAGTAGGAAAGAGTTGGCAAAATGGAACCCGGAGGCAAAATGAACGCGTATCTCGATTGGGGTGTGTTGTGCCAGAACTCGCGAGCTCTGCCCTCTATCGAGGAGTCCGCGCAGCTTCGAGTCCGCGGTCCAAAAAAACAAACTAGCATAAGTAGTCCTACGATAATTTCGAAGTTCCTGTTTACACAACATACCGAATGGATTTGCGAAATTTAGAGATTCGTTCGTGAGCGCTCCGCTCGCGAATTTCCGAATCCTCCAAAATATACGCGATTTACGGAACGAATTAAATTTCCAACCTGCCAATAATCACCCTGGTCCATTTTTCTTCGCTCTCCCCTCCACTATGCACTTCTGTACACGTGCGACGAAAAGTTCGCTGATCCATCTTTTGTACGCCTATATGGAGTAACGCGGTGCGCTTCGATCGTCTCAAAGCGATTTATAATCGTAGGTCGTACCCATGCGCTACTAAAGTCCACCGTATAGTCGGCATAACTTTCACTCTCCCGTAGACTTGTCGCTGCTCTTACGCGATAGATTCTCCGCACATAAACGAACGCAATCTCATAAGCACAGACATACAAGCAGTCGAAGATTCTCTCAGTGTCGAACGACTGTTGCTCCCTTCCTCGTGAGCTCAACCGGTTACTGTGCATGAACTGTGCGAGCTAACATAAAACAGACACACACATCTGATCTCTCTGGGTACCTTCTTCCCCTCCATCGAGAAAATTTGCGGATGAAAATATAGTAAGATCAACTGTGCGGGTAGCATATAGCACGGCATAATAAAGCGTGAAGCGGGAGTTTGTAACAGCGGTAAGACTGGCGAGTTATGTGTGCATAAATGGAGGTAAGGTAATACGCTCGCGAATATATATATATATATAATATGTTACTCTCTTCACCATCGTCTTTATTGGGGCAGCATCTACGACGGAAATTCTGAAATTTCCCAAGAATTTTTATCATAATATCGACAAAAAATTCTTATAAATCTATAGTACTTATCATAAGTGATGCCCTAGTTTTCTACTACTATGTGCTACAGTAGTATCTTCCAAACGATATAGTCATATTTACAAGAACCTTCCTTCAGTATAGAGATATCTGTTGGTTTAATGTTTCGAAGAATCAATTTTACCTCAAGGAAAAATTAATATTTTTAATCGATATTTACTGACGGAGCAATCGGGTCTTTCGAGCGAAAGATCGATTCTCTGAATAACATTTTTCTTATAGAATTCAAATAAAGGTGGTCTTATGTCGACTCCTTAACAATAAAAGGCTTCGGCAATTTATTGATTTTCTTCGTATCGATGTTTTGTCTTACGAGGTATCGATGGATCGTTGCGTAACGCAGCCAAAATACTAGAAATATTTCTATACGATCCCACATCTCTATTTATGTTTACACAAATGACGATAAGGTACTTCAATAGGTACAAATACTGCACTTTCTTCCCCTCGATCAAACCACTCGACCAGTCCATACAGAAAATCTGCGGATGAAAATATATTAAGATAAAGTGTGGATCGCGAGTCCGTAACAGCGGCGAGTCCGGCGAGTTACGTGTACATAAATGACAGTATGGTAATACGGTAAGGTCAACACCAGGTCGGAGAGATCGAGGAAAAGCGGCTGCTACGGAATATCAAAGTGTCTCGACACTCTCCTGCAGTCGAAAGAAATTCGCGTTTATTACGTGTTGAGATCTCAGTTTATAACGTGTCTGCAACGTGCGTAGACATTCGTTACCTTCTCAGGTACGAGCTGAAAACGAAGCTGGAACTTACGTGCAGACTAATTCGTGTTTTGATGAGAACCGCGATCATGCGCAATCCTTTGATATACACGTCGGGGAGTCGTGGGAGTTTTTCGCACTGTGACTAGCGTACAAAAGTTCTTGGGTCCTGGGATTGGTCCTCGATCTTACGTTTCTTTTTCATTTTATTTTGTATTTTTAATTATTTTTTAATAATAGTTCCACAGAGATAGCTCCGATGCCGTTGGAATTAAATACCGGCGTTATTGTGAGACAGAGAAAGACCCGTACGAGGTTTCACAGACTATTTTCACACTCGAACAGAGAAGCGAGATTACAGAAGACGTAATAATTTGTTGGAATTAAAAATGATTCTGAAAATCGTAAAGAATTTACAAAAAAAAAAAAAAAAATTGTACAACATAATTGCGCTATAATTTTACTTAATAATCAGAGTTAAAACCGCTACATAAGCTGTCCGAAAGCATAAAGAAAAAAAAATTGCAGTGAAAGAAAAAAATCCATGAGATACTTTAGACGCGAATGGTAAAATCCGTAAAAATCCGTAATTGATTATTCACGCTCCCCTCGTGTCAACGAGATCGCATGTGAAAAGTGCGCTCCTTGGAGCTGGCAAAATGATTTGTGAACTCGTTCGCGGGTTAGTTATATGACTCGGTTTATTAGCCTCATAGAAGTTGGTGCAATTTCGTGCCATTCTCTCGCACTCGTCGGTGCAAATGGTTTCACGTGTACACACACACACACACACACCAGAGCCCATTGTAGCAGCTGCGATACGTAAACTAAATAAATTTACCCCACGTTGGATCTCTCCGT
Organism: Listrodromus nycthemerus; assembly: GCA_963978505.1. NCBI lineage: Eukaryota > Metazoa > Arthropoda > Insecta > Hymenoptera > Ichneumonidae > Listrodromus > Listrodromus nycthemerus. Next base: position 10,305,339 of record OZ021680.1, on the reverse strand, counting down.
CGACACAAACCTACGACTGAAATCCCGCCGGCAAACAATTTCGTTGCACGAACAAGTGGGTAAGGAGAATTTACACTTGTATATCCGTGGCGTGGAGCTCTGTGGATGAGAGGGCATCGTCTCATCAACGTCGCTGTGTGTCTATGCGCGCGAAAAACCGCTTCGGCTATCCGGATGCGGATGAGCCTTGCGAAATTGAAATCCTTGCGCAATGAGCGAACCAGAATCGAGGTGCTCGTTCTTCTGCTACTGATGCACCACTATCTCGACATATATTCGAATTGAAGTCATTTAACACAAACCCATGTGTCCATTATCGCTATATTACTATGGAACATCAATTTCATGGCTCTGTCCACGAACCCGTTATAGATATATAGATATATAAATATATGTGAATATATAAATGAATCTATAACGGGTCTGGCTCGCGTATAAATATAATATGAATAAAATGTTATATAAAATATAATACATATAGGGTTATTGAAGTGTTTGTTATTTTATTGGTATTGGCTAAAGAAGGGCACGGAGGGAGATTCGGAATGACAAATTTTGAACTTTCTACTGTAAGCTAACTTGAATCATGCGGAGAGTACTAGAATGCGTGTCCACACGTAGTGCTGTACGATTCACATCCCGCCTATCACAGTGTGCAATCGCGTACGATTCATCCCGAGAAGAATGCAGGGGAGAAAATGGAAAAAGATTGCTTCCAGGTGAACCGAATTCCAGTGACCGGTCGAGTAGGAATGAGAGATATTATTATTATCGTAAGTCAATCGATTATGGAACGGCGAGTGATTTGGAATTATTTCTCGTCATTACGCAAGGAGTCTGCGAGCCGTTTTTCCGTCAGTGGAGCGAGTACAAAGTTTTGTTGCTTGTGAAATTTTAGCATTGCTTCTTATTCAAATTTCAGATGAAATTGAGTCAATGAGATCGATTGATCGTGTCTGATCATTCCTAAGGGATTTTTTTTTAATTATCAAATTTTTTAGTATTAGTTTTTGTTTAGCAGACAACATTTTTTTTAAACGAAGCAAGGAACCTTCGAAGTCTCTGAAATTAGGACATTATTATCAGTGTTTAAAAAATTATTATTATTAGAGAAAACAGCGTGTAGCAGAATGGAGTGACCGAGTCGTCGACCCTATCTCCAGTTACTTCGTCGGAGATATCCAGCGATCTCTTTTAAAATATTCGAGTGTGGCAAGACGGAACGATCGTAGCGAGGAATTATCGTTGCGAAAGCCTCCCGGTAGGATCTTCGCCTCGCCGCCGCGAATGTGTCGTCGAGTTGGACCTCGATTTTGTCTCTCGTAAAGGTTTCTTAAATTTTTAATTGAAAGCAACGTGTCCCACGCCGTTGAAGCGTCCGCAAACGGTAATTCATGTAAGCTGCGGTCTCGTTAAGAATTATCGCAAAAAAAAACCAGAAGACAGAATAAAAGTCTTAGGCACACGAGGATACACTATCGAGCATCGTCAACGCGTGATTATTCTTCTTTATTTCGCAACTAAGTTTCATCGCTCTCAACAGAAATCAAAATATAGATTTTATTCGACGTGGCTCTAAGCGAATTCACGCTGTTGTCGACTATTATTTGTCGATGATGATCGACACACACACACATATATATCTTTGCTTCCATCGGTTCTTTGGAAAAATATTCGCCTATTTTTCGCGTTCTCCGGAATTCCCTACGAATGATAAACACAGAGAATAAAATTTTCAATAAAAATAAAAAAAATAACCGTCTCTGCATAAATCGTACTCGGTCGCAAAGAACAAAATTGTTGAAATCGGCGACTGACGAAACGTGGTTCCCAGCAGCGAACTACCAGAGTTTCTGGATTTAAATAATTTAAGGACGCCGAAGCCTAAACTCAGGCATGCTTTTTATTCCCCATCGGAAGACGAGCTGTTTACGCACGGAGAGCGTTCGAGTAATTTCACTTTCTCCGTGGGCAGGTTATCTGCTCGAACGATCCTGCGGAATCGGTCTGATCTCGTACCTGCACACACGCCACCGATTTATTCGACTGTCGTGCGTAAAATTCACACGAACGCATGGCGTCGTGGTGGTAACATTCGAATTACGTTATACCAGTCCTATTACGTTTTTCGGATGTTTTCTCGTAACGATCCTCTTCCGTTTGTTATAACTACAACAACTATTCCCAGAAAGGTCCCACGATACTTCCGCTATCAAGTTGCGTGTTCTACAAAAAAAAAAAAAAGAGAAGGCCCATCGTGAAGAAACCCAACCGGTTCCCTCATGGATGCTTATACATATTATATATATATTTATTCATAGATAGGGAATTTGTCGATTTCGTTATGATCATTAATTTTTTCCAACTGGAAGTTCATTCAATTAATTTCCCCTAATTAGTTCTATATTTAGGTAAGATAACGAGTTGATAAATTAAAGAAGCCACTTCTGACGTGTATTTTGATGTCAAGAAAGTTCGAATATTTTATACTCGAGAATTATAATACTCCCGTGCAATAATGATCGTTAATTATAATAACCCCGATTCAATACGTATTGTTGAAATAGTCTGGAACATCCCCACGCTCCTGAGAAGACTCTCTCACCTCGCTATCTCAGACTAGAGAAAGCAATCGAGCTGCGATTCTATTTGGTCACAATTAGGTCGGACATGCGCGTAAGGACAGAACGCGAGGAATCATTCAGGAAGTCTGAGAGTGTGTACGAAACCTCGAAGATAACGGTTCAATCGACGGTCACGTGACTCGGAAATCCTCGATCGAAGGAAGCGCCGTTACGGCGGAGTTCCGTGCGGCCCGAGAAATTTTCTATTTTGCACCGTCTGCAAGAGAACAGTCGGTGAGGATTCTCTTCCTGCACGGCCTCGTGGGACGTCGAGCTTCGGCTATCTCACAGTACACACAATTATGCTATTATAAAGTCTCGGTACGGGCCAGACCAGCGGTGAATCGCGTAATTATTACCTGCGCAAAATACTGAAACAGTCGAGACGAGGTAATTCGCATAACTTACGCACCCGGAGGTCCCCGGAAAATGATTTATATTTTTTCTGTTGTTCCATCGGAAAAATCGTTGCTACCGGTAACGTCCAGGCTGAGCTACTATTACGATATATTCTTGTAGCAACTTAATTAGAAGAGCATTGTGTTTCAGGATCCCGTATATATATATATATATATATATATATATTTTCAATCGGGTATTTATCATTTTAATTATTGACGCCGCATTAATGAAGTTCTCAACGTCACTTTGATTAAATTGTTAGACTAGATTCTAATAGTTTTCCAGAGAAACCGTTACTAATCAACACTCATTGAGTGGATAATTAATTTATTGATTATATAATTATTGGATAATTATTCAAAGTCAACTATGTAAGAGTACGAATTTTTCGTTTTTTTTTTTTAACGCTTCGATAGCTCCTAATAGTCAGACGGATCGGCTTGAAACAAAAAAGAACGCGTTCTTAAAGTTCAAGAGATCGTGGGCAGTTTCGATGTACCGAAAACCTTAATAATAAGAATTATAGGACAAGTGCCTGAGTTTTATGAATTCCTACTTATTATTATTATTATTATTATTATTATTATTATTATTGTTGTTGTTGTTATTATTAGACTGTCTTGTTGCAGAATAAAAATCATATAGATATCCACAACTGCTACGTCACTGTTCATAGAAGACGAATCGAGGAATATTGTATTTTACAGCAATGATAATTTCTATAACCTGCAAATCGATGTATTAAAGTTACATGGTTAAGCATACACAAAGCTTCCGTAAGTGTGTATAAGCATAGAAGATTACGTCCCTTCAGCTCCCTAGATCGATAATGCATTATAAGGTAAACATTGTATCTGAGCGTAACAGTCGGCGGCGTTCTGATTCAATGAAACGTTCTTTCAACAACGATCATTACTACTATAATATAATCGTCCTTGAAAGACTTAACCTTTGCCGGGTGAATTAACTCACAGCTTATTGTGCCACATTTAAATGCCATATGAGTAATATATTGACTCCTGATTGACAGTAAAACTGTATACATAATGTACATTAATCGGCGCATATTAATCAGGATCGTAAAGTATCAATTACGTATATCTCATACATCAGATTGGCAAGGAAGATACAACAAGTTGAGCAACTGAGTTAACGGCTTACGAGCGAGAAACATTGTTAGACGTGCAAAAGTTTAATCGTTATTTTGAGGACTCACCGTGCTTAACCTTGTTTCCCTACGTTTTCTGTGTGTTACGTCCATCGTTTACGTGGGCGCTTCACGCACCCGGCATTCGTCTTGTCACATGTTGATTCACCACTAGCACTTTGAAAACTTTGATGACTTAGTAATAAACGTCTACTTACTTTAATGCTACTAGTTCCGTGTTACAAAGCAAGCTACAGATAGAACAAACTCCAAGAATTCCATTTCTAATCGATGATCCTCTGCCAGTTCGATAATTCGAAACTTCAAGGAGGGTAAGCAAGGACCCAAAAATAAGACCGTTGAGCTTGTGTGAAGTAAACTTCATCTGCGCGCGCGGTCCTTCTCTCGGTATCGATTGTTTCGCGCCGAGTTGAGCTATCGAATCAGGGTCTTCGATATACGCTCTCGTTGAACATTTCATTAATTCACTTTTACGATACCGAAAACAAGAGATTCTACCGCACATTATTAGTGGGCGTCCTGACTTTGCTTGCGCGCTCTGCATAGGTGGATAACGTACGAATCAGTGTTCTGCGTGTAGGCGGATAGCACATCTATACACGGGATCTATAATTACAGCAGTCGGAGTTGCAGCGATAATACTCACTGACACATAGCTTCCAAGAGCGACGTAGAGGCGCTCTAGTTGCCCAGCAAAATATCACCCAATGGTAGATTCGCGCTGGCGCTGCAGTTACATGCATCTCGTCGAATTCAAATTACAAAATGGAGTGTAGCGTGGCCCGACCGTTACGAGCCTGTAAGTTGGGTAAGCGAGAAGGCGATAAAGTAAATATAATTGTTGCATTAACGACTATCGTCGAGTTAGATCATCGTAGTGTGAGCTTCAATTCATAGATATCTAACGACAACATTTCTCGTGCATGAATTACCGATTGTTCCGCGATCGCTCGCGCGCGTCCCCTCGAATTCGACACAACATTTTTTATCCATTATGATCACTGCCTTATCAAAAAATTGTATAATTATTTATTTCTCTTTCTGTGCCGCAGCTTCGCTTGTGTCCACGCACGCGATCGACTAATCGAACGCAAATCGATTCTTCCGGAGGCAGTTGAACGCGAAGGATGTCGGGTGTTTAAAAAGCAATAAGGTTTTTCAAATACGGGAGAAAATAGTCACGGATTTTCCGAAACGACTTAACTATTATCCGGACATAGTTAGGAACACCATATAGGGTGTCAAAGCTCCAGATGGTTAGTAGGCTGAGAGGAAAGTGCAGCGTGACGATGACGGATATAGATAAGTCGCGTCCAGCGAACTATGCATTGCGCCTGGCGACAAAGGAATTATCAGAGCGTAATATACAACAGGACGATTCTGACCAAACAGAAAAATTTTCCAAAGAAATGCTCGAATTGAGTACCGAAATGGAGTACAAGAAAAGGGAGTTTCAGGATCGTCACAAAAAGCTCCTTGAGCTTCAGGACAAAGCCACTTTGGACGCTGTTACCTCGCTAGAGGCACAGCTGGAAGACAAAAGTAGGAAGCTCGCGTCATCTAATAAGGAGAGAGACAAACTCGAGCGAGAGCTGATAAACAGCAAAACGGAGATAGCGTCTATAATGAGAACTCTAGATCTCGAGCGTCAGGAGAGGCGAGATCTTGAAGCTAAGGCTTTGGATCTCATAAAGCGAGCAAAACGCAAGTGGGAGACAGTAGAGAAGGAGAAGATAGATCAATTGAACAAGCACATCGAGGCTCAGACAGTGAGGATAACGGAACTGTGCACAAGCAATAACGAGATGAGTTCGAAGCTCCAGAGAACTTTGTGCGAGTTGGAAACAGCAAACGCTGAACTGCATAAACTCAAGGTTATGCAGATACAGTACAAAGAGTCATTGGCAAAAACACGAGCCCTGAGTCGCCAGAGTGCTCAAGGGGTTGAGAACAAGCTTGAAGAGATAGCAAACAGAAGTCACTGCCAATTAGCTGATTTGCGAATGAAGCTTGAAATGGAAATAGCGAAGAATACAGAAGTGGAAAGCAAACTTCGGAACGAGCAGGATTCAAATCACTGTCGTCAATCTCGATTAAACGTTGCCCTGGAGCTGGCTCGATCGGAGCTGAAGGACTGTCAAGAGCAGTTGCGCAGTACTCGGGCGATGATACCAGCCCGCGACGAAGAAATTGAGACCCTGAGGAATCAGCTGAAAGAGAGATCAAAGCAGCTCGAGAATGTTCCTATTGCCGATCGCAAGATCCTGGCTCTGCAAGAGCAACTGGACAAAATGAACCTTGAGAACGAGCAGATGAAGAGTCAGCTCGACGCAGCAAAGTCTGATCTCAGCGAGACTATGACAACTCTAGAACACAACGAAGATCTGGTTATTACGCTCGAAAAAGTAGATCAGGATAAAGCCGCATTGCAGAAGAGACTCCAACATTCGTTGGAGAAAGAGGAAGAGCATATGAAAAAAGTTGGCGATCTCGAGGAGTTGCTGAGGCGCTTAGAGCATAGCGTGACGAAACTCGAGGTCGAGAATGCCAGTCTAAAACGACTGGATTCTCAAGAGTCGCGCGTCAGTTCGACGACAAAGAAAGAAAGCGAACAAAAAATTGCCTTCCTCGAACATCAAGTCGAGCGATTAGAGCAACAGTTGCAGGCATCGCGCGACAAGGTCGCCGCCGAACGACAAACTGCCAAGCAAGCGCAGACGAATTTGTGGAAAAAGGAGAAGGAATTGTCGGATGCAAATTTGGACAAGAGAATAGCAACGAGGGAAGCTAAAACCGCCGATGAGAAGGTCAAATACTTGCAGGAGGAGAAGCAAAAGTTGACACAACAATTAAACGACAAATTCAAAGAGGAGGAGGAAAAATCCAAAAAACTCCTGAAGGAACTGGAGAGCGCCAAAACGTCGCTCGCCGAGGTGACCAGGGAGGCGACGAGAAATAAGCTACAAGCTGATTCCGCCCAGAAAGCGTTGACTCAGGCTAACAAGCAGATCGAAGAGCTGCAAGCCTCGAGTTCATCGATTCGTCGAGAGCTTGACGCGACCCGAAAGCAAATGCGAACCGATCAGGATCGCGTCGATAGCCTGAATGCGGAGAATAAGCGTCTCACGATGAAAATCGCAAAACATAACGAGGAAACTAGCGGACTTGAGTCAACGGTGCAAAAATTGGAGCAGGAAGCTAATGCTCATCAAGTGAACATCGAACTGCTAAAGGAAACGTGCACAGTACTCGAGGAGCAACTAACTGATTACGAGAGACTGACGAGCGATCATGAAACGCGGGAAAACACTCTGATTCAAGACAAGATGAAACTGCTGAAGGAACTCGAGTCGACCGAGCAAAAGCTTCGCGACGCGAAGGTCGCTCAAAATGAAGAAAAAACTCTTCGCCTCGTTGCTGAACGGGCCCTTGAGCGTATGGAGTCCGAGACCAGCGATATAGAGAGCGAGAGAAACAATCTGTCGACCCAGAGAGACCAGTACAAAAAATTGGCTCAAGAATTGACGAAGCAGGTAGCGGCACTGACGGGAAAATGTGGCGACCTCGAGTGCGATTTGGCCGAGGTTACCAGAGCTCTGGAAGCAGCTAGAGGAGAATCACGCGTAGTCAAGGAAGAGTGTAGTCAGCATTTGACGAGAATGCACGAACTGAAAGATGCGAACTTGTGCTTGATGAACGATCTTCAAGCAAACATTGATCAGGGTCAAGAGTTGCGCATAAGAATAGCCGAGTTGGAATCGGTGCTCGACGATATCCGACAATTCTATCAAGAGCGCGAGGTCAAGGCCGAGGGAACGAGATACCAGCAGACAAAACTAATCGACTATCTGACGATAAAGTTAGAGGAGGCCGCTAAGAGAAAGAAGACGGTCTGCGACAAGATATTCGGCACTAAACAGAAGGAAAACGTTCCACCCACCGGCAAGGGTATGCCGGTCGGCTATCGAGAGTTGGAAAATCAATTGGACAGTGAGAGAGCCAAGGTGAAAGCCTTGACGGAACAGTTGCTAGCGATAAAAGCCGCTCAAGCGTCGACACCAGTCTCGCCGTCTCCGCTTTCACCGGAATCTAAAAAAGCTCTCGGTTTCGCTAAGAAGGATAACGCAGACGATATCGTGATGACGAGAGAGGGTTCCGTTCAGCGAATAAGACATAATATCCCTCACAGATTCAACATCGAGATGTCGATGCGCGCAGGTAAGTGCGCTGCTTGTCTGGAAACAATTCAATTCGGGAAACGCTCCACTATATGCAGCGAGTGCCAGATAATGACCCATCTTAAGTGCTCATTACTGGTACCGGCGAATTGCGGATTGCCGGGAGGATTCGCGAAGCATTTGGACAAGAGTTCCTGGAGGTCGAGTGAGGATAGCTTATCCAATTTGGGAGGGAGCGTGCAAACCCTCGCATTAGACGAGCCGGACAATATAGAATCGGTAAAAATCCTAAATTAGCACAAATCGTTCAACGATAGTTTATTGACCGTAAAACTAGTGTAATGTTATAAAAAATAAATTTGTTTCGAACAGGAATCGAAGGATCCTCAAAGCGGTGACAGTACCTTGAAAGTTGAGAGTTGGGTTAAAGTACCGGGTCGCGCGAAATCCTGTTGGGACAGGAAATACCTACGTCTAGAAGGAACATGCCTTTGCCTGTACGAACATCAGCCTAGTCCAGGCATGGCTCCGATAAGCAGATTGGAATTAGACGACAAAAACGGTTTCACGGTAATCGAGAACGTGCAACAAGCCGACGTAACGGGAACGGCAAAGTGCGATTTGCCGTTTTTATTTCAAGTTGAATCGAATTCATCTACGACATGCTGGCCTAGCTCGAGACTTGACGTCATGACTCTTAGTCAGCTGGATAAGAAAAACTGGCTGAAGGCTCTTAAGAACATCGCTAATCACAACGGACCGGGTAGAACTTCGAGAGCCGAGAAATTTCAGACTATCATGAGGCTGGAGAGAAATCAGGTTTGTGCGATAGTCATTTTTTATTTCGAGCTCTTAATACTCTTACGTTCTCAACGCACTTATGTTATATTATAGCTGGATCTGAATTGCGCGGTCGAGTTGGAACAGGAAAATATTCTGTTGCTGGGCTCCGAGGAAGGACTGTTTTCATATCGAACCGGAAAGTCGCAGATTCTTACAAAAATACGTGGTGTCAAGAGAGTTCATCAACTCTCGCTGCATCCACGTTTGTGCCTCGCACTTATGATCGCCGGTGAGGACAGACAATTGGTATCATGCGATCTAAGGCAACTAAGAAGCAACGCTCTGGCAGCAGAATGCTCGCGGCCGGCGATAAACACCAAAACTATCCTTACCGGTTGCGAGAGTTGTCATCTCTATCAGATCCAGGGACAAATGCTCTGCGCTGCCACCGCTACTCACGTTGTGTAAGTCAAACATTTTGCCACGAAGACCTGTGTAAAATTTATTTAAAAAAACGGAAAAAGTCTAATGTATCATTGCGACTATGCGCAGGTTGCTGAAATGGGTCAATGGCGAAGATTCCGGTGAATTCATAGCAGTTCGTGAGCTTGAGACCCAGGAACCTTGCAGCTGTGCAATTTTCACCGGTAGCGCACTCATCGTCGGATGTCACAAATTTTTCCAGATAGATTTAGAGACTCATTTGATAGACGGTAGGTTAACTCTTATATTGAATTCATTCAATTGACGGGAATGTGTACTACATTTTTTTCTTTTCGTTTATTTAGATTTCCCCGAAGAAGACGACAGTTCTATAAAAGCCGCATTATCCAGTGTTGCGAGATTGGGAATCTTTCCAGTTTGTGTTCTGAACGTGTCGACCTCGTCACAGTCGATTGAACTTCTATTGTGTTACAACGAATTCGGTGTCTTTGTCAACGGATCTGGCCAAAGAACTCGTATCGTTGACCCGACTTGGAGTCACTTGCCTTTTGCATTCGGTGAGTGTCCGTCGAAACGGTGACCACGATTATTTCCTGTTCTGTAGATAATGACCTAATTTTCCGATGGACTAATTGAACAGCCTCGACAGCTTCAGTATGAAATTTATTCATGCTTATACCGTTTTTTACATAGCCTTCCGAAAGCCCTACCTCTTCATCGTTCATTTCTCATCCGTGGAGATAATCAAACTTAACGACGATGCCTTCAATTCGATGGCGAAAAGGACGGACAAAACTCTGATAGAATTGAACAACCCACGTTATCTCGGACACGCAGGTTCGCATGGTATTTACGTTTCGGCTATCAATTCGGCATTAGAAATTCAGAGGATCGACGGTCAAGCGTCGATGTCGGGTACCAGCGGAAGTCTTACAAGCTTGGAGACACTGTGAGTAAATGTTAATTGCTTATATTGATTATTTTAAAACTTTTAAATGCATGCATGCGCGCAGATGTCTGATTCGATGTATTATACGACTGGTCACGATCGTTGATCCCGGGATGGTTGGAATATCTTCAAAGTATTCGAATCCTATCACGGAAAACTTAACGAGTTTTGTTCTCTTGCATATCTATATACATTCAGCAATGGTTTAGCCAATAATCGGAGAACACAAATATTGCAGAGCACAAGACGATGAGAGCAGCTCAGAATTTAGCTTTACATCCAGTCTAATGGAAGCGCTCGATGGACAAGAGAAACGAGTCCACTTCGCCGACCCAACCAATCATTAAAAGATTCTCCAGAGATCTTAAGACCATCGAATTGTATATGGTGCGGAATTTATAATCGTATACAGAAATTTCTCAGGGTTACAAAAAAAATGAGAACACTCTTACTGAGGAACTCTGAGAAATTAGGAGGAATTTCTACAGGGACTGAAAAACAAACTTAATTTGCTTTAAGAACTCCCGGTTTTATCTTAGGGTCAACCTACTTTACGAGAGACACACAGCCATACAGATAGATCTCAGATATTATTTTTCTATTCAATGATTTAAGTCTACAGAGGCCCGCCAATTAGTATTAGAAAGAAAAAGAATCACTATTGAACCAATTACCTTTTTGTGATTGAACAGGAGCATAATACTTTTTCGATTAGTTATATGTCATTTCCTTCAAATCTTATCCGCACTCCTAACGGAGTTCGGAGCATATGAAGATAAATGTATTCTATACTACCACGAAACGGACATACAAGTACTTAATTCACGACGATCCACTACCACATACGAGATAATATAAACGTGTCGCAGAGCGGAGGTCGTTCTCTTCTTTGTGCGTACGGTCATGCCATTCCTTCGAAAAAGGAAACTAATTTAATAGTAGTGTCGTAGTACTGTATAGATCGATAGCCTTAATACCGATAGAATTTGGATATAATAATATATTTTCGAACTTTATACGTCAAGAAAATCTTTTGTAGTTTTATACGTGTAGATGAAGTGACGTGTTTTGTGGTTAATAAATAATGATTTGTGGATATATTTCGACCTGTAAATATATATATATATATATATATATGTCACTTCCGCTTGACCCGTCGGTTTCTATTTTTACTTGCTGTTCCATCACGAGCATATTTAGTTGTTTCATATTTGTCGATGTAGATTCTTCACCGCATTCCCTTTCTTTATCCGTTTCAATAAAATAAGACTTAAATAAATAAATTATGAGGCTTCAGATTGTACACAATCACTGCAAAAAGTAAAAGAAGTTTACGCACGATTGAGCCGAACAATGCGTCCTTTAATGACGTAATGCTATTACACGAACAAGACTTTTTTATTTTGCAGTTTAAATTGAAAACGTTTTTACGGGTCAAGTTTTATGAGCGCTGTGGTAATCTCATAGTCCTACGCCGCGATAATTATTGAATGATAGATCCCACACTGATCTCATGACATTATAAGGTAGAGTAAGCAATAGACGAATTTTTTTTTTTTGAGTGCGCGCATGAAAAGAAGGTTTAATCACTGGATTTTGTTGTCTGCTCGACCGTTCATTGGCAACATTACCTTTCTATAGAATGTTTACCCATGCAGATTAATTCGACATCCGGCCACCCCTGACATGAACGATATCTTCGAATATTCATCGATATAGACCTATTTTTAATTGAAAAAAACTGATATGTGCAAGTTGCACGGCGAAATTATTCATCCATCAATATGATGCTCTCATGTTATAAAAACCATACAATAGATAATATAAATTTACAGATTATCTATTAAGTTCATTATCATTTATAACGCCGCTAATACGTATCCGCCGGATGACTGTAGCACAACGTCTAACGGTTTTAGGAATCTTTAATGTCCACAAAAAAAACCATTTGGTTTTCTGTCATGTATATTTCTTTCATTTGGTTTACTTCCATGTATAGTACGAGAAAACTTTTATACCCGGTGAATCTAGTGCTCTGTTTATCGCACCAGTCATGGTCAGTGCAACCTAGTCAGTCGCTGGCCTGCAACCCAAAAGTTATAATCCTCGTGACTATCGCTTCCTTGAAACGATCGATGGGCGTGTAGCTTACCGATTTTGTGTATATCCCGATTAAAATTATTCTCCGTCACCTATTTCCTGCGATAGGTAAATTGAAAGTTTAATTTACAAATCTAATTAGTTCGTTTCAAATTTAAATAAGTTGAGTGAACCGTCCGGTGAACTGCGCTCAGTGGGGGTAGGCCCATGTTATAAAAAGTTACGGAGACCCCTGAGGGTTCGTCATTGTCCGTTTTCCTCTTGTCTAACCGAACAACACCACACCAAATTTCTTATCATATATAAATTCCGTTCATTACACATGTTATAATAAGTGATTGTTAATCTATATTTATACATGTAGTTATACGTATATATAAGACGATTTACATTTCTTCGGTGGTGTTTGGTCTGGAAAAAGTTTGTTAATTTTTTCTTCGCAAAGGGTTAACGACATGGCTAGTGAGCCTCCAAGCGCTAAACTCACGCGGACGATGCGTTACGACGGCGACATCGTTATATCCGGCGTCGCCGGAAGATTTCCCGACTCCGACAACATGAAGCAGTTCACGGAGAATCTGATGAACAAGGTTGATCTTGTTTCAGGAGATGGCCGACGCTGGACGCTAGGTAAATTTCTTCCGATGTTACGAGAGCTTTGAGATTATAATGCTGTTTGTTTCTTGCTCTCCCTCTTATCTTCCAGAAATCTGAAACTGATTAAACTTCTGTAAATCACAATCGATGTCGTCTATCAATCGTTGATTTTTGCAATTTATTCTTGAACAGTCATTAGCGGATCGATATCGCATAGTCGCATTGGCAAGCGATCTTAAGACAACGCACGAACCATTTACGCGAATAATAAAATTTACATCGCTAACAACAAGGTCTACTTATCTTATGCTTTTTCAGATCACCCTGAGATCCCTCAGCGTACCGGAAAGATCAACCATGTGGAGAAATTTGACGCGCTCTTCTTCGGGGTTCACTTCAAACAGGCTCATACAATGGACCCGATGTGTAGAATGCTGATGGAACATGCGTACGAAGCTATCGTCGATGCCGGCATCAATCCGCGTCACTTACGCGGTACAAAGACCGGTGTGTTCGTCGGTGCTTGTTTCTCCGAATCGGAAAAAACTTGGTTCTACGAGAAGCTCCAGGTTCGCTGTTTGCTTTTTTAGTTGACCAATGGCGTTCTCTTTTTTTGTTGTTTAGTCTTTAATTTTTATATCTTCACTATAATGTTTTGAAAACAGGTGAATGGTTTCGGCATAACTGGATGTAGCAGAGCTATGCTAGCGAACAGAATATCTTACTGGTTGGGCTTAACTGGGCCGAGTTACACACTCGATTCGGCATGCAGTTCTAGTCTCTATGCCATGGAGAACGCTTACCGTGCGATTCGTGACGGCCAGTGCGATGCAGCTCTCGTCGGTGGAGCTAATCTCTGTCTCCATCCCTACGTGTCCCTTCAATTCTCTCGACTCGGTAAACCTCGCACTTAATATGATGTTTTTTAAACCATTATCATAATAAAAACTCAATATTTGTCTACAGATATTGACTCGTTAAACTTTACCGATTACCTTATTGCTACAGGAGATCAGATGAAGCAATGAATGAATTATTCTACTACTCAGGTGTCCTGTCTGCGGACGGTCGTTGCAAATCCTTTGATGCTGATGCGGACGGCTACTGTCGCTCCGAAGCTATCGGCTTGGTATATCTCCAAAAGGCCAAGGACGCCAAGCGAATCTACGCGACTTTCGTTCACGGAAAAATAAATTGCGATGGTTTCAAAGAGCAGGGAATAACGTTTCCATCATCCACTATGCAGAGCAGGCTCCTCAGGGAGTTCTACGATGAGTGCAGAGTTCCGCCGACGATGATGTCTTTTATCGAGGCTCATGGAACAGGAACCACAGTCGGTGATCCTGAAGAACTCAATGCGATCGACAAAGTCTTCTGTCCAGGGAGAACGACGCCTTTGAAAATTGGCTCGATTAAGTCGAACCTTGGACATGCGGAACCCGCAAGTGGTATCTGCTCTGTGGCTAAGGTGCACTGATGATTCTTGCGCCCTTCCTTCGTACAATACGACGACTTTTCTCAGCGTTAACGATTTAATAATGATTTTGTATACCTTTAGACCTTAATAGCAATGGAGACTGGTCTGATTCCACCCAATCTTCACTACAAACGTCCCCGTGAAGGTGTCAAATCGCTGGAGGAAGGACGCATCAAAGTCGTCACTGAGGTGACTCCCTGGGATGGTGGTTACGTAGGCATAAACTCGTTCGGTTTCGGTGGAGCAAACGCTCACATTTTGCTGAAGTCGCATACGAAGGAAAAGATTAATCACGGAGCTCCCAAGGACGATCTACCGAGGCTTGTCGTCGCCGCCGGGCGTACGGATGAGGCTGTCGATTGCATACTGAAGGACGTGCGTAATTCTCTCTCGACCATATCGATGAAATATAAGTTAAAAAAAATTAAATGTAGATTAATAAAACGATCTGAGGTCTGAAAATCGGTACATTTATAGGTAGAAAGTCGTCCAGTGGATGCGGAGTACGTGAGACTTCTTCAAGATATTCAGAGCGATGATAATCCAGGACATATGTACAGGGGATATACGATAGTCGGAGGAAGTGCCACTCAGGAAAAACCTATCAGGGAGATACAGCACTATCCAGGCGCGAAGCGACCCATATGGTTCGTTTTTTCGGGAATGGGCTCTCAATGGCCTGGCATGGGTGAATCACTTCTAAGATTGCCGGTATTCGCTGCAGCCATAAGAAAGTGTGATGCCGTTTTGAAGCCCCGGGGTTTGGACATTTATGACATCTTGACGAACAAAGACAAAACTACTTTCGACAATATTCTAAACTCTTTCGTCGGCATCGCAGCCGTTCAGGTAACTTCACAGTTTTCAATGTTCGCTCGATATTCTTGTGGCTCGTATGTCGATGCCTATGACATTTTTTACTTTTTGTACCAGATCGGTCTCGTCGATCTTCTGAACTGCGTCGGCATAGTACCAGACATGATAATCGGACACTCCGTTGGAGAGCTCGGATGCGCTTATGCAGACGGTTGTTTCACAGCCGAAGAAATGATTCTCTCAGCTTATTCCCGAGGTCGTGCTTCGCTCGAGACTGACACGATTCGCGGATCGATGGCGGCCGTAGGTTTGGGATACGAAGACGTCAAAGATCTCTGTCCACCGGATATTGAAGTCGCCTGTCACAACGGGCCTGAGAGTTCGACCATTAGCGGACCTGCCGAAACAATGACAGCCTTCGTTGCACAACTTCAGGTGCGAATTCATTACCGTATTTTCCAAAATAATTTGTTCATTTTCCATCGGTAAAGTCATTTGACATAATACTGATTGGTGAGCTTTGATCTCTAGGCAAACAAGATCTTCGCTCGTGAAGTGCCGTGCAGCAACATCGCCTACCACAGTCGCTACATCGCCAAAGCAGGACCAACACTATTGGCCTATCTGCAGGATGTAATTCCAGACCCGAAGCCGAGAAGTTCTAAATGGGTCAGCACTTCCGTGCGTCGCAGCAATTGGGGTACAGCACTGGCTCGTCTGTCCTCCGCCGAATATCATACGAACAATCTCCTGAGCCCGGTACTCTTCGAGGAAACCTCCATGCTCATTCCCAAAGATGCTGTAACCGTCGAAATCGCCCCACACGGTCTTCTCCAAGCGATTCTCCGTCGTTCCCTGCAACCGGAAGTGACAAACATCAGTGTGACCCAACGTGGCCACAAGGATAACGTCGAAGTCTTCCTTCAGGGTCTCGGAAAACTCTTTGACGTCGGACTTCAGCCCCAAGTTTCCAAGCTTTATCCGGACATCGAATTTCCGGTTAGCCGAGGTACTCCGATGATCTCACCTCTCATCAAATGGGAGCACAGCGACGACTGGTACGTCACCACTTATAGGATGCACGACAAACTTCAATCGGGCGAACGAACCCTCAAGGTCACAATCTCTGATGAGGATTACGAGTACATGGCCGGTCATGTTATCGACGGTAGAAATTTGATTCCTGCTACGGGTTATCTTGTTCTCGTGTGGGAAACTTTGGGTATGATGAGAGGAGAAATGTACAGTGAAATATCCGTGGTCTTTGAAGATGTTAAATTCCTGCGCGCCACTACGATTCCGAAGGACGGAGAGGCCGTATTAACAATCATGATTCAGAAAGGTGAGCTCCACTATGCGTTATATTTATTGCAATATATATCTATATTATCTATATTCATTTTTTATTCGAATTCTTTGTTTGCAAAAGGTAGCGGAAGATTTGAAGTAATTGAGGGTGGTGCACCCATTGTTACGGGAACAATTCGCCGTATAACGAAGCCATCTTTAGAGAAGATGAATCTTCCCCTTCCCGATGATGACGATTTAGTCGAAGAGATGGCCTCGAAAGACGTATACAAGGATTTGCGACTTCGCGGTTACAACTACTCCGGAATATTCCGGGGTATAAAGAGTGTGACACTCGACTCCACCAAGGGAACTATCGCTTGGGTGAACAATTGGGTGGCTTTCATGGATAACATGCTGCAGTTAGGCATTCTGGATAGAGACAGTCAAGGACTGTTCGTGCCCACAGGAATTCAGAAGCTCACTATCGATACAAAGTTCCATCTCAGTACGCTTCGTGCTGCGACGAGCGAAGAGAAACGTGAGTTGAATTTATTATTTGGACTTTAATTTACTATTAAGTTCTGCATTATAACTGTTTCATTGTTATTTATCTATGCAGAATTTACCGTAAGGCGTTTTAAGGCTTACGACGCAATAATTGCTGGCGGTATTGAAATTCGTGGTCTCAAGGCAACTTCCATAGCGCGGAAGAAACCTGCTGGAGAGCCGGTTCTCGAGTCCTACCAATTTGTAGCTCATCGTGACAATGCCAAGATGACACTGACGGACTTCGTAACGGTGGCCACTCACCTTGTCCTAGAAAATAATAGGTCTGTCAAGGTGAAGACCGTCGAAGCCATAAACGACGATGTCGTTCCTTTATTGGAAAATCTCATATCACCTCACCTGGTTAGCATTCTTGGTGACCTCCCATTGATCCAAGCCAACGTGAATATCGTCGCCATGGATAATCCTTTCGAAGAGGGAAGTTTGCCGCAAAATATCACAGTCGGAGATACAAATAAACTCGACGTGGATACCGCCGCGAAGATTGTTAGCGGTCGCGGTCTCTTCACGAATTCCAATACCAAAACGTTGGATAAACTTCTGCTGGCCCTTACAGACGAAGGTTTCATTCTGGCTCTGGAGACCGTGGACTCGGCCCATGTGTACAAGGTAGCAGCGAAAAATTCATTGGACATTGTCCTCGAGAAACGCGTGATAAACGAGACGGCTTTTCTATTGCGGAAACACTGCAAACTGCCGAGCTCAATGAGAATAATCAATGTAGCGAGTAACAATTTCGAGTGGTTGCCTCAGCTGAAAGCGACACTGCAAGAAATTGCCGAAGCCACGGACAATCACACCGAAAGGATTATTCTTGTCAGCGAGAAGGACTTTGAAAATGGTCTCCTGGGTCTCGTAAAATGTTTAAGCAGAGAACCTGGTGGCGAAATCGTCAGAGGATACCTCATTCAGGACAAGAAAGCTCCGGACTTTTCGATAGATGATCCCCTCTATGCCAATCAGCTCGAGTTGGATCTGGGATGTAACGTGCTACGTGCGAACGGCACCTGGGGCACCTACAGACACTTGCATATACCGGAACCTGTCCCGCAGCCGGTTTATCACGCGTGGGCGAATCAATTGGTTCGCGGTGATCTGTCTTCGATGCGTTGGCTCGAGGGACCGATATCGTCGATGAATAGTAAACAAAAGCTCCTACGCGTTGCTTATGCCCCGATAAACTTTCGTGACGTTATGATCGCCACTGGTAAACTTGCTGCCGAGTTAATTGGCGAGACACGGTATCACATGGAATGCCCGTTCGGGTTCGAATACTCGGGAGTCGATTCTACGGGACGCCGAATAATGGGACTAACGCAAGCACGAGCTTTCTCGAACATCGTAACAGTCGACGAGAATCTCAGTTGGACGATTCCCGAATCTTGGACCCTCGAGGAAGCTGCGACCGTTCCGTCCGTCTACGGGACAAGCTACTACGCTCTGTATCTCTTTGGAAGAATGAAAAAAGGCGATAAAGTTTTGATTCATGCTGGTTCCGGTGGCGTTGGACAAGCCGCAATTAATTTGGCACTTAACGAGGGCTGCGAAGTATTCACTACTGTTGGCACACCTGAGAAACGAAGATTCATCAGGGAAACCTTCCCGCAAATACCCGACGACCATATCGGTAATTCGCGCGACACGAGCTTCGAACAGATGATCGCAAAACAGACCAATGGATACGGCGTGGACATAGTCCTAAATTCTCTGGCTGAGGAGAAACTCCAAGCCTCCGTTCGTTGTCTCGCGTTCGGAGGGCGTTTCCTTGAGATCGGTAAATTCGATCTAGCGGCCAACAATCCACTTGGTATGCAAGCTTTCCTCAAAGAAATAAGCTTCCATGGGATTATGCTCGATAAACTGATGGCATCGACAGCTGACAAGAAGTACGCGTTTTGGCAACTGATGCAACGCGGTATCGACGGAGGAGAGATGAAACCTTTGAATTACCAAGTTTTTTCGAAAGACGATGTCGAAGGTGCTTTCCGTTATATGGCCTCGGGAAAACACATTGGGAAGGTGATGATTGGAATTCACGACAAGAACGAGCCGCTCAATACTCCAATCAAGGCACTACCGCGTTATTACTGTCGAGCGAATTACAGTTACGTTATCCTCGGAGGTCTTGGAGGATTCGGTTTAGAGCTGGCCGACTGGCTTATTCTTCGGGGAGCCAATAATGTCGTTCTCACATCTCGCACCGGAGTTAAGAATGGCTATCAAGCTAAGCGCCTTGCTCTGTGGAAGAGTTACGGCACGAATGTTGTCATTGTCGTAGGTAAGAATGTGTGCAAGCGGGAGGATTGCGAGGAAATCCTGAATACAGCCGCGAAACTAGGTCCGGTCGACGCAATATTCAATCTCGCCGTGATTCTGAAGGACGCACTGATAGAGAACCAGTCGGAGGATACTTTCCAGGAACCTTTCAAGGCCAAAGCGTGGGCTACGAGGCACTTCGACCAGCTGTCGAGGAAGATTTGCCCGAAACTGCGACACTTTGTTGTGTTTTCATCGGTTTCCACCGGACGTGGTAATGCCGGACAGACTAACTATGGAATGGCGAATTCGGTAATGGAAAGAATATGCGAGAGGCGCGTCGCCGAGGGTTTGCCCGGTCTCGCGATCCAATGGGGACTCGTCGGCGACGTCGGCATCATGGGAGATATGCAGGAGGAGCACAAGGAGCTTGTCATAGCGGGAACGTTACAGCAGAAAATCTCGTCGTGTCTCGCCGAGCTTGACAAATTTTTGAAGCAAAAGGCTCCGATCGTCGGCAGCATGGTGGTAGCGGAAAAACGGGCTGGTGGAGCTGGAGCTCTGAATATGCTCGACACAGTACTCAATATTATGGGTCTCAAGGATCTCAAGACAGTGAGCACCCACACTTCACTCGCCGAGCTTGGAATGGACTCGATGATGGCCGTTGAAATAAAACAGAGCCTCGAGCGTGATTTCGAGATATTCCTGACCCCTCAGGATATTCGTAATCTCAATTTTGCGAAGCTTCTGGATATGTCAGCGAAGGAAACTGCTGAAAATAAACGTCGCGGTAAATCAGGAAACAGTGATGATACTGTTCACGGAATGAAGCTCCTTATACAGATCTTTGGCGAGAATTTATTGGTCCAAGAAGTTTGTCTCAAATTGTCGACTAAGGAAGAGGTTGGACGTGACGAAATTTTCCTCATTCCCGGTATCGAGGGATACGGGAGCATTTTCAATAATCTCGCTGGTATGATCAAATCACCGGCAACGTGTTTGCAATTACTCAACGGTAACATTACGACTAAGATCACCATCACGGATATAGCGGACGAATTGGCGTTCGTAAGTAAAACTATCATAATGAAATTACGAATTTTCTCTTAATTGTTTCATCCTGGGAGACTTTTTTTTTAACAGCATGTTCTCAATCGAAGCAAGAACCGACGGGACTTTGTAATAGCCGCATACTCCTACGGTTCCGTCCCGGCTATAGAATTAGTAAGAAAACTCGAAGCCGAGGGTATGATTGGCAGACTCGTGCTTATCGACGGCTCTCCGGAGATCATCAAGGCTATTAAGAACGAATATTTTTCAAGCAGCAACGAGGATGAACTTCAGACAAACGTACTTCTGGGTATCATGGACATAACATCACCTATTAACACTCCGGAGGTACGATGGACTTTTTACCTACACCCGTTGCTTCCGAAATTTTCTTAGTTTTTTTTCTCTTTTGATCTATGTATATTCGACGTGTATTTTCCAGCTCGCTAAGACATTGAAAAAATGCGCGACGTGGTCGGAGAAATTGGATGCATTGATGAGTTCAATGCCTATCGACATAGCGGAAAACATGACGATAGAGCAGCAGAGATCTGTGTGCACAGGAATATACCATCGTCTTGCAGCACTCCAGACGTACGATCATAAAAATCTTCCGCCGCTTAGATCTTCCATTACTTTGTTGAAACCAAGCGCCCCAACAATGAAGAACGTCAGTCCAGACTACGGTCTCGGAATGGTAATTCATATTTCGCTACATTTCATACAAACATGATAGTCCACGATGGAATATTGGATAATGAGGGATAACAATTGCTGTTTTTTTTGTGTGCAGGTATCGCGTGGAAAGATAGACGTATGGACTATCGACGGAAATCACGTGTCGATACTCGACAATGTTAAAGTTGCGATGGCAATAAACGGCGACCCTCTCGAGGACGCCGAAGCCTTCAAGTTGAGTATCATGGAGGACGGAAAGATTATTGAGCCGATTACAGATTCAAACCACAACAGATCTTAGAATGTAGCTGCAGATGAAATTGTTATGAATAAACAAAGGATAAATAGATATTCTTATAAAATGTTATGTATATTGATTACTTAGCATTAAGAGCGATCGATTGGTATTCTTATTGGCGTATCAAACTTCCAAATAGACTAGGGTTCATCACTTTAATGAAAAATGTTTAAATATGTACACGATAAAAATACAATCGGTTGGATATTATGATAATTAACTCAGTCACACGCACAATCGAGAGTAACAATTTTACAAAACGAACAAGTTTCATCGCCATTCACTATCGACTCGATCATCATTTGTTCTCAATTACACCATACATACTTCCAATTCTCGGTTATCTTCGTCAAGGCAAACACATGTAGAAAGTGTTTGAAGAAAGAAAACAAAACGAAACACCTCTGAAGACTTCTTTCATAGTACAGATATATTACTGTACTATAGGAAATGACACGTGAGAAACAAGCGTAGCGAAAAAAAAAGTGAAACTATCCGCTAGAGTGAAATAGATATTGCAAGTCACCCAACCACGAAGCTGTACCAAACGGCATAGATTCGAATAGAAAAAAATAGCAGGTAGAAGAAGAAGAGGCTATAATATACTATTATAATCTCTCCGTGGTTCTGATGATCGAAAAATTGAAAAAAATATATATATATAACCATCGGTCGTTGTACGCTTACGCTATGCTATTTCACCGCGACGCATCCATACAGGATAAAATTTTGTAAAACTCTAAATCAAATGTTGAAACCAAACATCGAAATAACTCACGATTTATAGATCCATGGGCTCGAGCTCGATATTACTTTGTTCTTCCATTAGAGATTGATTCATGTCGACTATATCCTCGTGATTGTTGTTCATTATACTATCGTTGGTGCTCGCCGAGCTGTTGCTGTTATTGCTACTATTGTTTTTAACGTTATCATCTATGGAACTCCGAAATTGTTGCATGTTCTGCCGAGTCGACAACATCCTCAGATGCTTGCTCGGAGGTTCCCACAGTACCAGCGCCATAGAAGGCCTCTCTCTGTGACAAAAAATATCATTCAAATCAATGTACTCTTACAAAACGATGCTCACCTAAGAAACTTACAGTTTTGAGAGCAATGATGCAGGCAACATTGGCTCTTGATGCATCCTTTTCAACTCTTCTGAGATAATCAATCTTGGATGCATACTCTTGCCATCATCCATGCCTCCTGAACTTGTGTTCAAATCCAGGTCTATGCGGCTATCGTCCGTAGCTATGTTGCAACAGGGCTGTGGTT
The DNA here is from genome assembly GCA_963978505.1 of Listrodromus nycthemerus. NCBI lineage: Eukaryota > Metazoa > Arthropoda > Insecta > Hymenoptera > Ichneumonidae > Listrodromus > Listrodromus nycthemerus. The sequence continues at coordinate 10,282,381 of OZ021680.1, read as the reverse complement.
TGTCAGTTTCCGAGGTCGAGGGTACAGCACTCTGACTGTAATTACTGCTGATGTGCATATCCTGAAAATGCGCCGCCATTTTTTCTTCCGTGATAAACTGTTTAGCGCGATGACTGGAAAAATAATTATGGTAAAGCAAGCAATTTTGCTACATTCTCGTTTTTATGTATTTTTTTTCATTTTCGTACAAAAAAAATACATAAAATACATAAATACATAAAAAATACATAAATAATATAAAATTAAACCTATGGTGTTTTAAAATTTATAAAATGTTTCAGTCTTTAGTCTGTAATATACATCTTAAAACGTTGAGTAGTCAGCGCAAATATAGGGGTCCTGCAGAAACATAGCCTTCACACAGATATGGATGACATAGCGTTCAACGTATTGAATACCTATTATTATAAAGCATATTATTCTGAGTTTTATTATCAGAATCTATTGTTAACTGTTCAGAAAAGCTCGAACACAGTTGACCAATTTAAAATTAGATTGAACCTATACTTTTTCAAACCAAATTTAATTTACTTATCAAAATGCAGATTTTATAAGTGCTAGACCCTCACATGTTAACTTCAATAATAATAATAAAAACGGATGAAAAACTCTATGAAACAGAGTAAATGAAAGTTATTTCTCTAAAATGATGAAACTCCAACATGCATCCGACACCTACCCTTCCGTAATGTCTGGAACATCAATTTTTCTCTTGACGTGCAGTGGTTTTCCAAAATTTGGCAGAAGTCTCTCACCAGTAAAACGCACGAGCTGTGCCTGCTGCAAGCTTGGTACGCTCCATGGCATCGTCATCGGCGGAACCTGTGGCATCTGGGGCCAAGGTCCTGACTGATGCGGAGCATTTTGTTGTCCCATCATATGTTGAAAAATTGAAGGTGGGGTAGGATGATGCCCACTGCCCATGGCATTCTGGACCGGAGGATGGATTACTTGATATTGCGTGGGCAATGTCATTCTATTAATATGAATTTTTTAATCAATTTTATCTTTCAAAACTATATCGAAAATTATTATTCAAAAAAATCTTGATTTCTGAACACACACTAAACTGTGTCGCGAATTTATTTTGTGAAATGTAACGTATTTATATTGGTTGTTATTGTTTTTTTTTTGGTGTGCGTGAATACTGGGCACAACACGCTAACCTTCGTCGAAGCTGTCGCCTTCGAGTATTGTGTACCCGTTCTGTTTACGATTGTCCCCAACGAATCCGATCGAAAAATCGTTGAGCAAATCGAAAGTTGTTTTCAAACTCCAATGATAATTTTAGCCCGCAAGAGCATCAATACACGCTCGATGATAGAATTGGTGCTTATTGATTTATCGAGAGACGTTGCGAGAAACTCCGACGGACAATTCTTCGAGTAATGGTCTGTTTTCGCGAAGAGACCTCTCGGAGACCTGAGAAGATGCCACGATATGCGCTAAGTGCGAGAACCTTCGGGAAACCGTTCGCCCCAGAAGTTTCTCGGGATAAAAACTAATCACTCGTCAGTTTGACATACGCTGAAATATTGAGTTGGAAAACACTTATTTGTCGTTTCGCACAAGGCCTGATCTCTCTTTGCGTTTCGGGTTTGACGATTTTTTTCAACAAAAACTTAACGAACGTGTTATACCGTCTTATTCATATCCATAAGGAGTTATGGGCATTTGACAGCACAAAGCATTGGCGTACACCAGCGTACACGCAAGACCGTAGTACATCTCTTCGCAGAGGGAAGCGCGCGCGTCTCTACTCGACCTCTATGTAACTTGTACATGAGATAAAAACGAAACACATGCAATAATTTACAGACTTTTTTTGTAGCAAGTTTATTCAATTTTAAAATCGTACAGTCGAATTCTTGAAACAAAAAACGTTTTGATCAACTCAAATGGTTTGATATCTAATCGTTCTATTAAACTCTACGACTTTTCACTCAGAAAAACCTCGTGTGTAGTCGAAGGTATAACTGCATATTATGATTATTTCTCTTATAGATATAGTCGAGCTTTATGAACATGATTATAACTACATGTGTATATTACAACTGCTTTATATAATTTATTATACATTTCGTACCCTTATTACAATTTAGACGAATAAATCGGCTAGATTTACATAGATATCTTGTTTATCATCAATAGTGATTTGTTAAAATACATGTTTCTTATTTTGCTCTCATATTGTAGATCTACTCGCCATTCGTTAAATATTATACAAGTGCGTTTGACCCATCGGTTTCAGGGTTCATCAAAAAAAAAGATCGTGATCAATCATCTCTGAATAAGATACACCGTCGTTACTGCTGAGCGTGAGATAGAGATTCGCAGACTGTGGTCTTTTAACGTGAAAAATCATTTATATAACATTTATATTTAATATTAAATTTATTCGTTTTTTTTTCTTTCAGCAAGTGAGGAATTTAAACGCATTCGACACATTCGAGCAGTCTACATCAATGAGAACGGCCAAGCGATAAATCTCAGTGATATATCATTGTACGAGGAACTTCTTGCCCATCAAGATCTCCAATTACAATTATTCGCTTTTATAACGACGAATCATCATCGCAATAATCCGACAAAGCGGCAAGTGTTAAGTCGATTCTATGCTTCCGCCAGGATTTTCGACGAGAGATATCGAACATGCCTCGATCGGATGAGTCACAAACGATCACGAGAGGAATGGGACGACCAAATCTTCTTTGTGCTCGACCTTCACGTCGGCCAATGCCGATACGGCTTCTTTGAGCATATTTGTAATCTGTAAAAAATGTATCGTTTAACAGTAAATGATGTATTTTCATTATGACACTAGTGTCGCGATAGCTGTATCTTTTTTCCTTTTACCAATTCATGATCTTCTCGGGTAAGAGGTTCAGCAGCCAAAATCCTCTCTGGAGCAGGTATGTCCTTGAGCAAGCAGAAAGTACTAGATGGTACTTTGACTCCTCCTGACTCAATTTTCTTAGAGTAAGCTCTGGATCTGTCCATATATTCGTGTTGCTCCAAATTATGAGTATCCAGTGCTCCAACATCTATCACATTACTAGAACATTAAAAAAAAACCTGAATTCTAGAAATCCATTGAAACAAAAAGATCCATCAATTTTTATCCAATAGCAAGAATAGACTTCAAACGAGGAAAAACTCACGCAGCTGTCTCGTGCAGTATTCTGGTTAGCGCACTTTGTTCATCCGTCTTCTTTGGCACAGAGTTTGTGTACTGATTAACATAATCATCACTAGGGAAAAGAAAACGAAGATATTTGAAGAAAAAAAAAAATAGGATGAAAAAGCTCTCAAGGTATCTGTCCACAAAAATTTACAACGTACCTGTGTACTAGTAACGTATTTGTGTTGTTACTGACTGGATCTACCAATAAATGAGTCCTTTCGTTTGCTTCTCCACCCTAGAATTTTTTTTTAACCAACATCACGTACACTATTTTGATAACGCGTATGTGAGTAGAAAAAAGATCAAATATCTTTTTCTCGAGGGCGGATGTATCGCTGATCATGCACCGTTTATATATTATACTGCGCATCAAAGCTTGGATGCAATCGTATCTTGTTACACGTAGATAAACTCCACAATCAAAACAACGAAGTAATTTCTTTTGTATTCGAGTTATGTTATCATTAATACCTGTGGTCCGCTGTCTTCCTTGCAGAGGCTGTAGCAGCAGCCCATCGTGAGATTTATGCCGGATAAACACGACTTTGAACTGAACGTTATTTTGACGGCGAAAATGTTTAATTTTCCTCAACGATTGTATTCATTTCTTCGTGTTCTGTCGAGCCCTTCGCAGCACGGTTACTCAGCTGTCGTATTTTGGCGTAGGCCGCGTATGATAAGCCTTCGGCACGGAACATCGCTCGATCGTTTGTTCAGACATGACTGGAAATCTTTGCGAGAAAAACTTTCTACGAACCTCTAGTGTGAATTTTCGTGAACTCCTACGCCGACGACGAATAGCAATTGGCTCGTCGTTTTCGTGGAGAACAATTTATCCAATAACTGCACGATCCAATGGAAAGATGGTTTGGACCAACCCGCCCTCATCTCTCCCGCTTACCAGCTAGTTCCAGCTAGTTTGTCTCTGGACGTAGTCGTTTAATAGTGTCGAGCTAGCGTGTTGCCAATCGTGGCAAACGACAAGAAATAAAAATATTATTACAACGCGCGATGATCGCGAGACATATATCGAGACAGTTTTTAACTAAACTCAACAAATGTGCGAGGTGCGAATTGTTGTCGCACGGTTACTCGAGAATATCGGAGGCTGGTGCTAAAGAGGCACTCGGCAAACGAACTAGAGTACAGGTTAGACGATTATCTTCGTATTCGAAACGCGTCGATTGTAATGGCGGACACCAAAGGAATGACAAAAAATTGGCTCTGTCCAATCATTTTTTTCTTTTACGAACATTTCGAAACTTTTACGAAAGATTTCGCCTCAAGAAAATCGTACGAAGTTGCACAATCTCACTTGTAAAACCGTGAATTTCGAGCTGTATGATTTTTCTTTCTCTCGAAAACTTTCTTTACGTTGTCATTTGCAGGGAGTCCGACGACCAATAATGCTGAATTTTCATACATTTAGGGATGGGTCCGAGCGGTGAGAAATATGAAGGACAACACATTTATCGACGTCGACGACGGTTCGACTAGTCACTTTTTGCAAGTAGTTGTTAAAAAGGTTGACAAACCGGAACAACTGAAGTACGGCTGCAGCGTCAGCGTCGAGGGCGAGCTAGTGGTTTCGCCGAACGGCCGCGCCGAAGTGCAAGCGGACAAAATCGAGGTGCTGGGAAGTTGCGAACTCGACGATGGTTATCCGTTCGCACCGAGAAAACAATATTCCACGAATTACGTACGTCAGTATTTACACCTGAGGCCAAGAACGAGACATTTCTCTAGCCTTTTGAGACTCCGCGATTTGGCCTCCTCAGCGGTAGGCGAACACATGAGATCGCGCGATTACATTATGGTACACGCGCCAATTCTTACGTCGAATGATTGCGAGGGGGCTGGCGAGGTTTTCACCGTGAAACCGAACTCGGAGCAAGTTCTCGACAGTATGAAGAAGAATCACGTTCCGATCGACGAGGCATATTTCAACGGTAAAGTTTATCTTTCCGTTTCTGGGCAGATGCATCTCGAGGCGTTGGCAAGGTGATTTCTCTGTGCATGACTGGGCCGACATTCGTTTGAAGATAATGACCGATACTGACACGGAGCCCGTTTGCCCGTCGAATTTATCCTTTGCTTTTCTATTATTATTATCTTGTTTCCAGGGCTCTAACAAAAGTTTACACTTTCGGACCGACCTTCAGAGCCGAAAACTCCAAGTCGAGGCTGCATCTATCGGAATTTTATATGATCGAGGCAGAAGCTGCATTCATAACGAAGATTGAAGAAGTCGCGGCCGAGGCTGAACTCTTAGTCAAAGCCATGGCGAGGTCTATGCTCGAGCAGGGACTTTCCGATCTACGATCGATCGGCGCTTCGGAACCGTCGTGGCTCGATACGAATTTTGGAGTCATGAGTTACGAGGACGCGATCGACGTTTTAGAAAAAAATTCCGATCGACTCACTGTACCCGTGGTAAAGGGTGAGGCATTTGTTAAAGAGCACGAGTTGTTTCTCGTTCAGCACAACAACGGTGTTCCAATATTCGTTATAAATTGGCCGAAGAAAATCAAAGCTTTTTATATGAAAGAGTGCGAAGGCGACGAGTCCAAGGTAAGCCTCGCAAATTTGGAGTAGCTATTTTACTTTTTCCTTACTTTTTTTTGTATGAGATTCGTGTTACGTTTTTATCTTTATTTTTTTTTAACGAAAATTCTTCCAAGGTCGCGGCGATGGATCTTCTGGCGCCGGTAGTCGGCGAGCTCTTCGGTGGTAGTCTCAGAGAAGAGGATTATGAAAAATTGAAATCTAAGATCCCGGCAACTTTGAATCTCGATTGGTACTTAGAACTCCGTAGATTCGGTAACGTTCCGACTGGTGGATACGGCATGGGCTTCGAAAGATTCTTGCAATGCATTCTAGGCACACCGAACATCAAAGATGTTATACCCTTTCCCCGTTGGCCGCACAACTGCAGTCTATGAATAAACTTTTCAGACCTTTGTGTTGTGATTTACCCTTGGCCACGAGAAAGCTCGCACATTCTCCGGTGTCTCATCGGCACTTGGTATGATGCTGATGACGTCGACGAACTCTTGCGAAATTGAGGGGAAAAAAATCGCACGATAAAAGAAAATAAAGAGATGCTATTTTCAGGTCTCCGCGATGATACACAGTTGTCATTTCATCGATCATTTAACATCTAAAAAAAATCATAGACAATTAATAGAATAAAAAAGATTCGAAAAAATTTTATCGCGCGAGGAATTCACGCTCGAGGATGGGAATTCTCATGAGCGGGTTCGATGTACAAGAAGAAAGACAGTTTATAAATCTTTTCCATAGGTTCCTTTATTGAATATTAAGACGAAGTTCCAACTAAACTAAACTTTACCGTTTTATTCGTTCAGATACTGGCATTTGTCCTTAAAATTCCAAACGAGTCCTGGTTCGCTCCAGCAGCTGATGTTCTTATTTTAACTTTTTTTTATTTTTATTAATCTCTCGGTCTTTGCATTTCATTTAAACATAGAAAGTAAATACAGTAGCAGCAATAGTAGAAAGGTTTTAGATTATATACGGGGTAAACGATGAAATAATCAATGAGAGCCAAAAACCCCGAGTGGTCAACAAGTATTTCTTTTTTTCTTTTTTTTTTTTTATACAACAAAATAATGTTTATCATTAGAATTTTTTTTCGCTTACGAAAAAAATTCGATTTACCCAACAGTATTTATCATGATCATCGTGAGCACTCGATGGGTATTATGTACAATAGATAAACCGTATATCACACATTTTGTACATCAACAACGGAATGAAAAAACATTATTGTTTCACTCAGGTCGGGCGCGTGCTTATGTTCGGGTCGCTAATTTTTTTGTTTGTTTTGTTTTTGATCGTTCCTTTTTTTTAGCTTCCGCACACTCTGCGCTAAAAGCGAACGAGTAAGTACCGTCGTTTGTAAAATCTCAAAAAAAAAAAAGCACTCCCGCATTCTTGTCTTTCCCCATACCTTTTACAACGTACAAATGGTAAGAAATTTTTTTTTTCTCTGTAAGCTTTGTGCAGGTCATTGTTGTCTCGCGTATCTACGTTTTCACTGTCCGATAACGTGTCACGATACTTCATTGCACGCAATACTATGAGGAATGGTTCTTCACCGTGTTTCATTTTTTCTTTTTTTGTTTTCCATTTTTCGTTCGCACGTTAACTTAGCTACGCCGATAAGATTAGTTTAAATATGTACAGGTTCCTCGTCGTTGAATGGCTTTCCCTACCGTCCGAGATATTAATACATATGAATTTCATTCGTACTACCCATATACTCGCATATAAACATTCACGCTCGCAACTTTCTCTCCCGCATTCACATTATAAATCGTAAAAAAAAAAAAAGAAAAATAATTCCCCATTAGCTTTTACGACGTGATGGATTGCTTTCTATTGAAATCCTATGAGCTAATCGCACTTACACCGTATCGCGTTGCACTTTAGTAGCATAACATAAAGTGCTCAAGCTCCTTGCGCCGCCTATTCGCGAGCTACGCTTTGTTTCGGCTCAGCGTAAAATATCGAATAATGAATCTAAGAAACATTTTTTCCTCGTTTCGATACGTCTTCCTTAAGGATGATCATAGAATCTACGCAATTATCACTTCATGTCGTACTAGCTTTACATTATTTGTGATGGATCAGTTTTTTTTGTGTTTTTTTTTTTTCCAAGCCGATCGTTTTCACTTATAAACGATTGAATAATTCTTACGCCGAATATCTTCACACTCTATGGCCGTAATGATCCGACATTCGAAATCCCTCGATCGCAGCAATTATCTGTTTTTTTCTCTAGTTTCATTTTTCGTTTTTTTATATCGCTTATTTTTTTTACCTCTGTTCGATATTTTCATTTGTTTGAACCCCCGTTGCACTAATTAAATTTATATTTACATAATGGAGCAGAGTCCCGAGAGCTCGTGTCCCTTCTCAACGGTTGGCAAGTTCGATAGTTTCCTACCTTGTAGCGCTGGTTTTAGCGATGCTGGTACCAAGGGTGTCGTGTTCTCCTCAAGAGGACTTTCCGTAGCTGGCTTTTCCTTCGACTCATCGGGCTCCTTCGACGAGTTCAAGGGCTTTGTGATGTTTATCTTAATGCGGGACGGAGCTGCGGGTATCGCCGTCGGTCTCGACTCCAACTCGACGTTTCCATCGATCGAACTCTTCACGGCTGTGTGAGTCGTATCTACGACTGCTGCAGTTTCAGTCACCATTCTCTCGTCCAGATCTGAACAGTGAAAAAATAATTAACGTTCGATTAACAATTAAAATGTTACACAGTAGAAATATGTATATGAAATGTTTAAATAGTACATAAACATGTGAAAAAACTAACCATGCTCGGCATCAGTCGGTTCCTGTTTTACTTCGACGTTATCGAATTCGAAAGCGTCCTCACCTTCAGCAACCTCAACACCGTCCATCGGCTCTTCCTTTATTTTAACGTTTTCGAATGGATTTTCCGGAACACCCTCACTCTCGGGTTTCTCGTCCTCGACCGACTCTTTTTCAACCTCCGCTTTTTCACCCTCCTCACTATCACACGCTTTTTCAGGTTGCTCAGTTTTCTCAATTTCACTATCCTCAGCTGCCGCTAGAGACTCATTCACGGTGTCCTCTACAGCTTCCTTGTTTTCAGGCTCTGGCTTTTCGGACTCTTCCTCGATAGAATTCTTTTCGTTTTCCTGCTCATCGTCTTCAGTTTTCGACACATCCGCCGGAATGCCCGAGCATTCGTCGGCTACCTCTTTCTTCTCTTCTTCCTCGATTGCCAGAGCCGATTTCTCCAGTGATCGCTGCAATGACGTTTTAATTTTTAAAAATTATAATAATGGACCAACCATTGGTACTGGTGGAGCGTATAATACCAATGGACCAACCATTGGTACTGGTGGAGCGTATAATACCAATGGACCAACCATTGGTATTATACGCTCGAAGATCCCGTCGAAATGAAGTGCGGAAAGTTTTCTACGGTGATGGCAAACAAGCATGAAAATATAAAGCTAACGAAAACTCACAGATGATCTCTAAACGAATGAATATAAAATTTATAAGCAAACACGTACCAATAGACTTTTTTCCTATATTTATTTTGCGGAAATGTAAAGAAAAGAAATTTGTTTAATTGTTAATAGAAGCGTTTTTTTGTTTGTTAATATTATGGCATAATCACGTACGAGAAAAATGCTAAAGATATTTTTTTCTTCATCAAGCCCAATTTTTAATGGCTGTACCTTGTGATCTTCCAAGCAGAGTGGATGATAATTTTTGCCCTCGTAGCTGACCGTTGGCCTGAGATGCCATTCCTCTTTTTCCTCGTTGTAGAACTGCTCGAAAGTATCGTGGCAGACTTGACAACGAGAATCCTCATCCGTTCCGGTTGGCACGCTGGGCTGAGCTGTTTCCTGCGGCGAATCTTCCGTTGCTGCACCTTCTGTTTCGGCGGATTGTTTCTCTGTCTCGAACCAGCTTTGAGCTACAAATACGAAGAGGTGCGTGCAACATCTTGTTAATTTAATGCATTGTAAACGCGAGGTGAAAAAAAAATTAACAGAAATAATGTATTTCATGATAGCCTACCTCTGTCCTCCAAGTCTTCGATTTCTTCGAACTGAATCCAATCGCTGTTATCATAGTACCATGGCCGCGAGTGAGCCTTCCGCGCCGAATCTCTTTCTCTTCTGTTTTGCCTGAAATGCCAGTCGAGGTGGTGACTGTATCTCGTTGCAAGCTCCGGAGCAAACCTTGCGCCACAAGAACTGCACTGAATGCCGCTGTACAGGGCCGATGCTATGGCTGGTTGTTTACTGGACAAATTTACGAATAAAAACAATAATTGATATACTATTTCTACAGAAGAGTCGGTGAAAGTGTAGTTTTATTTTTGACATGCGTGACGTTACTTACACTTTAAGAGATTCCGGTTTGTCGAACGATACCGGTAGTATAATAGGTTCTTTCTTCTCTTCTTCGTCAGGTTTTTTCTGCTCGGTGAGATTCGGCACGATACCAGTCTCCACTAGCCTCTGGAAAAGTTCGTTCATGTTCAAAGGCAAGGTGAGAGCTGGCGTGGCAGCGGGAGTTCCTTTTTCCATGGGTTCAGGGAACGGCAGTCCGGAGGACGATGCCGGCGCCGTCAACACCGTCGATAACACGTTCAGTTGCATATCTACAACAAAAAAAGTCTTGTAAGCATATAACGTATATTCAAATAAATGTATTACCATTTAAGCGTTATTTATTGACGATTTACCTGAGTTGCCGGTATTAGCCAATTCAGTGCTGTCCTGCGATACGGAATCCTGATCGAGTCCTTGTAAGTTGGAAATCGGCGTTGAGACGTTCCTATCGTGAGCTATTTCTTGCGAACATTCCTTAGGCGGGTCACCTCTCATACCAGTGATTTTCACGTATCCTGGACGAGCTCCCGACGGCAGTCGGGCGAATCTGAAATCGTGCTTCTTGCCTCTGACGATGATCACCGTTGGCAAACCACCGAACTGAACCTTGAACGGTCTTCCGTTCAGAAGGACTCTCTCGAGGGCATCGATGAATTCGAATACCTGTGGCTTGCCGTCTATTTTGAAACTGCGAAATATCGTTGATAAAGTATTTTATATAATTCAGTAATTCGTCTATATCCAATCTAGAGGTCATAAAGAATGAAGGTTGACTCACATCTGGGGTTTAGCGTCGACGAACACTGGCGTTACTTCGAGCCTGTCGATTACAAGATTGATTTTCCCAATAACGAGATCTTTTCTCACGACATTGCCGATCTTCACCTGGGGCGGTGGACCCTCGAGCTTTACGCTAACTGTTTTTGTTCCGAGATCAACTTTTATCGGCAAACCGCCAAAGTAACACTCGTACCATCGATCGTCTATGTACAGTTCTCTCGAAGGTCCGCCGAATCGAATTCTGTTACACGACAAAAGAAAAGTAAATGATATTTCAATAATAAGAAGAAAAAACGTGTATATCTAAGTAGAATGGACAAAAGTATCTTCCAATGATGAGAATTTGCGAATCTCACCTGTGAACTTCCCCGTCGTAAATAAACTCTTTGTACGGCTCGTTGAAGGCACAGATAATCGTGTCTTTGTCGTCTATGAGGACTCTTCTCGAGCCGTCCTGGAAGCCGATTTCTCGGGGCTCGTTGTCGCTCATGAAAACGATACCGGTTTGACCGTAATATCTGACATCCCGGAATTCTCCGTCGATGTCTATAGATTTCATTCTGTCGTTGGCGATCGCCTCCAAAATTTTTGGATCCGGTGATGGAAGTTCGCGACTGTTGTGCCCTGGCCTCGGCAACACGCTACAGGAGTCTTGACTGTCCTCGACATCGCAATTCGGTGTCGAGCCCGGTGACAAAGTTCTGCCGGACGAAATAATCGGTAACATGTTCGAGCTGCCGATCACACTGGTTACTTGTCCAGACTGCAGAGGACCGTTCTTTATTATAATTCCAGCCGGTCCGTTTATAACGGGCAATTGCATTCCCGCATTCGGCAAGCTCATAGGGCCCATTGGACCGTTCGGTATCATGCTTGGTATTATCGGGCCGTTCGGACCCATGGGACCCATTATACCGGGACCCAACCGAGGATTCGGTCCCATGTTAGCGTTGAAACCTCGGTGATAAGGATTAAAGTCCGGTCTCATCGGACCGAAGTGTCGAGGGTTCTGCCAAGGTCCTACAGGACGGAAGTCGGAGTTAAAATGACCTTGAGGCGCCGACGGGAACGGAGGACCCGGAGGATGAGCCCAAGGACCGGGAGGCTGCTGCCAAGGCTGATGATTCTGCCATCGTGGACCATTTCGATTTCTCGGATGGGAGTGATCCTTACCGCGCGGCAAGTCGCCGTCATTTGACGGACTGAAGCCGGAGGACGGCCGATCACGATTTATGTCCATATTCACAGTCTGTTCCCAGACCACTGTATCTTTGTCTTTGCGTTGAGCCGCGCGAGTTTTTTGCTCCTCACTCATGTGCAAAACCTCTTGGATGAGCGTGTTGTACTCGCTGTTGGAGATGCAACCTTGCTTCAATTGTTCGGCTGCTTGTTTTATTATAATTTCGAGATTTCTCTCGGCGTTTCTGTCGTTCTTGTCGCTATCTCGACCGCTTCGACGGCTAGGACGAGAATCTTGATCGTCGCTCGACAAACTTCGTCTCCTCTCCTTCGGATCATCCGGCAACTTGTTGTAGAGTCTTGGCCTTCCCAGACGATCCTTGTTACGATCACGGTCACGTTTCTCGTCCCCATTACCAGTCTGTTTCTCTCGTTCGCTCTTCGTCGGTATTTTCAGCTTGGCCCATCCATCCTTGCCGTCCTCGCCGGAAATCACTGGCGGCGGTGGAGTTGGCGGCCGACCGGCCTTAGGGTGGGTCAGCGTTCTCAAATCCACATCCTCGTTTCCGAACAGACTGCGAAAGAGACAACTACTGTAGATGACGATTCTTTTTTTACGTGTAAATAGAGAAAACATTATTTATACACTCACGCATCGAACTTTTCGGCTTTCGATTTCTTCGGGATATTCGAGTCTAGCGCATCGGTGCTCTGTCTCTTATTGTTCACTGGTGGTAGAACTCGTAGATCCAAGTCCTCTTCTAGAAATATATATTTAATATAGACCTCAATATTCCATTGTAATATGAACATGTATGTTTTTTATGATCGAACACAAGTATATGTAATGAGTTTTGGACAAATCGAACGGGTGAATGAGGTTGTTTGAAAAGCTGGCTTTCGACTCACTCTTTTCAGGTACCGTTGTAGAAGCAGCCGAGCTAGGCAGAGGTACAGCCGACCTTAGATCTTCGTCTTTGCTAGCCGATTCTAATAGAGGCTCGGAAATGTTCGCAACAGCAGTGGGCAGTACATTTATCGCTGGTTCAGGACTGGAGTCGTCCTCCTTGTTTCGTCTCACGTAATTTCTCTGTCTCGTGTTAGCTCGTATCTCCTTGAAAGCGGGCGGATGAGGAGGTGACACTATCAACGAACCTGACACTTCCTCCTCGGTGAGGCCGCCGCCGGTGTTTGAGCACGAATTTATTTTCGGCTCGTTACGCCGCGGAATTCTATGAGGCGGGCTCGGACTGCGCTTTCTCGATTTGATGCTCTTTTTACGACTCTTAGATGATGACTGGGACGAGGATTGGGGCGATATGCGGGTTGCGGATATTGTTGATAAATCGTCGATATCATTTTCGCGTGATTTCGATCTAATCGGACTTGTGCAGTCTCTATCGACCTTGGTTATCTTGCTCGGCGATGCTTGGGGCTGCTTCGAACGCGTTTTGTTTCCTAATTTTCTATGCGAGGACTTTGAGGAAGCGGAAGATTTATCGCCGGACAAGGATGAAGAGCCGCGCGACGAAGACGTGCTCTTCGTATCCTTCGACTTGATATCGTTTCCTCCACCTCCTCGCGGACTCGTCGACGACGATATTACTGTCACCGATGTGCCAAGTCCGACAACGTTCACGCCGCCGGAAGACGCCTGGCTGTTAACGATTTTCGTACTATTTATGTTTACGTTACCGCTACTATTACTAGACGATCTGGGGTCTTTCTTTTGGCTCGCACGATGCGTTACACCGTCTTTATTCGTATTACCACTGAAAGTTTTATTGTTGTTGTTGATTGTCGCATTAGGTGTATTATCGTTATTACTAGCGTTTAAAGTCGTCGCGAATTCAGAACCGGCGATAATCGACGAAGGCTTGTTGATAGTGCTAGTCACAGCCTGTTTCGTTATTAACTGCTGTTTTAATTGGTCTGAAAGTACAGTGCTTATGCTCGCCGGTTGCTGGGCGTTCGCCGCCTCAATCAGAGGTTCCCTTCGTCCGACTCCTCCAACCTGGACTCCACGAAACCGAGAATCCGTGATACCAACGGGCAATCCTTGATCCTGGGTCGGCGGTATTGGTTTTAATCGCGGGTCACGAGACATTGGTCTAGCGGATGCTACCGCTATGCTACTGGCCGGCGCTATGCGCGGACCGTTGGTGCTCGCTGCGCTTTTCAGAAGTGACGCTGCCGCTGCCGGGAACTGAAATTTTGAAAGAACAAAAAAATACTTACGCGCTCACAGATGTTGACTTTGAATTTTTTTTTTTTTTTTTGCAATCGCGTGTAGCAACGTAAAGTCACAATGTCTCACCTGCTTTGCCACCTGCTTCGTGGCTTGACTAGGCACTACGGGGGCGACAGGCTTGCCCGACGGAGAATCCGTCGTTGGGATCACATGAGCAGTCGGCACAACCTGAGCCAAGAAAATGAATCGAATAAACATAAGTAATATGTAATGAGACTGCGAACGTTCCATATTTCACGGACGAATAATTATTCAAAACATACCACTTCCGAGTTGATGGCCACGGCCTGTTTATCTAATTGCCTCTGCTGCTGCTCCAAGCTCGTTTTCGCCTGAAGCAATTCAAGCTCGATCTTCTGTTTCTGTAACTCCAGCAACTCGCGTTGCTTCTTGAGAAGTTGTTCCCGCATATCGGCTTCGCTCATCGAGACAGGATCAGTGGGTGCCACGACGGATGTTGGTATGATGGCCGGAACAGCCGTCGGTGTTGGGGTCTGCGCCTGTTCACAATTGTTTTCCTGTATTTTTTTGTCATTTCCTTTTTACTGTCTCTTATTTTTTCTAAACTAAATTGGGCGGTTGTGTTTCAATGCAATCATTGGTGAGACTCTCACCACTAAAAACCGTGGATTTACGTGTATAGAACCCGATGGTATCTTGGGCGGAGCGGCGGTGATCGGCCAGGCGGGATCGATACTGTGAACCCGGACGTCCAGTGAGTACAGCTTGGTCGCCGGAAAGACCTCGTTCCACGTCTGCCTCAGCTTGTACATACTTGAACGTGTGTTTTCGTCGACCTGCATTGATCACATAATAAATTCGTCAAGATTCACTCTGTAATTCTTCAATTTCCTAGAATCCCTCGCGCATGGATGTAATGATCAGTTATTATTTTTGATCGATGGTATGATGTTCACACTGCACTAGTTGAATGCAGATAGGAAGAAAATCGCAAAGTGCCGCGCCGGGAATCGGCGAATACGTGACGGTCGATGGTCTGGTATTGACTAAGCTATTATCTTACATCTCGATGAATAATTAAACAGAATACGCGGGATACGAAAAGCCAGTAACTCCTATGTCGTCGAACTTGTGTCTGATGAAAACATCCAGTTGCGAACACTTATTCTTAATTTTTTTTTAACTTTTAAATGAAAATTAGCTGATGTAGACAATATCGATTGGAGGATGTTTCTCTGCCTTATAATTACCTTTTCGAAGACATCGCAAAAGGTGTTAACGATGTTTTGTGTGAAGAGGCTTAGATACGATCCGTTAACGTTCTTCACGATCGAGTCGATGAGATAGAGGACCGGCAGTTTGTACTCGCTTCGCACCTAGTAAAACACAACAACGATCCCACTATTCGGTACGTCCAAACCATTTAATTCACGACGACGGATAACTGTCTGTCCAGAAGATCCGCCATCCTGGAACCACCCCGCTCTTCGGATGTACCATATTCTTTCTCTCTTTCTTTTGCTGTTTATTGTCCATTTATATCGCAATGATGCTTCGTAGCAGTGCAGCGAAACAATTAGAAGTAACTGATAGAGAAAGGCTCTAACGTCAGTCGCATTCGTCCAATAAAACTCGTCAATGAGTAAATGACGACAAATTTTTTTTTATTAACGAAGTTTATAAACTATTTTTTGCAGCCAAATTACTCAGACACAGTGCCAACACCAAAATATCTAAGAGCAAGAGCGGTAGTAGTAGTAGTAGGAGTAGTAGCAGTAGTAATAGTGGTGGTAGTAGTAGTACATTCAACCTCATGGTGTTCATATTTATGATTTTTAACGATCGAACAACGCGAAGGCCGTTCTACCCGTGCATCGAAACTTAGGCACAAAATTGCGATAGGTGCCTATGAAGCTGCAGGCTAGAGGTAGCATTGACTCGCAGATTATTTTTATCCCTTCTTTTCTTTTTTTTTTTCAACTCGCAAAAATATTATAGTTTTATACTCGAGCATCGTAGATAAACAAGAAAAAAATATAGTAGAGTGACAGAAAGAATGTTTAAAAACAAACGATAGCAGTGTGAATGTCGGTGGTGTAAAACGGTACTTTATTTTCACATGATTATCATGATATATTTCATAATACTGTATTATTATCACAGTCATAGGCGTTCAAAAAAAAGGTCCCTGTACCGTTGAAGGAGAGGTGATCTAGAATGAAAATGTTTTAGCTCCTTTTTTCCGATACTTCGCTTCCTTTTTTTTTTGTAAATCGTGCTCTCTATTTTATCGACGTCCCGAGAGACACAGTTGATGCGCATACACGTTCAATTCGTGCTGGAACTTTAAATTTACCCACTTTTCGTACATGCGATTTTTCTACAGACTTTCGAAATATCAATCAGGGCTCTCTTGTTTATTTTCCTTCTCTTTGTTCTTGTTTTTTTTTTTTTTTTTTTTTTTTTTAAATATTTTCCGATAACATTACGAATAGAATTTAGTATACCGCACTCACCCGAAGTTCGGATTAATTTATTTTCTTTCTTTTTTTAAACTCTTCATGGAATATTTTGACAAGCTTTGAATCCCGAAACTGGAAAGCGTGTTACCGAGGTGTGCGAGAGCCATTTTTAATTTTTGTTCGTTTGAGTATCATCGTATTTTATAATTTATTACGGGAAATGTTGAGCAAAAGGATTGCTTTGAGAGATGTACGAGTGTGAGCTCGGTAATTTCAAATCCACCAAGGTCGAACAAATATCCAATAATATTGTTTTTCCTTCTATCGTTGCTCACATTCAAAGTGCACTTGCTTCTCACGAATTTTATTGATTCCTCGTTTGTATAACGTGCAATGGACACACTCGATAGCATACATACGAATATTATATTCTTTTTTTCTCTAAGTGGTGAAAACAATTGGTTACAATCAAAACGTATCCAAAAGGGCCTTTTGTTCAAAATCACAATGGAAAAGGTATAAATGGACGTGTAAAAAAAATGTTATTTGGCAATTTATTTTTACGAAATTTACACAGCCTCACTGTGATTCTCGTTTGAATTGGTGCAAGTGAGAATCGATCTACATATTAATCATTAAAGATTAGAAATTATTTTAGGTATAAAGTATTTCTGAATTTTAAATTTGGTAAAACATTTGATTCAAGAATTGGACATGGATACGTTATGATGCTTCAGGTAGCTGTGGGTCCTTGTGAGAAAAACTCTATGAGTTGACAAAAAAAATGTCTCTAGAGTTCAATTTGATACTCTCCCTCCCTAACGATGCTATGACAATTGGTTGATATTTAACTACGAAGGATAGGTAACCTTTTGCAAGTGTTTCTCAACTGCGTGGACGATCGCCGATGCATGTTCTACGTTGTCGTCCGCCAACATAGTGAGCATGTTTATCAATGGCTTGCTGTTGATCGTCAAGTCTGACAGTGACGACGTATACTCCTCCTCCACCTCCTTTCCCTTTGTTGACGTCATCTTACAGGTTTTCTCACAGCACGACTGTGTTGTATTTGTGTCTCGCTGTATATATGTTTCTTTTCTGTTTGCTCAGCGGCAACTCCGAAGCACAGCCAACTTGCTGTTCAATTCTGAAAAGCCATTAAAAAAAAGAATTACTAAAGATCAAAATACATGAAATTATTGTGTATAAAAAAAGTGAATGTTATCAGTAAGTAAACAGCGACAGTCGTGCCGCATTGAATTACTCTAATTGCAAATCATTGTTTATACAATAATTAGAATTTTAATTATCAAGTCGAGGGGGAATAGGTAAATTTCAAGTTTTTTGTCAGACCATTATAGGGAAAAAAAAACGTATTTTCGATCAAAAAGCTTGTTGACCTGGCACTGGCAACAGTGCCGATATAACGAGCTCTCGTGACGCATTCACGGAAATATCGTGGAAGCTCACCGCATGCACTCGAAACGCGTGCTAAGTGGCCCACGAATTTACTCTCTTTATCAGCGAGTTTCCAAGTTGTCCGATGTATCAGCGTGCAAAAAAAAAAAATAGAAGGTGACCGAGTAATTCGTGCAAAGCAGAAAGGACAATCGTAAGATAATGCCGAATTCGATATATTTATGTAACGGCATAGACGGAACATGCACCTGGACAGCCGTCGTTAACACCGATGTTGAACGATCGACGACCTCGAGTAAACACCACGATACGCTAATCGTGGCACCGATAAGACGAGGGAAAGTCTAGAAACGCTGTCCTCGGTTGTATAAAATAATAACTGGAAACTCCCGGTGAATCACATTATCTTTATTCGTTTTTCCTTCTTCACAGAAAACGTTAAATATACGACGTAACCATGGAGAGAGAGAGAGAGAGAGAGAGAGAGAGAGACAGAGAGAGAAAGAGATATCGGGCATCTGGGATTTACCAACCCAACGCCCGTATTGCCGAAATTTCGTCAAAGATGCTTCTATGAATTCTTATAATCGTTTTATTACTTAATAATGTACCGTGTACTAACATTATGTCAATAAAAATATAACTTCACCTTATCGCAGCATTTTGAATAGCAGGAACATCCTCGTCACACGAATTAAAACTTCACTCTTCGCGATTCACACACCACGCAGCACTGCTTACGCGGAACGATAATGTTCACGAAAAATGGCGACTGCTAGGCTCGTCGTTGATTATAACCGAGTGGATTCATGATGAAACAAACGAGTCTTGCTATTGGTCGCAATGGACGACCGGATCACGGAACCTCGATTATACAGCCAATCAGATCATTCGTTACAAACATCCAACAATTGTTCTGCTACAACTCGGGACGCGCATTCTGACGAAATGTTCTCACAGATGGAAAATACAAGCGATACATTCGTTACGATTTTAGGATGATTATACACAATTAGTAGCTTGTTAATCAGACTACAAGCAATTTGAAAAACACCGGAAGTTCCTTTCTACTACTTCTCGTTTTTGCGAGGCTGGAGGGGGGTCAACGACGCGGAAGGGGAAAACGATCGGAGAGCCTCTGCAGCTGCAAGATTGAAACCATTTACTGCTGCAGCAGCGCACAATGGAAGGCTCCAGTACGATGGTTGGTCGAAGGTTTTACTTTTGCGTCCGACGATTGGAGCTTCAACTGTGGAAACTTCAACCCACCAATCGGCACCGTTATTCGACACACAAATAATATCGGTTGTATTAAAACTCTGATTTTCCGACGCCTGGCGACTGCGCGCCCTCGCGGCAGAATTCACAAAAACGAAGCACACTGGAGACAAGAATCGCAATTTGCAAAGAATAGAAAGAAAAAAGTGGCGGGGCTATATGCATGGACGAAAGAAAAGGAGGGACAGGGAGTGATAACGAACCGTGTGCTTGCGTATGTGTGCGAGCGTTGGTAGTGAATGGGAAGTTGTGTGTCGCTAGTGCGCGGCTAGGAACAGTCTAGAAAATCTCTCGAACTCTGTCCGTATTATCCGTGAATTCTCGTGTTTCGAAGTTTATATAAATAAAATTAAAAAACCCCCACCGATACACACACACACACACAAAGTTTACAAGCGTCTCTGTTGTGCTCGGCCATGACGTTGATCTGAATTAGTTTGATATCAATAATATAACCGATCCCGATGTTGGTCGTAGTACAGTGCCAATGTAGTTTTCATGCTCTTTACGAGGAAAGAAACTGGGGAGGCTATTCGTGGATACCGAAGAAAGCTTCAAACGTGTTTGAAGCTTTCGAGGTCGGATTCATGGAACTATGAACCTGGATTCGTTGTCTTTTACTTTGTCACAAATCAGTTATTTGGTTGAGAATTTGAATAAGAAAAATTTACGTGCTAGCACCGAGGAAATATCTGTCGTAAGTATTAGCGAGGCAAACTAATATCTTTGAATTAACCAACACGCTGCCCCTGTGTGCCTTTAGGCCCCCCTGTGTTCGTTTTTTTTCTTTTAGTTCCTCATCCCCCCGCCCCGCAATTCTCCGCGTCTGGGACTGACCCAACACGCCGTGTGACCCAACCAGCTCAATATGCTTGCCAAGCTTTATATGACTTTATTTGTCGTGGCCTCGTTTCTTTTGCAAATTTCACAATAATTCGCGATACACTTCTTCTTTTTGTGTACCCAACAGTTACACGATTCCCGATGGCGCATCATAACCCGTCTTTTGCTCCGTATCCACGTATTCTTATTAACGTCGATTCACCGACCATTTCATTGAGCACTCACGTATTCTAGCATAATTATGGCTATAGTGTATTGCTTGGATCTTTTTATTCGTTCGGCATTTGGTAGGTTATAATTTTCTATTTTTTTTTTTTTTGGGCCCAAACATGCCGATACACATTCGTGCAAAAATTTCCCCCCTTCCCTCCCAAATTTGTTGTAGCGCGGATCCGTATTGTAACAGCATGCTTTGTCTCTACGCGTAGTCTAAGTCGGAGAGTGCCGTGAGCACGCAGGACTGTTAAAATTCTGAGCTCTTCAAGATTATATTTGTGTCCTAGTTAGTGCAGTGGAAGGGTCTGGAGGCGGACAGACACTTGCTGCGCTGCTTGTTCTCGTACGTCGACTTTTCTACAGGCGAGCCACCGGAGACAAACTCCAAAGACTATTATCAGGTTCAGCTGCTCAGAGAGGAATACAACAATCTTCTTGGAAAACCATCGCTCGTCTCTAATCTTTGTTACGCTATTGATCATTCGTTGCATCGTCAGAAGGTATGAGAAACGCTTACTTAACTTTTAAAATAATAATAATAACAGTGGTAATAATAATATACGTAATTACTAAAAAATTCATGTTGATTGGACACTTATGCATAATTTCTCACAGATACTGATATTCAGTCACAAAGATACTGGGAGTGAGTGCGCTAATATGGCTGTTAATAGCGCTAATAAATGTCCATAAAAATGATGTGGTTTTTTATTATAAATATAATCAAATTAAGTTTGCAAAGAAATGCAGAGATCGTCATAAATAAAAAATAGCAGAGTATAAATTCAACCAAACTTTTGTACATTTTTGGATAATTATGAGAAAACGAAATGTCCTTTTTCTTTGCAGACTCTAAATCCATCAGCAAAGTTCTTTACGAATCTGCGCCGTGTCCTCGGCTTGACATTAGTGCAAGAGGTGGTCTTAGCCATATCCCTGCTTCATTCGGAAAACGCTGATATAAAAGCTTTGGCTCTCGAGGATTTGCAGAAACAATTGCCTGAGTTGATAAAGAATTATACAAACTCTGATATCAGTAACAAACAAAAGGAGGTAGGATTGCACGATTCCTCGCCCGAGGTATTGCACCTCATAGTTTACGAGGCTCTGCGCGAATACAACAACGTCGGCCTCTCGACTGAGGCGAAGGAAAAATTTCGCAAGAATCTACGACGCGATTTTCCCCGTGAACTGGTACCGGTGGTGCTTGCACCACTATTGTATCCAGGCGACGGGGAATATCAGAAAGGCAAAATTGATCTAAACATGGCTTCTAATAAATTGGTAATTTTGTATAATTCTTTTTAATTATAATTTTTTTCATCCACTGATGTTTATTTTTATTTTTTTGTAAAATAGGACAGTGGTGCTCTGGTGGAGCTCGTAATGGAGATGGGTTATGGATTTACGAGCAATGTCGACGATTGTCGGGCGGCTTTTGTGGCTCTCGGTGGTCGCGAGATATCGGCGGCATGCGTTGCTCGAGTATTGTCCCATATGGTGAGAACTTGCACAGGTCTCGAGGACACCGGTGGCTTGCAATCCTTCTGGGCTAATACTTCCGGTAGCGGTGATGCGACAAAAGACAAGTCACTGGACGGCAACGCACCGACCACGTGGAACATCGAAGTTTTCGTACAGACCCTAAAAGAAGTCGTGAGTTGAACAAGCTTCGAACTTTTGTGCGACAATAATTTATTTGATTTTCTCAAGGATTATCGATTGAATATTCTATTTACTTATATTTAAAGCAATCGACATTTCTCTGGAACGACGTCATCGTAAAATTGGACCACGCAGATTTCATCGTTAAAGATCGTCAAGGCTTGAACCTCGTGATAACCGCATTGAGAATGGGTCTTCAAATTCAAGGTTTTCCTCTTGACATGTTTCCCGTCGAGTTATTCTACCGTCATTGGGAGAACGTCGAGGGACAATTTTCTCTGATTCAACAGATCCTCAAAAATCCCGATATATTTTGCCTCGCCGACTATCCGTATCACTCCGTTACCGTGGACCTTCTGAAGACAGTACCGGAGGCAGACAGCAAGGAAGCACGAACTTGGCGTTCACTGAACATAGTCGAGCTACTTTTGCACCTTGCTGACCGCGGCTTGTACGGACCTGTGCAAGAGATATTCAAGTGGCCGATTCAGCACTGTCCCGACATAATTGCCCTTGCTCTGCTTCAGATAAATCCACCTTTTACGATATTGCGTCAAGAATTACTGAGTACTCTTATGCCAATTTTCCTTGGTAATCATCCGAACTCTGCATCCATTCTCCATCACGGTTGGCACGGCAACAACGTCAAGTTCAAGTCTATAATAATGCAAGCGATGGCCGAGTGGTATTTGCGAGGCGATCACGATCAGACGCGCTTGTCACGCATACTCGACGTCGCTCAAGATCTAAAAGCCCTCTCCGCCCTCCTTAACGCTCAATCATTTCAATTTGTCATTGATCTCGCCTGTCTGGCTTCGCGACGAGAATATCTAAAGCTCGAAAAATGGCTGACTGACAAAATACGCGATCACGGCGAGATATTTGTCACCGCTTGCATCAAGTTTCTCCAGAGAAGGTGCCCACAGGTTATGGGACCGGGAATAAAGGAAGATCCAACGGTTCCGAAAGCCAGCCAATTGCCGCAGGAAACCCTCACGACGATATTAGCCTGTCTCCAAGTTTGTGCTGGGTAAATATTCCACCTTTGATTTATATTGGTCAATTTCGTCTTCTATATCAAAGTGTACACCATTAGTTGAGACGTATTGATTTTTACAGGAGTGTTTTGCCGGAATGCTCGGAGGCAATAATGACCATGGTGCAAAACTGTAGTTTGATGCTGAGCAAAGGAACAATGAACAGACCCCCACCACCGGGCGTGCTGAGACATCCTGGGCTCGATCCTTTCAATCAAACTAAACTCACTGGACCGGTAAAGCATATTTTCAACTTTTTTTTTCCTTTTGGTCCATGCAGTAAAGTTTATAATCTCGTTATTTTTTTCGCAGCTGTTCCCGTCAAAGCCTGTCGACACTCTCGGTAATCTCGGCTCAAGTTTAGCTTCGATGGGTCTCGGCTCCAGTTTAGGACCACCGAGCAGTTCAGCGTTCAATCTTCCAGGCGCTTTAGGTCCTCTCGTCTCCGCGCCGGGCTCGCCTTCGAGATTGATGGGGCCTTCGCCAAGTCCATTTCCGATGCTGCCACTGTCGTCACAGCTTCACTCCGGTCCGGTGGGTACGCAAGGCCCTACGGTTATCCCCGGCGGTGCGGCGATAGGCGGCCTCGGCCGTTTAGGGCCCCCGACCGGCATGGAGAAAAGCCGACTACCGGAAACCTTGAATCTTTTTCCGGACATGGCGCTAAACGTCTCGAAGGAAATTGAGGACGAGGCTAACAGTTATTTTCAACGCATCTACAATCATCCTCCCCATCCGACACTGTCTATCGACGAAGTTCTCGATATGTTGAAGAAATTTCAAGAATCCGGAACTAAACGGGAGCGTGAAGTTTTCAACTGCATGTTGCGAAATCTCTTCGAGGAGTATCGCTTCTTTCCTCAATATCCGGACAAAGAGTTACACATAACCGCTCAGTTGTTCGGTGGTATAATAGAGCGCGGCCTCGTCAACAGTTACATGGCCCTCGGACTCGCGCTGAGATTCGTCCTCGACGCTCTCCGAAAACCCGAGGGTAGCAAGATGTATTATTTTGGCATCGCCGCGCTCGACAGATTCAAAAGTCGCCTCAAGGAGTATCAGACGTACTGCGAATACGTTAGGGCTCTTCAGCACTTCAACGACTTTCCGCCCCATCTCATAGAGTACATCGAGTATGGACTTCAAGGTCAAGAACCACCAACGAAACCGCAGGGCCCCGTAATTCCGAAGACCTCGATGCTCGCGCCAGCAACGACACCGTACAAAACCGTGACGACAACAACGATAACGACTAGCACGACTCAGGCGAAACCATCGACAACTCCGACGAGCTCGCTATCCGCCAGGCCGTCCATTGCGAACGCCACGAACATCGACACTCTCCTCGTCGCTACTGACAAGGAGGAAAAAATAACGAGCCCACCCGAGGCTCTTCAGGACAAAACGGCATTTATCTTCAACAATCTCAGCCAGTTGAATCTTCAGCAGAAATGCGACGAGATACGTGAGATAGTCACCGAGGAATACTGGCCGTGGATGGCCCAGTATCTCGTAATGAAACGCGCCAGTATAGAGCTAAATTTTCACGCTCTCTACTCGAACTTTCTCGACTGTCTCAAAGTCCCTGACGTCAATAGAATGGTCACGCGTGAGACCTTTAGAAACATCAAAGTCTTGTTGCGCAGCGATAAGGGCATAGCCAATTTCTCTGATAGATCACTGCTGAAGAACCTGGGTCATTGGCTCGGAATGTTGACCCTGGGTAGAAACAAGCCTATTCTACAGATAGACATAGACCTGAAGAGTCTCCTCGTCGAGGCTTATCACAAGGGCCAGCAAGAACTTCTTTATGTTGTACCGTTCGTCGCCAAAGTTCTCGAAAGCTGTGCCAAAAGCCGCGTCTTTCGTCCTCCGAACCCATGGACCATTGCAATCATGAACGTCCTCGCGGAACTTCATCAGGAGCCAGACTTAAAGCTGAATCTCAAATTTGAGATTGAAGTATTATGCAAAAATTTAAGTATCGACGTTGCAGAACTGAAACCCGTCGTTTATCTGAAGGATCCTGAAAAATTGCGGAGTTTGGAGTACCAGATGTCGCATCCCAATAAAAAAGCAGAAAGCTCGACTGTCAGTCAACAGCAACAGGCGCAACAACAAGCGCAGCAGCAAGCACAACAGCAGCAACAACAGCAGCAGCAGCAGCAGCAGCAGCAGCAACAACAACAACAACAACAACAACAACAACAGCAGCAGCAGCAGCAGCAGCAGCAGCAACAGCAGCAGCAGCAGCAGCAGCAGCAGCAGCAGCAGCAGCAACAGCAGCAGCAGCAGCAGCAGCAGCAGCAGCAGCAGCAGCAGCAACAGCCACCGACGCAGGGTCCTATCGAGGAGCTCGTCGGACCGACGACTAACAGCGCGATGGTGGCGAAGCCCGCACCACCAGCGAACACGACTCCCTCGTTGCCAACTGGACCGCCCGAGCCACGTTTCAACTACATGGACATATCCGTAACAGGCGTAGCCAATATATCGCAGCACATATCGATAAACAATCAGCTGCAAATTTTCCAAACTCATCCGCATTTGAAACAATTCATTCGTCCGGCCGTAGAGCGAGCAATACAAGAATGGATACATCCGGTTGTAGATCGTTCGATAAAGATAGCTTTGACGACGAGCGAACAGATTGTGCGAAAGGATTTCGCCCTTGATCCCGAAGAGGTGAGGATGCGTACGGCAGCTCGTCACATGGTACGAAATCTGACCGCCGGTATGGCTATGATAACGTGCAGAGATCAGATTCTCGCCTCGATAAGCAGCAACTTGAAGCAAGCGTTCGTTGCTGCCATGATGGGCTCCTCACAACAGCAGAAGGAATTCGCAGAGCAGGCCGCCAACGTCGTGTCCGCCGACAATATGGAACTGGCGTGCGCTTTCGTTCAGAAAACCGCTATCGAGAAAGCGATACCGGAAATGGACAAGCGTCTTTTAAACGACATTGAGCTGAGAAAAATAGCTCGTCAAGAGGGTCGACGATACTGGGATCCATTGGCGAAGTATCAGGCCGAACGAATGCCCGAACAGATAAGACTCAAGGTCGGGGGCGTGACGCCGCAGCAGATGGCCGTCTACGAGGAATTCGCGCGCAACATTCCGGGCTTCTTGCCACTCACCGAGATAGACACTCAGGCTCTTTTCATACCGAAGCCGATAACCGAGCCGGCGGTGACCGCCTTCGCGGCAAATCCGGCGGTCACCGTTGCGAGATCGCAACAGGTAGCTGCTTATGCTGCTGCCGTCAGTAACGACGAAGTTGGCACGATGCTCGAAAAACTCGCCGGTGAGGTCGAAGTTTTGCTCGGTATCATGGGTTCCGACAGGCCTCTCTCACAGCACGATGCCTTACACAATGTTCTTGACGCGATCATACTCATGAGAAGATCTCGCGACGCCGGCGCCGCGCTGGCGCTTCTGAAGAAGGCCGTGGAGGGAATCCTCGACGGACTTTCAATCCCGAGCGGTGGTATCGATTCCGAAATAATTTTACGCTGTCGCGAGCTGTACCTGCGAATCTTGAAGTGTCTTCAGGATCCGCGGGCTTACGGCATGCAATGGACGAACAAAAATGTTACTCGTTATCTGGCCGAGTGCAGAGATGAGTACCGGTATAATTTCGAAGCTGTCGATTGTCTCATAAGGTCTCATCTGTTGAGCTTCGTGCAGTTCGATCTCGCTCTGGCTCAGGCGATGGACGCCGGTAACGCCATGGCCACGGCTTTCGCGATGCAATTCATACAACTCTATCTCATTGACGAAAGACAAACAACTCACGTGACGCAGTCCGACTTCTTTAACACGATCGACATTCTAGCGAGAATGATACATCACAGAGCCCCACCCGACGGGTAAGAATTAATATTGTTTGCCACCCGTGATTTTTGTATTTAATTTACATTTTCGTTTTTTTTAATATGCTAAAAATTGATTATGCTTTCAGAATTTCTCTATTCAGACTCACCAGTCTGTTAGAGGCATTGCGGGCCAATCATGATCCTGCTGTCCTCGCCGACCGAACTCCAGGAGGACCCACTGCCCACATTCATTCAGGAATTCTTCAAGTTCGAGTAAATATCGATGATAGACGTTGTTGAATTTCTCGAAATTCTACATACGCCAAGAATTGTCTTAATCAACTATTCGTGTTTTTACAGACACGAGACTTCGACGATCCACCCGGTCTCATGGAGAAGACCGAATACCTCCTGCGCGAATGGGTTTCGATGCATCATAGTCCGACCCACGCTCGCGATCCGACGAAGGCTTTCGGAATGTTTGTTCATCAGATGAACATCCACGGTATACTGAAGACCGACGATTTAATAACGCGTTTTTTCAAGCTGAGCACACAGATGTGCGTTGATCTATGTTATCGGGCTCTCGCCGAGTCAAACGCGGCGCCGTCAGTTGTGCGGGCAAAGTGTTTTCACACCCTCGACGCTTTCGTCAGGCTCGTTGCTCTCCTCGTTAAACACTCCGGAGACACAACGAACACTCATACGAAGATCAATCTGTTGAACAAAGTGCTGGGCATTGTCGCCGGTGTTCTGCTCCAGGATCACGAGATGCGCGGAGCGGAGTTTCAACAGTTGCCCTATCACAGAATCTTTATAATGCTGTTTCTCGAACTCTGCGCTCCGGAGCCAGTGCTCGAGGCCGTTAATTATCAAGTTCTAACGGCCTTTTGTCACACTCTTCACATCCTTCGGCCGGCGAAGGCTTCGGGTTTCTGCTACGCCTGGCTCGAGTTGGTATCGCACCGTGTCTTCATCGGTCGTATGCTCGCGATAACGCCCCAACAGAAGGGCTGGGGAATGTATGCACAACTGCTGGTAGATTTATTCAAGTATCTAGCCCCGTACCTTCGCAATGCCGAACTCGCCAAACCCGTGACTCTCCTCTATAAGGGAACCCTCCGGGTTCTTCTTGTGCTGCTCCACGATTTTCCTGAATTCCTGTGTGACTATCACTACGGTTTCTGTGATGTGATACCGCCGAACTGCATACAGATGAGAAATCTTATACTGAGCGCTTTTCCTCGAGCAATGAGACTGCCCGATCCATTCACCCCGAATCTCAAGGTGGACATGCTCCAGGAGATAACACACGCTCCTCGTGTTCTGACGAATTTCACGTCGATGATAGTACCATCGTGCTTCAAGAAGGAACTTGATTTGTATCTGAAGGCTCGGGCACCGGTGACTTTCTTGTCCGATCTCAGGAGTAATCTTCAGGTGTCTCAGGAGCCCGGAATGCGCTACAACATACAACTCATGAACGCACTTGTGCTGTACGTTGGTACTCAAGCGATAGCCTTCATACGCAGCAAGGGACACACGCCGAGCATGTCGACAATTGCTCATGCAGCACACATGGACATCTTTCAAAATCTTGCTGTCGATCTCGATACCGAAGGTCGTTACTTGTTCCTGAATGCGATCGCCAATCAGCTGCGTTATCCGAACAGTCATACGCATTACTTCAGCTGCACTCTCCTCTATCTGTTCGCCGAAGCCAACACGGAAGCTATCCAGGAACAGATCACGAGAGTCTTGCTCGAACGTCTTATCGTCAACAGACCTCATCCCTGGGGACTGCTGATCACCTTCATCGAGCTCATCAAGAATCCCACGTACAAGTTTTGGACTCATGAGTTCGTTCACTGCGCCACAGAAATTGAAAAGTACGTAGTCAAGAAAAAAATTATATATCGAATCGATCAATTGTATTCTTCGATTGACTAAAGCATTTATAAATTTACAGGCTGTTCGAGTCTGTCGCACGTTCGTGTATGGTCCAAAAGCAAGTGCAGCCTACGCCCGAGCCTGAGATACCCGAGTGATAAGACGCTCTTTTGGCTTAATCTTTTTTTTAGTTTTTATTTTTTATTCTTTTCTCCTTTTGTGTACAGAAATTTTTTCTTAAATAAGGCAAAACCCCATGCCCTTCGCGTGTAAAAAGTTGTTGATCTACGGATACGTGTGTACTATACCATGAGTCTTGATAATTCTGATTAATTTTGTTTTTTTTTTCTCTTTTTTTTCATTTTTTTCTTTTTGGTGGACAAATATAAAAAATAATCGTATATTATTAACTAAGCGAATTAAAAACAAGTAACGTAAAGGAAAAAAAACAATTATTATGTTGATATTTTAATAAAAAGCTCACTTGCATCTCTGTATAAAAAAAATAGAAACGCAATGGAGAAAAGCGGTATTATAATTAGGTAAGACTTGTACATCGTGACTTTCAAATGTCGGGCGATGAACGGAGCCGAGCGTGTTTTATATTGTAAGTATTGCACAGTACAAAGCCGCACGATATATCCGAGTAAACAAGCGGTGTTCAGTACATTATAACTAAATGGGAGACGTATCTGTTCGTTTTTTTTTTTTCAATCACCATGTAATCTTCCTTAACGGCTTGTTGTTCGAACTTACAGTTTTGCTTGAACGATTGTACGTTGAACAAATGTATAAATAATGATTTTATCATTGCTGGGACCTCGTAACCGCAAACGTTACTTTCAATTTGAAAATCTAATTTTTCGACTGCATGCAACGTCATGTCCGAAATGCGCACATTCCGTGTACAGCGCCATTTTCGGCCGAAAACTGAGATTTTCACACCGGTGGTTACATTTTCCCCGAAATCGGAAATCCGTCGGAAAAATGGGAATCTGGTAACGCAGTAATAATTTACGCAAATTTCTTGGGCAACTCAAAATTTACATAAGTTGCATTTATATATATATATGCAGAACTATTCATTCAGGATATATCGGGTTCCGCGTTCAACAACTAGGTGTCACTTGCCTCGTTTTACTACCGTATCGTACAGTAAGAAAAATGCTAAAAGGTTTCAGTTTATGAGGTGTAATTGCGTTGCACAAATAATTAGTACAATTCGTCGTCATTACTTCAACCAACACGCCAAACGTATTCTACTGTCCGGCCCGATCGTGCAAAGGCTTGTTATCCAAAAAAAGAAGAACAAAAAATGTTTCGAATCGGAATACGCACGATCAGCGAGGTTCTGGGTGCGAGAACGTATTCCAGTGCTCCAGCTGAGGCTACCGCTGTCTCCGCCGGTTTTAAAATACAGGATAATAAGGATTTCAACGACAGAGTAAAGAACTCGAAGATTCCTGTGATTGTGGATTTCTTCGCGACGTAAGTTTTTCCGAAATTCGCAAATCTCAAATATAGCCAATCGATCGAAATTTCAACACTAATGTACATATAGACATGATTCTTTTTTATCGCTTGTCGCAGTTGGTGCAATCCATGTCGTATGCTAACACCGCGATTGGAAAGCGTTATAGCCGAGAAACAAGGTAAAATATTGTTGGCCAAAGTCGACATTGACGAGAATACGGATCTAGCGCTAGACTACGAGGTCGGCTCAGTGCCTGTCCTAATAGCAATGAAGGATGGCAAGGTACTCGAGAGAATTGTTGGTCTCCAGGATACAGACAAGCTTCGAAAGTTCGTCGATAAATATGCTGAACCCTGAATAGTTGCAATTTACATTTTATCGAATATATATAGTATAAATAGGCCGTCTCGCAATAAATCAATTCAATCGTGTAACTTTAGATTTTTCCGATACTATAAATACAGCAACATTGAATAAATATATTTTTTAATTGACACTGTCGTTTGTAGACAATATCGTTATATACTCCCAATTATGTACACGCCTATTCATTACAAAGTTGCATCTTTCAATAAGACTTTATATTACTATGAAAGAGCCGAAATGAATTTGAATTTATTGGAGCTGCTATTTGATATTCTAATGACAACAACATATATATATATATAATTCTTTTTTATAAATAATGAGATAAATTTTGATGAATTATTTAGAGAATTTATGTCTCAGTAGGCAGAGCTTGAAGCAACTGTCTGGCCCTCTTGTACTTCACAGATTCGCTAGCGTCTTCGACCAATGGCGTGTCTTCACTGTCCTCTCTCTTCCTTATAATGTCCATTCCCTTCTTCAACAATTGCTCTCTCGCCATACCCTTGCACCCCTCAAAGTACTCCAAAACAGTCGGAAATATATCGTCGGGAATTAATTCGTCGTCTAGAAGATGATCCATCAGCCATATTTGTCTGAGCTTCTCGAATTTCCATTCACTGTTGGCATGTTTCCACTGCAAACAGTAAGGTTTATTACAGAAATCTAAGATAATTTTATTGACATCAAGGTTACAATGTTTGTGTTTTAACCTTCTGCAGCCCGGTGTATCGGACGTAAAACACCTTGTTGAATTTAGAAAAAATTAAGTGATAACACAGCTATGTATGTGATACTTTGTACTTATATGAAAAAGGGTGTGCTCCAATGGGGATCTGCTACAGAAGTGTTTAAAGGGTTAAAATAACAAAAATTCATCCTTTTACTTAGCCCACCTTAGAAACATAATTCAGTGCTTTTTGCGTGGCCTCCAGTCTGCCAGCTTCCTTCTTCAATGTTTCGCGCTGCTCTGCCTTTTCCTTCTTTATCTGTCTATTGGAAGGTTTCTTGGATTTCTTAGTGTCCATTTCTTCTTGTTCAGCGGTCTCCTGCTCTTTACTGTTCTCAGTCTCAGCACTAAAATTTCAAGATTATTTACACTGAATCATTTGCTCTGAGAATTATTTCAACAGGTCAATGCAATTGTACCTCTCTTTCTTGACCTTCTTTGATACAGACTCTTTGTCATTAATGCTATCGTCTCTGGAAAAATCCTTTTTACTGCACGATCTCTTGCCTTGTCTCGTCTTTCTTACTTGTTCCTTATTCATTGTTTCGGTGGTCTCAGCTATCTCGTCGCTCGTATCGGCAACCTTTTTCAGTGACCTCTTGCCTCTGGATTTTTTCACCGGATTCGCTGTGCCGTTGGAAGACGCAACAGTCGCACTGTCGTGAGTCGCATCTAGCTGTACAAATTCTGTGACGAAGAGAAAGGATGATTATTCGTTTCGTTAAAATTCGCCGCGTACAAATGTGATTCGACTGGTTGGGCGTGCACGAGGTTTGTCAACTCGCAGTTTGTACGATAACAACTTTTTGGAAAATATGTTGTAGTTAACGTGTAGTCAGTGACATGCGTTATTTTAAATTACCTTGCTCCGTGTCTTGTTTCTGTTTGGAGCGCGTTCGCGTACGTGCTTTTTTAACCTCCAAGTCTCTTGTTTCACTCTCCGAACCCATTTTTTTTAATCAGAAATATCTTTCGTACCTAAGAATGGGCAAGATCTGTCAACCAACGGTCTTGAAATTGCTCTCTCTCCTCGGATTTTTCGATTAACAAATATATCAATTACGCAGGTTCACCGAAAACGAGCCCATGAGGAGGATTTCCTTTTTTTTCTTTTCAAAAGTTTCAACATCGGCTACACACGTTTTTCAGCTGTCTGCTGTTGTACCCCGCAATTTACATGTATCGACATTTCGCATCAGAGTTCCATGTCGTGCCGCGCAACAACGGGCCAACTTCACTACCAATCGAGCAAGGGACGAAGACAGCTTTGACTAAAAAAAAACGAAAAAACCATTTAGACGTTCTAGAATAAACAGCTGTAAGTAGCAGTAGATATTTTTTCCGACATTACCCATAAGTTTCGATCTCGTGAATTTTTAACAATTACAAATATATATATATAAATATACATATATCTATATATTTATTATATACGTGTCAACGAGTAAGCTGCTACAAAGTTGAAAACCAATAAGGCTCGCTTACGACGCCGGATGAGCCCGATATGAGAATATCGTAAAGGATTATGTTTGAGCTTTCGACGTATCATCGTTCTATCTCGATCAAGGTCTGTTTTTCCTTCGTGCTTAACCTCACTTTCTTTTTTTTTCCTTTCACGCTCGATTGAAATTTTGTTTCAGCGATGAAACTTTCGTCGTCGCGTACGTAAACCATCGTTGTTGTGATGTCGATGAGCATGTGTAGAATTTCATCGTGATTCTCGGTGAACAAATGATTTAAAAAAAAGCAAAAAAAAAGGTGTCTCATCAAAGTTCACATAGTTTAACTAAATTTTCTCATTAGACTATGGATTATGCAACAGACGTTTTCTACACACGCAAATGGCGCGCGTGATTACATGTAATTACTGTATGCCTTAACATTTTTTTGTCACTACAAACAATTGTTATATCAGTCTGACCTTCATCTTTTGTATTTTGTATTTTCTAATTTATCAGATTAAAGAACTTTTCTGCATGGAAATCATACAGAGCAAATTGTAAACATGAGTCATGGAATATTCAACCACTAACATACCACATAACTAATGTTTACTTATGAATATTTTTTAGGCCTACGGAAATCCAGGCAATTGATACGGGAACATAGATAAATAAAGAAAATTTTATCAACATGACGGAGGACATGTTGGGAGCAGACATATGCAGAGTCTGCAGGTCAGAGGGACTGGCCGACAGACCCCTCTTCCACCCTTGCATATGTACAGGCAGTATAAAGTGGATTCATCAGGAATGCTTAGTCC
Organism: Listrodromus nycthemerus; assembly: GCA_963978505.1. NCBI lineage: Eukaryota > Metazoa > Arthropoda > Insecta > Hymenoptera > Ichneumonidae > Listrodromus > Listrodromus nycthemerus. The sequence continues at coordinate 10,248,654 of OZ021680.1, read as the reverse complement.
AATGGATGCGTTACTCGAGAAAGGAATACTGCGAACTCTGTGGCTATCGGTTTTCTTTCACACCTATATACAGTCCTGATATGCCACGGCGTTTACCTCTTCGCGACGTTATTGGAGGACTATTCTCCAGCGTTGTCACGGCTGTGAAATATTGGTTGCACTATACCCTGGTAGCTCTGGCTTGGCTTGGCATTGTTCCTCTGACCGCATGCCGCACTTACAGAGCCCTCTTCAGTGGTTCGTTGGATCTTGTGAGCGTAAGTGTTCTCCTATCTAGCATACAAGTCCAGTTTGTTATTTTCCGCAAGACTTGTGCATCAGCTACCCATTCATCGATGTACCTATTTATAATCCAGTAAAAAGCAAACTAGGTTTCGGTATTATTATTATTATTATTAACAATTCAAATATGTCTTTTAGATAATGTCTCTGCCAATGAACATGTTATCGACAGAAAACGTATCGTCCGACGTGTTTCACGGTTGCTTCGTCGTCACTTGCACCCTCGTCGCGTTCATAGGCCTGGTATGGTTGCGCGAGCAGATATTGCACGCCGGAGGGCCGGACTGGCTCGAGCGAGACAACAACGTGCCTCTGCCGCCGGTCGACAATCCGATGATGCAAGCGGATCCCCAGCCGGCTCAGCTCGAAGAAGAGAACGGTGCTGAACAGCCCGATGCCCAGGACAACAACAATGTACCACCCTTTGCAAACGAGCCTCAGCCTCTTTGGGACGACGACGAGAATGTCGTGGGTAGGTAACATTTGCAGCCGTAATTGTTTATAATCTTACGGTAAATCAATAGTGAGTTCGTGTTCATTATTTATTAATCAGGTGAGGATGTGGCGAATGGGCCGGAGCAGCATCCGTTGTTCAGAGACATCGGTGAGAATGAAGCGGTGAATCCCGAAGTCGGAAACGCTTACGCGGAAGAAGCCGCCGGCCAAGGTGAGCCGGTTCCTCAAAGAGATGAACCGGAAATCGAGGATGGCCAGCCACAGGCTGGCGAGGGTGATGAGTGGAGAGGCCCGATTCAAAATCAAGATCAGGCTCAGGAACAAGGTGGACAGGGCCAAGGCGAGGCTGAGGAGGCTAACTGGAATCCCATGGAATGGGACAGGCCGGCGGAGGAATTAACATGGGAACGCTTGTTGGGCCTCGACGGCTCGCTTCTGTTCCTAGAGCACGTTTTTTGGGTTATATCGCTCAATACGCTCTTTATATTGGTGAGCCACCAATGTCCTTAATTGCCTTGGCCGTGAGGGGTGGATAATAATGATTTTGTGTTTGCTTCACTTTTCGCACGCCCTAGGTCTTCGCCTTTTGTCCCTATCACATCGGTCACTTCGCGATAGCAGGCCTGGGACTGCAAGAGCATGCTGCCGCGTCGCACTTCGAGGGATTGGTAACGACCCTGTGCGGCTACTGCGTCATAGGCGTGTGTCTCGTCGGCTTGCACACACTCGCGGCACTCTTTGGCTTCCAACAATCACAGAGGATTCTGGGACTTTGCTACGTAGTCGTGAAAGTATCGCTGCTTTCGGTTGTCGAGATCGGTGTTTTACCGTTGGTATGCGGTTGGTGGCTGGACATATGCTCCCTGGCGATGTTCGACGCCACTTTGAAGGATCGAGAATCGTCGTTCAGGATCGCGCCAGGCACTTCCATGTTTATACACTGGCTCGTCGGTATGCTTTACATCTACTATTTCGCATCGTTCATACTCCTTCTTCGTGAGGTTCTCAGACCTGGAGTACTGTGGTTTTTACGAAATCTAAACGATCCCGACTTCTCACCGATACAAGAGATGATTCATCTGCCTATATTGAGACACGCGAGAAGACTCGTGGCGTCGGCGGTTATATTCGGTACCGCTATACTCCTGATGCTATGGCTGCCAATAAGATTGTTGCGATGGGCTTGGCCGGGATTTTTGCCATACACGGTAACCGTGGAAACCGAAGCACAGGTCAGCGAATTGTCCTTGGAGCTTCTGATGCTGCAAATCATACTGCCTGCCTTGCTAGAACAATCACACACGAGAACTTGGCTGAAAGCTCTCATCCGAGGCTGGTGTCAAGTTGTCGCATGGATATTGGATCTACAGTCTTATCTACTACGAGACGAGAGAGCAGAACCGGGTCCAGCCGTCATCGAGGAGCCCCATCATCCAGACTTCGGTGCACTCCATCAGCCTATGATGCACAGAGAAGGACCCTCCGGTTTTCAGCCGTACACGCGATCACGCTGGTTCCCGGCGCGTCTGCTCGGATTAATGGGATGCGTTTGCGTGTCTCTGATATTTGCTAGCCTAATCGCCATGACCCTTCCGGTGTGGCTCGGGAGAAGAGTAATGGCCCTGTGGATGGTCGGAGCTCCGGCCCCTTCGCCACCCGTTCTACCGCCAGTTCTTCCGGTCGACGGTGAGTGTACCTTTTTTAAAACTCCTAATTCTGGGCAAATAATTTTTATCGATAAATCAATGAACTATTTATTTAGGTGATCGAGGTGGCGAATTGACTGTATTCTCCGGAAGAGTTCATGAAATGTACACGGTCGCGTGCGGCACGTATGTCTGTTGGGCTGCTGCCAGGGGTCTGGCACTGGCCTTCTCGTGGCTACCTCGAGGTCGTCGAGCCATTCTCGACAGGATAAAACACTGGGCTATTCTCGGAGTAAAAGCTTCTGTAGCCTTTGTACTTCTAATCGGCGTAATTCCACTTCTCTTCGGTCTTCTGCTTGAGCTAGTGGTCGTCGTACCTCTGCGCGTGCCCCTCGAACAAAATCCTATTCTGTTCGTATGGCAAGATTGGGCCCTTGGCGTTCTGTATACAAAAATCGCTACGGCGGTGACAATGATGGGGCCCGAGTGGAGGCTCCGACTGGCGATCGAGAGAGCTTACAACGAGGGAATCAGAGAGATGGATTTAAAATTCATAATCACGGAGCTCGCCGCACCGGTGATATGTTGTTTCGGTCTCGCCCTAGCGGTGCCGTACGCCGTTGCCTACGGAGTAGTACCGTTGCTTGTCACTAATCTTCAGATGCAAATTCTCATAGCCCGACGTCTATACCCATTCCTTCTACTAATAAATTTGGCGTGCGTCGTTATTAGTTTGCAGATACGACAATTTAAAAAACTTTATGAGCACATTAAGAACGACAAGTATCTAGTCGGACAGCGACTGGTTAATTACGAGCATCGCAACAAAACTCAACAGTCACAGCAACAACAGTCACAGAGATCGAGTGAAACACTCATCCCCCGAGTATAAGTTATACAATATATAATACGATATGATACATGAGTAACGACGCAAGGGGATTTAGGATTAGCTTCGTGTACATTCTTATCCTTGTTCGAATAATAACTTCATAACTTATGTTATCCAATCATTTAATTTTTAATATTCTAATATATATTTATGTAAGCGGTAATTGAATAAATCAGAAAGACTGTTTGTTTTCCAATGTATCGCTGGATAAATGGAGGCCTTCGTCGCCAATTTTTTGTTTCGACCGGTGAAGTCTTTCAAATCGAACCGAAATTTAACGATATATATTTTATCTTCAAACAATAAAAATGCGTTTTGATAAGTACCGACCAATAATTACAAGATTCTTTGTACAAGCAACATATCGTTATTGTATGCTATATCGTTTCTAGAGACAACGCAAGCTATTCGACGTAGAAATTAGGTAAACAGCTGAGGCGCGGGAGTGGATTAAAGAAGATTAAAAAAACGAAATAAAATTTTTATTTGTACGCAAAATTATAAAACCGTGTCTCACCGTGAACTATCTCGATAAAGGCCGGCACACAGAGAGATACTCTTTTTCGTTATGTACACTGCGACAGTGACCTGCCTTTAACAGTGTGTCTTTAAGGACATGTGAAATCCCGAGGAAGTAACAATTAGCTTTTCCATTATCTTTTCCGACAATGTTTATCTTTCGGACGAAACAAAATCTCGTGTTTGTTTACGATTGTTACCGACCGAGCTCGGGAACCTTAGCTGGAAAAGGTCATCTCACACTACCTTAAGGTAATGTGGTATAATCTCCCGCCGATCTCCTTAAATTGTTGGTACCAACAACTGCACTGAATATCGTTGTGAGACCTTAGACCGCCGGGGAAAAAGAAGATTGTGTTCGCCTGAGCCGGCCGATTCCCGAGGGAAGACTATTTCCATTTTTCTCGACGAACCGTTGTCTCGAAACGGTGTTCATTACAGGTTTTGCTACCGAAGGCGGTATTTCACATCATTTTAGTACGTTTGCTCGTTGCATGGCTGTTTGACGAATTATCTATCACTCGTCGAAGTGTTCCCTGGTGGTGGCAAGAGAGTACTCTGTATCGCGTAGCTCTTCGGATTCTTTGCGATACTCAAATTTATCATACTGAAAACGTTGATAATCTGAATGGCGCTGGAACGTTTCCACTTAACTGTTGCCGTAGGAACGGAATCTTCATTACTGTACTGAAAGTCGGCGTTCTTCTGTATATCCGAAAAAACTACCGTGACAGTGATCCCAACATGGCACAGTATCACGTCCATACTGCTCCTCTTTACTTTCATAACTATAGCCATAACTTCCATGGGACCGTTTCGCGACAGAAGCTCTATGAAGTACAACTCGTTGGTCTTCTCCTGGGCTATTTTTGCACTGTATTTTTTACCATTGCAATTCGAGGCAATCCTAAAACGTGAAAAATAACGATAAGCAACCTTAGGCAGAAATTATATGCCACTGAAAGGATATATAAATGTTTTTGCATACCTAGCACACAGCTCTGAAGACCAATCTTCTGGGAGCGGGACGTTCGTCAACGATGCGAACAATAAACGGTGAACGATGCAGTCGGCGTATCGTCGGATGGGCGATGTGAAGTGCGTGTAAAACGGCACGTTCAATGCAAAATGCCGCAGGCCTTCCTCTTTTTTAAAGGATCCACAGCACACGTAGTTCGCTCGCTAAGACACGAATAAAATGTTACAAACTTGGATATGCAAAATAATATGAAAATAAAGAAAACAAATGGAGAGATAAGTAGGATACGTACCGGCATCGATTGAGCACAGAGAGCGTTGATCACCATCATTCTACAATCAGTTACAAACTTCTGATCGAAACCGCTCAACCCTGTCCTTTCGTATAGTGACAAACTAGACTGCAAACTACCGGCTGATTCAGGATTCAAGTGCACTCCCAAGCGTCCCAGATCTTCGGTGGTTCGCGACAAAACTCGTTTAAGAGGTTTCCCATGTACGCGCAGCAAACTTGTGCCCGGTAGATTGTCGTACAGATGTTTCGCTACCGTCATATTCGCAAGCAGCATGAATTCCTCTATAAGCCTCTTACTGGCTTGTCGCTCTTCCAGACGATACGATACCGGTTGTCGAGTTTCTGGATCGAGTATTATTTGCAACTTCGGCTGATTTATCGCGAGTGAGCCACCAGCGAATCTCCTTTCTCTCATGTGCGTCGATAGCTTGTACAAGATATTGACCGTTTCGCACAAGTGGGTTGGCGAGAAGTTTCGTTTCAAACCTGGATATTCAGCCTCGGTCCAGTCTCTTGACGGTTCGTCGATCATCGACTGCGCCTCCTCGTAAGACATCTGGTAACACGAATTTACGACGCTCTTCGCGAAACGTTGCTTTATGACATCGGCCTCCGGTGTCATTTCCCATATCACCGAAAAGGACAATTTATCGTGACCAGGGCGAAGGGAACACACCTGACACAAAGGCTTTGGCAGCATGTGATATACTGCATTAACCACATAAACGGTCGTGGCGCGCTTCGATACTTCATTATCGAGTGGCGAAAAAGCTTCCAAATAACGTGTCACGTCGGATATATGTACACCCACCTGGAAGAGTATTAATAACGATTTATTTCGAGTAATTGCGTTTAAATTGTAGATGCAAAGAAATCGTACTTCATAATTGCCACCAGGTAACTTTTTGCAAGACACTGCATCGTCCAGGTCGACTGCGGTGTCTGGATCGATTGTGAAGACACACTCGTTCCTCCAGTCTTCACGACCCTCAAGATCGCTCGCTGTGGGTGCATAATCGGGGCTCGGTAATCCCTGAGTCAATTTTTCGTCGTATGGTGTCACGTCCAAGCCATTGGCGAGTAGTATTGCCATTGTTTCTTCTTCCAAAGTGCCGACTTCGCCCATTATTTTTTCGATTGATCTAAATCATTACTACAAGAATTAGCACAGCAATATTGCAAATCTGATCAGGTCATATGTGGCAAACTCCCCAACATTTGTAAGTATATAATATATAACATATTGTTTATCATATTCACTGTATTCCTTTGCTATTCACAAAAATTATATTGAATTGAAAAACTTAAAATACTCCTACCCTCTGCAGTCATGTGGGGTCGGCCACCCATTGATATTAGCGAGAAATAGAGTTTTAGTATATGCCTGTGGGTGGGCCTTGACTTCATCCGGCACACTGTTCAAATCAATAATCACAGGGGGAACTCTTAGATCCCTGGATCGCAATCTTGGCTTGCCCTTCCACAACTCCAGAGTGCCAATAACTTTTCTCGAATGTATCTTCTCTAAAATACAGACCACCGTTCCTGTCTTCTGTACTTCACCAAACTCATAGTTTTGCCAAGAATCCTTAGTATTTATCATTACAGCTACAATATCGTTGTCCATGGCCCTGTTTCTGTCACGAATTCCAGAAATCAGAATATCAACATTGTCGTCGATATTTACATAAGCATTATATGCATTCTTTGAGTTTATACGAATTGGTCCACTGATGTACAAAGGATTTTTGGTTTCTTGTTCACTCAGAATAGCCAGAACATCTCTCTTGCGTATGCATTTGGGGAATGCAAAATCTTTCATGAATTTTTCATCTTTCTTTCTCGTTGTTCCAAACTCTCGTTTACCAGGTTTCTTCTCAAGACGGTCTCGACCATCTATGTGAATTGACTTTTGGTTCTTCACCTTTTTCTTATTCTTATTACGCTCAAACTTTTCGGTTTTGGTACCCTTGGGCTGTTTGTCGTTCGTTGCTCGATCAATTTTTGCCGATGAGTGTCCATCGTTTTTCGTGCGCAATGAAACATTTTTCGTTTCCTTTTTGACTTTGAGGTTATCCAACTCGGAGACATTCAATTTTTCAAGTATGGATTTGAATATCTTTAGCACGATATTTTTTACTTTGGTATCATCTGACGTTTTTGCCGTCGCTTTCGAATGTTCTTGAGTTCCCTTCGGCGTAGGTGCCGTTATGTCAAAGCCCTCGGAACGCAGAAGTTTTATTATCTCATTTTCCAGGGTCTCTTCAATCTTCGTTGACTTGTTTTTCGCATCGCCGCGCTTACCTCTCCTCGACTTCTTTTTGTCAATGGTTCCACCCTCGCCGTTTTCGGACATTACGGCAAACAATTAATATACTGGAGCCGTGTTATTAGACGATATGCAAATATGTTAATAGTACGGGATTCCTAACACAGTCTATCTCTAACATGGGACCGGATTGGTAGGTTAACATTCACACCAAATTTCTTTCAGTCAAAACACATTCACGCTAAAAAGCAACTACGTTGAAGAATCACCATCATGTCACGTCAGGGACTTGGACCACTAAACCTACTAGCCGAGGTGAGTATCAACTAGTGGCGAAGATTAAATACGAAGTAGTGGGGAAATTCTAGTCGACTCAAAATTCACATATTAGATTGGCTGTTGACTAGAAAATTAACTAGCATTTTTCCACTATTTCGGACTCGTTGAGATCCTTTCCAATGCCGGTGGAAACTCAATAAATGCTGCGTGCTCCTGGCCACACCGTTCGAGCGCAACGCCATCGTCGCGGAGTTTACACTGGGCGGCATCTTACGGCGAAAATGTGTACCTCTACGATAAGTTGATGTGCTTACCTTAACCTCCAGGCTTCATTGTATTGGTCCGTTTCTGTCAGATACTACCCATTTAACAGATTGGACCAATCAAATTAGTCCGTCATTGTAACGTAATAATTTCCAGGGGTAAATGTAAAGGTAAGTATCCAAAGATCAATTGCAAGTCAATTATCAGACATGTGAGAGACTGTACAGTTCCAGACCAAAAATCAGGAGAAACAGATAGAGTAGAGAACGATTCTACTGTACCGTCTTTGAAATGACAGACCATGGTTAGGAACTTGACTCTCCCCTGACGTCGGCAGTCTATGATCCGTCTAGTGCATAATATTATAAGGTAACCTCTACAATAAATAATCCGACTCGTAATCAACAAACCCATTGACAACGATCAATCGTCAGCGGGGAACGAACATTTACTGTTAATTACCGGACCACGACTCTTTTCGCAAAATGACTACAAAACGGTGATTACAAAAAAAAACGATAATTATTGTTTCTTACAGATGCGAGGTTGTGAGATGCGACGACAGAGATGAGCTGGTTCGACACATCGGGTTTTGCCAATCTGGCGAAATCCGCGTTGAAAGAGGCGCAAAAAACTATCGACAAGGCGCTTGACATAAAGGATGACGACGCAAAGTTGGCCCAGTCCCCAAAGGACGAGCAGCAAAATTTCTTTTCTTCGTGGGGCATCAAGAGTGCCGTTGGCGATGTGGAAAATGAGGACAGTTCAAAGGAACAAGAGGTCGGTACTTGGGGCAGTTTCACAGGATCATTCTTCGAAAATCCCAAAAAGGAGGATAGGTCAGGACGAAGGATAACGGAACGTTCGGAATCTTTGGTGGAGACGAGCGAAGGTACGCCTTGGACGACGGGCGAAAGTTCCGAATGCCGAGGCGTCATTCCATCCACTTCACTGCCTGAGGGACTGACACACAGCAGGGCATTCTCTGTGCAAAGTCCAGACGATGATTCTCCTCTATTAAACGAAATTGTGATTCCAAAAAAAATTGGGGCAAGTCACGACTCTCTGCAAAAGCATGGAGGCAGGGCAGACACTAGCGAAGAGAAGCGGCGATACAGCGCCAGCGAAGTCGAGGGTGGCGAGGAGAAACGAAAATTGGAGCCGGCGGCCGTCGATCCCGATGTTGCTGACGCGTCTGCGGATAACGCCGCGCGGTCCGTCGGCCGTCGAAGGAAGAATGACGAGAGACGGGAACCCGGTGGTAATAGGGCTTTGAACAGGGTATCGATAATATCGTCGGAGAGCGACAAAAAGAGCTCGGAGAGCGTGGAGATTCTCGGTTCGCAATCCGGCACGAATACCGATTGCACGACGTCGCCGGACTCTGAGGTCAGCACGTCAGCGAGTATTGTCACGAGTCAAACACCCGTCGACGCCAAAAGAAATTCCGATTCAGTGGAGATACTGCCCGACAGTTCGGTAACGTCTCCGAGTTCGATCGACTTTCTGCGAGGTTCAAAGACGGACAGTGACAGCAGTCCGTTCCTCTCGCCAGTGGAGCGTCCGTTCTCCAGGTCCGAATCGGAGATCGAAGAATGTTGCGACTCGTCGTCCGACATTTCGCCGTACGTATCGCCGAGCGAACAGAAATCGAATGCTGGGAATGTGGTGACTATTCTGGGTGCAGAGAAAGCCACCGTGCACGGTAATTCGTCTGTCGCGAAGGGGGATGTTGAAAAGAACTCACCGGAGAGCGTCGAGGTGATAACGGATGTCGACGAGGTCGAGGAAGTAAGTCAGGCTGAAGATTCTTACGCCTCGGCATCGGAGAGCACGATAATGACTATTATGGAGGCAACTTATCTCCAAGTCGAACATTCAAACAAAGCTAGATTGGATTTCTCGGACAAGAGGATGCACGACTCTTGTCCGGATGGTGGTAGATACGACGTATCATCGGTCGCTCCGGCTCTGTCAAGCGTCAGTCTGAACTCGAGCCTGGATTCGTTGAAGGAAAAACACAACTTGCATTTGCCGTTAGAGCCTATAACAACACAGCCTATACGCAAGGGCGAATATCGCGTAGAGAGGATGAGCAGAATCGGGGACAGCGGCAGTACCGCGGATCAGATAAAAGATTCGACGATCGAGCCGCCGGATGAAGAGACTCGTCCGGCTGAGAACGCGAGGATAAAACAACAGTCCGACATACCGGAATATCCGGAACAGTATCTGATGCTAACGGACTCCAGCTGTGAGGGTACCTTGATCGAGAGCAGCTCCGAAGATAACGTTATCGTTCTCAAGGGAAACGAGCCCAAGACAACTGGGGCGACGCCAGCGTTGACCTCGAGCTCGTACGTTAAGAATATGCTCGCCGACGCTATGGTGGAGAAGGGAGAAATACAACCCGATCCTCGTGCGAGGGAAAATTCTCCAATATCTTCGGAGAGGTAGCAAATACGATACACATTATTTTGAAAACTGATTATTGTTTTATGGTATTTTTTATTGTTCGTGTTTCAGTCGTTCAGATTTGGTGAAAATTGGCTCAGACCAGACGAGCGGTCACACGAGCGGTGACGAACTGGAGACAACGACCTCGAGTGACATTGAAATAATATCCAGGTACAGGTAGGATGACGCCAATCAGTAAAGTTCACGCGAACTACAAACGAAGCTCCTCGCTCGAATATTCATAGTCGAATTATCGTAACCACTCTACGAATCGCTCATTTATATTTAAACTTCCTTCTTATTGCAGCCCCAATGGAGATTCCAGCTCGACCCAATCGCGTCAAAGTCCCGCGAATCTTCACTCCACTAAGGGTAGCGAGTTGCTGACTAGAACGCTGAAACCTCGAGGACATTCTCGCGAGCTCAGCGAGATCAGTGTTGGTTCCGACGACGCGAACTTCGAGATTGAAAAATTAGTGAAGAGAATACAAGAGATGACGGAGATTCTTCAAGTTCGCGAGTCGAAACTCATCGACGTTAGCCGAATGAACATGGAGCTGCACGAGCAGAACATTCACATGAAGAAGTTAGTTTTCACTACCGGGGGATTTGTTGAGGAATTTATATTTTGTTTGTTCATTTTTCACTTTACGCTTTCAGGCAGTTGGAAACGATAGAGATGCGGGCGGAGCAAAACTTGGAATTGAATCGAATAACTGAAGATTACACCCAACGTTTGTCGGCGTTGGAGAAAAAATTTCAACAAGCGATTGGAGAACGGGACAATCTACGCGAGCAAGTTGAACAATTGAAGCACGAAACGGCGGGAAGGCTGTCGTCTCGTGAAATAATAACGATGAACGCGGAAAAAGATGAAGTAATCAAGGAACTTCGCACCGAGGGTGAAAAGCTTAGTAAACAGCAGTTGCAGCATAGTACCATTATCAAAAAATTACGTACCAAAGACAAGGAAAACGAGGTGTTGCTCAAGAGTCAAAAGTTAGTGGCTACTTTTACACTAGTGTTTACTTTACGTTTTTTTTTTCAATTTCTCTCTTCGTTTCTTCTGCTTAGGGAGCAATTAGAAGAACAGAGTTCTGAACTTGAAAGACTGAAGCGGTCACTTTACGCCAAGGAAGAGGTCGAGCGCAGTCAGATCGAGGCTGTACACACTCTCACGGCGAGAATTAAAAATCAAGAAGCTGAAATTCTTAAACTGCAAGAGAACTTAGACAACGCATTAAATAAGATGGAAGCCTATAAGACTAGTCTCGATGCAGCAAAAACGTTGGTTCTAGCTACTTGTACTGTACGAAGAACAATTTTTTCACCTTCAAGCTTATTTAAATCGCTGTTATTATGAATTGCAGCGATTCGTCCGACACGAAAATGAGATTAGCGGAAGCGGAAGACGAACTCAAACGAGCGTTGGAAAATGCAGGTGAATCGCTTCAACTGTCTGCTCAGGTGCAAGATTTGAAAGTCAAGTTACGTAAATCTGAAGAAGCTCACGTTAGGTTCGAACATTTGTGATATTATAATGATAGATAAGTTTGCTTCCTTCATTTTACTGGCGATGTTCAGAAAATTTATTTTCGTATCCACGTTCGATCAATTCTCAGGAGTGTCGAGAATCTGAAACGAGAGAATAACGAGCTGTTGAAACGTTTCGAAGCCGCGGAGGCTCGCAGCGAGGAGCTCTCAGAATCTGTGACCCTTGCGACGAAGCCGTTGCTGCGACAGTTGGAACAGCTTCAAGCGAGCTTCGCTCTGAAGACGAATAATTTTGCCAAGCAGGAGAAACTCATGGCGGAGATAATCGAGGAGTTGCAGACAAAATTGGAGAGCCTTGTCGCAACGGATAGATCACTGATCGAAGAGAATTTGAGCTTGAGGACCAAAGTTTCGACGCTCGAATCGCAGATTAAGCGAAAAGAGAGTGGTAAAACTGATATCGCGGAATCATTGGAGAAACTTCGATCGGAGTACGGAAACCTCGAGAAAGAAAATTCTCGGTTGGTAACAATAGAAACTCAAACGGATGATTTTCAGCAACCTATAGCAAATAAAAATTATTGATTTTTCAGTTTGAAAAAAAAAATAGAAACACTCGAACAGTCTCACGCCGAGCAGGTGAAGGAACTTAAGCGTGAAATTCAATCGCTCACTGATAAACTGTCTGTAGAAAGGGCTGCGACGGATGCGGAGAAGCGAAAGAATACTGCGATTTTGGAACAGCAGCAAAGTATCGATCAAGAGTCTCGTTTAAGCCCGACACTGAGCATAGGAAGAGACTCTATAGGCAGTGCGAGTAGCGTATGGCCGGCCGTAAGTCTATCGGATCTTTGTATCCATACTTTGTATCCATATCGTTACTAATGGATTTACCTTTTGTCTCGGCTAGTTTAACGAGTCACTGTTTGAGAGCGGCTCTGGTCGCTTTCCGAGCGTATACGACAGTCTAAGAGCCGGTGGCAACAGCACGTCCATGATGGAGAACTTGCAGGCTCAAGTTAAACAGAGAGATGGTTTGTACTGCCGCCGAATGTGTCTCCCCCTTTACCTTTTTTAAAAAGTTTCTTTTGATTTTCGTACTTCGTGACCGTTAACAGGAGAGATTCAACAACTGCAGTGGGAAATGTCTCGTCGAAACAACGAGAGGGATGCTCTGAATATGGAATTGTCGTCTCTGACCCTAAAGATCGAAGAGTTGAGCAGCAAAGTAACTGAGGTCGAGGCGCTCAATGAAAGTTTAAACGAAATACAAACGATGTACGACGCTTTGCTACAGATGTACGGTGAAAAAGTCGAGGAGACCGAAGAGCTTAGAATGGATTTGGAAGACGTTAAAGAGATGTACAAGAGTCAAATTGACCAACTTCTCAAACGGGACGCGTAAGGCGAGGCTAGAAAAAAAAAAAACAAAAGGACAGAAATGATTTTAATCGGTTCTATGTGACACAACTGAATTTTTCTGCTGTCCATCTATACCGAGAATAATTTTGTAAATAATTTCAATTATTAATATATAAATAAACCGTAATAAAGTCGATGGGGATGGTATAAACATTTTTCAAGGCAACAACGTTATTGTATTGTACAAAGTGCAAGTATAATGCTGTTGTTAAACGTAGTATTACTACTATACGGATCATATCGTATCGTCGCTCGTTCGTAGATGTTTTTTTTTCTTCTTTCTACACTATCGTGATTCCGCGGGACGTTTCTGAATTATGTAAATAATCTTGTAATATAATAAATATTATCCTAACGGGACCCAATAATAAATTGGACCACGCGGATATTGATATAAACATATACAGGAAGGATTGAAGTGATAGGAGAATGTATTGATTTTAATGTTTTGAAAAAAAAGGAAAAGTTAAATAAAAAATGTTTAAAATCTCGACGCTTGTATTTTTTCGTACTTTGTTCTTTAATGAATTGGTACCAGATTTTTTGTTTTAACAATGCTACAACTATATTATTAAACGATGATGAAACGAAGAAAAGGATAACTAACGAGTACGCGAGGTGTGTAGAGTATTAGATTACTTTCTGCATTTTTTTCCCAATGTAAATTCCATCGTTAAGAAATCGTAACTCCTAGTGTTGAAGATTAAAGAATTGTCAATTTACCACTGAAACTTATTTCCTGTTAATCAGATTTGTCGAGCTCGAACTTAATTTACATAAAACATAAAAAAAGAAAACGAATCCTCGTTAATAAACATACAGCTACTGTTGGCTACATTTTGAATGGATCCCATTAAATCCGGACACTATGTTGGGATCTCTATTTCCAATTCTGTTTCTTCAACGAAGTAAAAAAGATTTCGAACGATAGCGTGTACGCAATTTTTTTTTTGCTTACTATAACACAATAGTCCATCGATCTCGTGTCGTTTCCAGATACGAGGAGTAAACATTTGATGTTCGATTGCGCAGATAAAGATAAAGTAATGAAAATGACTTTCGGGAAAATTTAACACTACGTACATACTCGGTGAAAGGTTCTTATTAATGGTCCGAAGAATTTTCTTTTCGAAGGTTCTTATTAATGGTCCGAAGAATTTCTTTTCGTAAAAAAAAAAAAATTAAATAAAATGCATAGCCTGATTAGTACTCTGATTGAAATAAGAAGGATACGTCTTGAGACTTGTTGCTTTCGAGAGGAATAAAAACGGAGCATCGATAATTATTCGAGCTCATAGTGGGGGACGAGCGGTCATCCGATTTACACGCGGAGAGCGTCAAATATCTGTCGAGAGACGTTACTCGACGATTTCAATGTAGAAATATAACATTGCGATTGTTGTGCAATTAAGTTTACCCCTCTTATAGTCGTCAATCCCCACAAAAGCCCTTTATTGACGAATCTCGAAGTATCTCGATTGTAAATGCCGATGGTCGAATGTAATTTCCATCAGCCGAACGGAGCATCGATACCGTTCCATATCCCGCAACTACCTTACTAAATTAATCACCTGGCAGATTCCATGTTTATCCCAAAAAAGCGGGGCTCTCGGTTCTTAGGGGGTTTTTTTTAACGAATCAAAAAGCTCCATATGGTTCTGCTCGTGTTGGTTTTTTTTCTTTTTTGTGACTCAACTGTGCCTCGTTTATTTGAGAGAATCATAGAATCATTCGGGCGAAGCGAGAACCGAGTTTGATAAGCGCTCGCGACTGTGAGCTTCGTCAGCCTCTCATTGTTATAATGACGCACGGCCCATGGCGATAGAGCGTCGTATCGTCGTGTTTGTATATCGGCTTCCGATCCAATGTGATCGCTTAGGCATTTCACACCTTCGGCAAAACACACTTGGATTGTTGTTGCTGTTGCTTTTTCTCTTTCCATTGACGTTTACGACGTGACGCGCGGATTGTATAGGTACGAATTTGCTGTACCATTTTTTTTGCGAGACGAGAATCGAACCAACGACGCTTTATGCGTCAACCGTTAGTTCGTTCAGACCCACGGAGTCCAGCCCTCGTAGAGAAGGGCCAGATTATCGAAGCTCTGTGCCTCACGGATCACGTACTCCACTTGCTCCGCCGGTGTGTACTTCCTCAAGGGATTCGGATCGTAACCCTTGAGCTTACCCCGTACACGACGCCAGACATTCAACGCGTACACGTTTCTCTCTTGCACGGCTGCAAAATAAAAAAAGCTCGATTAGTACTTAATAATGTTAAGTAAGGGAAGCAAACACAATCGGAGATATCTTACCTTTGCCAGTCGTAGGATCCCTCACCAGTGGAATTCCCTTCCGGGGGCTTAGACATACGTTCGTGTCTTGTCTAACCAGCTTCTTGGCTCTCGTCTTCGTGCCGCAATCTCCACGTGTCTTGTCGATTTTCGTTCCGGGCTCGTTCGCAAATTCCAACAGTCTATCGTACAACGTATTAACGTTATTTCCTACGATCTCCAATTGCTCCTTGACTTCGATGACCCGACGAGGATCGAGATTTTCCGATTCCAACTCCTTAACAACGGCAGATATGCTCTCGGTGAACGTACGATACTCGGTCAAGAATTCGTGAAGTCCGGCGATGCTTTCCTTCTTGAGCATGGTTCTTAGCAACACCCGAACGTCGGTCATCAGCCAGTGATGTTCCATAATTATGCACTGGAGCTCG
Source organism: Listrodromus nycthemerus (assembly GCA_963978505.1). NCBI lineage: Eukaryota > Metazoa > Arthropoda > Insecta > Hymenoptera > Ichneumonidae > Listrodromus > Listrodromus nycthemerus. The sequence goes on along the minus strand of OZ021680.1, from coordinate 10,232,677 downwards.
CTGACTCTCTCTCTGAGTGTGTCCTCCGTCGATACTTTCGCAGCCTGTTTGTCTTGAAGCAATTTTTGCGTTTCCACAATAGCGTCGGATATTATTTTCTCACCTCGTCGCAGCCAATTCGCGTCAACGTTGTTGTCCAACTGCAGTAACTCGACGAGACTCTCCTCTATCACTGTCACGCTCGTTGTCAAGTTCGCCCTCAGTAGGCAGCTCTCCTCCCACTGCTTCGTTAGTTTTATGAAATTGGCGTCGTTGCTGACGCTTTCCGACGTTCTTGTCCGCAGCGCCTCGTAATGGAGTATAGAATTGCACGTGTTCACGACGACAGCCGCCAAGTTGTGCTGACGAGTGAGTTTCTCGCACGAAGTCAGTACCGCGTTATTAAAAGCGGCCATCACCTCACCGAGGGCCGGATTCGCACCCGCTGCCCATTTCAATCGCTGATCTACACTTGCCACGAGATTCTGCTGTTTCTCTCTGGCTTCTAGAACTCGGGACTGTAGACTCGATAATGTCGCAGCTGTTTTGCGAAGCTCTAACATGAAGGTCGAACGATCTGTAAATAAAATAAGAAATAACAAGCTACCATTTTTTTAACTTATTCACGTGTAAATCTATTGCTGCATGAGTACAGTTTGGGTATTTGTGCACATTTGTAAGAAATTATTTTGTAAAAAAGGGTTTGAACCCATACAATAAATAAAAGGAGTAGGATATACAATTGTCGACCATCGATAATGATAACGGTATTAATTATTGACGAAATTAAAGTAGAATACTCACTTAAAGGATTGATGGGATTCAAATTTGTGCTGACGAGGAAGCTGTCCTCGTGAAGCCAGTTGTGGGCGGTAATTTGGAGCTGCAATCTCTGGAGAGTCGCCCGAGCTACCTCGACACATTGTTGAGTCAATCTTGCCGTTTGTTTACGTCTCCAGGCGCTCTCCAGCGTGCTACACAGTGAGCTCGCTTGACCCAGTATCGGACCCGAGAAGTGTCCGTTCTTCAAACACGAATCGACCATTTTACGGCACAATTCTTCTATCGAAACCTTGCTCTCGGCACCGATGTCTCTCTGTTCGATCTCGGTCGTGACGTTTAGCCCCATTCGCTGTAACAAGAAGCACAAAGCGATCGCGAGTGTCTGCGACATGACTCCAAGTAACTGTCGAGAAACATAGTCAGCTGTGAAAGATCTAACGGGTTTGTTGAGTCTCTCGTCGTCGTAGACATTTGCCAAGCCACCTTTGTACGCCGTAGCGATGCCACGGCACATGGCAAAGGATTCGCGAATAGTTTGTAAACGCTTTATAAGAAACATATCGTCCAGCACTCGTCGGGCAGACTCGTTAAGCACGGTAGCCGCCATCTCTTTGGCGTCTCTTATCTGATCGATTTTGTTCCAACCCGGTGCTATGTCGAGACTACTGAGCATAACGACAAGAGCGTTTCCTTCCATCTGCAGCTTCTCGAAAAGACCGTTGAATCCCATCAATAGCATCTGTCCCGGAGTCAGGGATTCGTCCTGATTCAATTCCTGACTTTCCGACGGTCTCGATAGCAGTGCTTCGAATCTCATTCTTACACTGTCGACGACAGTCTGAACGATGGCGTGCGGACTCTCCATATCCATTAGTGTGAATCTCAGATGCATCTCCAGCTGTGCGACGATGTCTCCCAAAGGGACGCCTGTCGAAACTATTATCTCATCCAATTCGTTGACCATTCGCACGACGCTCGGTTCCTCGGTGACGATCGTCTTCAGTGCCTCCGGCAGTATTATCATCTGATAATTGTAATTTAACTCCTGCAATCCTTTGTAAATAGCGTCCGCGCCTCGAAGACATTTAAGGGACAGGCTAATCGGGACATCGGCCGGTTCACCGACGTTATTCTCGGACGAAGCTTCCGGCAAGAGACTAGCGAGTTGAACGATGAGAGAGGACATTAGACGCATTTCGTCCAAAAACCAATCACCTTCACGTGATGTCAAATCTACGAGACATTCGCCAGCACATTTAGCAGCTCCTTCCATCATCAAGTACCGCTTGTTTAGGGCGCAGAGAGCCGTAACGTTGACGCATTCCAAGGCCCTCTCAGCTCCATTTTCTCTGCGCAGGAAATTAGTTATTTCAAGCCTACATTCGGCATAAGCGTTCTCGATTCTGCCAAGCGCTTCGGGGCGACACTCAGTGATCATTCTCTCGTAGTGTTTCTTGAATTTTTCATTTCCCTCATTCATTATTGCCTGCATCTGATAGGCGAAGGATACAGCTTGTTGGACGCGCGGATCATTCGGCATTATTTGATCGAAGTTCGCCTCGAAACGAGTCAGGACCTCGTGGCAAGCCGCGACTGTGCCGGTGTTCAGCAGCGTGTTCGACCAGGTGTGATAGAGCACCGACCGGTGCTGCGACATCGTGCTCAACGGATAGAGACTATAGATCGCTGAATACTGACTCAAAAGGTCCAGACAGTTTCTTATCAGAATCGATTGCTGGGTGGCTAATTGTATGAGCTCGTTTTCTGACTGCTCGCACTGTACTATCGTCTGATTCTGACCGGCATTTTGCAGAAACTCCTTAACAAGATCGAATACTAAGTGTACGTCGCGCGTGGCTGACGGACTACTGACTTCAGCAAGCCATCTGCTCAATTGTCCTCCTCGCACAGCCGTCAGGGCGATCTGGAAGGAATCAAATGTTAAGAATTTTTCCATTTTTTACTTTCATGTCTACACATTTACGGTATTCGTTTACACGGGACTCACGTTGTGCATGGCTATTTGCTTTTCGCATTCTTCCATTTTCTCCTTGAGACCAGCCTTTGCCTGCTCATGGGCGTCTCGAGCTCTCTTGAAAGTAGCGTATCGTCGCCTAACAGAGTAGAGAGTGTGCGAAAGTCCAATCGCTTGAGCCTCTTTCACCAGGCGCAATTGCTGATGACGATCCTGTAGCAGGTCTTGGCAGAGTCGTGACGCGTCGGTGGCCTCCAGCCAATTAGTCAACTCTCGGGTCAACAGTGGTAATATCGCTGCCAAACGATCCCTAGGGACAACATGGATTAGTCAAGCCGTTTTAAGTATAATCATTCAATTGAGTCAAAGGAGACATTTTTACGAAAGTTCCTTCCGTAAAAATGTGAACAAAAAGGAACGTTTCGTCTGCACAAACCTGTTGGACAACCACTCGGCCCGAATTTCTGCGGCTCTAACGGCGAACATAGCTCTGGTGAGTTCTCTCTCGAGTTGTTTACGTCCGATTCCCGTGCATTTGGCCCTGGCCTGGCACGCGCCGTAGCTCGCAATTCCATTTTCGCTTCCAGCTCTCCAGTCGATCAGTGGATCGTAGACGAAAGCCTCTAACAGCGTGAGGAGCGTCTCTCTCCCACGACGCATTACCGTCAGCGTGTGCTCACACGCTAATCTGAATATACCCTGTGTGAACATACGGCAATGAGGATTAAGCACCGTGACAGGGATGTGTGTATTCGATCGTGGAGGCTACCATCAGGACTAATCCTATCGCTCTATCCTATCGGTGGGAATTCGACTGGATTCGAAAGCGTGGTGTACAAAGATACCGCGGGCGATTACGAGGTGATAACGCTTCGCGATCAAAAAGTCCCCGTATTCATTATTAGTATTTTTATCCGCCCGACCCGATAAATTTTTTGGCCAGTCGACGCCTTGACTCTTCCGCCCATTGTACTCGGATCAGCACCGTGACTCGCATCTCTCTACGGGGATTACTAACTTCTCGAACAGATGGATTGTGAAACTACGCGTTGGACCTCGAAACCCTGGACAGAACGATCTTAGTACAATTTTTCTCCTTCTATTTTTTTTTGTGCGACAAGGAAGACGTTTGTCAGAGTGAACTTGTGAAACCACCCGAACTTGAGTTCCAACGTTATGAGAGACGTGCCAGAGTCTACGGAGTCCTGTTTCAACGTGACCCATAGCCATCCTGACTATGAAGACGTCGACGGATCGGCACGGTCATTGTCGAAATATTACGTTTACTGGATCATTCTCGACGGTTTGTTATTCGTCGTCATTGTTGTGGGAAACATTCTGACCATACTGGCGGTGAGACTTAATAGTCGACTTCGCGAGGTGACATCAAACCTTTTCGTTCTCAATCTGGCGGTATCGGATCTCATGGTGGGTCTAACGTTGCCCTATCATCTGGCGTTTTATCTGGACAAGAGGCTCGGAGAGCGCGAGCTGACTTGTATACTACGCTTCGTGATGATCAATCTGGCGTGCTCGGCGAGCATTTACAATTTAATTACTATTGCCTTCGACAGATACGTGGCTGTTGTGCATCCACTGAGATACGCCAGATACGCGAACAGAACGACGGTTATGATAACAATCATTGTCGGATGGTCACAATCCATCGCTCTTGCCACCGTACCGATTTATTGGAACTGTTTCGATGGGAGCTATGCCTGCGAATTAGAAACTATTCTACCCAGGTACTTAGGCTAATGCTTATCCAATCGATACTATCGCTATCGCAAATCCTATCGCGAAACCGGTTATTAAAAATGAGGTAAAAATTACTTTGACGGGCAAAATATTGTTATCTTGATTTTTTGTTGTCACCTCAGAACAATTTAGTTCTTGCATATTCTGCGTGAATAAATTTTACTAACAAACGTTTTCACTAAGGTACGTACGATAGTAATAAAGATGTAATTTCTCCGTTAGGTACTACACAGTGGCTATTCTCTGTCCAATAATTGGCCTGATATGGCTGATTATGTTTTTACTTTACTGGAAAATTTGGAAGGCCGCGAGCACCCACGCGCGTCGCTTAAAAGACACCGGTTACGTCAACGCTGGCCTCAACGATCACAAGAGCGTGCGGGTAAGCATCGTTTCGTCAAAATAATTTCTAACTCCTTTGTACGTGATTTCATAACAAATTTTTCTACATTCCGCAGGTGGTCCTACTTGTTTTAGGCAGTTTCACGATATGCTGGCTTCCCTTTCTCATTGTCGCTTGTATGCGTATCTTCAACTTGAACCGAATCGGTACGCCGACATTGTACAAAGCCCTGTTCTCGATGGCCATGGCTAACAGCGGTGTGAACCCTATGATTTATGCTTGGAAAAACGCAAAGTTTCGCAAAACCTTTAAAAGATTGCTTAATTTTACTCCACCCGATAGAAACGAGTTCAACTCGAGCCTGAAAGACTATCTGCGAAAACAGAACGAATTGGCAATGAGTCAAACAAGCAGGCACGAGTCAGCGTAATTTGTAATCTAATTTAATATAATTAAACATAACTTTGTCAAATGTATGTACCCGCCTGTGCACCACTATTACAATACATTTTCCCCCAGATATTTATTATTACCATTGCCGTCACAAATTCTGCCACAAAGAATAATTATCTAATTCTAGTCTCGCATTATGTACATTTGGAATGTGCAAAACAAAAAAAGTACGAATTCAGAATTTACATACCTCGACTCCAGTTACCCCGAGCGCATACTTGATGTTCGGTGTCATTCTGAATGGTACTTTTTCCGGAACCCTCAAGATCTTTCCTTTTTCGAAGCACACATTGTAATCCACGTGAACAACTTCCCCTGTGTTCAGATCTACCAGTACGTTGTCCAAGTGACGATCGCCCAAACCGATTATATAACCGATTATCGACATTACAGCAACGGAGTATGAATAATTTTTTGTTGCTTGCCACCAGTTGCCGGCGTTTATGCTGTTGCACCAGATTTCCCTGCAGAGGAAAATAAAATTTACTCGTAACACACATCACACAATGTACTAAAATCATAATTTATATCATAAAATCATAACGAAAACATTGCAGTCCCGAGAGATTTACATTGTAAAAATTGTGAGTAATGTATTATTGAACTTTCCAGAGCGCAATTTCTTAATCTTTTACTCAATAGCACTCTTAATAGTATGTAATCCCATATAAACATGACCGTCAACAATAAATATGAACATTATCTAATGACCAATGACTCACTTTGCAAGGAGATCGTTGGGTGTCTCGGCCATGAGATCCGACAAAACTTGCTTGAGAACAGCGAGCGGCCACTCTTTCCTGTTCTCCAACGGTATTCCACGTTCTTTCAGTTGTGGTGCTAATTTGTTGTAAAATAAATCCGACGGTCCCATTACGCTTGAATTTCCACCTTTGCTACTGGCGATCGCGCTTTCCCTCTGCTGCCAGCGTTTGTACAGCGTAAAAAGCGGCGTAACACCGTCGACCCATTGTATGAGTCCGGATCTCGGACCCAACGGTATCACCGCATAGTGTCTCGCCCGATATACCTTCTTCGGGTCATTATTCTTCGTTATCATCGTGTTGCATATGCTCAAAAATTGCATTATCCTCTCATCGAGATGCAAATCCTCGAGGCCCTTGAAGAGATACGTGTAGACGTGACCGTCCGAACCATGAAAAACGAGCTTCTTCGGTTTAGTCTTGGTCGGCAGTATCTGAACGTTGTTATCGACCGATCTTATCGTGACGATTTTCTTGTCGACTCTCGAGACACCCGGCATTGCGATGCCAGTGTCCTTCATGCTCGCCAAAACGGGGCTGATGTCCGTCATCGAGAGGGTGTAAGCTCCTCGCTTGTTGACTCTCTGAGCCAACTTAGCCTCGAGCTGTTTCAACGGTGCGAAAGCCAGTCGTGGCCGCGCTGGGTTCTTCGGATTTTTTAGTCTCGATATGACATCCTCGATGCAGGGTCCGAACTTCTTTATGAATAATTTTTCGTGCGGTGTCTCCGGCGGTCCTGAAGTTATGGCCACGAGATTTTCCAGTATAAAAACCACGGGGGTCAGTATTATTCTGTGCTTCTCGGCGATTAACGTGTCCTTTTCCTCCTGGCCAAGCATCGCGTTTATCTGCACCTTCTCGACCTCCAGCTCAAGCTGCTCGAAACGCTTGGCCACGTCCCGGTGGTGCTGACAAAAAGTCGCCAACCAGAGTTCGTCCCACAGCAGAGTTATCCTTCGGAGTTCTTTGACGAGAATTTTAACGTTTTTAACGGAATCCTCGATACCGTTTTCAAGACAATCGTTCAATTGCGCGAAGCAGGCTTCCATGCAACTGCGCTCTTCGTCCCCTAGACAACGATCCCTTGGCGGACCGGAAATAAGCACCGAGTCTGAATTAATTTCGCCATCGGCCTCCTGATCCATTTCACCATCCAGTTCCGTTCCCGCGGAGCTCGCCTCAGTCTCTGAGACGTTGTCGGTATTATTTTCGCACTTGTCGTTGTCGTTCTCCTCGTATTCATCGTCCTCTTCGTCATCTTCGCCGAGGATCGGCTCGGTCGAGTGATCGTGGTCTGCTCGATGTGGCTCCGCAAAGACGCCGACGACCGCTGGAAATGTTATCAGATGTGGAGTGTTGACGGCGATGCGACATAACAGATCGGACACTCTTGTGCGGACGTAAGCCTCAGGATGACTCAGCCGTGAGAACAATTGAGGAATTATTTCCTTCCACGGTCCAGTTGGAGTTGTCGACAGTCCGGATTCGAGAACGTTCTGCAGTTCCTGAGCGTGCTTCACGACGAGCCGCAACAGTCTCAGTGTCGCGGTTATTGAGGCGCAGTCGTTTGTCTCTTCGTTGGCCAATCGAAGATACTTGAAATAAGCGTTGGCCGAAAGTTCGTAATATGAGTAGATTCTCTTCTGGGCCTGTCGCCATACGTCGACGAGCATCGCGAAGTGCTGGTTGCTCGCTCCGTTGAGACCTGCCACCTTCCGCAGTTGTTTCTCGATCATCTCCGAGGTATTCGCCACAGTGTTCGGCTCTATGACACCCTCGTCTTCGGGAACGCAGTTGTTCTGGCTGAGGATCCCGAGAATAACGAGAGTGTCGCTCTCGCGGATGTCCAGCGGTAGGAGAGGACGAATGGCGAGCCTGTCGGCTTCAGTGAGCTGGCCGGCTTTCGCGTCGTCAACCATCTTTCTACCCCACTTATAACACCAGCCGGCGAAGTACGACCAAGCTACCGGCAACTCCGGGCATTGGTTAACTCCTAATTGTATCAATTTGCCAATTATCATGTCAGTCAGGGGAATAAGCTCGATGGTTTTGCCGAAAAGCTTGTCCATCAGGCCGTCATTGTGCATCGCCTCGAATCTCAAAAGTTTCTCTAACTGTGGATTGTCGATTACTTCCTCGTTAGGCTGAATCCACTCGGCCATGCTAAGGAGAAGCTTCGTACCGGTTTCTCGAAGGTCCGACGACTGTTCGCCGTTCACGATGGATTCCGATATGCTCAGAGCCGTTACGCTGCAAACTTTTATCGCGTCATCGACTTTGTCCATACTGTGGAGAAGTTTCGAGATCTGCCGGAAAGCGCGCATGTTATTCGTCCTCCACTTGACTCGGACGGGATTGTAAATTATTACAGATATTATGTGGCTAAGATCAAAATTTTCTGGCAACGCTATACCACCCAGAGCTTCCTCGTTTCTTCTGAAGTACTTGACAATTTCCCGGCTAGCCAGCTTGAAGTTGCCCGCCTTACGAGCGGCTCTAATCATGTCCAGACGCAGACTCGAGATCTTATCATCTGTCGTCGAATCATCCGGGGACGCTCGGACGTGGTAATCGGACCACCAGAGTATCTCGCTGAGAGCTTTGCAGTCCGTGTCGTAGCTGCACTTGTCGATTACATCGCTGGGCAACAGTTCGAAGACGTTGGCTCTTCGAATCGATAAAAGATTACCGAGGCAGCGGGCAGAGTAGAGCACGAGCACAGAGTCCGTCATGTGTTCCGATGGAGCGTTTCTCAATCCCTCTTCCATTGTCATCGCGGCGATTTTTCTGCAGCGTTCGACTTCTTCTTTGAAAGAATCCTTTAACTCACCTGCGTTAATTCTAAGCGCGATATTCATCAGAGTGTTTGAGCACTCGGTCATTGTCGTGGCCGAACTCCAATTACCGGTAGTTTTATCATCAAGGATCGACCAGTCAGTGAGTTTTTCCAACGCGATAGCCTCGTTGCTTTCGAAATTCTTCAGACACGTGGCTTGACCGACGGTAAGGCTTTTTGGCATGTATTTTTTTAACGAAGAATTTTTTTCTATCATCAGAAGATCCGATTCGCGAAGCTTCCACGATTCCACATGCTCCCAGTCGCATGTCGCTCGATAACATTTCGTCAGGTGCTCCATGATGAAAGCTTCGGTTTCTGTCTTGGCGGTTTTTCCGGAGTCTTCCGTGGTGGACTCACTGGAGAAGGAGGAAACGAGTACCTCGTCGATCAGTTTCTCGTAGCGGTCTGCCGCGCTCTCGTAACGTCCAGCTGCCTCGTCTATCGCTGCTTTCAGCCAATCGAACTTTCGATTCTTTTCTTTTGCATATACGTAGAGACCCTGAAGTGCTTCGGTCTCGCCCAACTTTACCAACGCCGTGGCAATACACAGAGTTGCGCGCTCGAACTCCGCGCCCTGTGTGAGATCGGCGTTTATCAAGTTCTCCAATAGCCGCTGACCGTTTCTCAGCGCGCTGGTCGCCAGACCGGCGTGCAGTGAGACAACGCACAGTGCTAGCCTTATGCGATTGAGCCACTCCTTGCACGTCGACTTGTTCGTGTGAAAGAATGTTCTGACCGGCTTCGGTAAAGGCAGGAGAGCTACGGCGCAGCCTTCGGACGCGTTATGTATAACGCGCTCAAGGTGCTCGAGAAATTCGACAAACAGTCGAACTCGAGTGTGCTCATGAAAAGCGTAGTCAAGTCCGAGTTTTTCATCCCTCCCAGGTTCCTCGGACTTCGCATAAGGCCTCTGAGTCTCGCGAGCCAAGGTTTTGAGCGCGCACTCGATCGTCGTGAAAGTCTCCTGCGGTTTTCCCAAAGGCGTTCGGAGCTTGCTAATGACGCAGTGATGAGCAGCTTCCATGCCACTCCAGAAGTAGAGGAACGAACGGTTTGTCAGTCCCAACTGATGCATCTTTCCGATCGTCTCGAACTTTGAACTGTAACAATGAAACGGTGATTTACCAGTCAGTAAATAATATTTTTGTAAAGTTTCGAGAAGCGACGAATATTATTTTATTATGTTACCGGCCTTGAAACTTTCTTTGACTAAAAGATAAATACTACTTAAAGATAAATCTATTTTTATCTACTCACACGGTTGGCCAGCACAATGTGAATATTTCGGCGAGGTCTGATGCATTGAAATCGTGATCCTGTAGGAGAAATGCCATATAGGATTTCAAGTGCTGTCCCTGCATTTCACCTGTGCGATTTGCATTGCTGTTGTTGTTGTTTGTTCCACGCATATGAAGTCTCTCGGCGATTATCAACGATTCGATGGAGTAACTTTCTATCGTTCGCAGCCGCTAAGAAAAATTGAAATGGATATGAAAGTCGCAAAAAATTCAGCGACGTCGACGTACAACGACGATGCGCCTATCGTAACATACCTTTGTCTCGGATCGAAGGCATTGCCTATTTAGTATCGAAATGACGATGTTAATCGGCACTTTCGTCAACAAGTGGCTGTACTTTTGCCTCACGGTTAGATGATACGAAGTTAGATGCAACATCGCCAGTTCGACAATTCCGGTGTAAACGTACTCGGGCCAAGTCGCTCTACTGTCACCGATCAAAACCTCAAGATTTTCGCAGATAAACGTAGCAACCTTTGGATTCGTGGTGGAGCCCCGATTCAGGAGGCTCGTAACGATATTGCGACATTCCTCAGTCTTGTTCAATATACCGATGTAATTTTCAGCCTGAGCGCAGACCTCCTGGAACCATTTCGAAAGCAGGCATAACGTGCGGTCCTCAATTTTCGTTTCAAAGGCTTTGCCGATTAAATTCAGAATGATAGAGAGATGGCCGCTCGTTGGAGAGGTCGTCGGGACATCGAGGACACCCGGAAATATGTCAATTGGTCGGCAAGAGTTCGATCCCGTGATCAGATTCGAACTCGACACAAAATGATTGTATCTCGAGCAATGAGCGTAAAGCAAGTACAGGATGCTGTACTGCAGCAACGGATTCGAAGTCGACAAGCTCTGATCGTATGGCCGCAATTTCACGGCGAGTAGCTCGAGGATACTTGGTTTCAGTGCCCACATCCCTATTATCGAGTTGCTAGCGTTGGCTGAAATAAAATAGAGAAAAAAAAAATGTATATATTTCATTTTTCTACTGAACGGAGGGAAATAAAACCTTCGCATACGAGGCATGTATTTTATCTCTAATATCAACGGTGTTGATATCTTTATTCTATTTTTTTTTTCTTACCCAAATCCGAAATAGCGCGTAGCAAGAAGACGACAACCGTCTTGGCATCGGACTGTTTGTATTGCACCTCCGTAAGTGGATTTTCGGTCACGAGCTCTTGGGCATTACTCATAACTAGTCTGTAAGCGATATCGAAATCAGCGAGAATATATCTATAAGCTTCTTGCAACAGTGGAATATTTTTCAAGCCCAGCAAGCTATGATAGACGTCTAGACTCGCGTTCTGCACAGCGACCGAGTTCATGAAACGCAATCGCAGCAGAGCTGAGTTTTGTCCCAGAAGTTTGTGAACGATTTCTAGTGGCAAATTTGCTGAAACTTCCCGGATTACTTTGGAGATCGTGTGGAGCATTGACACTATAGTCTCGTCAGAAAATATGTTGACTTTCTCGAGCTGGAGATCGATGAATTTGTAGAGAAGCTGATTGTTTTTCGTGACGCGACTCTGAAGGTAACCAAGAAGAAGATAGGTACACTCGTTCGAAACGACTATAAGCTCCTCCTTCTCGTGCGACAAATCAAGCCTCTTGTTATTACCGCGTCGTCTCGAGTCTATCGATTTCAGGAAATTTATCAAATAACGCTCCTTGTCCTTCGTAGATATATTCTTTCGCTCAGCGACGATTCGAGCGTTTTTTCTATCGCACTTCTTGCCGATGTTAAGACTCTTCATTATACGAAAGAGGTTTTCCTCGTTCAAGTCGTTGTCGGCAACGCTCTTCAACAACGTATCCATACTTTTTTGCGATAGATTCAATTTTTTCATACACTCAGCCAGAGTTTCAGTGCTTTCGGCCGGAGGTGCTACGATCATGCTCGAGTCGTTTTCGCCGCTCTTCGCCTCTTTCTCGTTCAGCTCGATGGCTTTAATGACTGTTCGCAGCATCTTCAGAAGACACTCTGTCAGAAAGCTCCACTGTACAATTGGCGTCACATTTGGATTCAAATTTTCCGCGACGCTTTTCGTGACAGTATTGAAAACCGAGATCAGCGACGCAATTCTCAAAATACACTCTCGGGGTCCGGGCGACGATTCTTCACCCGGTGAACTCCGTCCCGATTCCGGCAAGCTTAGTTCCTCGTCGTAACTTTCCATGTCTTCGAGAAATTGCCCTAACAGCGTTAGGGTAAATTGCAGATCTGCTATCCAAAAATTGCGCAATCTCTGAAGACTGCGGCTAGCATAGGCGACAATGGACTTCGGTTGCGTGAAATCTATGTGCCACCCAACAAGAATGTCCACAGAGTCGCGAAAGTGGTTCGAAAATGTTTCCGGATAAGAGTCGATGACGAGCAAAATTGCATCTACGGTCGCTATTAGTAAATCCGGTCTGTCGACGTTTTCCAGCGCTGACTGCAGACGCGACATCATCGCCTGGAATTTAATAGTAAAACCATAGCTATGCGACCTTCGATTTTTTTGTTTCGTTTATATTTACCACAGAGTATTCTTTGAGTTTCGGCGCTTCAGCATCGAGCTTCAGTGTCTCTACCAAGGATCTCATCAGGAGACATTTCACCTCATCCTTACGCTCGGCCGAGTATTTGCTGAATATCCATTCAGAGTATCTGCGAAGAACAAATATTATGATTTATTTTAGTAGTATGGAAATTTTATTTTTCGCTGTCCCCTTGATCATACAGAATTACTATTAATTCATGAATTAATTTATAATTCAATTTTCGATTAGCGGAACGACGATAAGTAACGGTAGTATGGAGAATCGCAAAAAAACAAGCTAAAAATTGCGAAATTTTTAATCCTCTGGCTAAAGTCAAGAAAACAAGAATAGCTGCAATATGTCAATCGCTATATACATTTGCTTGTATCTGTGCATTTAGAAATAAAAATCAATATTATTGAGAGATTATCGAATGGTTTTATTTTTGTAGTCAAAAAGTGATCGGGGCTTTTCGTTTATTACGAGTTTCGGAATTTTCCTTGGTGTTAACAGGCCGGTTAACGGTACCTTTTGAAATCTTGATCAGCAGCGTATCCGACGTGCGCTAAGCACTTTGCGACCTGTTGCTTGGCCTCAGTGCTGGGTTCTGTGTGCAACAAATCGAGCAAGTTTTCGCATATAAATTCCAAATTGCGTCTTATAGATCGTTGATTTTCTAGCGCCAATGCGTGCTCGTGTATCTGCTTGCATAGTCCCATAAAGTGTTCGTAGTCGTCTTCTCGACACAGACGTCGTAGAAGCTTGGTAATTCTAGAATCGTCTGCAATATCTTCCATATGTTCATATGTTCAATGTATTTTCAACTTTCGAAATTTATGAAAATGGTAAAAACCATTTATTTAACAAATAGATTGCTATAAAACCCACCATTTATTCTCTTGTCGTCGTAGCATCTGCTCTGGCAGTTGTCCTGATTCTTCAGCGATTCTTGAAACTTGCCTCTCGTCGAACAATGGTACGAGGACTCTGAATTTGCATCTTTGTCAGCCGTCGTTTTCTTGAAGGCTCTACTGCCCCTCGAGCCGCCTCTGCCATTCTCGCTCGAACTACTGGAACCTCCTCTAGCCATTCGAAACTCATTTCGTCCAGCACCGCTACTTCTGCAGAAGTAATGTTACTATTACTATTTGAATCAATGGGAACAAGGTTTATCTTAACTTAACTATAAACTGGGATTACTACAAATAAACTTGTACCATGTCTTTAAGTGAACACATGTGCATGTAACATGTTCGTTAACCAATTTATTGATTCTAAGTTAATATCCAGTGTTGGTGGAGAGTTGCAGTTTTTATTTTTTTATTACCTTTCTTCTCTCATATAAATTATGAAATCCATAGATGATTGAGAATGTATACATTTTGAAAAATTGACAAATAAAAAAATATCTTTTAATTGTCCATTCCAGAGGCAATTTACCTGGGCTTGAACCTGACAAAGTTGTGATTTGTCGAATAATTTGGAGAATTGCGTTGGCAGATGACTAGGGTTCCTCGTGGCACCCCAAAATCGACAATTCCTTCGCCTTCACCCTTATCGACTTTGTCGCCTTTGACAATATCCACTCCCCTCACGTAACCCGCTGACTCCTCTCGAAGCTCCGAGCTTTCGGATCCTCGTAGCTTCGTAACAGCGTTAGCGTTCGCACAGCTATTCATCACATTACTGTACTAGTGGTCTGCATGACCAACGCTTTGTACAAGTATCACCCAATTAATCACCATCAGCTCTAACCTGAAAAAAATAATTAATCAAATGTTTTTTTTTTACGAAACACGTAATCTACAAGGTTCAAGGAAATTACTTTGCGTACGAAAATTTTTCGAAGCTTTGATAATCTGATGCTGGACAAGCACATGGACCAGTGATCGGTTACATTTGATGCAAGCAAGAAAAAAAAAACGCGTTTAAGCCTCGAAGTCACGATAAACCTGCATTTAAAATTTCTTTCTTTCGACTGAATTTAACAGGACGCCAGTTAATATTTCCCCGAGATGGGGTTAACCTGGGTGACAATGAGACGTGAGTAATAGGACTCTTAGCACAGTGGCCTATTCCACTGAGTTTATATCGCATGCATACACAATACATACGGATTAATACAAGGGTGACGCACACGAGAGTAATAATGACCGACGTGTTGGTTTTATGTTCTATACGTGCACGGACGACAGAGCGAGAGGTGTGAGAGACAGAGGACAGCTGGTCAAAATCGACAATTGGATATTTTGTATCGTAACAACAATAACCTTTTTTTCCCCCCCAGCTGAAGCCACGATATTACAACGGTTGTGTAATTTTGTTCGAATCTAAGCGAACTGGTCGTCGATTCTCAGTCGAACGAGCGAAAGATATAAAAGCGAGTATATTGCGATACGTGTTGACGCGAGAACAATCCTTGCCAATCCTTGCACAACGCGCGGCGGTTGCAATGTGTGTTGGTGAGAAAATGTTCACTGTAGTGTACCCGAGCTCGCCAGCTTTGGTAGCAAGCGAAAGACCACGCCACCGGATTAGCCGCAGCGCTACGTAGTGGTGGATGCGCATGCGCACAAGGCACGCGGCATATTCCACACTACTACTCCGCGGACTAGCTTTTACGTCGTGCAATATATCGCGTCGAGGTGAAATTCTCACCGCCAAATTTATTACGTTCACGAGATAATTAAAATATTCATGTAATTAACGTATTACCGACAAACAGCAAGATGATGCTTCTTTGTGACAATTTTGAAGGACTAGTTTTTTGCCGCGTTTTTCATCGTTTGCCTTTCGTAGACGTGTTGGAAAGATGAGAGGTTGTTTCTCTGGTATGTGAGCCAGTGCAACAGTGTATCAGCATTGGTGAAATGATAGAAACAAAACGTGCAAGTTATTCGCCTGTTTCACACTACCGTCGCAGAGCACCGACCGGCGTCGATATTATTATCACGGTTCATTGAGATATTCGTCCTTGATGAATAATCGCTATTATTTCGCTTCGGTGAACGTGTCGAAGGGACAAGGGTCTATGGGATATCGATGGCTCTGTTCTCTTTGTTATTAACGACAGCCGAATACGAGTAAAAGAGAGTGTTTCCTTTTTTTATCTCCCGAAGCTAAGTGAAGGAGAAAATGCTGCAGGATAACAAATCTGGCAGGGCGAGCTCGAACGTCGACAGGAGTGGTGGCAAAACGTTGTCGCGGAGATTAACCGGAAATGGATGTTCCAGAAGGTATTCAGTCAATCTTGTACGGAAAAAAAACCTCTGTGCACGTCCGCAACTTTAGATAAGCGCGTATCCGCACCACGACTAAACCAGCGTCTGCGATGCTCGTATTCTGATACATTTACTATGGTTTATGTCACAATGCATTTGCTTTGTGCATGTTGTCCTAAATTCACGAAATTATTCGCTTATCCCGATAAAATTTTTATCTAAAAAAGAAAAAGATTATCGAAAAATCGTCATTTTCCGTTGGAACTTGTCTGTTGATTCAGCAACAATTCTTGATCAAAATTAATAAAAATTGCTACCTTGTTCTTATAAGAACGCTGATGATTGTTTATATATGGAAAGAAATGTTTTGTTGCCGGGAAGAGAATACCGAAAAGGTTAAACTTAACCATGAACTACGAAAATGATGCAGTTAGCTTTTGCAACATAATGAATATGATACCAAAGAAGGGTTAAATGAAGAAAGTATGTTTGCTTCAAAGTGGCTGTAGGTGGCAGCGAGATCAAGCGGTCAAGTGCAACAACAACATCAGAGCCTGAGCGCAGTCGCATTGACAAGCATTATCGTCATAGCTCCGATTATCACACATCTCTTGGCGTTAGAAAAAGTTTTTTTTTTTGCGAAACAGAGGAATCGAGTTTCGTTGAGCTTAATCTCTTTCATTCTTTTTTGCGGACTCTCGTACGTTGATTAACCGCTATTGCAGTCTCAGCGCTACGCTCGCCAACAGGCAATCGACGAAACAGAAGCGAAGTTTCGTTGTCTTCTCTCGCTCCTACCGAACTTTGGAGGTTATTCTGTCGGTGAAAATATATCTTTTGACACTTGGTCCAATTTAATAAAGAACCGTGATCGACTGCAAAATTTTCGTATGTGAGGAGAAAAAAGAAGAAATTAAAAATTATCAGTCCTGATGAATTATGATCGCATTTCGATTGATCGCGGGACTCGATGACGACGCTCGGGTGCACAGAGAAACCGCCTCCTGGTGACCACAGGATTATCCTTGTTCGTCTTACGAACCATGCTTCGTTCTCGTTAAAATTTTCGTGATATGGAGTGATATGGATCATTTAAGCGTAATCGAAAACTCATCATGTAAGGAACAACATTTATTTTTTCTTCGCTCCAATTTTGGTCTCTCGTACTGCCAAACAATATCAAATCTTGATACAAATAACTTTGATTTGTAACTTTCTTCTTTTTCCATTACCAATATTAATACATTACTTTCGTAACTGTTATCGAAAAACAATTGAGTAAATGTTTAAATATAAGTACAGTATACTGGCGACGATTTTTTTGGTAACGACGTCTTAGCCAAGAATTGTAAAAAATATTAAGTCGACTCCTTCCAGAATTTGCATCTCAAATGTGTCAATTTTCGGTTTACTATTTCAAATTTTTAGGTCCGATCGGAGCTACAGCATGGGTTCAGCGACAGAGATGATGATAAATGACTTTGACGACGAGCGAACACTGGACGAGGAAGAGGCCCTGGAAGGTAGCGAAGATTCCCACAACGAATTATCCAATTTGCAGAAGGTCCAGAAAGAAGCCTTGTTCAACATATATATATATATATATATTTATATATATATATATTATTTTGTATCAATCACCCCTCATACTCCATGACAATGATTGTTGACACTGTAAAATTTGTTTGCAGGAGGGAGATATGCCATTAAAAGAGTTGCTGGCGAAGTACGGTTACAGTCAGCGTACGTCGGATAATTCCGATAATCTCGATCAAATGAGCGTCGTTCAAAGCGGCGGAGACGGGAGGCTGGCCTCTGAGAAGGGGGATAACGACGGGAACAACGAGTACGAGGACGAGGAAGCGGAGGAGACGGAGGACGAGGAGGCTGGCGACGACGACGACGAAGAGGAGGCCGAGGAGGATATCGATGAGGAGGAAGCCTCGTCCGATGACGCGGACGACGAGGAGAACGATGTTCCTGCGCGAATGAGCGGCGACAAGATATTCAAGCAACTAAGCTTGAAGGAATTCTACGTAGAGATGATAAAGATGGACGCTAAGCATATATGCATAGCTGGACCTAATGCAGTGGATGGTTTGGAGTGTGAGAACGTGGCGGGCGGGCGAGCGGATGAACACGGTGGTATCAGCGGTTGTGCGGCCGCGGAGAGCTGCGGCGAGGAGAGTGAAAGGCGCGGTCGCGGTAACGATGGTATTGGGAACAGCAACGAGAATCCTACGGGACGAAGCGGCGCAAACGGCGGAGGTGGATCGTCGAGGCTCCTGCGAAGTGTTTCGCGTCCGCAGAGCGAAGAGGAGGACGACGACTGCGACTACAGCCCCGACGAGGAGGAGTGGAAGAAGACGATAATGGTCGGTAGCGACTATCAAGCCACGATACCCGAGGGCCTGTGCAGATACGACGACGCGTTGCCTTATGAGAACGAGGACAAGATACTATGGAATCCTTGCCATATATCGGAAGGGGAGGTCGAGGAGTTTCTCGAGCGCGCCCAATTACCAAGCGTCAAAGGCAACGACATGCCGGCAGGTGGGCACGTTCGGGATGACGAGCAGGCGTTGTATCTTTTGCTTCAGTGCGGTTACAGCCTCGAGGAGGCGCTGAGAAGACGATGGATGAACGTACTGCCGCCCACGGACTCCATAAGCTTGTGGTCTGAGGAGGAGTGTCATAATTTTGAATCAGGCCTGAGAACTTACGGCAAGGATTTTCATCTTATACAGAGAAACAAGGTACGAAGACGAAGTTTTGATAACTTACAGAAAACAGAAGACTTTTTTCACATTTTACATGGATCACTAAAACGTTCGTAGGTAAGAACGAGATCGGTCGGTGAACTCGTGCAGTTCTACTACCTGTGGAAGAAGACTGAAAGACACGATATATTCACATACAAGGCACGGATGGAGAAAAAGAAGTACGCTCTACATCCCGGTATCACGTGAGTATAATAATCGTCTCGATAAAAGTTCGTTTGTTTAGACTCAACGTTGCTAGCAATTTGACGAAAAAATTTTATGAAAATGCAAGCAGGGACTATATGGATCGTTTCCTGGAGGAGCAAGAGGGAGTGCGGGACCGAAGCAGCTCGCCTAATGTTAATTGCTTGCTTTACGGTGACGCAAAGAGACAACGGAGTTCGAGCAGCACCCTCGCAAATAACCACAATGAACAAGTAACCTCGGTGGAGACATGGGACGGTGTTACCATCGACGACTCCCTCGGTGACATAAACAATGCTAATGTTAATACTAACGCGACCACCGTTGCTTCGGCAACGACTACGGCCACGACAACGACGTCGACAACGTCGGCGGCATGCAATTGGTCCTCCACAACTGCGACAACCACGGCTGCACCCAGTTCCTCGCCAATGCCGGTCACAGGCACAAATACCACGACAGACTCGTCGACGGGAACGACGAGTCTTCCTCAAACTCGTACAATTGGTGAGAACGTTCCCGCCAATCACACGCACGACGGAACCCGACAGTGCTATTCGCCAACGCCTGAAAACGTATTGTCAAATTTACCACCTTAGCGTCGAACTTATCTACATTTTCGTTCCTCAAATTTAACGGACCGATGTCGGATATCAACGCAACAGCAACAGCAGCAACATCACCAATCTACTACCTCCGCTAAAGTATCCTCAAGCGATCTAACGACATCAGCCACAAGTACACTGTCATCTTCATTCCCAACACCGTCAGCACGTCCACATCCACCGTCGCCATTAACACTATAAGGCATAATATTATTTAGCACCTCGAATTATATTTTTCTACTGTATCGTAAAACAAAAAAAAATAATAATACTATGATAATAGAATATTTAGTAGAGCAGCTTTCTTTTGAAATTTATTCTAAATACTTGCATATGTCGGAGAAATCAGCAGGTCCAACTTTTTAATCCTGACAATTCTCTTGTTCTTTTGTTTTTTATTATAAAGGTGCAGATTAATGTCCGAATTTGAATATCTTCAATGTTCTTTTTAACGTTACGGAGTTATAGCTATCAGAAATCAATAATCAGTTTTAAAGGAGGCATGAAAAAAATTACACCAAACAATGTCGAATAATAATATCCTACTCATCGTCTTTTGTACAGAAATTACACATAATTTATGATCAATGCAGGAAAAAATTGCGGTTTAAAATCATAGTAGCAAATGTTGTGGGTACGTGGATCCGAAGTACGAGTACAGTTTATATCGTTTACAAGTAAAAATTGTTTTTATTAAAGTTTTTCTTGGCCCAGGGTTCAACTATTTTTTAACTGTATTGTACTGAATCGAGTGATTCGAGCATGGATTTTAGTAATTTTCCGAGAAGCTGTAAAAATCTCACGTTCGTCGCGTCGCCTACGACGAAAGTTCCCGTAGTAACGATATCCTCGTCGAGTCTAGTTTCCCTGGACGTCGAGGTCGTGTGAAAATCTTCGGGATCATGTTGAAGTGACGAGATCGGTACCTTGGTGATCGTGGTTTCGCGACATAATCGTGC
Organism: Listrodromus nycthemerus; assembly: GCA_963978505.1. Classification (NCBI taxonomy): domain Eukaryota; kingdom Metazoa; phylum Arthropoda; class Insecta; order Hymenoptera; family Ichneumonidae; genus Listrodromus; species Listrodromus nycthemerus. Next base: position 10,212,208 of record OZ021680.1, on the reverse strand, counting down.
GGTTAGTTGAGAGGCGCAGTTGCTCGTCTCCGGTGCTTTTACGTTTCTAATCGTGTCGCTCGCGTTTACTTGAAAACCACTGCCCACGAGAGCTCCCTCGGTCGACGATTCATCAAGCATATCCGCTCGTTGCTCCAGAAAATCAAAGAAAACTCCAATCTCATTTGCGGTTTCGCGAGCAATGAGTTGTCGGTCGCGAAGCGCCAACCTCGGGCTCCTGACGCCTTCGAGGGTCTGGCAAAGAACCAACACGAAATTCACCTCGAGTGCCATTCTCGCATTGTTCTCGTTCATCGAAGCGAACCATGGGTTAGTCTCAGGTTTGTCGTTTCTACTGGGCGCCGGGCAGATCGAAGCCGACTGATCGCACTGGCCCAGCGTGTTTTGGCCATGTCCGTTGTTTTTCGACACGTGCCTACCGCTGCTGTGATGCCCGAAAGGGGTTACACGCGACAATATCGTATTCTCGCAGATTAGAGGATCGTAAGGTCTCCGCAAAAGGTGAGGATTCCCTAGTAATGGCACCGTGATATCGTGACCCGTTACGTAACTCGAGAACTCCACGCTCGAGGTCGAAGGTCTTCCGACTTGTAAAATTCTTCGAAGATCCTTTACATGGATTTTACGAGGGTTCTCCGGTGTGGCGCGTTCCCACTCGCGTTTCGCCGAATCCAAGTTGTCCCTTCTCGTTGGTCTTCTAGAAAAACCACCGCTGATACTCGCAGTAGTAGCGCCTGTTCCAGAATGTCCGATCGTGGAGAATCGGGAGAACAGCGCTTGGGAGAACAACTGCGTGGAACTTATGATCGTTCCGTATGTAAGATGTGGAGCGGAATCTATAGACATCTGAGGCGGTCCGAAGTTCATTTCAGCAAGAGGTGTATACCAAAAATCCTGGGCGTATATCGTATCAACAAGAGCATTGAGACGAGGTGAGAATCTTACAAAACACTGGGCACACCACCAATTTACGATTATCAATTTGTTGACAAGAAGACGAAGCTCCGTGCTGAGCAGCTTGTCGTCGCAAGACTGCAACTCTTCGGCGCTCTCAACGCTCACGCCGTCGATTATGAATTTTAAGATCCGCGGGCGCAGCAAGAGATTCACCGTGCTGTCATACACGAGGTACATGCATTTCTGAAACGAGAGGATAGATATTTTATACTCCGTAGGATAAAACATAGTATCAATATAACTCGAGATTATTTTTCTTGTAACTCACCATTAAACTATCGCGAACACTGGGCTGGACCGAAGCCCACAAAGTTGGGCGAACTGTTAGGGCTGATATGAGAGCAACCAGTGAGTGGACGAGGTCTGTAGCAAGATCATCGGCCGTATGCCTCAGTAGGGTGGCAACTTGCACCAGCTGATTCTCATGCGAGCCAAGAAACAGTATTATCGGCGTGATCTGTGCCGGACAGCTCGGAGCAGAATCGCCATCCTGATCCCCGCTGATATCAGCGGAGCAGCTCACAAGGCCTGTCACGAATTCTAGGCCAAGAGTGTAGAGTGACCACCAGTCACGACATCGCCATACCGTACCGTCGTCCGTGCGATCCTGCGGAAAGAAAGCCAACTCCGTTGTTAAAAAATTGATAAATTAAAGAGAAATTATAATTTACAATTTGAAAAGAAACAAGTTTATAAAATGACACAAGGTAAACAAAATTAATAAAATATGCGGTAGTAGTCTTACATCGTAGTGGGAGTCTAGCATACTGTTTCCCAAACTAGCGGGTGGCACGAGTGCGAGCCATAATTTTGCTATGGTTTCCTCGTCGTCTATGGGTCTGGGCGAAGGGCTGTAGTACGGCGACCTCGCCATCGCTCCTAATAGTTCGAATCCGGCTTTGCTGAACATCAGCGAGTGACGTTCGTGCAAGGTAGCACCGAGATAGCGCATAAGCTGGGGAATCATCTGTCGCAACTGAAGACATGTGGATTTTCGTCCAAGTCTCGTCGAATGTCTACGTTCGTCGCATCGCAGCAGTTGCGTTACCATGCTGATCGCCAGACTCGCGGGTCCGCACGCGGAATCGTCGGATCTTCCATCGGCTCTGGGGCTGGTCCCCTCGCCGCATCCCTCCTCGTCCTTGTGTTCTCTGTTGTGCCGTTGGCTTTCTTCCGCCCTGCTCTCCCCTCCTCGGCTCTGCGCGATGTCTTCCAATTTTCTCAGCTCTATGATCGAGAAGCCGCAGGTCTGTGTCAGAAGATACTCTAGACTCGCCGTGTCGTTCGCTATGGTCGATCTCACGAGCTGCGAGCAGCCAAGAAGAAGAGCTATGAGGGTTCTCCTGAGAGCAACGCCATAAACGCTGTAAGAGTGCACCATGTCCTGCATAAGTTGAACGACCTGAGCGACGAAGGATTCCGGATCGTCGACGCAGTTTAATTTCCAAGTAGTTACGCAACGGAGCGCCAGAGATGCGAGCAACATCGTTATCCTTGCGTCCACGATGTTTTGAGTCTTCTTTATCCGGACCGACAGAGAGTCCAGTGCTAATTTGGTGATAGCCTGAATCCTCGAGGGTTCTATCCGAGCAACTGCGTCGTTACCGATTCTCGCATCCGTCAGGATAACAATGAAGTTGTACCAGGCCTCGACGTTAGCTTCGTACAGAGGGGCTTCGACTTTGACAACGGAGCTCGCACCCTCCCGGTCCTCCGTCTGCGCATCCATCTCAAGTCCTGTGCCACTCGGCGATGTGGTCGCTCCATCCACGAGAATGTACTCGATTATTCTTTGCCAGTGATCGTTCTTGACGAGGAGTTTTTCGAGATTAGCGACAAAATCGTCCTCCTGCATGGACGGTGGCGAAGATTCGAAGAGCTCCAGGGTGAGAATGTCTATGAGCTGCGCGTATCCACGAGCCCGAGGAACGAGAGGTCTGAAGAGAGGTGCAAACAATTGGCTCCAAAATTTTTCTCTCTTGCGGAAGTAATTCACGAGTATCTCGTTGCGATTGTACCACATGGCTCGGAGTAGACTCATCGTGCTGTCGTACAGACGATCATAGACTATGTCCTCCTCGTCGGCGATTCGATGAAGATAGAGGTCGAGGAACCGACTGCAGCCTTCGGTGAGAAACTCATCTGCTGGCCGTGGAAATATTCTCTTTCTCTCGGCCTGATGCATTATGTTGAAAAGAGCTTCGGTGAGTCCGGGTTGACGTTCCAGGCATACGGCGACGAGTTCGAGAATTGCGACTTTCACCTCGGCCGAGCAGGTCGGCGACATGAGACGAGAGGCAAAAGTCTCGCGTATCGCGGTGCCGTCCATTCCCATGCAGACCAGTAGAGACATCGAGAAGCCTTCAGCGAATTTCTTCAGTAGCCTCACTGCCATCGCCTGCAAGGATGGACTGAACCACACATAGAGATAGTTCACTATCGTCGGTACTATGAGAAGTCCGTTGGGCATGGACGGTGAAGCGTAAAGATCTATCTCCAGCGGCGATCTCTCGTCATGGCCGAGGCCTAAGCTGTGTCGGAACATGAGCAATCGATTCACCAGGGAAAGAGCCAATTGAACGCTCCTTATGACCTTGAACCCTTTCCCGCTGAGCCAGTCCGTCTCGTTCATCATTTTACTCTGCAAATTACGCTCACCTGTTCGCACGAGTTTGAGAAGGGCGTGACGAGGCTCGAGGTACAGGAGGCTGTAAGCAACGACGAGCTGGAGCTGTTTCCTGGGTTCTCCCTTCGGAAGATTTGAATCTAGGACTCGATGTAGGCAGGACATTCCCTTGAACCACAGATCTATGCGTTCCGCCTCCGAATCAAAATACCAGAAGTCCAATTTCGGCAAAACTCCCTGTAGAAGAAACACCATACCGGGGATCTCCACAGTGCACATGGTCTCCTCGCTGTGCCTCATCACCAAGTAGTTTGAGAGAGTGTCGAGATAGGTGCTCAGAATCGGATAACGATGCTGTATGCTCTCGATACCCGAGAGCCACGAAGCTATGAGACCCCCGTCAAAAGAAACTGCACGCGCCAAGTCCTTGGTGCTCTGATAAGAGTCGTTGAATCTTGGATATACGCCCGATCGCATGCGTGACAATATTTCTTCGGGGTATTTCAGAACGAGTTTGGAGGTAACCCGACAGCAAGCTGCGACGATCTTGTAGATGCTAAGCGGCAAGACCGGATATGAAAATCTATTGATGATCTCAAGGCTCATCTCCGTGGGGATTACCATGCCGGGTGTAATATCGAGATCTGCTGACAGAAGAGCCTCAAGAAGACCGAAACCCTGATAAACATGCTCTGACAAACTCGTCGACGGATCACTGACATACGTTATACCACCGCCCGCCTGAGCGAACAGTTGCTCGATTTTGTGATGAAAAGCATCTCCGTATCTCGAACTCGTACGCCATATCACAACTTCAGTTTCAGCTCCGACCTCCAGCACTGTACGATCACAATTTTCGTCAATTGTGAATTCGTTCCTGTGCATCGTACACTCATTCTTGTAGGGACGAACTGACTGTCGACTGGGAGGGTAATTGTTGCCTCGATGCCTTGGCAGTTCCAAGGTCACGGATTCGAGCCGTTCCAGAGCTGAAGCAATCTGAAATTCAGAAAATAATTCCCATGGTCAGATTACAGATGGAAATTCAAATTTCCGGTTCCTAAATTCCATAATCGATTACGAGTATTGACAATTGTTACCTTCTCGGCACTGGATTTCGATGCGCTGGCTAGTCCCGTGGCAATGAGCGTCAACGGCTCGAATCTGTGCGGGAAGAGTGCAACAGCTCGGTTGTAAAAGGGCCACAGTCCGTCATCTTGTCCCCTGTCTTTCCAGAACGCAGCGGCGATTTCCGGATACCTAACAGTCGATCCAACAGCCTCGAATATACCATTGAAACCGCTGATCTTACTATCATCGACGAACGAACAAAGCAACGTGAGAAGATTGTACACGCTGCTCCGCACGACTCTCGCGTATTTCGTCTCTTCACGAATCATCTCGCTGTCCATGAGAGCTTGCAATTGTCGAAAGACGTCAAGCTGAATGGCTCGCACACCAAAGGGTCTGAACTGATTGAGAGTCTCAGCGTTGTCGGGCTCGATCGCGTAATTCACCAACATCCAAGCGAGCAGCAACGGGCCGTCCTCAATCGAACTGTCCCGCGCGCACTTGTGCTGAAGCGTGTCCTGCATAATGACTCGTAGGTCCTTTATCCATTCGTCCATGCCCGCGTGTTTCGTTGCATCGAGACACACAACCAAAAGCGCCGCTCTTGAGTGTCTTATCTCCTCCAATTTCTTCGCGATTAACTCTTTGTCCTCGTGACTCGTCGTACTGACGAGACGACGAGGCTCACCGCATACGCTCCCGTAGATTGCGTCGAACTCACTCGCGGTTGGATGAGACTCATCGACTATGACTGTGAGCACATGCAGCAACTCGCGTGTTTCCACGAGGCTGCTATTGTACAAACGACGAAGATGATCCTCGTCGAAGAGACCCTCTCTAGTAGGTGGACTTATGAACTTCAAGCTCTCTATCTGCTTTCTGATGGATATCGCGAGATCGCTCGGCGACACGCAGTGAAGAAATTTCTCGAACTGACGACCGTGCGGATGCTTCTCGTTGTCTCTGTACTCTGTAATTATCTTCAGGCACTTAATCAGCGTTATTCTCTCGAAGTAATAAAATGTCCATATGTCCTCTATCAAGTTTCTCATCGAAGTCACGTCTGTCAGCTGAGAGGCAAACGTTTCTGCGCAATTTCTGTACTCATAGAGCATGAAGTTGCAAGTAAGGTCCCAGGCTATTGCAGCGTCGAGGTTCTGCAAGCAGAAAGTAGCCGTTACAACGATGCCAAATGTGGTTTTTATTTTTCATAAAGAAACACAATTATAAAAGTGTAAATTGAAAACATGAGGTATACAAAAAATTGGGTACACATAATACACAATAGAAAACATTTTTTGAGAAAAAACAAGATCAAATATTTTGGAGCTGGGTGAATACACAAAGTACTAAAAGTATGTATTGAAGTAATGACCACTTAAAGTAGTAGGCACTGAGTAGAATTTGAGTAGTGACGCCTTTAGAACTGAAAGAATTGAAGTGCAAACATTCCGTGTACGGGGTACCGACTCGGTACTCGATACTTCAATACATATTTCACATAGTGTATATTCCCAGTTTAATAATGGTGCAAAGTATATAGAGATGAAGATTGACTGAGACGCCTGGCCTCAGATAGATGAGTAGAATAGTTTGGTACGACAAATGACAAACATACAGATTATCAAGCGATATGATGAGCTAAGTCTCGACTACACTTTGATAGAGAACAGATATCTGACAGTTTATTTCCAAGATAAATAATAGTGATTGATTTAATAATACCAGCCCCAAAACAAACGTGCCTGTTATTAATTTTGCTTGGTTGTAATAATATGTACATATTATTATAAAGGGAAGCAAAGCCGGGTGAATAAAAAATACAGTAAAAGGTTTGATTGTTTTCGTCAACTTGAAATTGACTCACGAGAAGACGCGCCAATTTGCCTATGAGATCGTACATCCGAGGCGGCGGATTCGTCTTCAGGACTTTCCGCAGTGATGCCTCGCTGTAACTCTTGAAGAAATTTATTCCTTGCTTCAACAGATGTGTGGCATCTTTTATCTCATCAACGACGAGGGCTTTGTCGCAGCGGCTTGTTGTGCCGCATATCACAGACCATAAGCCCTTGCAGTAGCTGAAATTATTATTATTTCGTAGTGAAAATTTAAAGTCAACAATGTAATAGAGTAACAATTGATGGAGTGAGAGGTGAGGTTATATATACTCACGGCAAATCCCCGATCGCTTCTACTTGCTGCATCTTGCTGCGTTTTGTTCTTATACTACATTCAATACAAATTAAATTATCTTTTTCTTCAGTACACGTAACGAACTCTCTGACAAATTTTTATTACGAATTAATTCCGAAAGACTTGCGGGTCGGATTTTGAGGTTCCGATAGTTTGAGATCCCGCGTCCGGTGCGCACTGGTGCGCACTGAATGCACGCACACCATCCAAGCAACTGATACGTATTGAATTCAGAATCATATAGGTATACAACTGCGGAAACAGTGTTCTTTTACGGCCCTTCTCTTTTAAGTTGAGACAAAAATTGGATGTACACATCGCCAGTAGTTTTTATTTATTCTTGTAGCTGCAACGTTGCAAATCCAGGGAATTGAACATAATTTACATAATCCGGTTACTCATATCTAGTTATTATTGGGTAGCTTCTAAAACTTGTTACGATATGAAAAATATGACCTTGAACTTAGAAAGTAGTTTTCTACACGCGCCTGATAATCGTGCACACGTTTAGTCGGTACACTTTCCATTCAATCATTTTGACTCGTGCACCTAGTACTCTCGAGATCCCGCGTTGAAACAGCGAATACACTCTAATCCACGTGACCGGGTCAATCAATTCTGTTTCTGTTCACTCGTCGATCATAAAATCAACGTTAATAATTGAAGAAGTACTACTCAACATTTTGTATTTATAAACCATATGAGTTTTTCGTAGAACCTACCAAAGCGCTCAAGTCATTGACATACGTTACTGAGCTTCTTCACAAGAGCTCCAGTGGCGCAATTGGTTAGCGCACGGTACTTATAAGACAGTGTTCGTGAGCAATGCCGGGGTTGTGAGTTCGAGCCTCACCTGGAGCATTATTTTTTACTTGTGCGGCCTGTTGTATATACGCTTAGTGTCATTGAGAAAAAAATGATTACTCGTTGTCGAATAAGGCAGGCAGAACAAATAACAGCATATTTGATGGCTGCAGATTTTATGCGAAGTTCTGCACGACGTAACTCCGTTTCGTTACCAGCAACATGGTAAGATTTGACTTCCAGTTTCCTGTTGATTCGGTCACGAATCGTACAGTGCACAAGCCGTGTGGCTTTAGACCGCGGCAACTATTGTTTCGGCTTTCCAAAAGTTACGAAGGGAATAATAAATGGCTTGTAATAGTAGCTTGGGAGCTTAAGTAGGATATCTACGGTATCTACCGTGATAAAAAAGCCGACACTTATAGAACTCCGTACGGAGGACTTTCGAGTTTCCACTCTACACGCTTAACCTCAATGGTTGAATGAGTATAATTACTCGTTACGTGAGAAGTACAACAGTAGAAAGCCGTGACCAGTGTATAGAACAACAACGTTGTTCCAGGACCAAGGAAAGAGCACCGAAACCCATCCAGAAGGGTATATCAAATATCTTGACGAATCTTACACATTCTGTGAGACTGCACGCGAGATATCGAGACTGGATATATTGGACAACGTGTCGTCAGGCGGGAGCTGCGTATTGAAGGAAACTCTGCAATCTTACAATGGTCAATTCAGAACGACGTGAGTTTCCTTTTTGAAATATTTCCTCGATGATTTATCTCTTCCGAAAATATTCATAAAAATGTACATTCTTGTAAATATAAATGTTCTGTTTTCATCTCATTGTAACATTATGAAAATTGCCGGCATCATTCACGGTGAAGAATCCATCGTTACCCGTGCTAAATCGCCGATAAAAACGGCACGAATATTGTAACATACGAATGTAGTACACAGTGCCGTTATGGAGAAATATTTGGCAGAGCCAGTTACGGAGGTAAGTCGCCGAGCCTCGTACAAATGCCGGTAGGCGACGAACCTCGTCACAAATGGAATATGCGATAGATTGCCTCTGTCGTAGGAAAGCGCTGATAATACCGCCGATCGTTGGCACGCAAAGACTCGGTGAAATTTTCTTACAATATTCTTGCAGCTAACCGTATATTTTTTAAGGTTACCGGTATCGTAACCACAGTAAGATACATACAAAGCCTCTCAAAATAACCACCGAAACGACTTCTTTGTTCGCCATTTGAATCTTAAAAAAATATTCGCTACAAAAACCCACGGAAGGAGGAAAAACGATTATCTCCGGCGTTTACGATTAGAAGGATGTTTCATGTGAAGCATGCTCAATCGTAAAAAGATAATCTCTTATCGTCACGAAATTGTAAACACTTGAACATTAGCTACCCATCGAATGATCCGCACAGTGCGATCTTGTGAGGATCGCACAGATTGCATATCGATAAACGGAAAAATAGTCGAGCTACTATCCCCTCCCATTGTCTCCGGGAACGCGCGCAGTTGGCTTAGCATTCAAGTCGGACTCAAGGTCAAGCTATCACTTTTCTCGTTACGTCAGGAGCGCGCGTATCACGCCATACACGATTATTAACTCGAGTAAACCACATTAATGACCACGCGTCCGAGAAATACACGCGGATATCGGTTATCTTAATTCACAGTAGCATTGTATATGTAGCATCGCATGTATTATGTAGTTTATCGGACGCACCGGTGCGATACTCTCTTTTGTCGCGTTCGACTTCCGCCTAAGGTCAAATTGTATTGCCAACATTAAAACTGAAGCCTCTCGTACGTCGCGAAAGCGAAAACCCTGTTCTTTATACGGTGAATTAAAAAAATCCCTACGACGATTAGTCGAGATTGCAATTGGACGGGATAAATTGCACAACCAATCGGATTACAATTTCTTTACACTATCTTCTCTGTCGATTACTGACCCGTAATTTAACGAGGATCGTCACTCTAACGACACGTGACGAAAATAATTCAATCGGATGACGATTGAACGCATTTTTTTTTTGGCTTTCTTTCGTTGGATAATAAAAATTTGTATTAGTATAGAAATTTGTAAAAAGAACACTTAATCGATTTTAATAGTTTTTTTTTTTTTTTTTTTTTTTTTAATTTGGTTCCAGATTAAAAAGATGTTATTTTCGACGAATGAAGTCACCGCTTGTAACTATGTACATCGGTTAGGGTATTTATGCGAATATTACAGTTTTGGGTCACCTTTATCCCGGGGCTGTCGTCACAAGAACCAATTACAGTCAGTTACTTTGCCTGGAAAACGAGCGATCGAGTTTACGATCGACAACGCAATCGTCTCGAGGATGTTGAAACCACAGGTTGAAATACTGCAGGCTGTGCGAAACGTATGATTAAAAATCAGCAGCATCGTTCAAACGAGCTATGCAATGAACCATCTTTCACACTTGACCCTCAACGCTCTATGAATATTTAGATTTATTCAACATAGATTTTATCAGATCTATATTTAAAAAATAATGAATAAATAAAAATGAATTTTTTATTCCGTATCGATGTCGCAGTTCTTTTGTTTCGGATTCTTGTTGCGCAACCGATTGACGTAATATGCATTGTAGATGTTTTCGAAATCGAAAGTGCTAGCACGATGATTTTTGTTTTGTTCCCTTTAAAATTTTCTTAGTGAGACGAATTTTTGAGGCCCGATGAATGGCAGAAGCTGTTTTCGTTATACTCGTATCGGTTTCCGAATCTCCCATTTAAAGTCGCATGCCCGTGGTAGATACCACGGACTTCTTCAATAGTATTCTCTTGATAAGTTCTTTTGCTGTCGGTGTTCGCACGGATTCCATACTCGGTCGTTTGTCACATTATGTCATCGACAATCACCAACAATCATTGCCACTACTTGATACTACAGCGTCCACTATTTTTTTTTCAGTATCTTCAGTGTCTTTCCGAGTGACACGCTAAAAATAACATTTTTCATACGCAAAAAAAAATAAGATCACTGAGTGTACAAAAAAAAAACCTGAGTCGCTGCGGTGATGTGAATGAGATTCTTTAATATCAGTAATAATTTGAAACGTTTTTTCCTTTTTTTCTTTTTTTTTCTTTCTGATATTGTTTTCGAATATAAGTCTCTCAGGTATCTCTTATCTTTTTGGAAGACACCTGCTGAGACGATTTCCATTCTGTCCAAAGAAAATCGAAGTGGATTAAATTTAATTAGCACGCTGACCAGTATTACGTTTATTGCAGCAGTGCGTGAATTATCTATGTTGCATTTGAGTTATTCGATTGAAGTATACTCGAGATCGGTTTCCGAATCTCCCATTTAAAGTCGCATGTCCGTGGTAGATACCACGGACTTCTTCAATGGTATTCTCTTGATAAGTTCTTTTGCTGTCGGTGTTCGCACGGATTCCATACTCGGTCGTTTGTCACATTATGTCATCGACAATCACCAACAATCATTGCCACTACTTGATACTACAGCGTCCACTATTTTTTTTCAGTGTCTTCAGTGTCTTTCCGAGTGACACGCGAAAATAACATTTTTCATACGCAAAAAAATACAAAAGATCACTGAGTGTACAAAAAAAAAAACCTGAGTCGCTGCGGTGATGTGAATGAGATTCTTTAATATCAGTAATAATTTGAAACTTTTTTCCTTCTTTTCTTTTTTTTTTCTTTCAGATATTGTTTTCGAATATAAGTCTCTCAGGTATCTCTTATGTTTTTGGAAGACACCTGCTGAGACGATTTCCATTCTGTCCAAAGAAAATCGAAGTGGATTAAATTTAATTAGCACGCTGACCAGTATTAGGTTTATTGCAGCAATGCGTGAATTATTTATGTTGCATTTGAGTTATTCGATTGAAGTAAAACGACAAAAAATCTCAACGAACGTGGCTGCCGTGACATCAACGGTTCTTCAAATATTCGCTGAGAATTGATATCGTCGTACAAGGAAAGCCTTAAACGACACCCAGGCAGTGACGTCACAACATGGTAATTGCGAGAGATAGGTAAACGCAAGCACCTCGAGTTGTTGGAGTCTACCAGCGCCGTTAGTTATCCTTAATGATCATAACATCCGAGCTCTTTCATCCGATCAAAATTAATTTGAAAATAAAAAAAAATCATAGTAATATCAAGAATTGACCTGAGGCGAACGTTTTTTTTATAAATTTTTCTCTTGACCTTAACTTTCGCAGTAATTTGATAGAACATAATTTAATCATGTAGAGGAAAAATATAAAGATTCCGCAATAGAAACCATGACTAATGTCTTTTAAAAAAATTAATCGGCACGCTCGAAGCCATGAGAAAACATTTCTTCTTTTAAATTGTATTGCTCCCTCTTAATTCCCCTTCACAGTCACGTATACGTGCGTAATACCGGCTCGATTCGATTGATGCGTAATTATTCGTCGTCAGCACGATAAATAATTAAAAGTTTTCGAAAGGAAACAAGAGAAAAAGGGGGAGGGGGGGGGGGGTGGGAACGTTGCGTGCTTGTACCGATCAAAGTTTTGTGTACGTCTTTCTCTCTAATACTGTAGAATTCTGTTGAATGTGTTACGTGTATAGGGAACTGTCGGACTCGTCGCGCGACCGGCGACGTGCGTCGATCGCTTCTATTCGATCATACGACTGTTCGCGCTTTCTCAGTGCGATATCGATACGCTCGGCACTAGCATCGATTGCTTTGAATTGTGTTTAAAGTGAAGCTTCAAAAATTACTGTATACATTTTTTTATCAACCGATCCATCCACGGCATCGCTATGTTGAGTGAGTGTGGGCAAACGATCAGTTGGCCAATTTTTGTATTTACAATAATAAACGTTGAATATAAATTAGATACATTAAGTGACGTTGTGAGTTCGGTAGCTATCATTGTAAACAGCTTATAGTGGACAACCCGGATTTTGGAGATGGGTGAAAAAACAAATATATATATGTATATAAATTAATATGCTTAGTCGTGCACTTTAAACGCGTCCGAAATTGCAAAAGAGTATTTTTGCGAGTATAATTGTCGGTATATTTTTTTCACCTGGATAGACCTATGGAAAGTTTATTTTTAATTATTACTGTAGCTAATCTACGATACCCATTTATATGAGTATTTTATGGCCTTGAATAAATTTTCAGGAGCGTCGACGGAGGAGAGCCTGATGCTCATCAGGCAATCCTTGACATCCGAGGAAATGGATCATATGGAAGGAACCCACTTTGATGGTCAGGTTCCTCACGTGTTCGTCACTCTCGGAGCATCGGTAAGTAAAAAAAAATGGTAAGTCATTAAATCGAAACGTTAATTCTTGATGTATCATATTGGCTTTATTTTCAGGGTGATCTAGCAAAAAAAAAGATTTACCCGACTCTGTGGTGGCTCTTCAGGGACAATCTCCTCCCGAAAACGACAGCCTTCTTCGGATACGCCAGGAGCAAGATGACCATTGGTCAGCTGCGTCAGCAGTGCGACAAGTGGATGAATGTCAAACCCGGCCAGGAGGCCAAGTACGAGGAATTTTGGAAGCTGAATTATTACAACTCGGGAACTTATGATTCAAGCGCTGATTTCGAGAGGCTGAACAGTGAGCTAAAGAAACATGAGAACGGAGCGGCAGCCAACCGATTGTTTTACCTCGCTCTGCCGCCGACTGTTTTTCAACCCGTTACCGTTCACATAAGGGAGAGCTGCATGGGTGACAAGTGCGTAGAAGCATTTTTTTTTTAATGTGCAAAGCATCCTAGATTAATCCGATACCTCGAAACTTATCCTGCTTGCATTGTTGATTTTTAGTTCTACTGTTCAGCCTGGTTTACACTTTTATTTAATCATTTATGGTTTTTTTCCCCTTCTGCGATTTATCTAAGAGGATGGACGAGGATTATCATAGAAAAACCATTTGGTCGTGATGCTATTACGTCCCAGAATCTTACCGATCATCTCGCTTCGCTCTTCACAGAGGAGCAGATTTATCGAATCGACCATTATCTTGGAAAGGAGATGGTGCAGAATTTGATGACCCTCAGATTCGGCAATAGAATATTCGGACCTACGTGGAACAGAGACAGCATCGCCGCAGTCCGCATTACTTTCAGGGAACCCTTCGGCACTCAAGGCAGAGGCGGATACTTCGACGAGTTTGGGATTATAAGGGACGTCATGCAAAATCATTTATTGCAAATTCTTTCCCTCGTTGCTATGGAGAAACCAGCGTCTTGTCATCCTGATGATATCAGGTATACTGCGTTATATTTACATACGCTGAATTTCTAATACATCATTTTCTATATGACACTCGGTGTTAAAATAAAAGTTTTTTTTAACTCTCTGCATATATTAAACTTCCATTTTCAACTTCATGAAATAAAATTTCGTACGATACACGTGCGATTAAACTTCTTCTGATGAGTGTGATTTTAACACTTGTAGCACTGCTGTAGTAAATTACTATTATGTCAGTGGTGCAAAAATTGCAGTTTTATGCATGCGAATCGTGCCTCATTTTCGCACGATGCTTAATAAAGTTTTGTACAATATTCGTGCGAACAATGCTTTCGTGCTTTCCATGACTCGTGAGACACTTGCCTTTGGCTCAAGCTGCAAACTCGCTTTTGCCAATAATGTAAGATTTTTTACCGTATTTTTTTATTTTTATAATTATCGTAAAACAGAAACGAGAAAGTGAAGGTGCTGAAGTCCATGAATCCTGTAGAGCTGGACGATGTCGTTCTGGGTCAATACGTCGGCGATCCGGACTCCGACGATCCAGAGGCTCGATTGGGCTACCTGGACGACTCCACAGTACCGCCCAACTCAAACACTCCGACATTCGCCCAAGCAGTCATGCGGATAAACAACGAACGATGGGACGGTGTACCGTTTATCCTCAAGTGTGGAAAAGGTGAGTCGACGAACCGAATAAAGCCTCACAATCGTACCAGTCGCGGGACGGAACGATGAATTATTGATCACTTGCTATTTCTTCGTAGCCCTGAATGAGCGTAAGGCCGAGGTTCGAATTCAATATCGCGATGTGCCCGGTGATATATTCGACGGAAAAGCGAAAAGAAACGAATTGGTTATTCGCGTACAGCCTGGCGAGGCATTGTATGTAAAGATGATGACAAAAACACCCGGTATCACTTTCGACATGGAGGAAACCGAGCTCGACCTCACTTACGGTCGTCGATACAAAGTAAATTTTCTTTGACGTTTTTTTTTCTGTAGCAATTTGTTTTTTCTTTCGCACTAACGACGCGGTTTTTATCATTTAGGATCTGAAACTACCGGACGCTTACGAGAGATTGATTCTCGATGTATTCTGCGGCTCCCAAATGCACTTTGTACGCAGTGACGAGTTATCCGAAGCTTGGAGACTGTTTACGCCGCTACTTCATCGTATAGAAAATGAGCAAATCCAGCCGATACCTTACAAGTAATTCCAAGAAAAAGAGAATTTTATTCGAATAAGTTTCTCCTATTTTGTATATGATTGTAACTCTTTTCCTGTTTGTTTTTTTGTAGGTATAAATCGCGTGGACCACAAGAAGCCGACGAAATGGCGAAGCGAAACGATTTTGTCTACTACGGATCGTACAAGTGGGTCAGACATCAGTGACCCGCAACCAGGAGTTAAGAAAATCGCTCGGAACAGTAGCATTCCACTGTCTACAACATTTTTTTGATCACAAATCGCATTCCGCGAGAATACCACGTTTTTGTGTGTTCTGCCGTTCAAATATTTATTATATAATAATTAATAGCGAATGCGTTCTTGCAATCAGAAAGAATGTCGAGCCACGAACGTCGTGTCTATCGATCGTCATCAATAATGTAAAATTATCTACAAGATAATGGGAAGCAGATTTTTTAAAGGTCTTTCGCATATCTGAACGTATTTTATGGAATAGCAAGAGTATTTTTTCGGGTTTTTCTCCAGAAAAGTGAAGAAAAAAAATTTCATAGATATCTTTTTATACAACTTATTCAATTACCAATGATTATCGGTATGATACTAGTTCCATGATTTATTGATTAAATGACGAGTCAACGGTTAGTTCCTCTCGAATACTGCACTGTACAATTGAAATAATATTGATAAACTTTATAATCGACAAACATCTAAAATTCATCTACGGGTCGTGTATGAAAACAATATCTGTTGATCTTACAAGCTGTTGAATATTATTTAAATTTATCATTATAACTATATAAACTGTAAATTGGTTTTTCTTGTACTCGATTAATTACTACTTGATTCAAATTCGTCGATTCTTCAACTTATCCTGTTGCAAGACAACAAAAATTAAAAAAGATTAATACTCCGGAAAGATTATGCAAAACAATGATTGATAATCCTCTCATCAATTCGTAGGGTCACTCCCGAGTAAATATAAAAAGTTCTTGCCCCACAAACGAGAACGTCAACGTCTTCCAGCCAGAAGCTACACCATCGTGACTGTACCATTAATAACAATGCTTAGTAATGAGTTTTTTTTATCTTTCCTCCGTCTCACTGTATACCTATCAATTATTTTTATATATATATTACACACATAACTTCCGGGGGGGGAAAAAAAAGTTATTCGACGAATTTAGATCTCACAGTTTTTCGATTCCAGTAATTTATCCCAGTCTATTGTTGTTTGGAAAACTTCTTGCTGCAACCAGAGCTCGTAGTGCTGTTTGAATTCGTCAGTCAATTCGACGTTGGCACCGAGGACGGAAGTTACCGACGTGTCGACGGGCTCCAATTGCTCGTCTCTGTTCGTTATCAGATATCGGCGATTGTTGAACTGATCTACGTAGGCTCGCAACGCGCATTCTTCCACTTGAAAGTCCCAGGGCTTCGCCTCCAGATCTAGTGAAAATCAAATTCATATTTGTGTCATTACCATTCGTAGTCGTTGAATATTTCATTTTTTGAGATATTACCGTACCATTTCCATATGCCCAGTCGTCGTTTAAACGATGACGAACTTTTGCATAAATGACGCTGATGGTCTTCATGTTAGTTTTCCTCCACTGACGTCCGAGATACTTGGTCTGCATCTTTAAGAGTTTCAGCACGTACAGCTGCATCATCGCGTGTCTGACTTTCAGGCTACGCTTCAATATCGGCGCAGATTTGAAAACTACTAGCATCTGTCGAAATTGTTATGTATTAGAAACGTCTGTACCATAGCGAACAAATTAAGTAGTCGAAGAGTCGTTACCATTATTCGGCTATGTTTCCATTTAGTCAATTTATTAAGAATTCGTAGAAGATTTATGCAAGAAAATACATTTCTCCATGAGTAAGTTTGACTGTCGCCTATCTCGAGGCTCTCTATCGTTAGTTCTGGCTGATCGCCGATCACACAGATAGGGAAATCAAGAAGGGGGATCCTGCAAAATCATTTGCACTTAAAGTCAGTTATGACCGATTCGGTTATAAAATTTGCTGTGTATATTTGGGATATACTTACACATTTTTAGCTTCGATGTACGCTAGGATGTTCTGATTCAGAAACTTGAGTACAAGCGGTATACAATTTGCGAAAACCAGATGCTGGGACATGAATTCAAACTGGTAAATGTGATTGAGCTTGAGATGCTTTAGGAGCAGCAGGAGAATGGCCGATACGGCCTTAACGATTATCTCTTTGTGACGATTAACGTCTATGCCAAGTTTCATTGATTGCAAAACGGTCATTCTGTAGATGTTGAAAATTAAAGACAATCGATAAGAGTCCATCAATCTAAACAGCTAAAGCGATGGAGAAGATTTTCAGTACTCACGGCATCTCCTCGGGCAATACGTCCGCGAGAATATTGATGCTGTCGGTTTTGGCTTTACTCGTTGGTGCAGCTGCAAGAAGAATCTTCAGAAGTGCGATCATGTATTGCGGAAGATTCGACAGAATAGCTTGATACAAAATTTCCGTCGGTGTCTGCCGAAGTGGCGGTTCCGGTGTGCTCATTGGATTTCTAGCAATCTCTTCCTCCTTCTGTATCTGAACTTCCGCCAATGATGTGTACATGTGCTGAAATTTCATGAATAAGCAAACGCGATTAGTATTGGGATCAGGTACGACCATTTATGGAGTAAAATATGTTTATCGTTGCGAGTACTTCGGGACACGCACTCGTTTCAAAGTGTTGACTCCTTCGTGAATCGGTTGCGGCAGGCCAGCCAGAGTCTGACTATCGTTGTCCAGTTTGTAACCGACAAATTTCAATCTCGACACTTCGAGAAAGGTGTCAACATCTTTCTGTCTGACCTTCGGAGTCCACGGTAAACCCTTGCCCCTCGTCGGTGGCGGAGTCGTCGGTCTCGGCTGCTGCTGGCTGTTTTGATCGTCGTAGTACGATTGATAAGTTCCCAACGCTGGTTGATCCATGAACACAGTCATTTCGCCTTCACCCTCATTGCCTCCGTTACCACCACCGCTTCCTCCACTACCCTCTACTCCCTCCAGCTCCATTGCCATGCCAGGCTCGTCCAGTGAACTTTGTTTTATTAAAACTTGCTACATGCAAAAAAAAAAAAAATTGAAATAAAATTCTTACAAATATTACTCGCAAAGTTTTACATATCAATAACTCCGCAACTACTGACTCGTCGAAAAGGTCGGTTGTTTCTTTTCTGATTCTGCGTCTCAAGCAAATCCGCCGCGCTCGACGGCGGCGAGCTCGCTCTCATCGTTCTGGCCGTCTCTATCGTGTCCTCCTGCTGCGTATCGAGATGAGCCTCGTCGCGATATAGTTTCTTTAATCGCCTGAGCTCGTCTATACCACCGAGAGACACGAGAATGAGTTTCCACAGAAGCAAAAGGACTTTCTTCATTGGAAAGTGAGGCGCAGAACCACTGCAGAAACATGTCACCATACCGAGTAACTTGACAATTAACAGCTCTTGGGCGTAGGGATTCACTGCACGGAAACAATAACAATATCAGCGGTTGTCACGTGAAAATGATTCTCAATTACTCTGTATCATTCAAATTAATCACTCTAATCTCTGAATGCACTAACCAAGCTCTTCCTTAAATGATTCAATATTTTCCTTGTAGATGCTGGTCTCAAAATTTATTGTTTCCTCCCTCATCACTTCCGTGATAATGTACAGTACTGACAATATGACACGGAGGTCAACGGAGTCTGCCAGACTAACTGCCAATTTTCTCATTGCCGAGGTAGCGGCAGTATTGTTTCTGTGGATAATTTTTTTCCATTCCTTAATAAATAAATAGAGTTGACACAAAAAAAAAAAAAATAACAGTATTTAAAAAAAAATGAAAAAATGTTTCAACGATTCAGCAACAAAAAACTGCCCAAAGTGCAATATTTATTCGACCAAGAAAACTCACTCAATTTCGATGTTGAGCAATTCAACAAACGCCGGAAAGACCCCGGCTTCATAGAGAAGCATTACGTTAGTTTTTGTCCAATCCTGTTGCTCCTTATCAGACTGGACCTCCGCCCAACAACCCTGTGCCAGATAGAGAATACACCTCGCTGCCTTCATTCTCAGATTCTTATTCGATACTTCCAATTGGTCCAGCAGCTTGTTTATCACAGATTTTTGCTTGGATCTTGTAAAACTCTGCCAGGCAGCCCGAAGCTTGTAACTTTCCATCTGATCTTCAAACGCCTATAAAAATGTTTTTTTCGTTTTTCAAACATACATTTTTTCGTTCATTTATACACCTGGACCCAAGCTTACTTTGAGATTGAGCTGCAATTCGTATTGTTCCGTGTAGCTGTATAATTCGGCGATCTCGTTGACATGAGTGTCCGTGTCGTCGTAGATGAAGTCGAGGTCCGTACACTCCTGTCCATCCTGACGAGGGTCAGAGTGGTCAATAAAAAAAATTTAGCGTTTACATTGTTACAGATCGCCGGAGAAATTGCTTGAAATGCATGAATGAATATCGGTCGGAGCTGTCAAAAAACTTTCTCGGATAAAGACCCCGACACGGACGATCGGCCGCGCGAGCTGTAAACACTGATACGGGCAAATTGTGATAAAAATATTTAAAAACTAAAAAAATACTCGTCTACAAAACGTACATCGGAGTCCTGTCTCTGACGATGAAATACATCGTGTAATTTCGGTACACCGCGCTTGCCGTTTCCATTGGCATCCATCGTCAGGCCCTCGCCATTTGCATTGAGCAGGGGTCGCTGATAGTAACTGTCGTCCCCCATAGAATAATTTGGTATCCGTTTCTTTGTGTGTTTTTTTTCTCTACGACTTAAAATTAAATTATCAAACACGATTGAATGTTCGCGATAGCTGTTAAAAGTCTAGGTTACTCGCGAGCACGTCAATGAGGCACAAGCGTCTCTCGACCGTAATGACACGAGGAACATCACTGCGATCGTACGGGACCGACGAGAGGACGAGCGCCGAGATTCTGCGCGCGCGATACGTCGTTCCACACTAGGCTGAAACTACATTGACGTCTGCGTGGGCATGTGTGGTCATAATGATAATTGAAAGGCTGCTCGATTGCGCCCAAACGGCGCACATATTACCTCTGGCATTTCTTTTTTTAACCCTCTTAATGTCATCGAGGTAATTGGAAAGGTCGCGATGGACGTAACGAATGAAAGAGACGGGAGGCAAATGACTCGGAAATGAAAAGATAATTAAAATTAACACGTACGATATATCAGCGCTGCTATGAATAATACATCGGAAAATATGACGGGATCTACGTCGAATGTAGAAGATTATCGTACGTTTTTGATTCAGCTATAAGTTGTATAGAGATTAACAAAACAAAATTGCTTGTATCTTTCCTTTCCTTTCCTTTCTTATGCTGCTTCAAATTTGTTCCATCGTGTTTTAAACATCTTTCTCGTGTATCTAGTTATGGGTATGCTCTCAGTGACTGACGAATTATCGCGTAGCAAGAAGCTTAACGGGAGCAAAAGACAATGCCGGAAAAAACGCGTCGAGGATATTCCAAAGAAATCGTTACCCATTATAGAAAGAACTGAGAAAGGTAGGAAGCTAATTGATCAGGTTAAGTGCCGAATCGCAGGAATGAATACATTTTTTTCTTCTTTCGCAGAAATTTCACCGGGAGTGAAACAGTACACGATGAAAATAATCGAAGAAAATCCTTGCAACGGTACGCGCGCTCAAAAACACACGTCTTACGTTCTCAACGAGAAGACGGGTACACTGATTACCGTCGATAGAACGGATATGACCGTAGGCCAAGATAAGCGCGATAAAAATTCTCTCTGATGTGCCTAAGAAACCGTAATGATTAATTAATAAACAAAATAAACAAATCTTGAGATGAACTTTTTGTATGCACCGAGAAATGAAGTTGTATATCTATCGTCGGTATAATAGAAACCTGTCTTACTGCGTCGAGATGTCGCGAATCCTTGTTTCTTACTGCGGGGATGCTTGGCATTTCGGTATTCCACAACACATTGAGTCGTGGCTGTCGACCCGCAACCCACACCACCACTAACATTGTTGCTGTTGTAACGCGGGTTCTCTTTCTGCCAGTGCGGGTTTTACGGCTGTTTCTCACTCTCATTTGCATGACGTTAGCTATCGAAAAGTATACTTTTGTGACGTTTATTTTCCGTGTTTAGTACGGAAAATACGACGTTCAATAAAGATGCCGAAGAGGAAGAATCAGGCACTCATCGACTCGGACAGTAGCGGAAGCGTCGTCGACAGTGGTTCGGACTTGGAGAATGTAAGAATACATTATAACCTTCGTGAAAAAACACTGGCATCGCCGATGACCATTGGCAAAACGCATTTTTTGCATTAAACACGATTTAATTGCGCCCAATTGCGGGGCTCTTCAGAGCAAGTTCTTGATAACGCTGCATAGTCCTGTTTCCCTCCAAAATCCGGACTCTCCGCGCTGTAGTATCTTCGTTTTTCACGAAAATTTTGCAAATAAACGAACATGTTTTTTTTTTTACCAGGATCTTCTATCGTTGGCTAAGAAGAAGAAAGGAGAGTCTCGCGATGACTCCCAGTCTAACGAGGATCGTGGACATTCAAGGAAGGACTTCAAGGATGCTGATTCCGATACCTCTGAGTCAGACGACGATTGGAATGCCAAAGCTGGGAAAACCAAGAAGAAGAAGGTGCCGAACAAGAGGAACAAGAGAAAAGTCACTCGATCTAGTTCCGAGGATAGCGAAAGTGACAAGGAATCGGCTAAACCTTCAGAACCCGAAGAAGGTTAATGTTTTTTCTACAACTCTTAGACTGATTAGATTTTTCTATAGGATTTCCAGATATGGTTTCTGATTCAAAAATACTAGCACCATCGCTATGATTCATGGGCATTAAGTTTCTGTCAAGCAAAAAAAAATATGCATTTTCCTATGAATTTTTTAAAAATAAGCTGAACAATAATACTAATTCGTTGTCTTGACTATCAGGCGAAGTATCGGATTCTGATGGGAGTGTCTCGGAATCGAGCCAGGAAGAGTTCAATGACGGCTACGATGAAAATCTTATGGGAGACGCAGAGGATCAGGCGCGTCTGGCTCAGATGACTGAAAAGGAGCGTGAGCAGGAGATATACAAGCGCATAGAACAGCGTGAGATAAAGAAGACAAGATTCGAGATAGAGAAAAAATTGCGTACAGCAAAGAAGCAGGAATTGCGGAAGCAGAAAGAGTCGAAGAAACGAGAGAAAGGTGCGGGAAGCAACGGAAGCACAGAGGAGAAAAGTTTTGAAAGAGCGCCAGATCCGAAGGAGCGAAGTAAGGACAGAAAGAAGACAATAGAAGAAAAACAGGACAAAAAGTCGCACGCGATGCTACAGCTAAAAGCGCGGCGGGAAGAGAGAAAAGAAAGGGAGGAGAAGGAGAAACAAAGAATCGAGCTGCAGCAGCAGCAATCCAAGGATATGGAGGAAGAGGAGCTAGAGGGAGACCACAAGGGTGGCAACAAGACAAAATTGAAAGCCTCGGATATTTACTCAGATGACAGCGGTTCCTCGGACAGTGGCGAGGAGGAAGAGGAAGAAGACGACGAGGAGAAACAGCAGTCGCAACAAGAGAAGCAGCAGAGCCAAGCGGCGAAGGCGACAACGAACCGAAGATCGTCATCGAGCGACAGTAGAAACTCCGATTCCGAGGCGGACGATAAATCGGTATCGAGCAGTAAGAACAAACCGAGAAAGCTCGTGTACGTTAGCAACAAGGAGGATCTCAACAAAGTTCGACTGTCGAGACACAAAATGGAACGTTTCGTTCACTTGCCCTTCTTTGACAGAGTCGTGCAGGGTTGTTTTGTGAGGATCGGCATTGGTAACAACAACGGAAAGCCGGTTTACCGCGTGGCCGAGATAAGCGGTGTATGCGAGACGGGAAAGATTTATCAGCTCGGTGGCACAAGAACGAACAAAGGACTGAAGCTAAGACACGGCGCTCAGGAGCGCGTGTTCAGGCTTGAATTTGTTTCCAATCAAGAATTCACGGAGTCCGAGTTTTTCAAGTGGAAAGAGACCTGCGCCCTTCAGGGCATATCCATGCCGACTTTCGAGGAGATAGATCAGAAGCTGAAGGACATAAAAGAAGCTATGGTCTACGAATTCAAGGAGGAAGATATAGAGAAAATTGTGCAGGAGAAGGGGAGGTTTAAGCAAAATCCTTATAATTATGCGATGAAGAAGGCCCAACTGATGCGTGAGCGAGACGCGGCGAACTGTCGTGGTGACGACGAGACGGCATCGAGACTGAATCTCCAGCTGGGCGAGCTTGAGGAACGCGCTTCGGAACTGGACAAAATGCGCACCGCCACTATATCGAGCATATCTTACATAAACGATCGAAATCGCAAGAAGAACGTTGAGGAAGCGGAGAAGGCTATAATGGCAGAGATAAAAGCGAACAAGGGAAAGAAAATCGACGATCCGTTTACGAGACGAAGCACGAAACCTCGAATGGTTTACAAACCGGACGAGGACGAGGCTGACGTCGCGCTGCCGACGATCGAAGGCAGACCGGTGCCACTTGTTATCGGAGACAACTTGCCGAGCAGTAACGACAAGGAGAATGGTCAAGAGTCGAAGAAGAAACAAAGCACCGAGGATCTATTCAACGCTCACGATTTCGACATTACGATAGATTTAGAAGTACCAATTCCAAGTAAGTTCCATTCGAGGATTTATTCGTCGCGGTATTAGACCAATTATTTTACGTATTTCGTTAATCAATTCTTTCTCTTCTAGGCAATCCTGTCAGTGTTTTACCGAAACCTGTTAGCAATATAAAGGACACAGGACCCCGACGATCATTGAACTTGGAAGATTACAAGAAGAAACGGGGTCTTATCTAACGTCCTTCGCTCTTCCCCCATATACACACTACTACTCTCTTATTCTGTCCTATCTACTTGACCACCTCAAATGTGGGGTTGATAAAAGAAACAAAGTGGCGACGATTATTTTACCTTAAGCGATGTCGTCGCGACCTCGAATATAAAACCCAGTTATTTATAAACAAACTCTCGTACTCAGTACGAGTGCAAGCTATCTGTTGAAAAATCATGACTTTCCATAACATTCATTTTAATTAACATCACGGCAGTTCTATTATCTATATGTTACCATGAGATAATATATCGGTAATAAACATAAGGCGAATTAGCATGTCGAGACCATTTATTCTGTGTGAATGATCTCGTGCGAATCGAACCCTCGTACTTTTTTTCTTACGGATTATAGGTACGTTTTTTTATAGTATGAAGATTTTTTTTTGTTTTAATCAAATTCTACTGGTGCGACATTGTTCTTGGTTTGCCACTGCCGAAGCATGTACATACTGAAATAAATGCAGACGCAACCGCTCAAGTTTCGCTTGCAATATGTGGGAATTCGTGAAATTCACGAAATTATTGTTGAAAATTTTTATCGATCGCTGCTTTTGATCGAAGCGTAGATTGCGCGAGACGAATTAGTCACAATTAAAATTTGTTCGAAGCGTAAATTGGGTGTGAAAAATTAGTTGCAACTAAAACTTGTTTCCCATCTCCGTTGTAACATTGTGTTTTCGTGATTCAAAATTCGCAATCGATGTGTAATTTGCCGTTTGCTTCAAGTATTTTGTAAACTATATTTTGCTGAGAAATGCTCATCCCAGTAATGTCTCATCTACAATAGTTAGACTGAATAAGATAAATAAAAAAAATTAGTACGTTAATATTGTTGATAAGAGAGAGAGAACAAAACAATTAGGACTAGGACTGGTACCTATTCAGCGATGACAGTATTACGCAATCTGTTATCCGTATACCGAATATTGTATTCCGTTTCGGTGTAGTGGAATTACATTACTGAAATGTAAAGATCATGTGAGAAAATCTCGAGATAACCGTGCATTTGTTGTAACAACGAAATTACAATTGTATGAAAGTATAATGCCGATACTCTTGCGTACTCTTATGCTAGCATCTAACGATACTGAAGAACGTGATACTCGGACGGTAACGACGAGTTCCGGAAACGAATCGTATTAGTCTATTCGATGAGAATATATACGCGTTCCATCTTGTATCAGTATGGAATGCGTTCATTTATTATTTTACAAACGTACCGTATTGTACATATTGACTCGTAGATATAAATTATGAGGGTATTTTCCATCGAAGGGCGAGCAAAAAAAAACTGTATATCTATTATTAAATGCGCTATGTACGGGATGGTCACATAAATACGATCGAAAATTAATTAATGTGTCTTGGTATTACTAATTAATGGTTTTCAAAACTATATATACTATGCCTGATTGTATCTAAGGGAATAACAATGACTAATCCCCCAAAGTACAGGTAAACAAATCAAGGGAAATAAGGGTCCGATGGGGGTTATGCGCAGAGGCTTTTGCGCATAGCTATAGTCGCGGCAAATCGGCCGTTAGGCGTGGCCGCCATAGTTGTGTAGAATGAGCACAACTCGTAGTAACTCGTTCAATTTGTATTCGACATTCTCTTCTCGATAAAAAATGCATCGTCAAAAATCATGAAAATCTGAGTGTATAAAGAGGAATAAACGTCTGACGTTCGATCGTATTCAAACGCCGAAAGTTTTTCATAAAAAGCTGACACGCATCGTTATATACTTTTCGTTTGTTTAGGGTGCGGTTTGAGGTTCGGTAATTGAAACTCGTTGACGATCAGTATTTTCAAGCTTCAGTTAGTTTCTCATTTTATTTTCGATCTGTGACAAAATGACGATTTTAAAATCGTGCTGGTCGCCGTGCATATGGACGAACAGTGTAAAAACCGGGAGTCGAGCGATCGCTATCTATACCATGGTAAGTTGAACACGGGTTAATTTTCGCCTATTTTGACGAATCAATCGTTTATTTATTTTTGTTGTTTCTTCAGGCCATCAGCATTGTTATGATCACATTTCTATGCTACGATATGAATGGTGGTGACTCTACCCAACTGTACAATCCTCTCTTCGAAACTGACATCAGATTGTGTATGTATTTACATTTTAAACTTGTAGCTCCTTATGTTTACAGTTGTCTCATTTTTTTTTTAACCCAACAGCAATGCAAGTAGTCGGAGGACTCTCCATAGTGTTTTTCTTGGTGCTCATCTTCAGCGCAGGTTTGATGATGCATGGAATTCATGAAAATGTTAGAGGATGGATGCTTCCCTGGCTAACGATGTGGGGCATTGTTTGCGCATTCCAATTGGTATTTGGACTGTGGCTACTCGGAGGATACTACATTTATGTAAGATTTTCCAGATTTTCAATCTGTATGCATTACTTTGGATTGTCAAATTTGTTATCGCTTTGGTTTTTTATTCTAGCTGCAATTGGTCTTTGCCACTCTCTGTAACTGGCTCTGGATGGGCTACAATGTGAGTACAACAATATTTATAATTCAAATGTGAAATGACAGAATGAAATATGGTACCGCGAGCAAATAATGAAATTTTTCCTGACGACGGCTGGTAGGAATGCGTGAAACTTTTTCTTCTTTCGGTTACCGGAATATCTGACTTAAAGGAGGAGCGGTGGTTCCAAAGTAACAGCATAGATTATCGGATCTTACTACGTGATTGTCTATTGTATATATAGCTTTGGTTGCAAAGTCTGCCATTTTTGGTTTTTTTGTAAAGGTTCAATTGTTTTATAATTATCCTATGTTATCCCTTTGTTAGCAATTCATTGAAACGTTTATTGTTTTTCTTCGTGATCGTCGCCTTTTTGCCTTCTCCCCGATCTCGTTACTAGTTCTGTTCGGGAAAAATCGTACATGGGCGTGTTTGGCAGCCTTCTCTTCCAACGGTCGTTAAATTTTTTAGCTAGTCCATTCGCGTATCGAATCTGTTTAGCTGTGCGGTCGTTGACACTTTACATGCGAGGCTTCGCCCTATTCCTTCAAGAATGTGTCCTTGCAACAGAAGAGTACAATAAGTTTAAAAGTTTACAACATGGATTAATTTCTTTTACAGATCTACTGCTGGCTGTGCGTTTTCAGCATGTACAGAGTATTTGCGATAGCTCAGTCTCCGCACATCGAACTGTTGTGGCCATGAGATCGTCTAGCTTTTTTTTTCTTCTTCATTTTGTAACTCGACTAGATATTTCCAAGGTACTTCCGTCGATTAGGCAAGTCGTTTGAACTAAGACTGGAATGGAACTAGGATAGTAGTATATTCTATTTTTTACCAGAGATAACTCATTCTACTAAGTGCCTTGATGTTTCGTACTGCTTCACAGTCGGATTGTTAAAATGCGCTTCATCACAACAGAGTATTCGTGTTTGTATAATCAAATGACCGAAGACTGAATATGGTCTTTTTAATCAGACGTCCGTCCAAACTCGGTCAACGAAACACGCGATTTTTTTATACTCGCAAGTAGGGTATAATATTTGATACATATATGTGTATATCTATTATTTTTTATATGCTGAATTTTTATAACGCACAGTAATGAAACAGTTTGCATCATAGTCGATAGTTGTCGCAGCAAAGCTGGAAGCTTTATCGTGAAAAGTTACAATTCTAAAGTACAATTTGACATTACGAAAGATAAATATAAAAAACTTTGTAGTTTTTATAAGTCCATTATGATAGTATTTTCAACGAATGTGGGTATAAATCTCAAAGTACTGCCTTAAAACATCGTTCTTATAGTATATACAAACTTTGTTTATGACGAAACCCAATATTTGGTAATAAACAATCAGATGTATGAAACAACTCCCATTGTTCGAAAATAATTTGCAGCATACCATACACTTAAGTCCATGTGAAACTAACCCCGTCGGTAACGAAAACTATAATTCATTTCGTCGAAAGATTTTTGTTACCCACCGATCCCGGTTCGAGGAAAGTTTCCTATTCTCTTGATAATAAAAGTAGAGCTCGTTGGATAATTTGACGATAAAGCATGAACCCTCTGCCGATAACAAAATTAAAATTCTGTGGTTTGCCGACTGCCAGTATGAGTGTTGAAGTGACAAAAAAACAATGTTGTCAGTAGTCGGTTAATATCTCCCCGTATTGCTGAACCGCTTTATAAAATAACATCGATAGAAGTTTTTAAAAAATTATCAATTTGTTTGCGACTTTGTTCCACTTCCGGTTTCGTTTCGAAAGTGAAATTCCAATATTCTCACACTATGTTACTCCCTTTCCGAGATGATGAATTGCAGGGAAAATAAAATTATTACAATGCTTTCCCACGCTTCTATTTTCCCAACTGCGATTAACCTCGTGCTCCGCGTGGAGTCTGTGCGCTCGTAGTGAAATTAGATAATAAACGTTAGAGGTCCTCGAGGGTCCGTGGTACCCGCAGTTCTGATCCACTTGGAGAGTGAACGTCGTGGAAATTGGATATGTAAACCGAACCCTCTCACAGCTGCACACTCCGTACGCCCCGGACAAACGTATACAAAATAACATATGAAACGGTAGCACGAACTTGTGTAATTTGTCGTGAACAAATGACACCAAAGACATTGCCAGGTTCCAACAGAATTGTGTATCGAATCGATACTATCATGAGGCTAATAGTAAAAAATTGGCAGTCGAAATTGATCCATTCTTGCTGTAGCTTCCCGTATATGAAATTGGCTCGCGTAATTCACCGGCGCCAATTTATTATAAGAAACTGAAAGCGAGTGAGGAGTCTCAGCGATGCTGTTTCCCTGGTGCATACTCTCGCCTTGTCCTGTTTTATGTCTCTCCCTCAGATCTCGTCAACTAATTATCCCCTTGTAATTATAAGCGTTCGCGTCGATAACACTCGCCAATGTTTATAGTCAGCGACGCACGCCGCTATCGTCTTATGTGTCGATGATACTTTCACTTTTCGCGCAAGCATTTATTATTGCCAGTTCCACGCTCGTAAATTTGATGCTCCTCGATGGCTACGCCAAGTCAACAATCTTGTCCTTTTTTTTTGAAGATCATGCTTCGTGAGGTTGCGGACATCCATCATAATATTGCAAATAGAAGAAGAACGACTTTTCGGAGCCGGCACTGGGTGAACGATGCCTCGAGTTGATCATCCTTGGCTTCTCTTCTGCGCCGATGTTTGGGCGATGGAACGTTAACACCGTGAAAGTTATCAGCGGCAGTGGCGAGTCACCGATATCGTGCTACCTCCTGAGCTGCGGTTGTTATACTTGGGGGGGGGGGATCCACGAAGGATGTACGAGCTAAGCGTCGGATGCAGGTAGCACGACTTCCGCCAGCTAGCTTCTGATAACGCGCCTTCTTCAGCGCACCAGCCGCTGCCGTTCCAACAGACCGCGACCGGCTATGGGGAAGCTCCGATAAGAACGATAAGCGGAACCGTGAGTCAGGGCATGAAGGCAATCGCGAACTTTCACCGCTCATCGGCTTGTAAAGAAGAAGAAGAAGAAACAAACAAACAAAAAAGTATGAATGGTACGTTAATGCAGCTCGCGATAGCAAACGCACTGGCGAGAAGCCCGTTAGAGATATCGAGGCGTATCTTCAGTCTCGAGATCTCAATCTATTTATACGGCCTGTGTTTGACAAAATTTTAAACTTTTTCTACTTGTTATTTTTTAGGCCTTTCATGGGTGATTCATCGTTCACATGAGTGAGTTTTCGAGGAGCCTTTAGAAAAAAATATCTTGCGGGATAGAAGCTCGCGTTGCCAGCGTGGGGGTAAATATAATATTGGTCGATAAAACAATTTTTACGGAGACTTTGCGCGTCGAAATATAATGGCAGGATGTAATGTTGGGAAGAACAGTACATTTTTTTGGGCTCGGTCGTTTATTCGCCCCTTGTCAGTTTCATGAAGAAAGAAACTTCAAGGTTTGTCGTCCTGACAACGGCTACCGCTGTACAGCAATTATCTACATATTCGTCCCGATAACTTTTAACTCAGAGGGGTTGGGTTGTCCACGTAACCGTGCTTTAGCCGTGCCAAAGAAAACATTTGCGCGAATTATATGCTCCTGGTACGAAAGGTTTAAATATAGATTCGAAGCTCCCGAGGGATTTTCAACGTCGATCGATTCGTCCTACTCGTTCTCCGTATCTCGAGAGGGCAAACACACTCCCGATCCTCGAAACGCACTACCTTTTTTTCTCTCGTATTACCGTTGGAACGATACGAAAAAAATACTGAATACACTTCCTTCTTCCTTCTCTTGCATTATGTTTTGTCATTGGTCAAGCGATATGCAAAGTCGGCGTTCGAGATGCTCGCATGTATGAATATTATTGCGCCTGTGCGAAACAGCATTGGTATATCTACGCTTTCTACTTGCGTTCATTCGGTATGCATACTTCTGCTTCTCTCCGTACTACTATGAGCAAAACCATATTAGTGCATCCTGCCGATGCATAAATATCGCCGCGTCTCTCCCGGTCCCATATTAGTTGCAGCGCGGGCACGCAGTCCACCTATCTCGTTTATTATATACGGTTATCCGTAGTCGCGCCCATTGATTGGAATACGGAATACCGAATCTATATACTGTGCGAAACGGTCGGCCAAGCCCCTACTGGATAAACTGCCTATTGTATGATTAATGTTGTTGCGAATATCGAGAAGGCCCCACCTGCGAATCGACGATAGTTCGATTTCACCTAGACTTCCGATGCGCAATGAAAAGAAAAATGTTATTTGTCTGGGCATTTTATTTTACTACGGAAAACAAATGTGTTTATTATACCGGACTACAGAATGTGCCAAGTAGTTGTTAATTGAAGTTGATGCTATTGCATAACGTTCAAGGGTCTTCGTTGGTCGATAGGATGCAGCTCGTTAAACTCTTTAATTTTTTGCGATCCGTGAAGGTTTTTTTTATATAACACAAACAAATAGTTTTATCTACGCGGTTTCATCGTGGGGAAAAAGTGTACTAAAACAATTCGTTCAATTGTGCTTGAGTTAGTCGCAATTACATCGCTTCGCAGCGTCGAGCGGGTTTCGCCATGTTGTCACTTGATAGCGCAATTAGTGAGAAAGTCCGCGGTAGTGTCATCGACTCGCAAAAAAACATGAGGCAAGCGTGCGAAACGCACGTTTCACGAGAGTTCTCTTTGGAAATAATTCATTTTTCGATTATGACGTGGTTAAGGAGTTATACTTCCCCTTAGAAGATCTCTCACGGGTGAAGATTTTTCCCACGAATGTGTTCTTCAAGACATCCAGCGTCAAACAATGAAACCGCTCTTTCGAGTAAAGAATATGAGAAAGAATTCCGGGCAGCGTGGAGACCCTTCTGAAAGAATTATATTCAAAAGTATTCATACATATCAAAAGCATTTTTCTCAACGATATTCCAGTCTTATGAGGAATATAATATAAATTTTTTATATAACATAATATTATGTAAGACAAGAAACAGATTAAGTAGAAAAATAGATTTCCTCAACGTACCAAAGTATTAATTTACAAGAAAAATGCATAATTTTGTATCCGACGTTCGTTCATCGAACGCCAAATTTTCTAATTTAATTCGTATTCTCAAATCTACCGTGAACACTTTTTTAATCCAATTATTTTCTTTTCAAGGAATATAATCCACTTCACGGCCTGTTAGTGACCCGTTTGCCCACGACTTACCGAGTGGACGCAAATGCG
Organism: Listrodromus nycthemerus; assembly: GCA_963978505.1. Lineage (NCBI taxonomy): Eukaryota > Metazoa > Arthropoda > Insecta > Hymenoptera > Ichneumonidae > Listrodromus > Listrodromus nycthemerus. The sequence goes on along the minus strand of OZ021680.1, from coordinate 10,180,433 downwards.
TGTGGCCGAGATCGATTCAGAGGATTTCCGGAGCGGAAGCCATCCTTTATCTTCGTGGATTATCGAGACGAAATACAGCCGTGGAAGTCTCTCTCCCTTCGGTAGATAAGTAGTCTCTTTGTGTCTATATCGAAGAGGGGATTTCTCTACTTGCAACTGCTCTCTATCGCTTCCTCACGAGGAAGATTGATGAACGTCGGATCAGATTGAATATGTTAAAATGAGAGCGCATTACCGATCTACATGTATGCTAAATAGAGCGAACGGTAGAGAGACGATTGTTGAGGATCTCGATCCTGACTCGGAGTTCTTCTCGGGGCCTCTGACAGTACTCGAATGTACACGCTTACCTGACAAGCGGACCACTACCGCGAACGTTACTGCCATTCTCCAGTCGGTGATGCCTTCCCGTCAAGCAGATTGCATATAGTCCGACATCGCGACTTAACCAACTCCCTCTGTAACGTCTTTTCGGGTTCTTATTCTTGCATCCAATTCTTCATCACTTTGGTCAAATAAGAAAAGTATAAAAAATATTATTTATCTGTTTCGTCAGAATAACGTGAGTTTCTGTCGTACAAAATTCAATCTATAATTTATATCTTTTTTGGAATCCATTTTTGCGAAAGACCTCTTTACACATAAATTATACTCGGTGAATCGAAAACATGAGAAATAGAATATTTGAACACATGCATAAGACGTACGACATTTGACGGGAAAAAATAAAATATATATGTATCTATTTTGTGTAAACAAGGTAACACACAAAATGAGCCGGCGAAACATAATTTCTACTTCATATACAAACTGCAATCGGATCTGAAACATGACAACAAGTATTCGAGAAGGCGATTAGACTTCTTTTATCTTGATCGGGCATTAATTCGTTTTTTTTTTAAATTGTATCTCCATTAATTATAATAATCAAACTGCCTCGATAATGGATTGTCGACTAATCGTGCAAGCCGTACTATATCTCTCCTTGTGACAGTGCGACGGATATAATGTCTTCCGATGCAAGACCAAGTCCATGTAAAGGCTCCGCAATATCTCTAAATAATTAATATCTCCGTTAGTTAGTTTTATATCTATATTAAATTCATCCGTTTCTTGGCGTACATTGAGTAACCGTTTTGCTGACGTCTCAATGTAGCCTCCGGTGGTCAGAGAACCGACTGGACCACCCAGTTGCTACTCTTCCTACATACGCCAAACCTGAATTCCTCAACGAACGAGATGGAAAAAAGAATTAAAAGTCAAATAAAAGCGTTGGTCGGGTATCTCTACCAGTAAATCAATTTCAATTTTTCATTCTTCGGACATCCTTCTCGTGGCGGTAAAATTTTACGATTATTCAAGGCGAAGCAATCTTTCAACAGTTTTTTTCTATTAAATTTTAGCATTGAGGCACCATATTAAGATTTCAATCTTATCGAGATAACAAATGATTCGAATTCTTGACAAGATAAAAAAAATTTACAGAACTACTCTCGTCGTGGTATAAATTCGGCTATCCAACCAAACTGTGACGCACGGAATTTCTTGTCGATTGGAGCTCCCCAGAATTCCCCCGGTCCATTAATCCGATAAAATATTTCTTTACACTGTTGGAGTTTTATCCATAGTGTGAAAGCAGCGTGGTCACTGCAGCTGAGGATTCGAGAGCCTCTCGAGAAGGTCCAAGATCTCTCACTATACCCCAAGAATATTTTTCCTTGTCGTTGCGCTCTCATGAATATTAACATAAGCCTTTTATTTATCAGTGAAATGAAAGTGCCCGGTCGAGTCAGGGTCGAATGTGCTCTGTAATAATTACCACGTCTATTTATACATACGCATAACGTTCATGATTTAGTTGAACTCGTTGCTGCCAGATTAAGCCTCGTGGTTAAAAACATTATTGACTCTAATCGTCGGGCTGATCCCTTCGATATCTCTATTGCTCGACGGGCGACTGTAAAATGTACGAGGTAGAAAAAATGTGGACGAAAACAAACTAATGTAAATATACTTCCAGTAGGTGACTGCATGCCGGACCACGCGGAGCGAGCAGCTTGGATCGGCATCTGTGGCTCGGATGACATCATTCCATCTTGCGAAGATATAAAATATTTCTTGCTACACGCAGTGTTCTATCTACTTCGGTATGCGACCGGCAAGAGAGACTCGTTGAATCGAGAGACGCTTGAATGCAGTGACGATTATATCAATGAAATACACAGCCTGGTCTCTCTTCCAATGCAGTTTACACATCGAACGCGCTGAAGAGATTACGTCACGAACACAAAACGTTACGACTCACCGCTTGCATTGGATACGAAGAATCATTTTGCCATTCGTGACCGAAACGGATAAGGCCTGAGATCACAGATCACGATGTTACACGAAATAAGTCTCTCGCCGGTCAGCACCGAAGTTCGGTAAAATTGGGATGTTCAATCCGCGACAAGGCAGCCCGGATTTTCCTTCTTAGCGATTGATGAACTAGCGCCGAAATTTTTGTCACAGGGTGCAGTCAGTCGTGACGTACGCGACTGAAAACTTGGCTGGAAACTTGTTTACGAGATCAAAAGGAATCGCTTTCGTCACCCCGTGCTTACGACGCGAGGAGTCAAGTGGTCTCTCGTTGCCGCAATTACAGAGAAGGAAACGAAATGGGCCAGCAGACGTATCTCATAATCGGTCTACTCGGTGAAACCATCTGAGAAGCAGAAAGTCCGACGGGCGAATGTTTTACCCGAGCTCTCGGAGACGGAGACGCCGGAGTTTGTCCTATTTCCGCGTTCCGGAAGGGAATCTCTCGTAATTGCTAGAGAGAGCGACGCCGGACCGCGAGCACAAAGAGGAACCGCGCGGGCGATTCTTCGCCTCGGAGTCTCTTCGCTGTCGTTCGTTGTTCCTCCGGGGTCGCCCCCGCATGATTCGTTATACACAAGGGGGAATACACACTTACCGCAAAGCGTTTAACCGGAGATCTAGGTCGGAACATGAGATAAGTATGTCCACTACCTTAGCCCTTTAGTACCCAATGTGCACCGTGTGTGCCGGATCCGTGAACAGCAATCCTTTTACGAATACGTTCTTAAATTTTAATAGTCTGACAATGTTAGAAAAATTAATGACAAATTTTCGAACATAATTTCATCCCATTTTTTTGTTTGCTCAGGAGACAACAATTGACAGTGTGTTTTTCTTTTTTTCGAGGATAAAACAGGAGCTCTGAGGTGTGGAACACCGAAATGAAAATCAAACCTTAATCTGTGAACGTTGGAAGATTAATTATTTTTCATCAACGTTATTCGATCATCGGCTCGGGAGAAATAATGACATCACACTCACGAGCATCTGGAATAGCGGTAAATGATTTCGCAACTCTTTCTCGGCTTGGATGACGGCGATGACGAGACCGCTAGTGATCCCGTGGGAAAACCTTTATCCCCTCGGTTCGTACTACAAACTAAATTAACATCTTCTTCCTTTTTCTCTTTCTGTTTCCAATTCGTGGGTACGCAAGTGCGTACAAAAAAAGCCTTTACGACTCCGCGGTCTTGGAACTAGCTGATACGGTGCGTCATCACCAGTTGGGATTATCTGGCACCCAGATACAACCCGTTCATCTTGATCATCGGCCCGTGTCAAGACTAGTTGACACTCGAGAACGACACGTCCTTTCACTTTTTTAATCCGGCGGAAGGTCCCATTTCAAATTACTTGACATAAGTGTCCCAATCAGTCTGTACAGAAGGCCGTACGGTATTTAAACAGAATAAAGGCTCGTATCCAGGGAAGAGTAGGTCAAAGTGGAATACCGGGGCAAAACAGTCCCCTGACTTTCATTTTAAATGAGACTTCGTTGTTTATGTCCATAAAAAAAATTGGGAGGCTAGTCCATTTTTCCCCGGATTATTAACATTTGTCGGATCCGTTTCCGCTTGCTTCCCTCATCCGTGATTCCTTCTATCTTCTTCGGTAAACCCGATCGTTTCTGTGCTATCTTCTTCTTCCTTTTGTCGTTCGTCCGCGGCTTAACAAATGACGTTCTTCTTGAGTCTCACATTTCTGTATCCCTACGCCGTACGCATGCCAACGTGAATCTCCCCACGTCCAATGGGTAAAAAAGGGAACCCGCGTGGTTTGTCAATGTAAATTGCGCGGAGTTGCTTCTTTGTCGGACACAGGGCCCTTCGATTTTTCATCCTACCGTTGTTTTCTGCCTGCCGCACTGTGTTTGTTGCTCTCGCCATTGTTGAATGAAAGAACTGCCTTCGGAAACCGAGGCCGGCGAGTCTCGCATGCTAAACGATTCACCGCCGGGCAAAGCCGAAGAGCTCATGGAATAGGCAGTTCGTCGTCTCGCTATACTGAGAAAAAAAACAGATCCATTCCCGATGACATTCTTTACCCTCGACTCGTCCCCACTTTAAATTCCTCTGCATTGGATTCCGTGAAAAGCCGCGCAGTCTAAAGTCCACAGTTATCCAAAATTTCACGGCCGAAAAAATTTCCGAATATCGATGATAAAATTTTACGAACGAAGCTTGTGTGACGTAAAACACAACCGTCGCATAATGATGAAATTTAGTATCGTGCAGATATCTTCATGGTGATTTGACTTTTTTCGAGTGATCGAAATTAGAGGGTTGATTTTTTGCCTCCGGTGATAGAATGTTCAGATTAGGAGTTCGCGAGATAGCCTTTGAGTAGTTCCAGCCTTGTTGCTCCAGCTATGAATACAACGTAACTTTCTGGGAAGCTCGCCTCGACATAAGACAATGAAGGAGAAGATGGGTCGGTGTAGGTACTGGGCCGAGCATAACAAAGTTGGTAAAAGAGTTTCTCGCAAGAAGGTTAACGTCTCGGTGAGCGCCTAGTACCGTGGCGAATAGCGCAAATTGTTCACGGAGAAATTGGTTTGGGATTCTATGCTCTTGCGCGAGTTCAGCTCTCCCGTTATCCTTATAAGCCAACCTTCCCACGTAGGAAAGTTGCGCGCCCGCGCGCGCTCAGGCTAATTTCTCTCTGTCCTCCGGACCGGCGGGTAATGTCTCTCGGAAAAAGAATCTCCCGGCAAGATTTACCCGGCTCGGTACACTGTACCGTTGTAACAAAGTGCCCCTGTCTCGCTTCTTATTTTTTTTCAAACTTCTTCTGGCTCGTCTTTACACTCAAGTACTCCGAGGAAAATCTTTCTTACAGTCAATGTTCAGAAATTCCGCGTGTTTCTCTCATGGCAATCGCCAGAGCTTTCTCACCCGACACTTTTAATCCCAAATCCGATTCATCGCGCCTGTTGCGAGAAGGTACTCGTAAGAGTTGTTCGATGCGTACGCATGTAGCAGGTTTTTGAGAAAAATTTGCTAAACATTTGTTTTCGAGCAAGATATTTACGGACTTGTATTTCGTAAGGGCATTGTACTTGCTGAATCAATTGCAACTGGTTCGAGACTCTCCGTAGTTCCACTCCGGGTTTCTTTCTCGTCTCTTCTCCGAAGAGCGACGTCTTCGATTCATTGAGGGCGTCGGGTTCCATTGACGAGTCGCGTCTGGCGGTCTGTTCGCCCGTCCGTCGAATTCATCATGAATGATAAAAAGTCGACGTAAACGCGATGGACGAGGGTACAGGTAGATCGAAGAGAAAAATAAAGAATAGCCCGTCTATTCTGTTTCTTTCACGTGTCGCTGAGCGGATGTTTCGTTCAGAGATGCTCCGGTGAACACGACTTGATGAATTGATAATAGAACTTTGGGGTTCAAAAATTGATTCGTCAGAGCCATTAGAGGCTCAGGAGTCTCAGGTGGATTCTCGTAACTCTGAAGTAGAATTATCTGTCGATTAAGAAAACACACGAGCTATGCTTCGAACCCGATTCTCCTTCCGTTAAGCGTATTCTTTGCATCGTATACAATCTTTTCGTTGCAAGATAGTTTCCGGGTATTTACGTTCTTAATGGTACATAAAAAAATCGAGGTCCCATGATCATTGTATATACAAAGTTGTGGTAAATACGAAGAACTAAATTGTGTTACTCTTCGTTATATAGAAGTGGAGAGGTGGATGATAATCGTCGTGGAGTGCAAAACTCTTCAAAACGGATCTCCAGCCATCAACGAACGAACTGCACGCAACTTCATGCAAGCGATCAACGAGAGACAGTATTCATCATGGTCTGCATTATGAAAGTACGTTTCGGACGCAGAGGCGGATCGAGTTTCGGGGGTGAATCCCATGGCGGTCACCTGGACTACGCGGGACTAGGCAAGTTGATATCGTCTGAAATTACTGCCCCATGAAGTTAACTTGCCAACAGCTGTGGCGCGTCGGAATTGGCACGGAAGGAAAATAGAGGGTAGTAAAAAATACTGTAGATGCATGCTGCAGGTATGTGAGACACAAAGACGAATAAGAGCCAGGCAGGCATATGAGTCGTGCTCGTGGCCCGTCCAGAGAGGACCTCTTGCTGCACGTGCAGAACGCTGATTTTCTACCCCTTTATCAGCGACGGAATCTCGAACGAGAGCTCTGTGTACACCTCGTGTCTGCATCGCTGTACGTGTGTGCGTATGTATATATAATTATGTGTGTATATTTATGTATATATTTACTTTCCAAGCACAGCGGAAAGCCAGAACTTGCCGAGTCGCGCAATCACCAAGTTTAGATGCTGTCCGGCTCAATTGTTAATATCTCGCAGATGAAATTTCAGTAACAAAAATTAAACGTGTCCTTCACGCAACAGATAATTTATGGATGTAGAAAAAAAATCATAGATACAAGGCAAACATAATTCCAATCTCTGAAAGAGTTAACTATAGAAAATGATAAGATAAAATCTCGGATAAAGTTGCCTTATTGATTTTTTTTGTTTTGAAACTTCAATATCACCGGAGCAAAGATCACATCACCGTCGTTTATTCATTGCGTTTGATATAACCGTGAGTAAAAATTTTTGTTAACGTCGATGATTGAAACAAGAAGAAACGTCTTTTGCAGCGGTGCTGTGCTTCCTCGATAGTTGCGTTACGAGTCATTAATCACGATTGCGTTACGATAACTACTTTCTCAGTGCTCTCTCGAGGGTCCTGCGGCTACACAACTGTGGAACTTTCCACCTCAGCATGCACAGGACATTCGAATAATCCCAGCTTTTTATATTACTTACGATTTTTGTTAAATTCAATTTTTTCTTAAAGCTCGCACCGTCGAGTCGTGTAATTAGCTATGTAAATTTGAGACACCGAGGATCACCGGTCATGCAAATAAAAAAGAGAGAAAAACAAAACGTGTGGAAAAGACTTTCGATCGGCGAGGCGAGAATGTAGTAAGCGGAAGGATTGTATCGAAGAGAGGTTGCTGACACTATGGACTCACCGCCTTGTCGAGCTTCTCGTTGTGGTCGGCTGCAGTCGCCCGAGTGTTGCACATGTTCCCTTCGAACGTACGTGCCCAGTTTCCTCAAACGTCGTCACATCCTGTCTCTTGGTCTGTGTTGCGCGTTGCGCTAGAATTCTCTCTGTATCCCTCTGTCTCTCTTGGGGAAGGTATAGATAGAGCCACGCCTGCATTACGCAAACGCGGTGCACCGAACAATAAACCGCGTCACCCCTTTTCCATTTATATTTTTTTCAAGCTCTCAAACGCAACTGCTAGAGAAACTCTCGAACAAAGCAATATCGAGGAACTCAAGTATCGAGAAACGAGATTTAACGAGATCGTAAAGTGACAAAAAAAAACTCGTCCCGCGGAATCCCTCGGGGATGCACAGCGGGTTGTATCGCGACGAAGAAACAGATGACCGGTATTAAATGTTGGTGCGATTCGAAAGAGTTTCAGGTAGAACATTCCCGCTATGCCAAGATTGAACTTGCACGGAAAAGACGTACATATAGATCTATATATTTAATTAGTTTTATTTGAACGAAACTAGTATCGTGTACCGTGCATTTCTCATTGAAGTAAATGTCTTCGTCAAGCCTTGTAAGATCGCCGGAAGGAAAGAACAATCTGTTGTGTACGTCCTGCGGCGTGACGCGGCTGTACCATTGATGAAAAGGTGCGCGGGCTTTCTGCGGCGGTACATTCACCACGAGTTCTTCTATATACATACGTATATATATATATATATATATATGTCCGCACGTATATACCCACTATATTGGTAGTGTCGAGTCGTGCTGGGCATGCTGCATCGTGCCCTGGGCCCCCGCGTGTATTTGCATAATAAAACAGGACTGTGTGACGGGACCGTGTATGCCCAGTGATTCAACAGCCGGGGACGATGCAACACGAGTGTGCATCGACGATATGCACCGGGAGGGTCCCCGTCGATGTCGCTCGAGACGTATGGGAGAACCCTTTATGAAACCGGAAGCTCCAACAGGCTCTACGTTGCACACGAATCGACTCATCGGGACATCCCACCTACGCTCCGAGAAATCTATCCAGGTTCGAACTCAATCTCAATTTCATTTCTCTTTCTTCACCGCTATATAGCATTTTTTTTGTACTTTAGGCCGTTTACTAATATTTTTTTCTTTCCCACAATATTTCAGATTGGTTTTTCTCTTGGAGTTTGGATTTTTCAAAACCTACACATCGAGACGATGCGGATCTTCGCCCGCTCAGACTAAAATGTCTTTGTCCCGTCTGGATCATCGAGGATTCCTCGCGACTTAATTCCTTCTCAAGGCTTCTCGGCCTTGTCCTTCGCGCCGGATGTCGAAGAAGCGGCGTCCGGTTTTTCTCGAATCGTTCACCAGCTCGGGGTACGAGGGATCCAGCGGCGGCTCTTTTCTTCCAGGAACTCCGACAAGCTTACGATGTACTCTTTCAAATACTCATCGTATGTGCGTTATATACGCACACGACATTGAACGTCGCTTCGCCAGTGAAATTGATGTTTTTACGTTTAATGTAAAGCATACGGTTATTTCAATGATTTCGAACGAGTTCCGAGTAGAGCGCCCGCGGGGACAAGTATGGAGATTGAGGATATCGAGTCTAATCTTCTGGAAGGGTTCTTCAGGGTCGGGACTCGATTAATTCAAGGCCGCGGAGAGATTTCGAACTGCAATAAGGGGAATGCGAACGCAATATGATATACACGTGATACTAAAATATATCTCGCGCGTTTATACATACGAAAGGAGTCGTAGAACTTTATAATAATATACGAATTTACGTGGGCAACGAGCGTGGCGCGTGAGTGCGCGCGCGGGAACGCGAGCGCATCAGAAATCCATTAGGTCCTTTCACCGTGTAGGCATACACCGGTTATGTACAAACGGTTATACGCTCGCCACCCACACGATGTATACAAACTTAACTATGCGCGTATGCTGAGCATTGTTGTATGTGTGCCCTTGTGTATATTACGCTACAGTGTGTAATACGTATATATACCAGTGAGGAGCAGCATCACCGAGGTGCTGTACCACCAACAGTGAAAAGAGGATATAAGCGAAAGAGATCCGGCCACAAAGAGACACGACGGTAACGCGTATTTGCATAAGACATGAACTGTCCCATTGTGAAGGAGTCTCTTATGCCGGCGAGAGGAGTCGAATAGTCTCTCCTGTCCACCGTAAACTTTTACTGTGAAAAACGATGCTCCGTCGTGTACGTCAACTCCGCTCGACCGAATGGGACACTTCATAACGTTTATTTCAATACTGAGGCTCGTAAATATTGTCAATTGATCCGATTTTAAAAAGTGTCGTGGATGGATCGTCTCTGAGAATGGACAATGGGTGTAACATCGAGAATGTAAAATATTTTTCGAAACAGGTGATGTCTGCGAATTTTTTAATATTCAACGATTCTTGTATTTATAGAGTAAACCGATAGAAACTTGTCTCATAAAGTTCAACTTTGTAGTTAAAAAAACCATATGTCATTGTTTTGTCTGCATTTGGTTCATGAATCAATTATTTCATCATGTATAAATGACGTGGTGTGAATAGCATCGCTGATTGGTCGAATCCATTTTTAAAATTGGGGTAGCGGTCGTTCAGTAGTTCTTGTTGTGTCGCGTTCAAGGGTGGACGCGTTGGTCTAATTATCAAAGATTTTTCTTTTACACCTTCGCTAGAGTCTTGTTTTTACGTATCGTGCGAAATCGTTATAAGCTAGTATGAGCCTCTATCATTCCTTCTTTCAAACGGGTCGAACATTGAGAGAAAGTATGAGAAAATTACGAGAAAATTTAATATGAGAATATCGCGTATTCACCGACATCGAATTCAAAAATGGCGTAACGGTCGTTCGGTTGTGCGTGCCGTGCGGGGTTGTGAGGTGGACGCGTCTCTCCTTCCGCGTATATCATCGAACATGTTTTTCCATCGATCTATCATCAGACCTTTTCTTTTCCTTGTTGTGTGAAATCTTTGACGTTTCAATATTCGCAGTCGACAATATTCGATGATATCAAATAGCTTGTAGGAAAATTTATTGGTTGGTGAAATATGCGACACGCTTAACCTCATTGTCGGTACAGTTATTACATTAAGTGACAAGGTATTATCGGGACGCTGCTTCGTTTTCTTAGCATAAGACACGAAATGAAAAGGAAAAAAACCTCGTCTATCAACCAGATTCTTCGTGATGTCACATACTGAAATTGGAGGATTGCATTTTTTTCTTGTCTACGAGTTTATCAACGGCCTGAGCTGCGACATGCTGCTCGCAGGGATCGTTCTCACCGGTAAGCGGAAGCCAGATACGTCTCTCGTTATGGTGAGTAAAATTAATTTCAATCAGAACAAATACCCTCAGTACGTAGAATACATATCGAAATAGTGACTACTTGAAGTACCAATCTCTGGGTAGTTCTCGAGTTGTGACGCGTCGTGTGGTGTGAGAAATTAATGGCTAAAATTCCGAGTACTGGACGCTGACTCAGTGCTTGATACTTCGAGTATTTAATGTATTAGCTCTGCTCTATTGTCAGCTGTATTTGAAAAAAAAAATCGTTCTCTTCTGTTCATAGGAAATTCCTCTACGAGAAACTTGAGAACGATTAAAAAAAAAACGATGTGTACATTATAAGGTCCTTTATAAGTTCGCGGAGTGGAGATCGTTGATTGCACAGTGCGTACGGTAGTCGCGTACCACAACAGTTAGGTACGGTTCTACATGGGGCGCAGAGTTGTTCAGGCACGACGATTGACGACCAGGACGTGATCCGGGCCTCGCTTCCGGTATTACGTGTTGCGCCGGTAGGGTAGAGCCCTGCGCGCGGTGTTGCTCGATCGCTTCGAGATATCGATTCGATACGGGTCCCGGGCAACGTCGGACTGCCTGTCGATGCCATTGTACGAGTCGATAGTAATACAAAGAGTCGCTCGGTTAATACAATCGCTCGTCGGGTACTCGTTAAATGTACCACAGTAAGAGAGCAGTGCCGAGGGGGTTATTGCCGCACTTTGCTGCACCTCCATGCATCGCGAAAACAGATGGCACAGACCGGGACGAGATTATGATTTATTAGTCCGCTGCTGTAAATCAGAATAGAATGTTAAGGCTTCTCTATCGACGATAGGTTATACTCGCGTAGTTACGTGCAACTCTACCGATACGCACCGAAGTGTGATAAAAAAAAACAAATAGAAAGAACGAAATAGGAGGGGAGAGACCGCGAGAAACAGGCCGAAAATAAATCGTTCTTACCCTGCCTTCATTAGATATGGCTGAGAGAACTCGATAGGGATAAATCACTTAGCTCCGGACACATCGGCGATCGTCGCCTACGGGCCCACGCGCGGCTCTCCGGACTCTCTTGGATCGTCTCATCGGAGACGATGTCCTGGAGCCTAGAAAGTATTTTTCGTTTTTTCTTTGTTTTTTTGTTTTTTTTTTTTTTTAACTGCGGGACGGATAAAACGATCGACGTGCAGGACATAAATGCGAGACGCTTGCAATAAAGGCTCGAATGGAATGGTCGTGACTTCGGGCACCGGGAGAAAATATTTGTTCGCTTGAAATATTTTTGCTCCAAACATGTTTAACAATTTGTTTTTTCTCCGGGTAAATAAATAAATAAAAATAAATAAACTAAATAAACGCATGAATGAATAATGGAATAGATAATTTCAGGATCGTAACAAACGCCACGAATAAAAATAGGTGGTAAGCGAGGTCCGGCGCTGTCGAACGGAGTCTGCTCCAGCGTGCGGGTGAGCTTCCGCTTCACCCGGCAGCTGACTTATTTCTGGTAAATTAATCGATCGTGCTCGCTAATCCGAGGTGGAGCGAACATTTTGCCGCGCCACTGTCGGCTATCCTCGCTTTCTCGTGGCCGCGGGTATGAGCAAAGAGCGCCCGAGACCATTTAAGGAAGCTTGTGCGAGAGAGGCCCGTCGGCACGCCCGGTATCCTCTCGGTACGTTTACGCAGTGCATACGTGCTCTAGGTAGGTGTGTAATGCATATATATATATATATATATATATACGCACGTACATACCCATAACCGAAGAGGCCACAACTTGTGTTACCATTATCCAACGGTCGAGTAACCTCGAACTTGATTTCATCGTCGCGCGGGCGAAAACCTCGATGGTCGGGCGGTCAGTCGAAGAGAAGCATTAGCAACGACGCTAAAGACCCTCCGGTATATTCGCCGTTTGTCCTCTCCCGGGTCGTCCAATAAATCATTATTAATATTTATTTATTTTATTTTATCTTTTGATTTTCTTGATGACTTTTTTATTTTCTTTATTTTGATTTTTACGTTTTTTTTTGTTTGCATTTCACCGCCTTTTGCGGAGAGATTGCAATCAGAACGAGTGAAACGCATAACGCGGATGCTTTCGGAGTTGTCGATAAATCGCCGGGCTCAGAGTCCAACAATTATATATGGTTATCGGCGCGAAGGGCGTACAGCGCAATGCAGAGAGAACCTGTCCGTATGTGAGTGTGCGCTTATGTGTGGATGAGAAATAAATTTGACCACGTTTATTGGAAGGTATTAGCATCCTCGGATAAGTTCCAGCTCCATAATTCTCGTTGAATCGGCGGGCTTTGAGATACGTTCGAGAAACGCCACTAAGGTAACAAGAGGGAACCGCGACGGACCGAAACGTTCGGAGCCTTTGCATCGCCGCTCGACACATTCGCCGTTCCGCCGAGGGGGATTTGCCTGATTGAATGATTGAGGAAATCTTCAAACGCCCCGGTCATAATCCGAGTGCTGAATTACGCGGGCATGATTTTGCTGTGGATATAGTTAAGTACAGTCCAATTTTTGCCGACGGAGAAGATTAGGTAATTTCGGATAAACGATTTCTTCGTCGAGGAACAGCCAAAGTAGCCTCGTAACTTGAATTTTCGATCGATCCTCGGCAATTCCACTCAATTCCGTTATTTTATTTTACTCGTGCCACGACAAGTAGCATCTAGCGATAGAAACAATAGAAATTAAGTTTCAACAGTTCTTTCGCGCTCCAAAGTTCAAAGAGATGAAGGTTGACAAGATAAAAGAAAAAATAAACGACGATAATGATTTTGCGAAGCCTCCAATTCCAATTCCATGAAACAATTTCTCCTCCCAAAGCGAAGATATTTTTAAGATTAATCGTTGATTTTTGCGGATATTCGGGTTAAGAAAATAGTTCGGATTTTATCGTAATAACCGCCGAGGGTCGTCGGAATTGTAGTTTGCGGTGAGCTTTTGGCACGTTCACACTCGACCGATCGTCGAGCATTCGTTCTCATCCACTTACTACGCTTCGGCGGTTAAGCGATCGCTATCTCGGCCACGACAGTGAATTATTGATGGTGTATGCTTCGAGCGTGTGCGGAGCGAGTGCCCAGGCCCGAACGTCTGTGTATACAAAATATAACCACATAATACAGTATCGAGGAACGTTCAAGAGTGTGTATGCGTCCGGGCGTTCCAACGCCATAGCTCCGGATGATAGGCCGGATTGTTGACGCCTATTGAAATTGTTTCTGCCGTTTCGAAGCCTCTCCCGGGACGGATGATCAGTTATAAGAGAAAAATATATATGTATATATATAGATATATTATCGTGACTGGTTCATATACGCGCTACGGTTATACGACTCTTGTTAATAAATTGGAACGGCGACAAATTAATCACTCCGGATTCCAACGTTACGACTCTCTCGCTTTTCTCTAATCGGGTCGCGCTCTTTTATATGCGCCTTTGCTATTCTCAAGAGTGTCCCTGTGAGAAACTCATTGCTGGAAAATATTTTCGTTCCATTGTAGTGTCACCGCGACTAATGGAGAGTCGGACCCTGTTGAATCAGTTTTAATCAGAGTAGAACAAAGTAGTGGAATTACTCCCGGCCACACAAAGTAATAAATATAAATGACAAATAAAATCAATAATAGTAATAGTGATGTTATTTATCGGCAATTTTTTGGATAATACGATCGTCGATACATATAGGATAATATTGAGTGTACGCATTTCTATTGCTAACCGGTCATCGATCAGAGTCTTTTAAATCAACAAATAATATAAATAAAACGAATTAAATATTTTGCCAAAATAGTTTCATCGTTCGTCGTTCAAATATGATGAAATACAATTTCATAAAATTGAGACAAAACGGGCACGTCGATTAAAAAACTTGCGAAAAGTCGTTTGACCCGTCTCGAGGTCGAATTAAAAAAAAATACATTATTTTTCGTGAGAAAAACAATGAGATTGTACCACGAAATAATCGAGGTAACTCGTAACGATGACGAAGTAGGCGTGACCGAATATGGTTCCGTACGCCTGTTCCGTGTGAGCCGCACGGGCCTCGTCGGGACTTCGGTGTGCGAGAGGAAGAAGATACGCGGTGCGATTTCCTGATTTTCGTGGCAATTTACCGCAATTTAAAACCCACGCCGGTTCGCCAAACGGCAAAGTGCACGTAGGCAGTATAAATGCATGGCTATGGGATATATATGCACTCGCGGGTGCGCGACTAGAGTTCGCTTCTCCGGTGTGGATTATGCGTGTATGCGCACGCCGGTGAGCGGCTCTCGGATCGGGCGAGGGTTTTCGTTTGGCCGACAAATCGGACGGTTTCGCCAGTCGACTAGCGAAGAGAGAATAACGACGATGACGTGTGGGCGACGACGAGCAGTGCCTCACGTCCGTTGAATAACGAACGGGTTGATGGAAGTCAAAGATATCTTTTTTTACCTCTTTCCTTTTTTTTTTGCACTCGGAGTCCACTCTATTGTAGGCATATCTCGACGAGACAGTGATATGGCACGAAGCGCCGATCCGTCGAAACTTAAACATTTTTGTTTTTGTTTTTCTCCCGCTGTTTTCGTACCACAAAATTGAAGATTTCAGAATTCAGTGGACAGAATGTATATCTAGGAAATCAAACGGTATATTTGTCTTTAAATATTTTTTATCAGTTCGACTTTTTCTCGTTTTTTTTTTTCACGCTTGTGTTTATTTTCATTGAGAATATTTTTTAATTTACTATTAAACCGTAGTGGGAAAGATAAGAAATTAATTAAAATAATAAATACGATACAAGTATATAATACACAAGACAGTGATATGGCACGATGCGCCGATTCATCGAAACTCAAACTTTTTTGTTTTCAATTTTCTCTCACTGTTTTCTTACCACAAAATCAACGATTTCAGAGTGCAGTGGACAAAAAGTATCTTTATGGAATTCACCGGTATACTTATCTTCAAATACTCCTAACAAATTTGACGATTTATTTGTTTTTTTTTTTAAACCCTTGCATTAATTTTTTTTTAGGATATTTTTCCAATTGAAATTCCGATCTTACCGGCAGAAAGAGAATAAAACCGGATCGGTAGAGAGCGCGTTCGCGGTAACGATTCCTCGTCGATAGATAATTGCGACTAACGAGCCTCGGGTAAGGAGAGCAAGTGCAACGATGTGTAAGCATCAGTCCGAGAGCTATTACGATCGCGTGCCGGATGCACTATTACAAAATGCTTGTAAAATACCGATGGAATCGAAACGCCGCCGAGCAGTTTCGTCGTCGTTTCAAACGGTTTTTCATTACTCACGACCGTTTCACGAACAATTGGCCCTTTTGTGCATTCCCGACGAGGCGTCTCGGACCGCCGCGCGTGACTCACGGGTAAGCCTCTTGCTCGTCCTCCCCGCCGTCGTGCGAGCACACCGACAGAGAGAGAGAGAGAGAGAGAGAGAGAGAGAGAGAGAGAGAGAGAGAACTCGACGCGCACACAAACTTCTCGTTCTCTGCCCTCGGAAATTATTACGTGCCGCTGCCGATCGCAACGAATGTGCGTTCACGTGCTGACGGGACAACCGGCGCATGCGCGCCGGCATCCTCGAATAACATTATTATTCGGACGGGTATCGTGCACAAAGTCCGCGAATAAAATATACACCGACGGGTCAGAATCGTAAGGACGAATGTCGCACAATTCCGCGAGCTTGACGACGAGCGATGCGTTGATTTGATTTTCGCCCGTCGATTTCTCGTCGACTTTGACCGGTAGGAGAATATCCGTCGGTCGTTGATCGATCGCCGGCACGTAGAACGAACATCATCGAGTGAACTCTGGATGCCTTTGTAACTGGAAATTCGCGATAATCATTGTCCGCGGTTTCATTCTCTCGCGCATGCACGTTCGACGAACTTGGCAAATCGTGCCAGGTGCATCGTCGACGAACGGCTGGAGGAATTGTTCGTCTATCTCGCGTCTCGATAAGAATAACAGTCCCGACTCCCGCGGCTCGGGATGAATTTCTTTTGAGCGAGGCACGCGTCACTCGCCGACGGGCGAGTGCGAAGACTCAGTCGGCGGAAGACATTTCCGGAACCCCGAAAATTTGACGACCCCTTTAACTTGGTTGGGGTTTATTTTTCAAAAAAACCGACACTCAACGGAGGGATCGTGCGATGATATTTTTGAATGTAAAGTAAGTGAGGTTGAGCCTACAAAGATCAATTTCGTCCAAATATTTTTATTTCCCGAAATAAAATGCTCGAGCGAGGGAATCGACCCTTTCCTTACAATAAATGTCTCTTATTCATATTGTTACCGTTTTTTTTATAAATTCAATTTTAACAGTTGTTTAAAGTTACAACTCACTTATTTATTAGTTGAGTCAATCATATGGTTCTTTTGATTTTGAAAAAATTCTTCAATCTACCACAACACCGTTTCTGATCTTCGTGTACAAGAAATATTTTTTCATTTATTTTACTGTGTGCAGTGTTGGGGAAAAAATGAATGTCAGAGGTCAAGTACGTTGACGAAGGTTAGGTCGTGCGAGAGTTTAACCGGGTAGACGCAGGCCCGTTCTATCAACAGGAATCGCATCGAAACGCGATTGACCAGCAAACCGTGAACGGGACAGGTTGTTCGACGTGTGCCGTACGAGTTGCGCGGACACACGCGCAGCTGTCCGTCGCGGTTGCAGCGTGCGTGAGCGTGACACGTGCTCGATCAACCGGGCTGATCACGCTCGAGATGTTTCGAGGGTTTTAGAGAGAGTGTATTGTTCGAATCACCGTACGAGACGACAAAACGCTCGGAAGCGATGCCGGGAGTAAACATGAAAAGCCACTGAACATAAATACTGTTCTGTACAGAATAATCACCGTGAAAAAAGCCCCAAAAGCCCCCTAAGGACACCGTGTCCATAAAATAAACGACTGCTAACAACAAGATGTCGCGAGAAAAAATTTAACCATGACAATCAAAATATATTAATTCAAAAAATAAACCGTAGTAACAAGGATAGTAAAAATAATTAAAAATATCATTAAATAAGGCATTGACTAGAGAGTCGCCCTCCTGTCCCTATCCTGACGAGCAGGAACAAATCAATAAAATATCAAAACGATATCAATATAATATTAATATGATATCAATACAATATCAATTTTCGATAAAACACTTTTTTACATTGTTCTGTTTTTCCACAGAGCGCCTGATGCGCCCCCCCCCCCCCCCATACAATCTTTAAGCTCCCAAAAAAAAAAAGCTTTGAACAATTCTCAAACTGAGTTATCGAGTTCTCAAGCAGCTGGCATCAATTTTGCCAAGATTCATCGAGAAGTTATAAAAGCAACAAAAAAAACGATAACCGAGTCTCAGCGATGTGTGGCAAAGTATAATGAGAGATACAATCAGAGTAAAGATCGCAGTACGAACGAAGGACGCTCGAGTCTCAGCGACGACTGCTGTGTAGCGATATGCAGAGCCAGCCAACAGCTGCTTCGCGCCGTGACTAACTCTATTCCCGACGCAGTAATTAATTCTACGGATAATTGGCTAATCGTTCCCGCTCGTCATAGAGTGCAGAGCGTTGGGAATAAAACCGTCGGCTGTGCTCGACGACGGAATTTATTTCGTCGGATGATCTTCGTGAAAGACCCGACTCATCCCTCTCAACTGAGGGACAACTAATTCCTCGCGTTATACATTTGTCCGCTGTTCGGACAAAATAAACATTGATTAAATATTGCCGAGGTTGACCGCGGTAGGAAATAATGCGATTTGCGGCGTCTTCCCGTCCAGTGCGAATAACGAGAGGGAGGACGATGTACGAGACGGCAGATAAGCGGGAGCGGCATGCCGAGGAGTCCATCCACTCTGTATGGCGGAAGAACTCACCGAGAGTCTTTATGTTCGATGATTAGCGATGCAGATTAGTGACGAAGGCTCTCGATACGGCTGCAACTATTCGCGCACCGATGTACACGAGAACATACATAAGAGCTGTATGTTGTAGGAGGCGAATAGTGGTGACTCTAACACGCGCTAGCGAAGAAAATAAATTCCTCGGTGGTACGCATAATTATAGGATATTGTGCGTTCGTTAGGCCGGCATTATGCGTCTATCAATGCCTCTGCCACTGCGAATGTTCGAACCAACAAGCGCCCGAGACTCTCCCCGTCGCACATCTCGTTTCGCCTAGGCTCCCCGACGACAGACGTTTGCAGCCTCGGCAATACCAAGAGCTTGCTACCAGTTCCTCTGCTAATCAAACTCGATGAAGAATTACAAATCTCATTTTATTCGATCGTACAAAACCGATGTTATGAATTATGATCCCGGCATCCTATTTTAATACAAACATTCGCGATTAATAGTCGATGGAATAGAAGAAATAATAACAATAGCTACAATAGAATAATAATATAATAAAGTTTGCGGCATGGTAAAATGATTAATCGTGATCGAATAAAATTTGGCTGAGTGAGGAACGTTTAGATCTAATATACGGGTTTGCAACCGGCTCGACAACCGTCAATAAGAAATAACAAATTGTATTTTATTCAATCGTAGAAAATCGATGAATTGCGATCCCGGGATAAGATTTAAATACGAACATTAGTGATTGATAGCCATTAAAATAGAAAAAACAATAAGAATAATCATAGAAATTACAAAAATAGCAGTTATTATAACGCTTGCAACGTGGAAAAATGATTAATTGTAATGGAATAAGCTTTCGGTGCGTAAGGAACGTTTATATATAATATACGGGTGTGCAACGAGCAACAATAACCGTCGATGAGGAATTGCAAATTTTATTTTATACGACCGTAGGGAATCAATGCATTACGATCCTAGGATACAATTTAACTACCGACATTTGTGAATGACAGGCGATCAAATGGAACAATTATAATAAAAATCATAGAAACAGCAATTACAATTAAGTTTGCAGCGTGGTAAAATGATTAATTATGATCCAATGATATTCAGGCTGAGGAAGAGGCTTTTATATCTAATATACAAGTATGCAACCAGCTCGAACATCCGTGAATAAGAAATTACAAATTGTATTTCATCCGATCGTAGAAAATCGATGAATTTTCGGATACAATTTAAATACAAACATTTGCGGTGAGTAGGTGATGGAATAGGAAAAAAAAAAAAAAAAAAAAAAATTAAAAAATGCAATGATAATAAAACTCGCAGCGTGGTAAAATGATTAATTTTTATGCAATAATATGGAGGATAATAGAGGAATGTTCGTATCTAATACACGGGTTTGCAACGAGCTCGAATACTCGTCGATGGCGCAATTCCAGAAAGTAGGAATAAACTATAAACGAGTCTCGGCCTCAAATGTGGATAGTCATTGATTCTTTGAACCGCGGGTATTACGTGAACAAGCGAGGTAGGACATGGTCGAGTCGGGAAACCGAGAGAGTGATCAACAATGTTTTATGCTAAACGTTCGATGTACGGAAAGAGAGAATCCAGCAGCAGCCTCCGGAGGTTGTCTTGTATTCGAAGTTAGCCGTGAACGAAGTCCCTCGATGCGCAACGCGGGGTGACGCAGTTCGGAAAGCGCCGGAGTCTCACCGGGACGTGGAGACACGTCGAGTGAAACCTACAACGTTCCGATGCACTCTCGGTACACTTACCTACCGGCCGGCTCTATGTCGCAACAAGGCCCGCACGCACGATTTAACCTGGTTGAAACTGGCGTAAAAAAACATTCTTCGTAGCGAACGTGAGACGGAAGAGGAAAAATGTGGTTAATAAACTCATGATTACGGTGTATAGCGCGAGTCTGCCTACTGTCGAAACCGCAATAGCTATTTCTTATTCTATTCGTCGCAGGTTTAACGGTCATTGGAAGTTCAAGCCTAACCTGCGATGTTTCTAGATAAATTTTTTATCCCCTTGACTCTATCGAAGAATTTCGTGCTGCGTGATGAAAAAAGTTATGGTTTAGAGAATTCTCGATGCACTTAAATTTTTCTTTTGTTTTGTTTTTTTTAATTAAATTTTCAAACGCTATTCATTTCGACCTACCAATGACTGTGCCGTTGATCCGAGACCACAGTGAACTCGGGACTCGTGGAAAGCGTGCACAATTTTTTTCTTATTTTTGTTTCTTGCCTCTCGCATAGTTTCGTCCAGGTGGGACGCGAAGCGCTGCAAACAAGCTACCGGAACACTCGGATTATATTGCGCCACGCATTCTCGCTGGCAGCAATACACGTTGTATTGGCTTTCGAAGCCAGAGACAATTCTAATCAGTTCGCGGACCGTTACGCCAGTCGATAAGCAAAAACTCGCGGTTTCCAGTGGCGGAACGTGAATGAACGTTGACGAGGAGGTGAAAGATACGTACGATGGAAACCACGCAAACTCACCGTTCCAACGCAATTTTCCTCGTTCGCCACTTACAGACGTTGGAATCGATAATTTTTCCGAATTTTTATTTATTTATTTCTCCCATGTCATTTTCTTGTCGTTTCAACTTAATGTCTAGTTAATGTACGATAGAAAACACTACATATTTTCTCACGTCGATGGCGCGATAGTATCTCGTTCTTCTACGCACGGTACCAGTCGGTCTGGTGCGTGCGAGCCACTCTTTCTCAATAAGTCAGATTTAATGATCTCGCTGCGCATATTATCGGCCGAGCTCGGACGCCCGTAACGCCTTGTTCTCTCGAAACATTTAATTATAACTATCGTGAACTTTGTAATTGACGTAGGAATAATTTAATGAGGGCTTTTGACTGTTCACTCGACAATCGGAAATACCTGGAATTATCATATCGGACACGTTCATTCACGGGCTTTTAAATTATAATATTTCGTGCCAATAGCCAACCCTTCAATGCGGGTTTGAGTCGGGAAATAGCTTTTCAGTCCAGTCAAATTTTTCGTCGTAGTTTGGAAGTTAACAAAATTTTTCATGTCGATACAGGGGTAAAATAAGCTTCTTTGATTTATCATTTCTAGTGAACATATAGACATTTTTAAATGCAAAATCAATAATTTTCTGAATAAAAATTATGTTCTTTTCACTGGCTATTGAAGGGTAAACGATAGCTGAAGAAAGTTTCGGATAGATTATCAACCGTAGCATGTACTTTTAGAATTTCAAGTATTCTAAAAAATTATTATTACTATTTAAAGACGGGGATAAAAAAATCATTTTCTTATCACTGACTATTTAAGCATGAAGAATAGTTCAAGTATCGTACGGATAAATAGTAATTCACTAATAATAATAATCATTTTTATTAGAATATACGATACGACAAAATTACCGTACCGTATAGCATCGGAATTTTCAAGTGAACTTTGCAAAATTATTATTATCATTTTGTGAAGTCGATGAACACGGGGATAAGAATAATTTTGTGTCGACTAGCTGTGAACGGGTTGACAATGGTTCGAGGACGATACGGATAAATTATGAAGCGTACTGTGGGCTCGTCGGAGTTGGTACGCACTTCGGCAAAAGGAGATCCCGCCAGTGTGTACGTACGGTCTCGGAGAGAAATCATGAATGACTGAGATTTACGATCGTGTGTGTATCGCTCGAGCGGTGGCCCGTTTTCTATTGCTTCGTCGCGAGAACCATCCCGCGTGCGATCGCGCGGCTGCGACAACCCGCCACCGCAATGCATCGCATGCTGCTACTTACTAACTGTTCGGCTTGCACTGACAGTCCTCTCTAGCTCCCGGTAACACCGCTGGGAGAAGTTTCTACTCATTCTCTTGGAGATACCTCTAATGGAGCTGTGAAAAAAATTACAAAAAAAAAAAGAACGTCACCGAGAGAAGACGGATCGCGTTTTCTATCGGGGCTGAGAGGAGCGATTTGAAGAAGGCTGCGCGCCAAGGAATGAGCGATCTCGTTGACCCGATTAACACACAAGGCGAAATTCTTTCGACAATTCCTCGTCGATATTGGTAACGGTACAAAATACCGTTTTATACGACACTAATTGGATTATGAATCCAAGATTTTGTTATATTCATTTATCAATTGTATAATTTTGATCGACCTTGTGTTTAAAGAGTGTCTTTCAATTTTTACTGATCTTGTTTTTTTTTTGTATCTTCTCTTTGCTCTTTACGTTTATGTAAATTTTTTCTTTTTATTCTGAGAGTTCTCCATCCTGAGAGGAGATTTTATGATAGATTTTCATGAAAATTTGTGTTAATATTCGGAAATGAAAAAGTGTTGCGAAAGAAAATTTTATTCTTCGCGAGGCGATTTCGGGAAAAGAGAAGCTTCTTTTCCTCAATATCTTTTAGCGACAAAACTGTGCTCAGACTCACGTTCAAACAACGCAGACAATGTTTCACAGTCTCAGAACCGACGGCGCTAGCGTTGCCGGAATGTTGGCTTCTTGAAGAGAAGAAAGTAGCTTACACGGGTGCGCGGGGCTTTCTGTATTTTTAGGCCGAGCCACGAAAGGTTCGGTCCATTCGCGCCGGACATAAATTTGACGTTGCGGCTGAACGGACGAGTGCATACGAACGAGCCTATGCGAGTACGAGGCTATAGTACGGATTTCCAGCGACAGCCCTTTGACAGACTTATGTACCCATCTCCGAGCGCGTACCACGTTACTTTTTATTTTCCCACTGCACGAATCCACAACGAGAGTCCACCGAAGGATCAACCACGCTTGTTCTTCGCACCTCGTTTACAGTTCGACCCCCGTATGGCTAATGCCTACTCGCTTTTTCGAACTATCGCATCCCTTGAACGTTTTCTTTTTTTCTCACTCTTGGAGGAATAACACTTTGTGAGAGAACTGAGCCGAAAGGGTATCTTATTTCAATCGGGAGTTCATGAGTCAGGGGAAAAGCATAAGAGTAATAAAAATGTGGAAACATTTAAGGTAGTTCTCGCAGTACTTTGGAGATACGTAGACAAATATTGCAATTACTCACAAATATGTGCGGTTTTTTTTTGTATAAAAATCGCTTACGGCTCTATTAATGATCCCTTAATTGTTTTCTCCATTAAAGGTTGCTAAAAAAATGAAGATGACGGAGGAAAGTCTTAAATTTGAAGACATAAATTGTGTTTAACATAACTCGATGGAAAGGTCGTTTTGAAAGAAAAAATTATCTGAAAGGCGAACTTCTTTACAGAGGCTAAGACAAGAAAAAAAACAGTTTTCGCCAAACAGAACGCGCCAAAAATCGATAGTCAGTGAATAATTATTATCGAGCGAATAGTAAAGGACGTGCAGTGTCGACCGAGTGATGTATCGCTTTCGTTCATAAATATTAAACATGAACAGTAACAAAATAGAGGGAATTGTGGCGTTTGTCTGTTGGGTTGCGGCAACAAAAAATAATAGTATACACTAAAATGTTCAAATTTCCATTTCTTCAACATATGTTTGTGCGATTGCCGAATAATTGGTCCTCGACTGGGACACGCGTATTGTACGTGAGCTGACGTAGACGATGTTGCTACACCGCTATTTAAATGTGATGACGATAGCCACACGACAGACGAGGCTCGTCAAAAATTCGTCGACAGCTCATGAAAATATCATTTTATTCATAAACGGTACGGTCGATTAGTCTAGCGCCTAGTCATCATGTTCAGAAATATTTACTGGATCCAATAAACGTCATTTTATTCCTCTACCTAGTCGAGAAGTATGACGATATTTCATAAATGAGCGTTCTAAACACGTTTTTATACTCGCATGCTGCTATTGCCAGGTACTCTAAAAATACGCGTGATGTTTCAACATGCTTTACATGCGTTAATCGTGTAGTCAGTTCTTACACGCTTCAAGGTGCGTTGATTCTCAACACATGTCAAGTGTGTACGTTTCACACGCTTTGCGTGCACTTTTTGCGCGGTTGTAGGTGTGTTCAGCCCTCTCCTTTCTCCTCCAATACATGTTGAAGTGTCTGTATCGCATCAAAAACGCATCAAAATAATGTGCAATTAATGAAATAGTTTTTATTCTTAAAATGCGTAACGCCCATTACAACCTTTCATCATATTATATGATATGATATAATATATAATATTATACGTATACATTTTTTGTTTTTCTATAAGATGACCTTTTTTATCATTTTTGTACGTACGTACGAGTTTTGGACACAATCGAAATAATGCTGCTTAAAAGACTTTCAATTTGGAAATGTGTTGCGACAGCCATATTCGTTGCACAGAACTTTGAACGTAGGATCAAGTCGGAATGGAGAACAACGTCTTTCAAAAGCTGACTGTCTGACGCGGCTTCAAAATAACACATGCGACATTTGAAAATATCGAATGGGTTATTCATGACCGTGTTGTGGGACATACCAATTCGCCATATTGCGATTCCGAATTAAACGCATATGCAACTGTGTTGTCTACATAGTCTGTTCTTTTATTGAGTTTATCGTACATTAAGCGTGTATTTGTACACCAAGCGATTTCTTTGGCCTTAAACGCGTCGAAACAACACACATAACGTGCATTCCAATAAGGGTGTTCTGTAGCAAAACACTCAAAAATTGGGTCGTACAGGGAATCTAGGAAAGATACAGTTCAAGCGTGTTCTTTCAACATGCAAGCCGACCAATACATATTTTATTAATGCATTTGCTTGACGAAACACATGTAATATGTGTTTTCTAAGTTGTTTCAACACACTTTACAACACGCTTGTTTTAAGAGTGTGTAAAATCGGGAGCTTTGCGAGACTCTTACAACTTAGAAAATTGAGAACTTTTATATTGCAAAAAGGAAACAGTGGAAAAATTCCAACTCTGCAAATATGCTATACACATCTTACCCTTATATTTCATATTATATTTACACGCCTGTCTAGATTCGATGAAAATGCAAGAACTACTTAACTTCACGCAAGGACTGCTTCCCTGCAGTCGCAGCTGCAGCGATGCAGTATGCCTTGAAAATTATTATTCCGGCGAGCTATTTTATGAAGCATTTTTTTATTTAAATAATTAATCAATCTTCAAATGCTCTGTATTATACTATTGTTATTTTTTCGGTATCGCGACGAACTGCATGATTTGTTTTTTCGTATACTCTCACAAACTTTCCTCTAACTCCCGTTTACGAAAGGGGTTCGAGCGTATGCGAAGGGGATTCACGTTAACTCGGTCGACGTTTCAAATAAATTTCCAGTCTACTCCGTGACTGCCAACAGGGTTTCGAACGTAAACGTTTTCCCGCCAAAGCGCTTTACCGACAGCTATTTTTGTTACAATCTGTATTCAGTTCATACTGTCAATAGTCTTAATCCTTTCCAACAAAATATGAATTAATGTTGAGAAATATGAATCTATGAAGATATTTTGGAAATTTAAATATATTTTTAACATAGAAAAATACGAATATAAGAAAGACAATTTAAACGTCATACGTGATCTAAGATCCGACGATTCCGTCTCGTCAAACGCCACCGTACAGCCGACGAGTCATAGCTCAGGCATCCGCTGGTTCGGGGTTTAGTGTGCTTCCCGTCTCATTCTGCCAAACAAAAAAAAGACAATTTCACTCTCAAGCTTTATTGTTTTCTCTCATACGGTCAAATAAACATAAACATGACCGGAGACAGTCGTTCTCCACGGGCAGGACGGCACGATATATTGTTTCGTGCATGCTCGCAGCATCGTTCTTTCCTCCTGCCCGCTCGCTTTATGACCATTCGATAGTGTTTTACGAGCTAGTAATGGACAGGTTGTACCCTCGCGTTAAAATAACAATGATGATAATATTTCGAGAGATGAGAGACGAGGCGGAAAGTTTAAAGTCGGTAGGACTTCGCCGCAGTCCTTGCCAAACCACGGGGGTGCCTTTCGTTTTGCCCTCGAGAACTCCTTCTCTGAAGGTACGGAGCAGCCTTGAAAGAAATTCAACCCTCGAGTCTTTTCATTCGTTCGAAGAAACTAAAAAAAACATATGAAAAGAACTTTCACAGATATCGAGTTGAAAAGTTTCTCGGAAGTGTCACTAATAATCTCCATAAACAGTCGAGCCGTAAAGAACGAGGAAATTTAGTCAGTTAAGCGATACAAAGAACCTTTCTTCGTCCGAGGAGTCATC
Source organism: Listrodromus nycthemerus (assembly GCA_963978505.1). Taxonomy (NCBI): domain Eukaryota; kingdom Metazoa; phylum Arthropoda; class Insecta; order Hymenoptera; family Ichneumonidae; genus Listrodromus; species Listrodromus nycthemerus. Next base: position 10,153,624 of record OZ021680.1, on the reverse strand, counting down.
GCGGATGCGAAAACAGGGATGGACTTTTCTTTATGTTTTTTTTTCTTCTCGTTGTTACATCAGCTGGTTGTTCACGGACCAGCGGGGCATTTCGGTGTTTGCGGAGGAACGAGATAACGCTTTAAAAAAAATGCCCCGCAGATGATGACTCCTATGTCCAACCTCGTGCTACCGTTATCGCGTGAGCCGTAGAAAAGATAATGTATTTCTATGCTTGGTGCTGTTCGGTCGGATATTCGAAACGGTCCACGGAACGGAGAAAGATAGGATTCTGCGATTCAATTGTAACCGAATACGGGTTAGGAATTGGAGCCCCATGCATTATCCGTTTTGGTTCTCGGATTGAAAAAAAGGATCGAATTCTCGAAGAAAAAAAATGAAATACAAAAAATTACACATTAGTGTTGGGAGTTCCCATTTCGCCTTTGAAAATATGTTTTTTTACCCCGTGTTTCGTTAACATTTTTTGTTGGTACATTATCGGGCTCGGCTCAATCACGAACGCGATACGTCAACGTATCTACCAAGTACCAGCTATATACGTGCGAATAAACACAAAGTACGAATAAAACAAGTCTTATAATATGCCGAATTATGAAAAATTCGTTTCGTTACAAGATTTTTAAAGGAATAAATGTCGTAACTGTCTCGACAATGATATACAATGAACTCAAATACGACTCAGGTAGTTAATAATTAATGTCGCATTGATTGCGCTACGATCACATTTGAAACGATATGTGATTCCGCTCCGATCGAATCGACTTTCGATCCGGAATTGTCGAAAGCGGCGATAAATAATTTTCGTTCTTGTTTCACGGGAGCGTTGAAGTACACCGGTTGCCCTGCGAGTCTCTGACGCTGCCCGTTCGCCGCCTCGTCGCTCACGCCGATGACTCACTCTCCTCCAACTCGGAGCAGGCTCCCTGGAAAAGATAACACGATATATATTTTATTAAAATTGCGTGTCTCGATGCCTCGATCCTCGCTTCGACTGGTTGGCGATGACTTCGTGACTCCATTTAAAAAATCATAATAACAATAATAATAAAACTATATGCATGATGAATCATATCTCGAATAGGATCCAGCAAGGATGAAAGTAAAACCGAAGACGGCACGAGATAAAAAACGGAGCGGACAAGAGCGATTAAAATCGAATGAAATAAAATAAATATTAAATAAACAAATAATGTCATCGCTGCGTTGGGTCTCTGACGCGTTGTCCGACTTTGTTTCTATGTGTCGAGCGGGTGAATAAAGAGGAAAAAAAAATCAGGGTTTCGGGAAAACGTGAGTTCATCGGCGATCGCGTTACGGTCGATAACGAAGTTGTTCTTCAACGTCACAGCTCCGAGAACGAGCACAGTTGACTGTGTCTTCTTCATTGTTTCCTTCCGAAACCGCGAAAACTCCAATCGTCACGAAACCCTTGGTCGACAAAGAAATTTGCTTTAAAAATGAGAAACAAAAATTTACGTATTATTTAGATAGCGATATGCGTGTTGGACAAACCGGTGCGTGCCGGCTACCATATTTCCTTATATGTGCAACTGATAAATGCCATCGCGTGGAATAGGTTGCTTTGCAACTTCACCTTACGAATAACGTCAGCCGCCGTTTGATCACACGGTTCTCGCGTTCGTGACCGAAAAACCAAATAAAAATTTACAGAAGAGTGAAAAAATAAAAATAAAGTAAAAATATAAGAACATACCATGGACTCGGCGCGAAAGGATTATTACTAGTCATTTATTACTCGTTCGCCGAGAAATGGCGCCGCGGCGAATTCTCTAGCGGTTCGAGGGACGCGAGATCAGAAGAAGCCAACGTCGAGGGTAAAAAAAATAAGTTCGGATGAGGAAAAAAAAAAGTATCCGAGGCCTTCATCGGTCCTCTGAAGATTCTCGGTTGAATATTCTCATTGGTGCGGCCAAACCGAAATATTTTCGAGCCCTGTGCGTTGCCGATGCTACCGCTGGGGCGTACCGGAGGCATCTTTATGCTTTACATATTTTCTTGCCACGCGCTCTTGGCCTCGTTAACCCATTTAACGTGGGTGCGCAGAAAAGCCAGACGTTATAAGGAATCGTCACGTCTCTCTCTCTCTTCCTGTACTTCGCGCTTTGCCGGAGAAAATTTCTGCAACGAGTTTCGTCTCGGCACTGTACACTTCGCCGTAGTGACGATACACTGAATACTGCCAGCAGTATTGTATGGGATCGAATTGTTTCACGGATTTTCTCATTTACATACCCACCCTGTCGAAAATATTAACGCTACCGCTTTTGGCCTTCTTATCTCCGATCCTTTTACCACTACTGTATGTTTATATGTGTATAGAAATATTATTATTATTAACAGGGTTGGGGAAAAAAAATACTTCAAGTCCAAAATATTAAGTATTGCTTCAAAGTAATTTTCACAAGGTTTCTTAAAGTTAAACGTTATTTAGGCTTTAAAAAAACGTGCAAAATAATATGCATTTAATTGTTTTACGGAATCGAAAAAAGATATTCTCGTTAAAATTATATTTATTGAAAATTTTCGACGTATAATCATCGATTGATAGGCGCAGTATGTCAGGTATCGAGCGTGTACTCAAAAATTTCCTGGTACTTGAAATCGTAACGGAGTATTCGAAACCCTAGAAACATACTTCAAGTGATTTTTTATGATTGCGAGTCAGTTCGATTATTTTTATCATTGTAAATAGTTCGTCGATTTTCCATGCTCTCTGTTACGCTAAAAGTGGGTAATGTGGCTCAGTCCAGTAGCACGCGAATGAATTATATAAGGACCGGGCCGTATACACCCTCTTGTAAATTTCATAGAGTTAATAATATGTTTCTTCCAAGTGTAGCAGAAAGTCTAGAGCATTACACCGAGGCCTTACACCGAGGCCTTACCATGGCCCGATGAGACATTGTTTTTTCCACGAAAAATATACATAAATTAAAAGAAACGTAGTTTGGGATAAATAAATTTTGACTAGAGGAAGTTCGAGGATGGTTTCATAGAGGATCGTTGCGCGTCTCAACATACATACATAACGTATATACTTGTTTTAGACAGGTCGACTTCTAGCTACTCCCGGCCACATACCTAACTGTGCCCCACGCCCGAGAGACGATCTCGTCGGCGCGGAGTTGTCTCTCGGGCGCGTGTGGTTCTCCCGGGAGTAGCAAAACTAGGTAGCCTTGAGGGGGATCTGGTTGCGAATTCTATCCAGGAATTTCTCTCTCCGCATGCCGGGAGTGTTCTATTCCGTCTTTATTTAAGCCCAAGACAGGACCGCTTGTGTCCATCGATTTGCATAGTCGCATGGCCGACCAAACATCTCGCCGCGACGCCGCGATATTTATCCGAAACGAGTTGTATCGATATATAGCCTTGTTTTTCGCACGCAATGTCGAGGGTAATTCCACTCGCGCGCTGAGTCCTCCTGTCCACCGACCGGTCTAATCAATCACTAAACACCACTCAACGATCCTTCGCCTAAAAAATTGACAATTTTTCTCTCATTTATTCAAATTGACCCATCGAGACCCAAAAATAAATAAAAATAAGCAATGGACACGTTTCCGAATAATAATGTTTGTGACATTAAGTTCGAATATTATTACACCCAGGAGCGAGAAACTTTATCGTGAAATTAGGTCCGAAAAATATCTTCACAGTCCGCTGATATTCGGCAGATATTGTAAAGATTTCGATGATACTAAATTCGTGAATAAAATCACCTTGGATCTATTCGTAAATGATTTTTTCTTAATGAGACAAAACTTAAACTGATTTCACAGTTGATCGGAGTTTCTTTTCTGAAATGTTCTCCATGTTATCAATTATCGTACCGGGATGAGCTGAAATCTAAGTCTCGCCCTTTCTCGAGTTGGTATTCCCTAGGCTCAGCATTAACTTAACGTCGCAGCGGTATTATAATACGTGCATACATAGTAGTGCCAAGAGACTACTTTTGTTTACGCTGATAAAATGCCATTGATAAGCGTAATGCGTTGCGACGACTCCGACGATGACGTTGCGACTGCACTCGTGTGCAAACGTTGGCGCTCGCGATGCAGTTCGGACGCTCGTTTCCACGTAATCAACTCGGGAGAATATGTATACGTCCCCGAACGCACGTAATAACAAAGTTACGTTTTCGAGATTGAAAAACAAAATTAGCTCATCCTTAAGAGCAGCGAACCTGAATGAAAATTGGTGAACTCTCGTGTTGCATTTTTTCTCAACAAGTTTGAAAAAAAAAAACAAAAAAATGACGAAACAAGACACTTATTCTGCTTTATGAAGACACTGGAAGGAACCTTCATTCCGTCGGGAAGATTTGTCACTCGTGGGTACCAGTTTTTATAATCCTTATCCGCTCGGAGTGGGAGCGTCGCGGATTGCTCGACTCGGTCCGTGTTATACGGTATGGTTGAACGAGGTAACGGTGAATGGGTTCATTTTATCAATGAAATCGAGACTGTACTGAACGAGCGGAGAGTGGCGGGACGACAGAAAGAGGGAAAGGTGCGGGAAGAGCCCGAGGATGAATGGACACGATCGAACGCCCGCTCTCGGTAGGTTTTCGATGTGAAACATCGACGACGACGTTCGACACAGAAGCGCCGAGTGAAAAATAAACCGCAGGGCGTTGCGAGAGATCATTCATTTCTACTCTTTATTGTGGCAACGTGTGTAACCCGATATCATTGAAAACTCTCGACACTTCTTTTCTCGCGTCTATGTGTTTCATGTTTTTCCAACCTCGAAAAATTTCTAAGCGACTCGTTGACATGGAATTCCACGCTCGACCCAATTCTCAAAGCGCTCGAGCCTGCACCGCTCTTATTATCTTTTGTTACACATCCTAAAGCAATGATAATAATAATAATTACCAGTCAGAGACACGATAAAAAGTGAAGGAGATTTCTCAACCCAATAAACCTTTTTTTGTCTCCAAAGACCGAACATTTTTTCTACTTGTACGACACTGAACAAATTGCGGTTTAGTACGAAAAGAAAACTGTGCCATCAGCAACAAAAATAATTGTGCATATTTGCATGACAGCAATGTTTATTCATTCATTCGAAACTTACCTTACCGTGCAGACAAATGAATATAAATATAAGAAATTGAAATTCAATAAATGTTCAGCTCGTCAGACCAGCGAATCGTCGAGTCGTGATGTTGATGAATCTTAAAAGTTGCCCGGTGCCATTTAATAACGTTTTAATTCTTGTTTCACGTCAGACGGGTCTTTAGCGCGAGTTCTCGGTGGACTCGGGAGGGAGGATAAGATTTAAAAATTCCACCGTTGCGAGAGAAAGAGAGAGAGAGAGTGCGGAGAGAGACGGGGAGGCGAAAGAGATTAGGATCTCAGAGTGGACTCGTGGAGGTAAGACAGACCGCCCGTCGTGAAAGCGAGACTTTTCGTCCAGGATTTTGGATCGTCCAGAAGGCTCGCGCTCCGCGGCAGCGGTTCCTTACCGTATATGCATACACATAGAACCGACCGGAGTATCCCGCCGGCATTCTCGTTTTTAACGTCGCGCTTAGGCCGGTGCTCGAGATTAAACCCGGACGAGGGATATGGCAGTGTCGTACAGAGTCGTAAGAGAGACTCTCGAGACTCGACCGAAGCACAGCGGCACCGACGGCAGTGGCGAGCTCGGCGGTCATCGAGGCCCTTCTTCGCTTCTCTTTACGCTCTGGCTCATCCAATAAAACCCTCGAACGTCGCACAGCAGCCGCAGCGGCTCGCTCACAAGGAACTCGGCGGAACGCGCGATCGAGGAACTCAACCTTTTCCTTTTGCTCTATTTTTTTTTTGTTCACTAATAAAAACGTTAAACACATTTTTTTCATGACGCACAGAGCCCACCGCGGGCCACTACGAAAACACTCCTTCCTCACTGGGCTGCCCGCCTCGTGACAGACATTAATCTATCACTCATCGAGTTGTGCGCGCACCCGTGCAGGAGTCGACGGCGAGAAAGCCTAAAATTTAATTCGATATTTTAACGCGACGGAATGAGACGTATGGCCCTCCCGTCTATTATCATTGTCAAATTTTTTTCGGGCTACCTGAAGTCAATTTACTTTCGTCATCAAATACCGACGATTAATACATACAAATACTGGTGTTTACCATAAATAAATACCGGTTAGTATTTTTTTCAATGTCAGGGATTATTATACAACGATACCGGTGATTATTAAATATTAAAATCAATCGCTCGAAATTTCGGCAGACAGAATGGAACAAATTTGTAACGGCCGATTTTTAGCAGATTATTCTTTAATTTTTTACATGTTTCTGATTTTTTTTTCTATCAGTTTAAAACGTATATGTAGTAATCAATCGATTGTTTTGCCCCCGTGTAGTTATGACCCGTTAGGACGCCTGTTATCCCAGCATTACAATAACGGTCCAAGAGAATTAGCCGAGAAGTATGGATGGACGAGGGATAGACTGCAGTGAGAGAGAGAGAGAGAGAGAGAGAGAGCTCATCGCCGACCCTGGGGCCACGTTGGGACGACAAAGGTGGATCCCGCGGCAAGTTCACGATCCCACTTTCGTTAATCTTCTTTAATTGCCACGGATAATTGAGATTAATGGAAAGGCATGTGGGCCGAGTGAGCGGGTGGTCAACACGACGTGCGCCCTATTATCGAATTTCCTCTACCCCCAATTAAACGTTTGAAAAAATTTTTGGCTCGCTGAGTTAAAGTTTGAGTTGTTCGCTGTGATGGCGAAAGTCATCGGCAGTCGTCCATAGTAGGACAGTTCGTATATCACTCGTAAAATATCCCACAGTGCACCCAGTTTTTTGTTTTCATATTAATAATCAGCTCCCGGTGAGAGAGATACGGCTGACGTTTTGAAAGTCGATCGACGACACGATAATGTAATCATTCGCGAATGCGGTTTAGCGGGTTCCCGCAAGCGGTAATTGCCGCTATTAATCAATATTTACTACATCGATCGGACGTTCGATTTCTTTTGTAATAAAAAATAAATAAATAAAAATAATAATAAGAGGACAGAGAAATGTTAGTCGGGGATTCAAGTAGGTCGATTTCGTCTTTCGAAAATTTAAGCGCCATCCGAGTCTTCTGAGAAACTCTCATCGAAAGCGACTTCCGCTCGTCTAGTCTGCGAATTTCAAACGTTCATCCCAGTTTCTCATTTTTTTTTAAAGAAAGGAAAAAAAAACTGAGAATAATGAATTAACAAAAAAATTGCACACAAGTCAATATTACGCATCTTTTTAAAGATGAAATCACCCTTGACAGTCACCGTATCTGCGTAGCAGTTATCAAATTGAAGAAATTATCAGCCAATGCAAAACAAAAAAAAAAACAAAAAAAGAAATAAAACTCCGCCGCATCGCTGAAGAACCGTGGATAATTTATCATCGATGGGGACGGAAGTTCTTATGGCTCTCGTGTGTATAAAATCCATGTAACGTAAACACCGTTCGATGAATGCGGGGCGGGGAGAGAGGAGAGCGAATGTGAGAGAAAGAGTTACACAACGTGCGGGACGAGGATGACGGTGGTGGCCGGTGGAGAGCCGGCGAAATTACTCCATTATTACTTCATCTAGTGCACCGAAGAGAAGATCGACGACAGCACGGGACGATCCACGCGAAGCGTTTCATCTCTATCTTCCCGCGAGAGAATTTCATCCGAGCGGGGATTCCGCGCGCGGGCGCGCGCTTTCCGCGCCTCTCATCTCGTCATCGTCGATCTCGCCGTCTATAGAGAAGTTGTCCGAGCTCTCGCGACCACTTTGCCCCAATCCCCCTCTGTACGCCACCCTTCTAGCCCCTCCCCCCTCTCATACCCCAGTTCGTACACACCCCGCCTTCCTCCCACTGTTCGCCGTGTGTGCAGTGTGTTGCTCCGGTTCATTCAACCCAGTGTTCCGCGACGAATATCGCTGACCGGACACGCACACACTGTGTGTCGGGCTCTCGATAACCGACGCGCTCGACGTCAATCATTAAAGTGCCGCGCGGTGATATTAGAACGGGGAGGGAGGAGCGATGAGTTGAAAAAAAAAGATAAAAAAATGGAATAGAAACGACAAGAATAGCGATCCTAGATGCGTTACGTTGAACTGACCGACGGCACTTTGTATTACGCAATTTCGTATTTTTATCGCAAATAGGCTTCCATACATCGAGAATTGTTAGGAGTAGGAAATTAGATCGGATCGTTTATAGCGCATCTTGTTGATCATCGGAAGTTGCACTACGTCTACGTGTGATTATGTTGACTTTATATGATGATTGGACTTTAAGAAATATCGCATTGGATGGAAATTTGTAATTCCATGAAGAATCGCACATTGGTATATTTCCGAGGCCTCCTTTAAGGGTCTTCGTATACCATATATTATACATATTAGATTGGACCGATATTTATATTCGAGAATTTTTTCAGACTTTGCCAACCCTTGTTTCCAAGTTGTTCCACAACTTTCGGCTTTGCTTTTCATACACACTACCGAGCTTTAAAGCAGTAATTCTTTACAGTGATTATAATTTTGATAAAATTTTGAAATTTTTCGGTAAAAAATTCAAAAATGTTCATATCACAGCAAGCGAACCAACAGCCATAGTCGATAGTTTTTTTCAATTTGTTTTTCAGCCCTCGTATCCAAGTTCTTTCAGTCTCCGACTTTGCTTTTTCTGAAAGCTCCCGAGCTTCGAAGACTCGATGACAGGTATTTTTTCTATCCCATTCTTGATTTCCGTAACATTTTGCAAGCCACAGATTGTTGCATTAGCATCGATCGCTAGTTTTTGCATCGGGGTCTTTCCGTGCACCGGGAGTGTTGCGAGAGCTGCGAATGTCACTTCTCGTTCCCCGTCGGACTATTTCTGCCGTGCAACGAGTCCGTTCGTTCGCCGTGTCTGGCCCGCCGCGGCATTACGACTGTTTGTCTCTCGCGCCCGATGCACATGTGGGTGCGTCCGGGCTCGAGAGCCGAGCGCATCGCACGTCCGCCCCGTCGTCGGACGAGAAGACCGCATGCAACGGGCACTGTCGCCGTCTCGAAAAATCCCCCTCGTCGTCTCGGCTCTCCAAGTATCTCTCCCTCCCGGGTTCTTCCCGGCGGGTCCGCAGTGCGAGAGAAAAGTTCGTCTCGGTCTCGCACATCGCCACCGCGTCGACAGCTCTCAACATCGAGCCTGACGAGCTCTCGGGCGGGCGACACGAGATCTCGTACGAAACTACTCGGGCGCCGGGAGAGTTTCGCCTCCTACCTATGACTATAATGCGAGTTCGGAGAAGAAAACGAATAGGAGAACGGAAAAAAAAGTTTCGCCCGTTGGGGCGTGGAGCTACGAACGCTAATATTACAATACAGAATCATGGACGTAAGGAACATTAAATAGGCTTTGTCGACCCAGCAAGCCATTACTACAAAATTGTGAAATTCACGAGAAAAATAAATTTGGACCTTTGGAAACTATAAATGCCTGTTAAATCGTTAAACTTATGCTGACGTGCTAATCAATGTCAATAATAATTAAAATCTTTATTCGAGATTATTAGAATCCGACGATATGTAGAGCCTGACGAGGTCTCGTAGATACGACACGAGATCTCGTACGAAACTACTCGGGTGCCGAGAGAGTTTCGTCCCGTACCTACGACTATAATGCGAGTTCGGGGAAGAAAACGAATAGAAGGAGAAACGAAAAAGAGAAGTCTCTGCCCGCTGGGGCGTGGGCTTCGGACACTGTATATTACTATACAAATCCTTTCGAGGTAACTGTTGTTTTTTTCAATGTTTTTTTTTTTTCAATTTTTTTTTTTTTTTTTGAGAGACGGGTAGGACCACCCGCGATATAAAAGCGATTACACGAGAGCGAAACCCGCGCGTGTGTACATATGTGTTCATTATACACCCCATCGAATAATCTTTACATAATCTTACCGGCGCACAACGAACCCGGGCTCTGAAAAGATTCTGTGACGGAACTCCCCCACAAAGGATTTGCTCGAGCTGAAAATTATCAGCGAGCGAAATAATTCGAGTCTGGATAGCCCTACGGCTGTGCTCATTGTTTTGATCGTAGAAACACGCTCGGGATAAAATTCCTTTTCGGATACGGTCCACAATAATCTACAGATCCAAAATATATCAATACATTCTGACTTGAAAAAATAAATAGTAAACGAGTCTCATTAAGAGCGATATTCAATTGAGATTCGACGTAAATTTTTTATAAACGTCCATTTATTTTTTCCGGACATTCGCCAGGTAGGCGGAGCGGGGCTCATCCGAAAGAGGCTAGAATCGTACCGTATCGGCCAAGCCATTTTTTATGAAACTCTCTCCCTCTCAGTCACGAGCTGCAACGATCAATGGAATAAAAATAAATTATCACATTCGGGCTAAAAAAAAAATCATGAATAACAATGATAATAAGTAGATGAGTCTTATCAATAGCGAGAATCAATCGAAATGCGTCGTGCGGTAAATTTTTCGAGTTACGATCTACGAAAGTCTGTTTATTTATTTTGCGGACTTCCGCGGGTTTGACAGTGCGCGATGCGTCGTCCCGGCGAGGCTCGGATCGTTCGGTATCGGGTGGGCAGTCGATGCGCCGAGTGTACATCGCGAAGCTTAGCCGAGTACGTAGGCACAAGTCCAGCAGCGGGAGAAGCGGGAGCCGAGCTCTCGTTCGCTCCGAGGACCGAGAGCAGCGGCAGCAACAGCAGCAGCGAGCAAGTAACAGCAGCAGAAAAGCAGAAGGAGCGTACGGTGTGCGGATGCCGCGTGTGCCCGTCGCCACTGCGGCCCGCTCGAGAGAAACACGAACAGCGCCGCCGGGCCGCGCGCGCCTGGCTCAGCGCGCACGCCAGTGTCTTCAGTGTTGCTCCGGCCGCCGCGGCGTACGGAACTGTCGCGTATAGCTCTTGCGCGGAGCATTCCGTTCCAACGACACGAGAATCGACGACAGCCTCGAACTCCTTGCAAACAAAAACACTGGCTGCCACTCCCGATGCTTCGTGAAGGGTTTCTCCCGCTCGTCGCGAAAAAGTAATTCGACCGATCCGAAAACTTCTCAACCGAGCGCTCCTCGAAAATTTCGCACTTATTCGCCAAGTTTAACATCGAAGACGCAACGCGAGTCGCTCGAGTTATTCTGTTTACACCTATCCGAAACGTTCGGCCGACGATCCTGCGAGACGGAATTTCTCTGTGCGGCGTCGTACGAGCGCGCTTTTTTTTCCGACGCTTCGAGCGGTTCGCCACGTTCGGGATAACATTTTTTTTTTTTTTTTCTCGTTCTATCGCTACGTATGCGAGTTGCAACAGTGACCAAGTGTGTCGGATAAATGTATTCGTGATATATTCACGTACGGGCGAAGGAGGATCGACCTTGAAATTCCCGGACTGCAGCAGCGAAACTGCTCTTCTGGGTTTCGTGTGTGCGCCACGAGGACAAACGAGACGCGGCGACGAACGAGGTATCTCTCACTGCAAGACGCGTGCGCGCGTGCGCGCGCACGCTCCAGCGCGGGATTCGTTCGGAAAACTTCGTGAAACTATTGAAATCCGCTCGCAGAGGTGAGAGAACGATTTGTCGTGCGGGGGGCTTGCGTGGCGTCGAACACGTGCGACTCTTATCGCTACGAGCTTCGGTTAATTAATCTCCGGAGAAAAACACCTTTTTTTTTCTCCTGCCAATTTCAAACAGCTCCATTAAACGTAACTCGAATTTTCGCTCGCCCGAGACGACAGCACGATTGGTCGACAAGCGAAACCCGAACACGTGGTTCTCGGATGCCGATAAGCCGGACAAGTTTGCGACATAAACATTGTTACAAGTGCTGTGAAGTTCGCGAGCTACGCGCTGTATCTCGATAAAAATAAAATTATGAATTACGGATTTAAAAAATTAATCGCTCGAGGTTTCAGGTGACTATTTTTCGTTACTATAGATTTTTTTTTAAATCGTAATAAAAGAAAAATTTAAATCAGTGATAATCTAAATTTTTTTTGTTAATCGGTGATCAGTGTTTGTTCGACGAGAGCAATTTTTTTAAAATTATTTTTCTTTCATTCACGTACTGGATAAGCACGTGGTGTGTAACGGCGTGACGGATATACCCTTGGATCATTCAACGATATAATCGTTGCCGGTGCGCCGGATCGCCGGAACTTCCGCTCGAGGCAAGTCTTTCAAGATTACGTATAACTATAATAACACAACACATAAACGTAACTCTCGCACACACACACACACGTGCATCGATTTCCTCTGAAGTTTTCAACATGGCAACGTCGGGTAGGGTTGGTCGCGTTGGGCTGAATACTAAATCGATCGAATGCGCAGAAGCCCTCGATGGATCGTTGAGTATGCGCGTAAAGTCCCAATGACATCACTCTCACCTCGGATCATCATACTCCTGGAATTCGCTCGGCGAATTACGATTAAAATCTTTAGCGTGAATTTTAACACACCTAACCGCAAATCTGTGTACAAACGATTATCGACTGTCGCACGATCACGACGAGTCTTCCTATGGATTCCTCCACAATTTTTGTTTTTTTCACTTGTTTTTTTTTCTTCGACTATTTCGCTACTCGTCAATAAGATGATTATCTCGCAGGCACGTTCTATCCCTCCCTCGCGGCCACTCGCCGCGGTCACCTGAGATACTCTCTAAGGCCGTTTTGTTTTTTCTGTCGACATCACGGCAATCGATCGAGAGACCGAGAACTTTATCGAAGTCCTTGACATTTATGCCGTTTTATTATTTAGCACTCCGATCGAGCTGAATTTAAAACTTGTGGCTGTTCAGAGGCGTAGATTTTTAATTTAAAAAATAATGTTCGGACCGTTTTTATAATGCAGCATAAAACTTAATTATTCAAATATTATTACGATTGTATCTTAATAAACATAGTAATTATAATAATAATATAATTGACCTTTGACATGCATAGGACATTATCAAAATTGTCTCCCTCGCGAATCGCAAAAATAATTGCTGAGTGAGCGGATTCGAAAGAATATTTATTGAAAAAATGAATCGCATTTATCAATTCTGATTATCGACTCGGAGAAATTTTGCGAGAATCCGTAGGCGTTTTCGGTTCTCTCGTTACCAACCAGTTATCTCAATCCCATTAAACATCATCCGCGCAATAATTGCACATCTTATCCTCGGCAATAAACAACTATTGTAAATTTCGTGTCCATAAATTGGCGGGACATCGTGTAAGTGTCGGGGCTGCGACGGATTCGCACCGATTGCGTAACCTTCCGAGCGGGCTGGGAGGGAGCACATTGACAATGGGAAAACGAGATCGTCTCGGTGTTTGCTTCAATTCTTGGCGGGAGAGCTCGACGGCATTGTATTCCGAGATATCTCGCGGGTAGTATATTATTTCGCGAGACCCCGCGAGAGATTCGTACATCGGGGAACGAGAAGGCGTCCGCAACACGGGCACGAAACGTAGGACGAATTTAATCAATGGACGATAAATTCAAAGCAACTCCTCAACGTCGGCTTTGTCTAATTCCACGTGCGTTCGTGCTTGCTATGTTCAACAACATCTCTCTTATTTATTTATTGAAAATTATTTATTCAAAACCATTGATTGACCGGCAGTCTTCGATAATAACAAATTATTCGTACAAGACCCGGGCGGATTATTCTCTACTCGTGTAATCGCGAGAAACACGTAACGGATAAATGTACACTTTCGTTTGGCAATATTTGATTTTTTCCGTCCTCGTTTGTTACTCCTCGTGTCGCACAACTCGGCCTAATCAGACTGATACGTACATACGTGTATTCGTCTCTACGCAAGTGTGTGTATGTATATATATATATATATAAAGTATCGTTACCGCTGCCGCCGCTTCGACGCCGCCCGGTTATTTACACTCGCACGGTATTATCGAACCAACGTAGATCCATACATACGCATTCTACGTGCATACAGCACGGGCTGTTTCTCGAGAGATAACGAGTGAAGAGGATAAGAAAAAAAAAGAAGAAAAACGAATGAATTTTATGGAGAGATACTCGAGGTGCGGAACAGGCAGCTAGACAACCTCTTCCCTCCTCCTCGTCCACGCCCGGGTGAGGTACGAGGTTCATAATGGCTGACCATTGACAACGTTCCATCCTCGATAACAACGCCGAGTTCCAGGTTCTTCGATTTTCTCAATGACCGTTCCCGATCAGGCTGCTCTGTATATATAGATATACTTAAAAACACGGGCACTTCTAATCGCTCTTGACGAGGTTTCCCGGTAAACGATAACGCTTTGGGATACACTGGAAAATTGGTAGAGATGTTATCTCACTGTTCATCGTAATACCAAGAGATCGCATTATCTAACGTCGAAAGATCTCGTTCATTATATAAAGCGATTTACATTAATCACGATCACATTTTTTATTTGGCAATTAGAAAAAAAATTATCTGTACATCGTAAGAAAGTGGATTGCCCGAGATAAAAATCTTTGATATGGTTATCGGATAGATTTTCTCTACGGCAATTGGATTGTTTTTGCACCATTGAGGCATGAATCGCGCGGGGCAATGGGAGTTCGGTAAGGTGGTAATTAATAGGCCATCAAATTGTTTTCGTAATACCTAAATATCTCATTGTATAACACGATTATTAATGTAACACTGATCGTCTCTAAATTTTCATTTTTTATATTAAAAAAATGCATCTATAGATGACGAGTCGATAAATCCCCGGAGATAAAAGTCATCGATATATTTATTGGAGAAATAATCGGTACGGCAATTTAGATTGTTTCCGTACCGTTGTAGTATGAATTACGCCGGCCATGGGAGTCGAGAGACGCAGTAACTAATAGGCCATCGAATTGTTATTCGTCGAGGAGTTAATCGATTCTACGGGTTCGCGGTTAACATTGACAAATTTATTTTCTTCGCCGGCTGAGCGCGCGGGACGATGAGATTCGTATTTCACGGTGACCGGACAGCGGATACGCGCGGGTAGAGGGCGTGCGCGTTGCTCCGTGCCCGGGGGTCGTACAGTGACCGTGCTTATATTCTTTTGTCTTCCTCGCTCCCTCGTGTCGCCCGTGCGCGACCGGGGCCTTCGTGTTTTGTTGTAACATCGCCGGGCAGCAAAACACACGCGGGGCACGAGCTAGTCGAAACCGTACGGGGAGTATATTAGAAGGCAAACGAGGAGTTTGAGCAATGGGTTTTTAGGGCCTCTCGGTGTTGCGGCGAACGAACACGCTACGACGACGCTAATACAACCGCCTCGAATAATGCTTCACAACTGGAAATCTCCCTTCTCTTTATTTCCTTTGCATTTTCGTTACTCGTTCGCGCACATGTGCCGGGCCCCGAGAGAGTGGCGAGCACGTGTTCACGTTGGAAATGTCTTTCAGCTGCCGCTCCCGCGGTTGATGCTGTGGGTGACGCACGGGAAAATCGGGGCAATGAGAGTCACCATTTATTTTGAAATTCCACGGTGAAATTACGTTCGACAAAATTTACTTTGGTGTTAATTTTTTTTTTCTGTTTTATCCAAAGTAGAAAAGCCGTTGCTTCATGCTCAAAGGATTGAAATAGATACATCGAGCTTCGCTTAATTTACTTGATTTTTGGGTGATTTTTTTTTAAATACGTATACAAACTACAGCCAAAAGAATATATTCTTCAGTGTCGTTTTCGTTCGGTGCAGCAGACATTAATCTTCTTTTCCTATGGAACGGTTACTAAATTAGAAAAAAAAAAAAAAACGAATCCGTTGGAATAATTTAATTTTCTCGGTGAACCGGCAGACTGTGAGGGATCAATTCGCGACGATGATCTCGTGGTTGTTCGGTAGAGAGGAGAGACAGGAGCGAAAGATCGATGCACATATCTCGACTTGGCGAGCGAGGAATCACCCCGAGGCTGTTGCTGCTGCGGCCGCAGCAGTGCATGACACCGAATAGCAAACCTCGCTCAGCTTCCGCTCGTACCACGAGAACCCTCTTGAAAAGCTCCCGATGATTTATGTCCCGCATTTATGACGCAACGTAAAATCGCGTACCCGCGAAAACTCCTCCACGTTGGGAATATATATCGCATCGAGGAAGAGGAAGATCTCCGGAACGGAACGAGCGAATGATCTAGCTCGGGACCACTTTCCATCGCTGACCCATTCGTTAGTTCGTCGTGGCGTTCTTCTTTAAATTCATCACTATTTCAATTACAGGCAGTTCTCGTAGTAAAAACGAGCTATTTCATCGTTCATTGTCATTTTTTTCTGCACACTTTCATTTTTTCATTTTTTTCCCACGTTTTTATAACTCGTCGATATTGAAAGGAATTTCGGTTTATGTAAAAGGAAATATATATGTGTATTTTTCCTTCTAACACGGTGAGAATAATTCATCGAAATACTCGAGGAAGCACACTCTCATGATCGCGCGAGGCGCGCGAACGAGCAAAAGCGTATGGCTCTTTATATACCTCTAACTCCTCGTGCGGTTTAGTTTGCGGCATAACGTTATGCCCATGAATCATAGCGCGGAGAATCTCGGACTGGGTATTTGCACCGAGACGGTACCGCGTACAGGCACTATGGCGTGCGAATACTGTCCTGCTTGTGTCCATGCATATCTTACGCACACAAATACCCTGCAGCCTATTCACGTTTCTCAGTAGCAAAAAGGAGATTCCCCGAAAGCGCAAGACCGGCCAATCATCATCGATGACCGAGACTCTTTCCCAGAACGGAAATTGCGCGCGTAACACTTAACTCTTAAGTACGAGAGTCCAGAAATTTTTTCTCCTCACATCATAGTTTTATTATATTTTTTCTTCGACTTGAGGCCTGAATAAGACAAGAAGACTGTAAATATATATATATATATATATATATATATATGTATAGAACAAACGTATATGTTTCCAAGCCATACTCGAGTTTTCCTATCGTAACATTATCGCGCGCATCGCCTGGCTCTCAAGTGCGAGATATTTTTCTGCCCCTCACATCGCAATTTAATAATTTTATTTATTTTTCATCGTTTTCAACTCGAGACACGTATAAGACGGGAAGAATGTAAAAAAATAGATATTCATATACATTTTGCCGAGCTATGCTCGAGTTTTCCTACCGTAACATTATCGCGCGCGATACATATCCAATTTATAAGTCATTTCCGTGTTCCCGGCGTGTTTCGCGATGCGTAAGATCTGCTGATTCCTTGCGCGCAAACTTTATTTAACCCCGGGCAAAATAAGTATATTCGATGCGCCCGCGCACTGTTCGGAGAGAGATAGAGACGGATATAGTAAAGATAGTTGAACCCGGGAATCTCCAGCTTCGAGATTCCAGTTGTTAACTTTAGATACTTTCCGCAGACCGCGAACGCCCGCGATCCAATAATTCGTTTGCAGGATCGCCGGAGAGTCTCCTCGCGAGGCCCGCTCGATTCTCCGCTACTACCGCCGTTCCTGCCGCTATTACTGTTTCTTCTCGCGGTCGATCTCGCGCCCGTGGAGCAACGAAAATTAGCATACGAATATCTACTATAGAAACCGGAGGGACACGGGCTTTCATCCAGAAGTGAAGGAACATAGGAAGCGCGGAATACATAGAGGAGAAAATATGATATCGGTACCCGGACAACATACAGCAAAACCCCTACGCGCACGGTCCCCCGGTAGGCGTCGAATCTTCGAGAGGCATCGTCCTCTCTCCATTCTTCACACAGGAATCGTCCCGATCATTTTCCTATTATCGTTTCGTTCGGTCGTGGATCGTCGGGCGACGCGATCATAAATTTTCTGCACGTTCGTAGAACCTCAGATCAAATTTGCTGTTTATATATATATGTATATATATGGAGTCGAAATGTAACATTATGATGACTTGATGTTTATAAGTACTTCCTCTAAAGTAATCAGACATTACTATTTTTTTCAGGAACTTTTTTATGTCCGTACTAGATTACCATAAACAGAATCCTTTCCTTTATTATCGAATAATAACAATAATGTTATATTTTATTTTTATTTTAGTAATATTCTTTTTAACCATTCTTTGAAAGTAACTTTGATTTTTGTTCTAAGAAAGTGTTTAATGTATAATTTTCAATGTGTAACGCTCTTCGGAGTTTAAATTCATTGGATTATTTTTCCACGTGATTGTAACGCTAAATTACACAATTTGTAGGAAGTTCGATTAATAAAACACAGTGGATAACAGTCGTCTTCGCCGAAAGAACGATCCGGAGGGCTACGAGATAATAAATTTCTCGAACGTTGGAGAACGGCGGATTAAATGTGCTTGCATAAAAAAAATGATCCAAAATCGATCTTCATAATGAACTCCGATATTTTAATTATTTTCTCAAACCGTCCTCGGAGGTGTATTGTAATTTATTGAGCATTTATTCTATATCCATATCAAATTTTTCGATTGTTATTATGTTTCATGTTAATATTTTATTTTGAACATCTTTTTGCACATGTGTAACACATTTGTAGAACGAACGACAAGATTAGGTCTTTCGTTCTGAAAATGTGTTACATGTGTGCAATGCCCTTCGGAGGATAAATTCATTGGATAATTTCACTTCGTGGCTTCGATACTAAACTAAACAATTTGTAGCGTATGTTGCGCGACGGGTTGGTTAAGAAAAAAAGGGAAAAGTCTCGTTTCCGATAGAAATATAGGGCTCGGAATAGAACACAATGGATAACAGTTATTTTCACCGAAAGAACAATTCAATAACTAGTTATCGATACGCACCCTGTCTCTCTCCAACGGCTGGGATTCATAGTCGAAACGTTACAAACTTTATGGCACGGTTAACAACACAGTTTTGCTTATATCCTGTATGCAACGTCTTACCGCATTAAAAGTTCGAACGATCCGAGAACCGCTACATCCCACCCACGATTTGAGACTATCGCCGCTGACCGGAGACTCTCGCGCATTTCCGGTGATTATTATAGTGCGGTAAATTATTATTATTATTATTTTACATCCTCCGTCACACCCCCGTAGTTGTCAACCGGGTCACGTTCGGTCGGTCTTTATTTTCTCTCCTCTTTTTTTTTTTGTAACATAAAATATATATTTATATTGTACGTCCGGTTGACGGTTCCTCTCGTTCAATTTCACGCATCAGCGAGAAGCCCATGAACTTATTTTCTTATCGATGCTCTCGCTGCTCCCTCGCACTGTCGGCCGGCGACAATGGTCTCTTATCTCCTAATTACCGTGACAACCGGCGTTAATTTCCCATGGAGTGTATTTCCCCGTTAAACCCGTCATTTGTTGTTTAAATTTTTTTTTTATATTTAGTATTTGTTTTTTTTTTATTTTTGGTTGCATTTTCAAGATTTTCAGATTTACTTGGGCCGATCTTGATTCGTTGAGTTTGAAATTTATCAATCAATTCCATTCAATTGTACAATATTTTGGTATTTATAAAAATAGCGAAAAATTGGCTTTGTTATTGTGAATCGGGCACGGGTCGTGATACCGTTTTAATTCGATGGTCTTGGAGATCGGATGACCAAAATTGGCGATCGGGAAGCCGCGGAGGATGCGATCGTCAGGATCGATTGTTCGCCGGCCTGGCCGCATAAACGAGCTTTCCTAATTAGACAAATACGCGAAGGACGCGGTCACGATAAGGGCCAAAGAAATATAGAAAGAAAGATCGTAAATCGCGACTCTCTCGAACAGCAAAGAGCAAGGCCAACGAGGGGGGTCGAATCCTGTAAAGATCCGGGCCGATATCTCGACCATATTGGAATCGACTGCGTGTAAAACCAGTTCCACGGGAGACCGTGCGGGCGCGATCCAAGAGTCCCGATCGTACGACGTTCTCACGTACGTTTCTGTGTCTTTGTGTCTGTGCGTTGTCTCTCCGTGTCGCCTATGCCTTTCTTCAGCTTACCACGAAACATTCCTAGTTTCAAGTTCAAACTATTATTCACCCGTTGATGAGCAGTTTCGCCTTTGCTATTTTCATTTTCCCGTTATAAAAATGAAAAACCTCAGAAATAATTTTACGACACTCAGCGTGAAAATTGACGTTCAGTGCACACTGGGCGTGCACAATACTTCCATTTTTAACCACGTGAAATAAAATTTCGTGCGATAAACGTGCGATAAAACTTGTTCTGAGTCGTGAGATTGCAACACTCGCCTTCCGTTCGTGTTGCAAAGCCACAATTTTAGCAAGAAGCTTAATGGTACGTATATCGTAAATGACTATTATTGGCCAGAAAAGTTTACACGGTAAAGCGGGTACCTCCAAATATTTCGATTGTATTTTCCTTTGGCTAATGAACCGTCGACCGGAATCTTTCGGCCCGTTAAAATTTTTTTTTTCTGGCGATAGTGTTCAATCCTGTTCATGGCTATTTCTATCTACACTGCCGTGCGTTGCTTCTCCATGTCATTCATGTCTTTTTTCTGCCCCTGTACAAACTATCGATAAGCGGTTCCGCGTTCACTATTTCCACTGTCGTATTGAAAAAGAAAAATCTAAAAAAAATGTTTCCATCTATATATACATACATGTATTGTTCTTGGGTTTTTGTTAAAAAGAAGAGATTACCGATGATTATTTTGCTTTACCGTCCGCCGATAATCGACAGTGAAGGTCTCGGACTCGCGTCGCGCCTTGAAAAATTCGTCGAGTGCGTATTCGAACGAGAACGAGTCGATATCGGGAGATCTGTCCGCGGCTTGGACGATCGGTTCAGGGTGTCAAGAAGCAAAGCCACCGGGTGCGCCGGCGACTCGCGATATCGTGAGAGAACTCGCGAGGGAAGGAACTCATCTGGTGTAAAACGGTGTAACATTACATCGTGCTGAGAAATCGATATATCGTTGCAAGGACGCTCGCACACGCGCGCGGTCGAACGCGAAGATCGTCGACGGGGTGAGTCCGCCGATCGAGTGAAGAAGCTAATTTCACTCTTCCTTCTCCATAAATAAAACTTTACTCGTCGCTAGAAAACCAAATAAACAGATAATTCAAAAAATAAATAATAATGAGATTGTAAATAGTCGATAATTTAATCGTTTTTTAAATGTTCATTCAATGTTGAATTAAATTCTCATCGACAAAGTATCCGAGCAAACTTTTGCACGGATTTGTGCGCGACTCGCAGCCCTCGCTAGCGATAGACAACCTTGCAAGGCCTCCTTACAGCCTCTCGCGCGCAGCAAGGAACCCGCTACGAGAGTTTCAATGGGAGGAGAAGTGCGAGAGGAGCGAGTCTCAGGAGCGAGAGAGAGAAGCAGGCCGCCCGCTGTACCTATACTCTCCTCTAGGACGATGAGACCAACCGTCGCTCGGCTTCTCTCCTGTTGCCCACTGCCTGTGCTTCGTCTCTTTGCCCCCGAGAGAAGAGAGCGAGAAAGAGAGACGGTTACCCATGGTGTTTAGCGGGCGCTAAACGACTCTAAATGGACGGCTCTATAAACAGCCAGGAGGTAATTTGGTGAACTTTGGTTTACCGAGAACCCCCCCACCATCCTGCCCTATCGGGACTCATGGAAATGCCGTTCGGCATATTCGATTCAATTAACTTTTTTTGTGTACTTAAACCAAACAAACCTTTCGATTAGAATAATTCTCTAAGGAAAATCGACGAACTTCCATCGTCAAAATTCTCGTAGGTCATACGAAAAAAACGATTTATTATTAGATAGATTATTAGTATAGTTTATAAAATCTATGACCAATAATACTCGATAATAAGTATCAATGATAATAAATAATAATAATAAATTTATTATTATTATTATTGTCATTGAAAAAGCTGTGAGCTCCTGGGGTCAAGTCGAGTCGTCGAGTGTATCGAACGGCGCGGCAATGACGCTGGTACACGACAGTCGCATAATCATTCGATCATAAACGTCGCCCTCGATCGAAAGTGAATTATCCACCGGGGTTTTATCCATCGTCTATCGTCGACTCCGTCTCTCGGCTTCATAAAGTTCTGACGTTGACTTGCACTCACGTTGTCGGGATGGAAGCCGTATCGGCGATAGGACGCATTCGGTGTATCGCCGGTATGCATGCATGCATGCCGTGCTATGGGTCGAAAGCTAATTCGTACGGCGTGACAGTGGTGCGCGCACGTTACATAGTCGGGAGAGACGCGCGGGCGCGAGGCCGCATCGAGCGAGCGTAAGCGTTTTGTAATTGCCCCGTCGGCCCATTATGGTGCTACTCGAGTTGACGCGATGATTGCAGGGAACCGACGGAAGTAAATCGAACAGGGCCTGGGTGAACAGTGCATCCCGAGGCGGCCGCCGCAAGCGCCCGGACAGCGTGTCCGCCTCGAAAGCTCACAGGGCGAACCATCCGATCAACGAAACTGTGCAATAGATACGTCGCAAAAATGATTAACGCTAAGAGAGTATAACGTCACGTGAAATTACAGCGCGGCGGTCGCACCCGGGTGGGTGGACCAGATAAACTGTTGGACACCCAAAACATAAATTATTTTTCGAATTAAATACCTTCTTACAATCTAAATTTTTTTTATTCGAACGTGTAACGGTAATTGATTTTGGGGGAATGGTAAGTAACAAGGATTGTATTGTTTTCACATAAGACCCAGATTAACGATATTGACCCGACGATTGTAGTAACAATAACAAAAGCTTTTATTATTTTAGTGAGTAGAGGTGGCTAAATAGCACGAATTCGTTACTACACATTTTCTTAGCAACCAACAAGAATCTTTTTTAATCGCTCACATCACGCTACGAGCTTTCTCGTGATTGGTCAATACCAAAAAGTATATTTTTTTTCGCAAAAGGCCTACATTTTCCAAACAAAATATTGTGCTGCGAGCAGACGTAAACAAAAACAAACGATAAAACTCCCGTTATTTTAGAATTTTTTTTTTTTAAGGCACAATTGATTGAATTTTTTCAAAGTGCAGTTAGGACCCGAGACGCATAGGTATCGTGAGTAGAGGCGGTTAAAAGGCACGAATTTCGTATGGGTAATGGACGTATCGTGTACACCTAATTACTCGCGTAACTTTTATCATCGTTGGCGTTTGTCATCGTGCCGCGGTCGCGCGCTGCGCCGGTGCCACACGCTGTCCCTTTCCGTTTGAGAAAGTGGCTGCATTTAATTCCAATTAGTACACCGATATCTATAGCTTTCCGATACCGTCGGGAGGACAAGGAGCGAGAGATCCAGGCACAACGTAATCCGAAACGTTGGAGCGCGCGCCGAAGTGGACTTCTCCCATGCCTTGTGGTGCGGACCGAAGGGGCCGGGGGGCAAGCAGGCATCCAGAGTCCTCGTAGTATGCGCTGGAACGGTGGAACGTACACACTCGGGCGCCCTCCCCCGGAGAACCAGTTTACAAAACCGCAGGACGTTTGCCACGCGGTTTTAAACGCGCAATACATATTTCCTAAGTGAAAAAAATGTATGTATTTGTGTCGCCGTTTTATCCTACAAGCGTGAAATTATTTTCCTACTAAACCGCGACTCTCACACTTCGGAGTGTAAGAAAAAAAACAACAATAATAATAACTTACCGTTTCACTTGCGCGCGTTTGTTCTATTAATTTTCCGTCTTGGAAAATTACTGGTTAACTGAGAATACAACCACGACTGCTCCAGATAGATAAAATTTGTGAACTTTTTTATAACCGGTAAAATTTCAACATAAATTTTAGTTAATCCCTAGTAAGAATTTTGTTTCAACGTTTTCGTTGCCCCCGGTTCTGTGTGACGCGCCGTGTGTAAATCCTGAGAATATGGCTCGCGCACGCGGGACATTCGTGGAAGGGTTATCAGCTCTTTCCTAATTTAAACAATTTACAGCGTCGATGGCAGAGCCGCTGATAAGAGAGCGTTGCCCAGAGAGGCGTCGCCGTGCGAAGGCCCTAATACACAACATACTCGCGACCAAAACAAAAATTATACGAATAATAAAAAAATTAATAGACAAAAAAAAGAAAAAATTCTTATAGTCAGTTTAGCGCCTACAGTAGGGAACATAATAAAGTATCGCGCAGCTTCGAAGCGGCGTACGTTTGCACCTGCACCTCGGTGGCCTTCGTAATTTGCCTAAATGTACACGAACGTTTAACGAGTGATAAATCAGCAACGGTGAGAATACGAGAGAGAGAGGGAGACGGGTCGATGGGCAGTTCAAGTGGAGAGAGAGGAATACGGATATAACGAGAATCGGTGTGTACGTCCGAGGTTGGAGGACATACGGAGAAGAGGAAAGACATAACTGACACGACGAGCTCTCCTCGACGCCTCCGCACGTCGGTCGTCGAGCCCCGAGATATTCCGTTAGCTAACGTGTAAGGTGGCCGCGGTTATTGGCTCTCGTACCCGGCCGAGTGCCTCTTCGACGACGACGACGGAGACGACGACGATGCCTCTCAGTTGGACACACTACTTTCCTGCACCGCCGATGCGAAACCCGATCGTTAAGCTAATCCAACCGATTCGCCGATCTAAATCTCTCGCATTTATTCATTAAACCCTATTCGAGCCCGTTTGTCTTAACTCTTTGACGGTCGAATAAAAAAAAAATAGATTCGTTAATTTCTTGGCCCCAAATGCCTGTAATAACTCCTATGCCCATAATTATGTTTATCGTTTTCTTCACAATTTTCGAACGTTTTATTTTTCATAAATCGTATTTGTATCGAGAAATATTTGAAATTTATTGTTTTTATTTTTCTATAAATATTCTACTATTCCACTGTTAATCATACACGATTATATTGTTATTACATTATCATTATTATTCTCATTTCTTTCGTTCACTGCAAGCTGCTTTCAAATTGCTAACTCATATTATATTTCATTTTTGAAAGTGAATCTTCACATCGGCTAGGGGTATTCTGACCGTCGAGTAGCTCCGGTCGATCCATAATTGGCATTGCCTGTTTATATAGCGAAGAAATAAGTAAATTATATTATTACCCAAAATAATATTGGGCATTTAGGGTCAAGAATTATTTTTTTTTGTTTTGGTATAGAAAGTTTGTATACCGTATAGTGATAGAGGGCATTTTTTTGGTGGATCTACAGGCACGCGGCGATTTACCACACGTGCAAGTGCCTCGGAGATATTCCGTAATACAAGTTGGATAATACGGAGCGACACAACGTGTTGCGGGTTGGTTATTGGTCGAGCGAGAAACAACGCACCGCGGCGCGTGACTCGTGTACGCCACATTGGCGGGCAACCAGTAATTACCATGACATTAATTCCTACCAGCAATCAAACGCGAGAAGGTTGCCGAGGGTGAAGTGACTGCGGAGACTGCGAGGCATTTCCACCGGATGCGGACAATGCCAGAGACTCGCTGGCACGGCCGTTGTCGGGCCTTCGCCGCGAGAACTTTGTATCTTTGAATCTTAATCTCCGTTACAGCGAGATTAGCATTTTATTTTGCTCGGCTCCCTTAGCCTCCTGACCAGCTGACTCGACGAGAGTTCAAGGCGAATGAGAAAAATACTGATGCATATTTGATTTAAGAAAAATTAAAAGTACAAAAGTAAGAATCGAGGAGAATTATCGTGTAAGTAAAATAAAAAATCTAACATTTTCCCAGAATATATCTTACAATATTTTAAAGATTCATTGACGATGATTAATGACGAGACAGATATTGCATGTTTTGTTTCTTGGTCGAAGGAGAGCCCTGCGCGACATCTCGTCGTCGATTCGCTCGTAAAGCAAAGACGATTCAAAGAAAGACGCCCCATTAAAGATAATTCGAACTCGCGATAACTGCTGACCCCGTGTCTACTGATTTCTCATTCATTTCAACGATGGTTCGCAGATTTTTTTTCAGGTTTTTCCCATACCATATGTTTTATTTTAAGAAATTCGGATTTGTTGCATATGGAATGACATACCTGACATACGAAATTCCAGTTTATGTACTATAATTTTAGGCATTGGTTTTTCATCGCACATGGAATAGAATACTAAACATAACATTCCATCGCATATGTTGCCGCATATGAAATTACAGATTTTGTGTCATATGAAAGATGACTCGAATAAATAAAAAATTAAAACTCATCGGACACGAAACGACCAAGTCCAGAAAAAAGCGTGAATAATAAAAATAATTTTTTAAGAATAGTTTCCGAGGTGTCGAGATCTTTGACCCGGGCTGAGGGGTTCTCACATGTTCCGTATATTTTCGAAGTGTCCGAAGGCAAGCACTCGTGGCTGTTAACTCATCTCAATATTGGCCTTTCGATGATTTATTTGGGAAAACGAGTCGCGTCGTCCTGTCTCAGCAGCTTCTCTGTTGGCTCGGAGAGGCGGCGCGTCGACGTGTGTCACCGCTCTTGGAATTCTTTTGCTAGTCTCTGCCCTCATCACTGTTCGTTTTTTTTTATTTCAGTTCTCTTGCTCTCTCGAATACATATATATTCTCAAGTGACAAAGTAGATACCGCCTGTGTACCAGAGAGCCTCCTGTCAAATCGGACCCTCCGCGAGCGTGCCCATGGAACCGAGAAAGCGCACAAGTGACAGCGACGACGACGACGCCGACGACGACGACGACGACGACGACGACGACGACGACGACGACGAGGAGTTCGTTCCCTTATTCGTTCCTTAACATGTATCACGCATCACTTCTGATACCCCGACTCTCCCCGCTTTCCAACACGTATGCGATTGACGTCCTATCTAATTAGAATATCGATCGTGAATTTAATCCATTTCCCCCTCGACGCTTCGAACGAGACATCAGATTGAAAAGATTTATAGCAATTTGTTTTACCATCGATACTTTTTCTTATTTAATTCGTTCGACCCTTTAACTGGAAAACATTTTTTGTTTTCATCATTTACAAATATTTATAATTAAATCCAAGTCTGGTGATACGAATAGAGCAAATATTTTCTGGAAACATGTGTAACATATTTAGGCATTAAAGAGAATAATTTACCGTTCGATTAAATGCGAATTTCTGTTGTATGATTATTGCTACGATTACGAAAGAGCCGTGTAATTCGACGAGGAAAGGTGGAGAGGTGGGGATGGGAGAAAGATCGTTATCGATGGACGGGATCGCGCGCGCCTTCGATCGCGTCGCGATAGTTTATCGAGGACTTTTGCACGAGGCGACAATTCGCGCTCTCGAGGGAGAGACTGCGCGGTGGACCGTTTGCGAAGGTGCGCTCTGCCACGGGTTACATAGAGCTCGAGGTTGAAAAGAGAATAAAAGAGAACGATGGAGTGAGGAGGCCGAGAGAGCGTGACTCATCGTCCACGAGGAGGACTGCCAAGGTGCTGGAGACTTACCGCGCTTATCCACCTCAAGGAGATTGATCTTTACATTCGCGTAGTGTTGCTCGCTCGCGCGAGTTTCCCTTCCTACTTGGAACCCTGTTTTCCATGCTCAAATATTTACATCCAAAAAAATTCCGTTATTTTCCTTCTACATTAAATGGAAAATTCTTTCGATACATTCAAAAATTTACTTACGGCTCAAAATCTAAAAATAATAGAACGATAATTTCGGATCACAATGTCATCGATATCAGACTTGACAATTACTTGAAAAAAAACAAGTAAATTGTATTTGTACGAATCGACTAATGCGAAAATATTTGAGAAACGCTTGTCTAGTTGTGCCGAAAGATGTCTTGCGATCGCGTGTGGACAACTTCCGGCGCGATATTTCGCGTTTCTGTACCTGCGCGCGTCGCGGAGCGCGTAGGCAGCGAAAGGAATTTGTTGGGCTAGATAAAGAGGGAATGGGTCGTAAATAAATGGCGATATCGATGCCTCGAGGGGGCCCACTGCGTTAGTTTCGATCAAAGGCTCCTTCGCGTGGTTCGCGTGTACGTAATATATATATCCTCGAAGGGAGGTTGTTTTCTCTTCGAGTCTCTATTCTCAGGCCGTCTCTCAGGCGCACGCGCGTGCGCGCGGGCCGCGCTCTCTCGATCGGTCTATGCGCAGTGCGCTCTCGCGCACGCCGATACGACCGGTCGCGGTAAATTGAATCGGACGATCGGCTCGCCAAGATAGACGGCCCCTTATCATTGAAAATTATTCTCCGGTCTCTCTTGACTTGAATAATTATTTCGTATCGCGGACGCTCGACTCTGCAATCTCGACGGTTCCGAGGGAGGGAGAGAGCGCTGGTACGCATTCATGTATATTCATGTAGGCGCTAGTATAAACTACGCTGTGCATATATATATATATACATATATTCATATAGACGCCTGTAAAGATAGACACTTCCTACGTGTCCCACAGCTCGATGCGATGAAAACTAATCTACGGAAATTATAATTAGCCTAGTCGCGGGGACTATCGCGAGAGAGCGAACTCTGTTCCGTCTCCGTAACCCCGCATAAGTTCTAAAATTAACAAAACTTCTGAAATAAAAGGAGGTAAAACCAAATACCGAGGCGAAATTTGTTCACTGGAAACAAAAAATGATACATTTTAATCAAGTAAATAATCGCTAAGGGGCGCTCAGATCAATATTTTCCTAATACAGCTGAGAGATCGGTTACTTAAATCTTTTTTTTTCTACGATTCCACTAAAATATTTTCCAAGCAATAGAAAGTTTCGTTCGACTGACCGAATATTTTTTCAAGGTCCCTGTCTCGATTTTTAGTTGATTCAATCGCATTTTTTTTTTCGAATTAAATATATTTTATCAATTGCAAGGTCGGCGAAAAATAACCGATTTTAAGGTGCGATGTACTTTCGGTTGCAGGCGAATCAGTGAAAATGCTCCCAGGACCAAGTTGACGGAGCATGGAGAGGTTACAGGGGATCGAAGGTGGCAAGATCGAGGGCCCCAGCAATGACGGGACCAAGACCGGCGGCGTGCTTCTCGCTGAGGGCACGAACAAGGATCATCACAAACCGATGGATCCTTACAAGGAGCTGGAGCTTTATCTCGCCAGGGTTATCGTGAGTACTCGTCGAATATTCAAAACATATCTCAAAAAGTATCATTAAAAAATTGTAAATTCAAATCCTCTGTCCCGACAAAGGTTAAAGAAAATATGTAGTCCGCTATCTTGAAAAAATACCGATTATCTGCATACGATAAGAAATTTAAGATTGACCCGCCATCCGGTTCCCATCGCTCCACCTTCGGGTTCGTGAAACTCCGTATAGAATCGTTGAAAAAAAAAAAAAATTAACTTCAGTCAGCTCCGTGATCGGATTCTCCATTCTCTCGGCGCGAATGAATGTCCCATCGCTTCTTTATTTCCAACCGACGAATTACTGTGACGGTGAACCCGCTGCGACCTGCCCGGATGGCGGCACGAGATCCCGCGCGATACGCCTGATTAGGGTCACGAACTCACGAATCTACAATCGGTCGATTCAACAACACCGCGATCAGTTTCGATGGCCCCGCAGCGATAGCTCGATCCATTGTCATCGAAGTTTTTATCCCATAAGTCCCTGACGAACCGCATCGTCGCGCCCTGCTTTTTATCCCAGGTGGACCCACTGGTCAAATAAAAATTTCAAATATTCTTCGAAGAACAAATATCGAATCAACTCTTCTCCGACCGTTTTCAAATTCAGGAATTTTTTGCACAAAACCGGTGAAAAAAAAATTGAAGAAAAAAATCTTCTCTCAGCGCACGTTAAAAAATAATTTTTATCTTCATTTTCCTCACCTACTCTCGGTGTTTGCTTCTCGCGATTACCGCGTCGATAGCGTCAGTCACGATGACCGGTTAATTTATCGTCGCCGGAAGTTGCCGCGAGTATGAAAAGGAGGAGGATGGGGGTAAAATGCCTCTGGCGCAATCGTATAACGTTAGCTCGGCTGGTACAATCTATCGGGTTTGATAGTGCATCGTCGTAACGTACAGTTGCACACGCGAGATTCACGATGGTGTGGTTTGATATCCGGTCAGGACAGAGGATACTGCTCGCCGCATCCGTTTCTGTACAAAGTGTGTAAACATGTACGTACAACAGTGTACGCAGTATGCGCAGCCGATAAGTACACGGTAACGTATGTATATATATATATATAGATATATATACATACACATTATGTATGCGTGCGGATATGTACTACAATCGACGTTGTCTCCCAGTGCGCGGCTTTGCGTACAGCGGGGGCGGGTCGATATTTGCGCGGGACAAACGAGGGAAGTAGCAAGTAGGCAGCAGCAGCGGGGCAGCCAGTTCGCTGCCACCGTGTTGCATGCACCGTGGTCGTTTCACGTAACCGTCCTTACCTCCGACGAACTGCTGCTCTCATGCACATTGCATATGCACTCCCTCTCTCTCCGCTATCTCCATGCCGCTGCTGCAGGAGTCTTGCCCTGCTGGTTACAGTAGAAACGAGTTTGCCGGCTACCGCGAGTTTTCAACCACGTTCCATCGCCGGAAGCCGCGCGCCGGCCACCAGCCTACTCCTACTATTCTCCGCAATGTAGTGCGATCCCGACGATTCAACTTGCCGGAACGTCCGTCCTTTGGCCGACGCGATAAACTTTTCGAGTTTTTCATTCATAGATTCAAAAGATACAGATAGGGATTCTCGTAGATTATTCTCCGGAGGGTCCGATGTAGCTTCCCTCGGACTGAGGGTCGAATTTCGAGACGCTTCTTTAAGCTTGAGTCGCTCGTGAGATTGGAGTTGAGATCGAAGTTTTTTTTCAACTTCATTGCGTGTTTTGAGACTATCTTGAGATCGAATTTGAGAGCGAACCCCAGTTCGGACTTGATTCACTCGTGTTTGAGTTTCATTTTGAGTTCGAACTGAATTTCAAACTTGCGATTGAATTTAATATCGAACTGTAACGTTTTACCGTAATAAATTGGTGATCTGGCAAAACTATCTCTTAAATCCGTTTCTATGAAAGGATTTCTGGTAAGATTGTAAAGATGAGTGGAAATAGAAAGGTAGAGGAATATCAAATTAAAAAAAATATACTTTCTCGTGGCTTCACGGTGGTTTGAACTTGACAGCTGCAGCGCGGAATCACGTTCAAGCGGTCGGTCCATCTTAAGTTGGAACGTAAGATAGATTTCAAGTACGCAATAAAATTCGGGCCAATCCTGGGTTTTACGTTTTACCTCGAAGCCGATCTTGCCGCTAGCGACAAACTAACGTCTGCAAATTCGACCCTGAGATACAGAATGTTCGAATTAAAACAGACACGGTTACGCATGCTTGAAGGTGTTGGTTCGTACAACAAAAATATTTATTTTAATCGACAAACTCCAAACGTCTTGCAGCAAATAATTGTTCAACAACATAAAATTCTATTTATACATAACAAACAACAGCTTTGAACTCCACCCCGACTTTTTATTAATACAATTTATTTTCTTGATACACAGTTCTATTCTATACTATTCTATTATTATTCTGTTAGCGATGAAAAAAAGCTTTGAGAAAACCTTTATGGAAGTGGAAATTGAAAATTCGAGCTAGGCGAGTCAGAGGGTTGAAGATCCGGCAATGGGTGTACATCTCTAGGCATCTGCGAGGCAGCTCCGTTCTCACGGAAGAAGCGTAAAAGTCCCGGCGTACAGTATCAAAGTGTCGGAGTAAAAACAGATGGCCCCTGAGAAAAACCACCGTACCGTTGTATATACCCGCGTTGAAAGAAGGCGTTCCGCGCGTCACGGGTTTTTCGAGTACGCATGCGCACAACAGGATCTCGGCAAAAGTCCGAAGAAGCATCTCCAATGTATTTTGTCCCCACGTGCATATATACATCCATAATCGGAAAATAGAGACATCCATGGAAGCGTAAAGATACGAGGAGAGTCAGCGATATTCTCCCGTCGAGTTGAGAAGGGGTCTTCGTGGAAAAGTGATTAAGTCGCGTGGTACCTATTATGTATGCGCGCGAGTCCCGAGTAGGAAGTTGCGGAGGCAATAATTCAGTGAGTCGTTTGCGAAGCCGCGCGCGCTCGCGCGAGCTTATCCTTCCAACCCTGAAGAACGATAAACAAACGACGATGCAAACTCCCGGATATCTCTCTCTTTCTCTCTCCCTGCGTCTCAGCAGAGACCAGAAGGAGCCCGCTGCTGGGACAGGACGGCTGTTACTACCGGCTCGGGAATCCCTAACTATCGATTCGACGAATCTCCGTCTCTTCCTCGACCGATCCGACAAATAGCTTCGATCTCTCCTACCGATAGCTCAAACTACCCTCACGCGGTTTCAAAGCCGCGATGTATGTAAGCCGCGATACATTGCGACGTCTGCGAGAGTAAATTCACCGCGCTGACGAAATTTTCGATTCAATATCGTTAAAATTTCTTTCCATACTGGATATTTAAAAAATAATAGAGAAAACAGTATTCATTAAACTTTTGTATCTGATATAAATTTAGTATGGAGGCATTTTTTTTGTCAATTGATTATCGCGTTTTAACTCTGATCTTCTCATGGTCTTAGGGATTGAATCGTGCGGGAAATTGGACAAAAGCTATGTATTTTTTAAAATATATATTACCGAATGAAATTCAGGTCTAAATTTGTCGAGTTTAACGCGGCAAGGCATATATTACTCGACGTTCTATCCCATCCGGTAGTCTCGAATCCCTCGCTACTCTGTTACTTAGTACGTGTTAACCGAGATCGGGAGATAGCTATGCAGATAGACGTGTGGCGAGTGCTCGCTGCTGTTTCCTCAGCAGCCTGGATAGGAGATCGGGGGAGGGAAGGTACGTCTCTCTTCTCTTGCTTCTTTCTTTACTTCTTTTCTATCGTTCCTTCCATCCATCTCCGTCGCACTCCGCGTCTGCATTAGCGCTTACGCCTCGGGTCGACTGCGTTCCGTTCTGATTATTATCCGTAACCTCGAGCCGCACGACGTACGTACGCGAAACTTTTCTCATCCACCCTGTATTATATATATATATATATATATAAATGTTACTGAACAGTTGTGTGTATCGTTCCATGTCCGGACTAAAGACACTCCTAGGTCCAAGGGGCAGCAGTAGCGCATTTACCCGTCGCTACCTCCCGGCTCTTCCTTCGTTCGGAGATGCAGCGCGCACATGAGACGACATAGGCCCCCCTTCGGGCTCTATTTGCATTTCTCCATGACACCCTCGCCGTGTGGTAGCCTAGCTCGCGATATCGCCGCTTCAGGTCTACCTCGGGCGAACCACTCGAGCTCACCTGGAAGTCATCTCCAACGTTACTCCGCGCCGCTCGGTGTGAAACTCATTTGCAATCGACCGACCAGACGGTCTCGGGACCGAGATTACTCGTCAACAGGATTTGTTAGTTTTTAAAATGAATTTTCATTATTGTTTTATCTTCCAGTTGTGACCAACTTTTGGTCAGTCACAAGTGGCATTCCGGTCCGTGACTGACGTCGCGAAAATCCAGTGATCCTTCGTTCATTGTTCCAGATTCACACGAGTTTATTTGTAGCTCTCGAAACTATCTACGAGCAAGGTCCGTAGCACTTTTCCTCTCAGCCCACTAGATTCGGAGTAAATCACGATGCCGAAGCGCCGGCTTATCTAGCTTCCCTCACTCTCACCGGACGATAGCTTTATCGCTATTTCCGAGGAGTCAGAAACTTGGCGGTGGGAAAGGTTTATACGGTGAACCTCGGGAGTGTGATATCGAGAGGAACACAACAAGTCGTACCGGCCGGCGCGCTGGCGCTGTACCAGCGGCGAGCAACAACCAGCAGCCGGATGTCATTCCGTATTCCAGCATTCCACTCTCGTCCTGGGCGCGTGAATGTGTTCCTAGCTTTTGCCTTTGCCCTCTCTTTCACGGCACTCTCGCGCGGTCACCGAGATCCCTGCCAAGCTCCGTATGCTTGCGCACTATAGTTTCAGCTAGAGAGCCGGAGATGTATGGCGCACGCGGCCACCGCATTCTGTTCTCACTGCAGGATAGTTTTTTTTTCTCATTTTTTTTTGGCTCAGTCATTTTGCATTCGGCGATTTTATCGGCCGGTCAACCGCCGGCGAATGACTGTCCCGAGAACGAACGATTTATGTCGCGGTGTCCAATGCTCCGCCGCTCGCGCAAACCTATCACCTGTTGCTCACCTGGCCTACGCGCTGCTAAGTCATTACGATAAATTTTACAATCTCCCCGCCGGGATAATAATTTGTAAACCGGCCACGCCGGGAAGAGATCGCGATTTTCCGAACCAAGAAAAATGAACGTATGGACCGACCAAGACACGATGACGGACGTTCGAAGGTTTTATTCGGTTGGTACAAACAAAATATGTTTGTAGGAATCGACAAATTTTGCACCGACCAAAATTTCTGGAAATTACGATTGTTGAATCAATGAGGATTAAAAATTTCGTAACTGATCGTTTAACGAAGCAATGCTTATTTTACGCTAAACAATAACTGCTTTGGATTTCACGTACCGAAAATTTAACTCCTTCATATTCGGTACACGTCTTACCTCCGAGACTTCTTTCTCCGAGACTACTCGAAGAATCTTTCCAAAATTTGCACCCTGAATCGAAGGACGTTGTATCCTTTTTTTTTTAAAGATTTCTATCATTGTCTCAACATCTTTTAGACCAAAAGTTGTCTTATCGGGTATTAAATTAATTTGTCTCGGTCCTTATTTCTTATTTTCTGAATGGAGATAAATTTCGAAGCGTAAGCGTTTCCTCGTACGTTTACCGAGTCCATTCATATTTTTTGTCTCACATTCGCTCACATGTCTTCCCTCACCGTTGTCGAGCATTAATAAATTCGGCTTGCACGAATCGATTCCACGAATTCAAATGCGCAGAGAGCTCCGGCACTATCAAAGGATTAAACACACACTGGGAAGAAAAAAAAAATTATACATATGCATCGACACGCGCACTTTCATTCGGAGGCCAGTTGAAGGCGCGCCGAGAATTTCGCGTCGACGTAATCGGAGCCCGGTAACTGCGCAGGTGTAAAATTGATGAATGTGGATATATATATATATATATATACAGTTGTATATAAAAAAAATTAACGAAAAAAACTCCATCCAGACATCAGTCAAAAATTGTATTGCTCTCTTCGCAGCTCGTGCAAACATTTTTCAACGATTTTAACGAGGCCCCACAGTCGCCGCAGATCCAGGTGTGCGTAGCTTCGACCCCCCCCCCCCCCCGCCCCCCCCCCCAAAAGAGAAAACAGAAAAAAATTTGAATAAAAATGAACGACAAGAAAGGGTGAAGTTGCAACGAACTTCAACGAATCTCAAAGAGGAATCTCCGAAGCTCGACAGACATTCTCTGCCTGTCCGGTAACGCTCGGGATTATATATTTATCGTTGTATTATCGCGAGATCGTTAAACCGCACGAACGATCATCCTCGGGACTCTCTCGGTCGGCCTCAACTTCGTCGTCCCGAAGACGTTGACGACGTCGCCGGAGCCGCGGCTCGGGGGGGGGGGGGGGGGGGTGAGCCGTGCGCTCGCGGCTTCTCGTATCTGTCAGCCGGTTCCTAATAACATCGAGGAAAGGATTTCCTCTCGGTAGAGCCCCTGACAGAAACTGCGGTAAGCGCGAGCCGCTGTACGCATCATCCGAGCTTCCAAGAAAAGTGAAAGAGGTCCGTATAGCGAGTGCCAATATTTTTACCGGAGAATCTAACGCGAATCGTAGGAAAAAAAAACGAAGTTTCACGAGAGTCCCTCGGTCGAATAATCTTGGCGATATTTTCCCATATTATTATAATTCTGCCTTCCGGCGATCGGTTATTTTTGCCTACTTCGAGACTCGCGACGACCAGGAAGAACGACATTTGTTCGTTAGGTTAAACAAATAATAATCAATGAAAGATAAAAAAAAATGGTAAATAAATATCGTCGAGGGATAATTGGCTGCGTTCATAATTTTCACGAGAAACTCAGAAGACACGGTGGAGAGAAGACGATGGCAATTGTTACTTTCACTATTCGCTCGAGTGACGGAGATTTGCCAAGCAAACTCTGGAACTACGGTAGAATGGAGGAGGAGAGGGGGGGGGGGCGGGGCACTTAAACACACGGGATGTATGCTTCGAGAGATTTCTTTGATGTTTGTTCGTGGGTTACGTTAACGTGTTATTGGCCCGTATCGATGATCTCGCATTGTCTCGTGCGTTGCATGTTGCGTACATTGTACTTTAAACCCCGCCGACTTCACAATGCTCCAGCCTGCGGTGTAACCTACGTATTGTACACGTAATACGCCATAGCCGTTGCCTACACGCCATTGTCCCGGCTTCCGTACAATGCGTGCATATATTTAAAAAATTAACGAATTAAAAAATGGGAAAAACGAGCGGCGTTCTGTGACTTAGTCACTCGCTAAAAGTTCATGGATAAACGACCGAATTAAATTAATCGCACAGGAAAAAATACAATAAGAATAGTTGTATTATAAACGTTGCTGAAATCTCGAGTTAAGATTTTTTTTTCGCAAGCAGTTAAAAATAACCTCTCTTCCTGTGCCAAGGGACAAATTAATTGGTCGTCCGGAAACGAAGATACAAATTGTAATGTAATTTTAGAGGAATGGCGTCTTTCGTTCTACGTATAAATTTTATTTCGGAGTTATTAGTTTGCTTAATTTGAAGATAACCTTTAATAAAAATGTGTATAAAAAATAAAGTGATCAGTGACGAATGGCAATTTGCTTCTCATAGTTTGGCGTGGCGCAGCGTAACAGAATAATTATTGTAAGCGATGCGGGGGTTACGAGGGAGTCACGCAGATGTCACACTCGCGCAGCTGGAGGTTCCGATGCTCCTCGTTGTGTGCGTCGGGTATGCGTGTGGGTGTTTTGCATGTGGTTCGCTCGATTGTAAGACTGTCGTGTATCCGGTTGGGTGTGTCGGATGTCCGCTTTGCCTCGCTCGCCGACACACACGAAAAAAAAAGTATATCGAGTTCATCGTCGGCTCGGGTTTTTCATCGGCTGTCCTGATTTTATCTCCGAATTGCGCCGCGATTTTCTTGTCGGTAAAGTTACAGGTCATTTTACAAGTTATCTATGTCGGAACATCCCCCGATATTGTAGGACCTCTAGGAATCGTTGAATAGTTTTTCTCCCTATATATCGTTGCAACTCTGGACGTACCACGAGTTTAAAAAAAAAATTTATCGCACGATAATCAACGTGTGACCGAAGCGATTGCATGGAGCTAACTCTCCACGCTCACGATGATATCTGTGTCAGTGAACTACCGCTCGATACCGCAGGGTTCTTTATTCCAACGCTACGTAGGTTGCAGGAAATGCGATTGCACCGGCATGCTAATTTCAAGGCGATAGAACGCGCCGTCGACACGGTAACCCCGACTCGGCGTGTCGTTAAAGAATAATTGCAATACCTGGCTCTAATTGGAAATTGTCTATAAAACGGGAATAATAAAATCTATCCTGTGGAAAATTTCAACCGCTCGACGGTGGTAATCATCGTATAGCGCTAAAAACATTTTTTTACTAAATAATTTTTATTGCTGAGAAACTAACCGTAAAAACGAACTTTCATTGTCCATTTAACAATTTGTGTCTAAAAAAGTTCAGTCTACTTTCAACCAATTATAACTTCTTTATTAAATGAATTATCATCAAATAAAGAAGTAATGCAACACGGAGACGTGACATTGCATATTTGTCTGCAAACTTACCATGATTTGTCTTTCGACGCGAGAGATTGAGACTTCGAGAAGCCTCAGTGTTCTCCGCAAAAGAATTTGCCAGTCTCGTGACTGGTTGATTTTTCCATGTTGGTTCCGCAATTTTTTATTTCGATGGGTCACCCTGGAGAGTCCGATGGATGATCAACGACAAATAGTTCGAATGTTTAAACAGCGTGTTTATTCATCGCTGTATCATTATTCCTGTCTGTGAAACACGAGACTCCAACGTGTTTCTCTGACTGTCCGACAGCTGCCGCTGCTCCCGGTGCGGTGCGTCAGCGTCATCGGGAGTAGGAGCGAGACGGAGCAACGACAGAGCGTGCCACCCGAGATGAGCCCGTCTTTGCTTGGCCGATGCCCTCCTCCACGGCCGGCAGATGGGCTCCATCGGCGAACGTGTGGTTAGCTCCACGAAATTACACCCATTTAACGTAATTCCCGTATAGTAGTATCGCCGAATAGTGGAGCATTGTGCCACTGTTTGGACCCGATTCCCGTTCTCCTGTCAGCGTCTTCTTGTTCGGTCAATGTAGAAGGATCGATGGCTTATTCACGATACTGAAGTTCTCGAATGACGAACGACAAAAAAAAAATTCCTTTTTTATCAGCGGGAAAAAATCGTTTCCATCGATGATTTTTTTCCGTAATGTTGATGAATTCCCAACTCGTGACTATCACAAATCTGTATTCGTTGGACGAGCGTTGGACGTTCGACGGCTTATGCACGATACGGGAGTTTTTGAGTATTGAACGAAGGACAAACACGTCTTTTTCAGTGCTAAAAAATTACATTGAATTTTCATGAGATTTCACCTTGCGACGATCATAAGCGTGTTCTTGTTGGGCCAACGTAAAATGAGAGATTGCTTATGCACGATACGGGAGTTCTCGAGTATCGAACGATGCAGTGTTTTCTCAGCGACAAAAAAATTGTTTGCGTTGTCGATTTTGTTCTTCAATTTTTATGAATGTTCACCTTGTGACGATTCGTGTTCGAAGCGTTCGAAGCGTGTTCTTGTTGAGCTAAATAAGCGATGGCTCAGTCGCGACACAGGAATTTTCGCTCACCGAACGATAAAAGACCAATCAACGTCTTTATCAGGTAAAAAAATTCATATTGAATAAAGGTTTCATTCTTGAACATCAACGAATTTTCAACACATGACGACCACACAGACCTTCGCTTTATTTCTTATTCGATTATTGTTTTACTCGAGTACACACTGTTATCTTGTCGTGACCCATTTTTAAATTGCTACAAGGTAAATTGGTCTACACTTGTGTGAAGTTCGCATAAGTCGTATTAGATCAATCTAACCCAACAACAAAGAACCAATAACAGTACATATTAAAAACCATTTGAAAGGTGCGCAAAATATTAGAAAAAAGAGAAGTACTCCAGAGAATGTCTGAGTAGTTTTTATTAAAAAATAATAACAATAGTTTAATTTTTATCTGGATTTGAACCCAGAACCCAGTTCCAGGTACGAAGGGACTGCTCGTTATAAATACATATACATGTCTCTGTACGGTTGAGTGATGTTGCATCGATGAATTCGATAGAGCTCTCGTAGTCGCGCTCGGGGTACAAATAGAAGAGGGATCTCTCGCGACCCCGCCGCGAGATCCTCGGGTCGTCGTGGACCGGCGAACCTGGGGGTCACGTCATACCTAGAATAATACTGTCGATACCAAGATAGAATAATCGAGGTTCCCACGTAGCGGAACTCGCCGGGTTATATTGCGCCTCAACTCGCCGGGCTCGAACACGATCTAACACCAGCAACGATCCTCGGAGTACACGCTATGGTATTAACTATATAATCTTCACAGCGCGGACGGTGCGAAAATGTTCTCCTCCCGTCCCAGTGAGCGTTTCAGTTGTAAGTATGGAACTCCGATGGTCTTTCGACAAATGCAGAAAATCCACTCGACTGCGCAATCGGGAGGGGGGTGGGGGGAAGCGTAATATAACCATGCGGCGCGACGTAGAAGAGGAAAGGAGGAATACAGATGTAAAAACGACGGAAAAAAGAAACAGAAGTAAAAAATAGAAATGAAAAAAAAAAAAAAAAAAAAAAACGTTTAATGATGACCACGACACGTGACGCCCCTCGAAGGTTGCTACACGCAGATATCTCTTGTCGTCTCTTGCGCCACACAACGAGTCTGGGGAGATTCTCTCTCGATATTCTCCGGCTTGACGCTGTAGACTCGGTTGCCGCGCGAGCTGAAAGTATATCCACCTCCCGGAGGACTCGATTGAGCCGTCTTTCACGTGAAAAGTCGACACGCCCACGTCAAATATCCGCGAGGCCCTTTTACCCGTAATACGCAACAATTTCTCGACGCAACAGTTGCCGCGATATTTTCGATAGACGTTTTTTTCAACTTTTTAACGACCGGCCGGGATACTTTAGGAGGGGTTTTTTTTTTTTCTTTTTATGGGTGTAACGATAAGATAGCGGACATGGCTCGACGGTCGACTTTTATTTTCATTTCGGAACGACTTTGTTTCTTTTGTCGTTAATTATTGTTATTACTTACTCGAAAGCACGCGGTGATGTAACATTCGGAGGAAACAAAGAGACGCCTGGAGAGAGGATAATCGGTGAAGGGCAATTTTCCGTGTGAACGAAACTTAAGGGAACGTAGGCGATTATGAAGCCGTGGGCTATGTAGCAGAGTTGTGTCATCAAACGCAGACACGCAAGCCTATCCTTTCGTACCGTTACACGCTCGATTTTAGCTGGACGTGCACTGTGCGTGTTCGCTGTGCTGCGAAGCTCGTGAGTTCGATAATCAATGCATCATGCTCGAAACTAATTTTTCAAAATATCTCCCAAATTTCCATTCCATTAGGTCTAAAAAAATAGAGCAACGTCGAAAATTGATGCGAGGTAATTTTTTTTCAACCATGCAATCACCTGCACAGTGTATCAAGTTCTTGGAACACAATTTCATCCGAATATTTTTTTTGTTATGGTGGAAAATTTGGAAAGTGAATTCTTCGAGAATGACAATTATTTCAAATATTTCGACCAAAAAAATCGAGCGGTTGAGAACAAGGAATTTAATTCGAGACGATAAATAACCATCGGAATTAATAGATTAAAATTTGCGACGATGTGCACGCAGCTTAAGCTTGACTCCGCTGTGCGGCATATCTCTCTCGTCGCTGCTTGGCGTGGCGGAACGCAGTCGCGTGCCAACTCCGACTCGCGCTCGTAGATAACAACATACATTTACTCTTCAGCGGGACGAGCATCAAAAATTTATTCGATTTTCGTAGAGAAGAAAAAGACAAAACTTTCGAAACAATATCTCCAACGTTGCTCGACCTAGAATTCAAAAGAGGGTTCTAAAAGATATTTTTACCTGTACATGAAACTAGAAAATAAGAATAAAAAAATCTGTCCAGGAAGTATTTTCGAAGACTCTCGATCGAAACATGCGCTGCCGCACACGCGATTATTGATTTTCGATCCTCGACCGGAACGGACTGTTGCGTATCAAAATGCCAATAAGGAACAGATCGGTTCTTCACGAACCGCCATGGGCAACGAGCGCGTGTCGATTCAAAGATGAAGAAAACCGTTGAGATCGTATCCGGCAACTTCCTTCTATCGTCCCGGTTGGCTGGTCCAACGCGTGGACCAGTTGATGAAGCAATAAATTATTAAAAAATTTCCACCGCAAAGATTGTCAAACGCTTTTTTTTTTTTCTTATAATTATCCAGCCCACAAGGCTTTTGGTTTCTCACGATAATAGTGCGTTCGTTAATTTTCGGTACGAGTTGCCAAGCTCATTATTGCCCGTTCGGATCACCTGTTGCCGTCACAAATCTTGTCACGAAGTCAGCGAGGTTGGAGAACGTGAGTTAGCAAATTGGCACTAGGGTTGTACGTTGTGCTGGGTTGTTATAACTATACCGAGCTTTGCTCGTAGCTGCTGGCGCCTCAATTTCCAGCATGTGACTGTCGTCTCGCGTGCTGTAACGTATCACGAGCTCCGGGAATATTTCTCGCGGGACAGAGAAAGAGGCACATAGAAATGCAGAGAGCATGCGAGCTAAAAGTCCCCGAGGTTCTATCACGTTGCTTCAGACACCTCGCCTAGAAGACTCGCCGTGCGGTAGAACTCTGAGCGTTTTACCTTCAAACGACTCGGACGACGTGCACGGGCAACGTATGTTTCCTCTACGTGGCGAGCGTAGCGTCCGGTCGTTCCAACGAAGACAATAAACTGTGGGAAGTGAAAAAAAAACGGCAAGGAGAGAAGTGCGAGAGAAAGGAGACGTACGATGCGGAGAGGGAAGATAGAAAAGCGTCGAGAGGAACGGAGAGAGACGAAGGTACGAAACGCCTAGCCGCCTTTATCATTGATTTATCGGCACGATAAGTCCATTATTTTCGATCACGTTTCGCATACGATCTCGCGCGCGCCTTCTTCTCTATACTCGATTCTCTTCTCACCGAGGGAGACCGAAGTTCTCCCATCCCCTCCACGCTATTGGTAATCGACACGTTGGCGGGCCACGTTCGACGGATCGAGCTTGCACTCGGGCGATTCTTAACTCAGAGTCTATATGCAATCGGTCCTGCACAGTCACGATGCACCGGTAAATAAAATGACACAGTCGTCGGCACTAGAAGCGTCACACTCCAT
Organism: Listrodromus nycthemerus; assembly: GCA_963978505.1. Taxonomy (NCBI): domain Eukaryota; kingdom Metazoa; phylum Arthropoda; class Insecta; order Hymenoptera; family Ichneumonidae; genus Listrodromus; species Listrodromus nycthemerus. Next base: position 10,111,282 of record OZ021680.1, on the reverse strand, counting down.
TTTTTGCTATTTCAATGTTTTCTCGTACATGCACATTTTCGTAAGTGTTCATTTTTATCGATGGAAATTTACATCAATGTAAATTCACATAAATGACGATTTTCACCAATGTACACTTTTATCAGATATTTATTCTAAGAAAGGTACATTTTTGCAAATGCCTGTTGAATTTGATGAGCTCAGTCGATAGAGTTGGTTTGTAGGTATGCCGACCGAGTAGGTAGTATCGGGCATGTGTACACACGACGTAACATACCGTCGCGACTCTCATGCCGACTGGATGCCTTCTTTCACTCGGCATCGCCTCACACTATCGGGTCCTGTGCAATTTTTCCCTTGATAACTCTCATGGCCACGCAACAGACCGTGCCGCTGCTCGTGCGTTCTCCGTCTCGTACCTCCATTCTACCCACCTGTTCTCACTACTATCGGCGCGCAGACTACGCGGCGACGACGTTTCAACGTAACGAATGAGCTTCAGAAAACAACTCATTCTTCCTAATCGAACATTAATTCGGCTCGGATCGATGCAGCAAAATAACGAAAGAAAAAATTACAAACTTAAAAATAACTATTAGTAAATCACCAATTCGCACGGCACCAAAAAACGACATTTAATTTATTTAAATAAAACATAGTCTTTTTTCGTAAAAAAAAAAAGTTTGAACATATATGTGTAAAAACACCGATCAAATTTGAATCGGCGGCGAATGAGGTGCGCATTCGCCGAGTTGCTGCGCAACATCGCCGAAGCCATATATTTACCGCGTGACATTATAACTTTGGCACGCAGTCCAATTGAACTTTAATTACATGTATACGAGGAGGGCCGAGCCGGTGAGTTCCACGCACAGCCGAACCCTTTCTTTCGCGTGTGTTGAAGCATTTTGCGGAGGTTTTAAAAGCGGCAGCGGCAAGTAGGACCGTCCCGATCGGCATTTCTCATTAAAGCGCTTGGGCCGAGTCCGGTGCCCGCTGCCACTGCCGCTGCACATTGCATCGAGCCCAGGAGAGGCCCGGTATGTCTCCGGGGCTCCTCTCGTAATTCCTCACTGTAAACTTTCCTTCCTTGTTCCGCGATAAATAATTCCTCGGGAACGCGCTCACCCGCCTGGACTGATATCGTTGCACGGGTGTGCATGGTAGGCGTATCGTTTGGATTCCGGCCGTGTGCACGTATCTTTGTCTCTGTATGTATATATATATATATATAAACGGACACAGCGAAACGATGGATATGCTTGTATGCATACATATAATAAACACATATATTCAGGGAGAGACCGAGATTGCCGCCGCACATCGGGAACCGGGCACCGAGAGAGGCTGGACAGTGCACGATGTGATCGGATTATGGCCCGCGGACACGCTTAAACGCCCAGTGAATTTATATATGTGAAACACCGACCACACAGGACACACAAATAATTACGCCTTTATAGCCTCAAATTACGTAAGATAAGGAGCATTACCTTATCCATTGCGTTCCCGTCTTGCGGAGAAAAAAAAATCGGGAAGTCTTCGAATACATTTGTGTCAGTTCTGAATCAGCACTGGATAAAAAAATACAGATTTCACTTAGCTGTTAGCACTGAAACCTTGACAGATTGTACTCATGATTTGCGAGTAGAATCTTTCTGTTTCTGCCGGACTATATTGGGTTTTATACGAACAAAAATTAATGGTATCGCGAGATAAAAAAAAAAAGAAATTGATTTTCCGCAGTCGGGGATAAAATCGATTAAATTTTTTTAGTTGAAAATGTAACAATTGAGGCTCAACTGGTCGGCGGAACCCAAAAATAATTACATCAGATCCTCCAGGTAAAATTCATATTTTTCAAAACCGGCCCAACTGTACGATTTTAAACGAAATTTCTAACCGATTATCGTTATGATAGCGCAAAGTGGATTTATCGGTAGGGAACAATAATTCCCGTTCGGCGTTTCGTCAGCAGGCAATGATTACGAAAGGATGGTAAGTCCGAGCGATGATTTATGAACGAGAGAGGGTTTGCCCACCTTGCAGCGTGAAAATCCGCCGCCTCGATCTTTGCCACATGCTGTTGCTTCCAGCAATTTTTTTTTATTTACTCCTCATATCTTTCTTTCTTATGCCCGTCTCTCGTTCTCTCCGTCTCGTTATGCCTGCGAAGAAGGAGGAGGGGGGGGGGGGTGGTGGTGAGTGTGCCAGTGCACATTTCGTAACTCGGCGAGCGTGCAAATCGTGCCGCAAATTGACCGTTTCGAACTCCGAGCTGGGCCTCGGTACCTCAACGGTAACGCGGTAACGCGGTATGGTAAACGCGCCCGGTACCTCGTCCGTTTAGTCAACATCGATATATATGTGTATATATATATATATATTTCTATATATATATATATATATATATAGCTGCACCACACGATAGTAGTATAAAAGTACCATACTGGATCGGAAACCGCACGTTCGATCGTTAAGTAGGCATATATAAAATGCTATTCATGCGTCTCTTGACTCTAAAGACTTCCAACTTTATATCGTAGCGGTACCCGAGCAGAATCGACTTCGGCATCCGCTAAAAGTATCGGCATTCCGAGCGTTATTCTCATATTGATCGCCGAGTGCTTACGAGAGGATATAGTCGGAACCAAGGGAGAGCCACAAATAAATTTTTTCAAGCTTCACCATTGCTTTTTAACGAGAAGTAAAAATAAAAAATCACGCAATGAATTTTTGTTACTCTTAACTCTTATTTATTTTTATTTTGTTTTCCATTAAATTTAATTCGTCGTACGATTGTCCGGGGAATTTTCCGGACGCGACCCTACGAAGATTCGCGGTGAGGATCGTCCGAGCCGGTAAAGAATAATAATAAAAAATAATCTTTCTCGAGCCCCGGCGAGGTTGTTCAAACAAACCTGTTCGCGCATGGCCAGCAGTGAGACATTAACCGGTCCGTAATTACGCTCGTTATCGAATTATCGACGAGGCGCCTAAAAGTTTCGCGCAGCCTCTTCGTCTTTCTTTCACCGTGCGCGGACGATCGATGCACTTCTTTTTTTTTTTTTGATCCTATCTCGAATCATTGTTTATTTTTCCGTAACGTATGTGGGTTTGAGAAAAAAATTGATTCGCCCTCGTCGGGTAAGGGAAGGGTGGGGGAGAGGGGGAGAAAGAGGAGGGTCGTCGTCCCCGAGTCTCGATCGGATCGAGATCGAAGAGATCCCGTGGTCGGCCACCGCGAGGCACGACGCTGACTCGTAAAGATCGCGTGACGGCAAATAAGTCGCCGATTGACGTCGGCACGGTCAACCCGATATATATCCTCTTTTCAAAGCCCCGCAATTACGACTATTAGCGACGCGCGTCGATTGTTTTCCAGCCCCCCGTGTTCGTTTTCTCCGCGCGTGGACCCTTTGTTCCGCGATGTAGTATACGAGCTGCCAGAAGCACGAGTGGCAAACACAACGAAATGAAAGGCGAGCCGGAGACAACGCGACGAGGTAGAGAACGGCCTCCGGGCCCTCCGGCTAAGTCCGATCGAAAAGTCGCCTGTCCGTCCGACGATGGGTGCAAGAAAAAAGCTAAATATATTTAGCGACAATTTTTCGAGATTGTAGAAATTTTGCAAAATTTCATATACGTAATTTCACGATTTTTATTCGTAAAGCGGTAATATTGAATTTAATGGAAAATTAATTTTTTGGTGTATCTGTCCAAAAGGGGCGATTGGGAAAAATTATCACTAGTAACAGTGAGTTTTAGTTCTCATGCCACGGGGGTTTTCCAGATTCGAGGCAAAGTAGGTATCACGAAGAGAGAAGATGCTAAAAGCGAAAGTCCGTATTGGCCGGGGCATTGAAACCTTTACGAAGCACTCAGCTTGGACTCTCGTCAATCGCTTTTCGCCTCTATAATGACTCGAGATTTTAATGAACGTGAGAGAAATCAGTTCCGCTCTCGCGCATCCACGATTTCGTTAATCCGTCGACGAGTCAACGGACTACCGGGAACGTAACGGTAACGACATTGGGAATTATCGAGCGAAGAGGGCAATCGATTAGGCTCATTAGAAACTGCGAACTGACAAATAGCTTCGAAGTGGCGAGGAGTGCGTACGCGCATTGGAAACATCTTATGGTTTACACGTGTTTTCCGTGCCTCGCTTCGACGCTTTTACACACGTGTTCGATAACATTGACGATCGATAAATCCTCGTTTATATTATGGCCTCAGCCATATGTAGAAACTACGGGTGAGCTGACGTATCGAGAAAGTTTTCAATTAGCGAATTACGATGCCTATTAATGATTCACGTGCTTTCTTCGTATAAAATCGAAGCGTGAAATTGCGTACGCTCGATTTCTTCCACACCGATCTTAAATTATATGTATATATATGCGTGTGTGGATATATTTTTCCGAGAGTAGGAATAACAATATCGCGGTCGAGTCTTGAGTGCACACCGGCGTGAAGCGCTTTAATAAAATCTTTTTATAAGTATGCCAATATATATTCTTGTCGAGTTTATTAGTCGTGCTCGGAACTGCCGCTCGGATACCTGCCTGCTCTCAGAGGCTCTCTTCACTATCGGTTTGCATACACGTTTCTAAGGCGATCTCGACGCGCCTCTCTTCGCGCTTCGCCCCGGTGTCTTTTGCCTTTCGCGTATCGACGCACTTCCCGCCGCGGATTAAACGCATCCTCCTGTGGGACGAATAACAGCGAATGAAAGAATTATCCATCGCGGTTTTACGATCGGCTCTAAAACGTCTCATAGCCTCGGGAATGTTTCGAGAAAAAAAATCTTTGCGAACTCAGGAGAGAGCCTTTTCAACTTTATTGGGTAGTTACGTGGACTCTTAAGACTCCAAATTTTTGCGATTCCGTCCGAACCGGCCAACCGAATTTGCATTTTCACTTCTTCATTCTCCCCGGATGAGCGTGCTTTTGCCGGGTTATTGTCTAAACACACTTGGTACATTTGCCAGTATACGGGAGCTCGTGCCAGCGTTTAAGAGAGCCTTTGGAAGGATAGAAGACACATCTAAATTGGCGATAAAATTATTCATATTTACGGAATATTTTTTGAATTTATATGGGACAGTAAATTTCTATATTTCGCGCTCAAAAGTAAATGTAAAATGGTGCATAAGTCTTGAGGCACCATTTACTATAATTCGTTCGGTACATTTAAATGTGTCTTCAACAAGAAACGTAAATAAAAGAATATGGAACAGTTTAGTAAATTTCATAACATTAACATGACTCTTGTGAGTATGATTGGATTTTTTTTTTTATAAAAACATCATGTGCAGATAAAAAGCCTTAATGACTTGCAGTCAGTTAAAACATTCCGCAGGTAAACAAATGAAAGCCGAGTCTCTCCTGGACGGTAGCCGACTCAATTTCTTTTATCCATACTACCGATCGAATTAACTCATTCACCGGTGATCGTGTCGCAGCTGTCGAACGTTCTCATTCGGTGTAAAACGGCTATCGACACAAATTGTTAATCCAGTTTACACGCTTGTATCTACTGCTTGCCTGTTCCACGCAGCAGTTAAGTGATCGCGCATTTAACGTTTTTATAAACTGTCCAATTATTCGACCTAGCCTCTATCTATGTCGTTTCTACTCTCCTTCAAGCCCTTTACATTTTTTCTTGAAAGAGAATTCCACTTCTCTCTTTTGTCTCGTCCAGTTTTTACGATTTCTCATTCATAGTATGACGTACGGTCGTTGTTATATTTTTAAAGGGCGGGTTTATATTGTTGATCGACATCGTTTCCGGCTCGTCCTATACAAGACGCTTCTCGTTACACTCTTGTCACACTTTTTAGTCTAGCTGTGCCTTTGCGTGAGCACACTTAATCAACGTGAATTAATACCGCTATGAATTAGCATGATTACGCTCACCATCGCGCCGAGTAACATCTTTCAGGCTCTATACGGCCTTCGTGATTTCCGTGCGTTTCTAATACACCAGAGTGTTCCCTCAAGATTCACTTTATTCCGGAGGGCGCTAATCGCGAATCCTACCCAAGTCTAAGCTCACGGCTCATTCATCGGCCGATCTGTCGGATGACAAACCGGGGAGGACTTTTGCCAAGCAGCGAAACGATACCTCGTTTGGGAGACGGGGCGAGGAGACCTTAGTATGTTCGTTTGAATCAAGGGAAATTAAATACTCAAAGGGCAATGGAATACATTCTGTGTATTCCGACCGTGCTATATCAAGAGTTCTTTCAACGAATTTTCGAGAAAATTTTGAATAAAAATTATTCCCGCGTGGAGCGTGACAAAGGACACAGCTCTTGATATAAATTCTCATTTGAATCAGTTTACTCGCTCGTTCTTATCACAAAGCCGACAATTCTTCCTCTCTATCTATATCGTTATCCGGCCCTGCGTGCCCTTCAAATGTTTCCTTTCCTCCGAGAGAATTGTTTTCCTTTTTCTTCTGTCTCAACTCTCACAGACGTCTCTTCGGGACACAGCTCTTTCTTCCACTTCTCATTAAATCCAGTTAACTCGCTCGTATCTACACTTTGTCGGTTGCGCAAGGCAGTGCAGTGACTGTGCCCGTAACGTTCTTATTAAATAAACAAACGATTATTCGTATGACTATTTATCTACGTCGTTCCACCTCGTCCTTTTCAAGCCCTTCAGATTTTATTTTCTCTCTTCCGAGGGATTTTATTTTCTTTTTTTCCCTCTCTCAGTCATCTTTCTGGGACACAGCCCTTTCTCCCTTTTGTCATTCTATATCAACCACACAGTCCGATGCGCTCGTAAAGCTGCACTTTACTGCCCACCCCGCGTTGTTATTTATTCCAGAATTTATATCCCGTCACGGCTCATTTATAAGGCACATTGGGAATACTTTACAGCATTTTCGCCTCCCCGGCTTCGTCGGCCGGTCCCGTATGGGTGTACAATCTCACACAACGACACTTCGATACTTATCGGCCGATGATTCAGTAATACACAGATTAGATAGTAATTAGTCGTCGATTCACCGTAGGATACCGGTTAATGGAGATACTCGTTCGAGGTGGAGAGTCTGCATCGGTTCGCCGATCCGATCTATCGGAAATAACAAGTTTACGGGAATTTTTGATCGGCCAGACTTTTGTTGATCGCACGCCCCGATATAAATGTGTGAGACATTCGGTGAAGCGTTCGCGTCGATAGATTCGCGAACGATGCCAAAGTGCATCGGGAAGCAATTAATGTCGTCGGTTCATACAAGTCGGGAATGGTAAAAAGGTCAGTGTCGCGATTATCGAGTTCAACGACTGTCCCGTCTTGCGATACACTTACACTCATGCTCGAACGCAGTTTGGTTCATTCGCATCGATCGTAAAGCCAGAGATCTCTGCTCGTCGCCGGGGCAACGTATTAGTCGCGACAAATCGATCGTTGAATAAGTTTCGCTGCGGTACCGCGTTCCGTAACCGGTTGACGCGACGACGATTATTCACCGCGACGATAAGACACCGATGAGGGGGAGAGAGAGAGAGAAAGAGAGCTATTATAAGTCACACATTGCGGCAGATCTTACGTTCGTGTGCGCGCTTCGAGTCGTGAACTCCCCGAGAATCGGAGTAAATAAACTCCGATGAATGAGGCGCGACGAGACGCGGACGACTGAACGCTGAAGATTGTTATTCCATTGAGAAATGAAAAGCTCGAATCTTTAAGGGGTAGCAAATTTTTTAATCTATTTTTAGCTATTCAATATCGGTCGATTCTTGCAAGGAAATGATTCTCGAAATTCTTCCTGTGCATGAAATTTCGACATCCCACTAGTGATAAGTCGGTTAAGAAGAAGTCGGTACGATTTTTTTTTTATTGGGGATTGGATTTTGCTCCCCCATAGAGGAAGCTTTGTTATGGTGAAAAAAAAGTTAAGATTTTATTGAAAACGTGTTCAGAATGTTCCAAAACTTCGAAAAATCACATTTAGAAAAAAAGTGTAAATGTGTGAAACGGACGAGAAAAGTTTAAACCGCTGTAAGTCGAGATTGCATTGGCCGATCAAACGGACATTTGTCACACATCATATGTTATTATTTTCATCCAAAATTGTTGAGTTTTTTGTACGTCATTCTTAATTTCTTTGAAAGTGACAGTACGCACTCCAGCGCTCGCAATTTATTAGCTATCGGTCTAAAAACGCTCACACAGATAGAATACGGATCGAATAGATCGAACTGTTAAATTTTTACGTCATATCGAATTTTTTTAATATCATGCAAAATTAGTACTTTACTTTAGACGCAATTTTTAGTATTCTAATCCCTTGGTTTTTAGAGTTCATAAAACTCAAACATCGGGATTAATGTGCCGATAAAAAAAATCATTTCTTGTTTTTATATCTTTTATTTTGAAAAATCAAGGTCGAATTCATGATTTTTGTCTTGTGGTGTTGCATCTTTACACGAGTGCACCATCATCGACGAATGACCAAGCTTCCGCGATTAGTGGCGTGTTCGAACCCCGGCTATGCTTACATAATACAAGAATATAGCGTGTCTAATTATTATAAACACCCGCGAGAGCGGCAGGTCTTACGTGGCAGCGTCTCTTGCGCATCGGCTTATAAATCTCGAATCCCTCGGGCGGGCGAGCGTGATATAAACGAGAGAAAATAACTGAGACGTGGGGTTGCAGCTGATGCTCCTGCCTATCCGAAGAGTCACGCCGATGATCCAATGCTTCTAGTTTGCGCTACAGACTCTTAGATCACACTAAACTCCCACGAGAATACATAAGTTCAAAGTGTGTTTGTAGAATGACGTTGATGCGGGCTCGCATCGAAATTCCTATCCAATTAACCCTCCGTACAACTCATTTTCACACGAGTTCCGACACAAGTTTTTCCACGGAATTTTCTTTTCTCAATCGAGTGTTATATATTAGAAATTCAAATTTTTGTTGCGTTTTAACTTTACACATTTTTTATAAATATCATTTTATTATTTCATTTATTATTATTAATTGATTAAGTTCAATATATTTACATACGTTAATTTTGTCCGCGGAAACTTTTAACCTTGTACGCGGATACCACTCGTATGTTTTCATGTATATCGTAAACGTTCAGGTAAACATATCGCAGGATCCATGAAGTAAAACTCCGTACATATAATGTGTTAAACAAAATAACAATTTCATATAATGCTGCATCGTATGCGTTTAAGCATTTCAAAAATTTATTCCTCCAAATGTATTCACAATACTTTCCCGAGAGAAATTGTACAATAATTTCGCTGCTCCTCGTTTCCACTTATTTGCTGCTTTCAGGCTGCTTATTTTACCTTTTCGCATCAGTTCTTTAATTTTCATCATTTTCATAATCTCTAATTAACTACAACTGAAGTTCTCATGTGCAGATTGCAAAGCCAGCTCGAACGTCCCGAGTGCAGATAAAAGATATTGAACTTGCATCGCGTCTAGGAGCGTACAATGCATTGTCAAGAGTTAATTGCCATTCGTGCAGTATTGACCCGAGAATCATTAAATCCCAGTAACGAGTAAAACACGGATACAGTTACGGTATACGGAAGTGATTCGGTGGGCCGGAGTCCGAGGGTGCATGGATGCAAAATGGTTTTTCTTCGACAGCTTATTATACGATTTCTATTGTATGGTAATCTATGCATCCGCAACTGCGACACAGGAGATAAAAACAATAAATAGTTAAATTACGTAGCGGTACAGGGTATTCTCCTGTTCGCACGTATCACCGCACGCGCGTGTCCTGTATTCGACTCGGTCCAGGAACAATGCGTTACACCAACGCTTTGGATATCGGCCGGGAACTCGGCTCCTCGCGCTTGTATCTTTTTTCTTCCTCCGACTGTGGGTCACTGGGTTGATCGACGATTTATCAACTTATACAGCGCGAGTTCAAACGCACCCGCATAATTCTTCCCTCGCATCTGCTTCATCCCCTCGTCTCGGCTTTACGCGAGGATTAAATTAATAGCGAGTTCAACGAACTCAAATTCTTCGACGGGGTTTCGAACGCGATCTGTCCATCTCTCGCTGCGAGGTACCGAAATTTCATATTCAAATCCATCTCGGGCACGGTCACCAATCATTCGATGAAGAAAAAAAATTTCTAATCGCTTTCGAACGATCAATTTCCACGAGTCCTACTTCATCTCTTCTCCAAACACTCGGCATAAATTCAATCCACTTTTCATGGTAGCGTTACGCGATCTGTACTCTCGATCACCGTCAAACATCACTGATTAATCGGTCCAGCATCCGGAGATCCAGTTGCGAGAGAAAATAAACCGAAAGAAAAAATTGTAACGATTTGTTAGAAGGTCGAATAAAGGTTCGATGGGGGGGGGGGGGGAGTCGTAGATTCATCGAGCTGTGAATACATTCGTTTCCCGGCGAGGGAATCCGGCAGTCGATCACGCGGAGAGCAGCTATTAAGTGACGGATAAAAGTCGTTCATTTACCGACCCCTAGGATCGTGCAGTAATCAACGATTTTTTTATAATATAAACAATTTATAGTCTACTCGGACTAATTTTATTTTCCGATTCGAAAAATGTGTCTTGTATAATGCAATTTAATTTTTGTCGTAAAAAATTCTGGGTAAAACTGAGCTGCAATGAAAAATTTGAGGAAGCCGACTCGACTGCTGCAGTAGCGCGCATCTTGCAGGCCTCCACCTTTTCGAGCGGCAAGCCTGGTGTGGATCGAACGTGGTTCGAACGCTCGCTGGGAGATGGAGCTCTATACTCGGGCAGTCGTGAAAGCTTGAGGTTTGAATTATTACCGTCGATTAAACACAGACATTTGTCGTTAAATTTCATTTTAAATATGATCTGTCAAAAATACATTTCTAGCCCACTTTCGCAATATTCAACGAATAATCATTTATACACATATATATGTACATACACGTGTATATATATATATTACTCGACTAAACTTAATATTTTACTGCAATATAACACAATCTCGCGCTCGGCCACTTAACTAATAAAGAATTAGAGGTTTGTGTCTGACTTTATCGGGGTTTATCTACTTAACGAGCGGACCATTCCTTACACTGCCGTTGCTAACTAACGTTATACGAATTTATCTCTTTGTGGCTGGATTCTTTCTCTGTCTCTGCCTAGCCGCATTCAATCTATGGATTAACTTCGTTGTGTGCGTACAACTACTTCGTATAAGTAACAGTACTTATAGTCAGTAGTCTACCGCATTGGAGTTTTAATAATAAAATATATGCGGGACTGCGCAAAGGCGTTTCAAACGTACGTGATAATTAGCGCTGTTACATTAACAAACCGATCATAGTTTCCCGTCAATGAAATCGCGGGGTTAACGTTCGAAATCAATTTATAAAAAAAGAGCGAGGCAAAATGGACTGCTGTTAGAAATATTATTTTAAAAACAATTTTTTTACACCTAGCGAAAAATTGCCAAAAGTCAGCACTCAACACCCCTGCTGTCTACGTTAGTGGAATTAAAAACGTTCCGAGTCCCAATATCGCTGTAAAATAATCGCGATACATTTTTTCCATTTTTTTTTCTCATTCATTTGCATCGAATATATTTACATTATTTCACACGATTTTCTGAGAGGCTAAGAATTTTTTCACCTTCAAAGGTTCAAGGCCTGATTTATTTCAACAACGAACTTGAGAGATTTTTTCCGCGGTACCCAGCGCGAATTATGGTAATATTATCGACGGCCGATCGCCCCCGGTGCGTCTATACTGAGCGGCAGAGATAATAGGTTTTCGAAAAGTTTTCCTCTTTCGTTTCGATGAAATCGGGGACAGCGTACGTGGTTTCAGCTACGAATCGTTCGTGGATCAATCGACGATTTTCTCGGAGACGAGTTTCACCGTCCGGAAGATATCACGTCGTCCAGCTACGAGTCTTCGATGCGACATTCCTACCTTGCTTCCTCCCGCGAAGTCACCCCGGTTATAGAGAGCATGAGCGATCCACATCGCAATAGCCATTCACGGAGGCTCGCCTATACGGACGATCTCTCTCCTTACCTACGCTCGGTGAATGCTTCGTGCGTTGCCAAGTTCTTTCTTTCATTTTTTTTCTTGCCTTTTCATCTCTCTTCTCACTCGATGGTTATTTCATTCGGGCGAGCGGGCTCGCGCGCGCGGACCTAGAGAGTGAGAGGTAGGGGCCCGGAGGTCGAGGAGGAGGAGGCGACAAGCTGCCGTATTAGGACAGACTGCGGCGCTATGCGACTTCGTCAGTGGAATTCACGATGAGCTTTTATTGAGTATTGGGTGCAATTGCAGTTATGAAACCTCACGACGGACGGTAGCACATTTGCCCTGAAGTTTTAGGCGCTTTCGAATTTATTTTTTTTTCCTACTCTTCCGCATCACAAAGGAGACTTTGTGGCAGCGATGCAACCCAGCTTGTATCTTGCGCAACGCTCGGGCTGTTCGAGCCTCGGGGCTCTACGAACTTTCGAGAGCAGCGGGACGATGAGAATATGCAGACTCGTGACGGAAGCGAAACTTCAACCCTATCGCCGATGAAATATCCAGCAGATATAAACGTCGTCCGTGGGGTCAAACGGTCCATCTAAAAAATAATTGTGAGACAGGAGAATTTCGATAATACTCTAATTGATTAGGACGAACACTGGTCTGTTTTGCCCTGGTGGTCCATTTTACTCCGCTCCTTCCTGTACAGCGCGTTCGTACCTATGAATTGGATTAAGAGAAGAATATATTGTTGCGGGTACGATATATATTCGCACTCTTTGGCTCCCTGGGAGAGATTTATGCCGAAAGAATGAGGAGGCATGTGGGGACCCCGTTACTCGGTGGCTTCTTCCTCCTCCTCCTCCTCCTCCTCCTCCTCCTCCTCCTCCTCCTCCTCCTCCTCCTCCTCCTCCTCCTCCTCCTCCTCCTCCTCCTCTTCCTCCACCTCCTCGTGCGGATCGATATCGCTACCGAGATCTGATCGGACATGTGAGCCGACGCCGCCGCCGTTCCTCTTCGACTTCTTCGTCCGACTCCTCGAAATTTATACCACACGCCGCATCTTAAATGCGCTCTCGTACGAAAAGAATACGAAAAAGAAACAAAAAATAACATAAAGATGCAAAAAAATATGAAAAAAAGCTGCTTGTATGTTGATGGGATCGAATCCGGTGGCTCACAAAAAAAGGATTAAAAAATACAAAGGAAAGAAGGGCGGAAGAGAGTCCGATGCGACCAGTTGTACGTGGGGGCTCGTCTCTCGATGCCCGGTGTACCTACATACCACCCGTGCATAAACCTCCTACCATCTTTACTTTGCCTCTTTCGTCTCCTCTGCGCTTCTTATTGTCCGACGATTTTGCCACGCATTATTTATTCTCGGCCCGGGAGCATTGTCTCACGGCTTGCACTTTTAACTTCCCGTGCGCGATCTCTCGCGAAACCATGGAGAACGACTCGCACAAACGCTCGACCTATTTTGTTTAAACTGTTGCAAAACAAACAATTCAACAGTATCCTTCATTATTTTTCGTCAATTCCGCAGTGTTTTTCTGTTTGGAGGATATATAGGCAAATTTTACCATTCTATAAAGGGAAAAGCTTTTTTAAAAGAATTTTAAAAAAAATCATTCATTTACTAGCAGAAGAAAAATTCATATTGAAAAGAAGAAAATATAATTAAATGTCGTGTAAAGAATATCGAATACGAACGCGCAATAATTTATTTTTATTTTCTAAAAAAAAAAGAAGAAAGCCACCCGTGGTACTTGCAGGAAAAGGTGTGATAAATCATTCTATCGACAACCATATATCCATTATAATAGGTGCGAGTATTCACGCGTGTAACCAGCGAGCGTGCGAATAATGTTTCAAAGGGTCCTTTATATTTGCTATACTCATATATATATATACAACCGCACCATGGTCATTGTTCAGTAATAATCCGAGCACCTATGATGCACCCGGTCCAGCCGGATAGTATTGAAAACCAGGAGTGTATAATCGAGGAGGGCCCTTGCTTCGCGGTGGCGTTGCGATAGTGATCTCCGAGATCCGGGATAATATCGACAATTACGCTGCGGCTTCGAGATATCCCTCCGGGTAGCAGAAACCGTGCGCCAGCTCGAGCTAGCTCGGGTACAGTGTGCACCTCTAACGTCGTCCGTAGTAACAAGGGCTACTTGCCGCTGGCTGTCGGTTGCAATAAGCAACGCTTCTACTTGTCGTTAGCTGTCGGTTTCAACGCGTGAGGCTTCCCTGCTCGGAGACCAATGCTAGTTCGAGCTAGCGGCCAAGTGGATGCATCGTGTGCGGGTTCGCATGGTCCAACGCCCGTCCGATATAATGGTGGGTATTTCTACTTGCTCCGCTACTCCGGAGGTTTCAATAAAAATACATATTGAAAAATAGAAACATAGCTGATATTTTCAGACATTTTTGAGTTTCCCGATTCAATTTTTTATTTTCGTTTTTCGGCAATGCCTTCGCGTAACTTTACAGAAATGTATAATAGAAATAACGAAAAGAGCAAACTGTATTTTAGTCTCATAGTTTCTGTTGGGAAGGAATTTACGCTTGCTGGACGTAGTAAAATGAAAAAGAATACAAAATCTCTTTGAATAATTTCGTGATACTGCTATCTTTGTGAAACGGTATATCAGGGAATTTGTTGTGAGGGGGATCGTGCAGTCGTCTCGACCTTAAGAGTCACAGACTTTGCGCTCGGTGCCACGGGGTCTCGTGCGAGCCAGCCAGCCCGCCTGGCTGCTTCTTCCTCGCCTCTTCTTCTTCATCTTCGTCCTCCTCTTCTCCACGATTCTCGGCTCTTCTGCCCGCTTCGGCCAAATGACCATAATTAATTACGTCACGTGGCGTTACGTACCACGCGTGTTAAGCCTCTCGGAGAGTCTCGCGCGTGGTTATAGGGCCCCCTCGCACTGCGAGCCCCTTTCGAGCCTTTTGCCCAAGCTCACACGCGTTATCTCTATGATTTACGACGAGAAGTTAGTGCTTCGGGTTTATGCGTTCATGGGCTGTCGTCGCGACGCTGTTCCACCGACGGTACCCAAGGTAAACTGTATGACGATAATCCGCGAGGGGTAAGCCAATCCGCGCCACTTCCACCTTCCTCGATGAACTTCGACCTCCTGAACTACAAAGACTCGAAGTTACCGAAAATCGTCTTTAAAAACACGCCCCGTAACGGAGCCACTATTTTGTTAAAAAATTCTACAATTCGAATTACAGTTCAATGAACAATTAGTAAATAACGTTATTGAGAAAACAAGTAAATCGTGGGTATTAATGCATGATAAGTTTAATAAGCTGAAAACGGAGCGAGATTTTTCGGCAAGAAATAAAGCGATAAAATATTCTCCGTCAAGCTTCCTTAAAAGCTCTTGGCTAAAGTCGTTCGAGATCGACGAGATCGTGTGATCCAAATGCACTATCGGCTCGCCCACGTAAACTATCCCCTTGCGCCTTTCTATTTCTCTCGTCGCGTATTCTCACTCCCCACGGAGATGTTAATCAAATCGCATTACATCGAGTGTAATACAGACTAATAGCGGTAGTACTATCCGAGCCGGACACCCTACACCGAACTGGATGCTGCCGCTGCTCCGCGCATAGGCCAACAACAATATACACACGTTGTACATAATACCCCAGTCTCGCAGCGTACACACCAAAGTTATGTTACCAGGTAGTAGCCGAGGACACGAACGAATGGTCTTTTAATGCTGACACTTATCGCCTCGGATCTCATGTAAATTTCATCGATTTCAAATTTTTCCGGTAACTCGATCCATCGAGAGTGTGGGCTTCGTCTGTACGTACCCCGACTCGCGGCGGCTTCGCGCATACGCCCGTGTGCGTCTATCGGACTCTAATCGAGAGCTTTATAGCTGAGAAAAGCCGGCTGCGAACGAGATTCGAATCCAATAAATATATTACAAACTCTGGCACATGTATAGCTCCGTCAGACACCGTGCTCGAGAATACCCAACACTATTTTCCCAAAGGTTTCGCGCGGGGATTTACAATTCATTAGAATCTCGACGCAGAGGCTTAATTCGTATTGTGAGCGGCATCGGACTTTGGGAGAATACACGCGGAGACCGAACACTTTCACTCCGGTTTATTCGCCGCTCATCGACCTCTTTTCACACGACGGGATAAAGATCGTTCAATTACCTTGTTGTACCAGTTCGATCCTCATAGGCACCGAGAGGGGTGAAGATTCGCGAGGTATAAGGACGTTTCGATGGTTCTAAGAACGAATTCTAATGTTTCAGGTCTTTTTCCTTCGGTAATAAAGTGTAGGATTTAAAAAAACCCCGGGTTGATTTTTGGTAACGGTGTTTCGATCATGTGAAAAAGACGGGGAATTCCATTATTCTTTGAACAGTGAATAAAAAAATTCATTTCTTCATGTCAGCCTTTGGGATTGTTTTTACTCGATTGGGCCTCCGAGCCGTTCGCATGAGTTTGATCAACCGAGACGGGACCACCCGAGGTCTCGCGCCGTTCGGAAGCGTCGATCGATCGATCGGCCCTCAAATTTCGACTGTAATTTATGTTTTAGATAATTATGTCCGCGTTAAGAGCAGCCGTTGACGGTGATGGATCGAACTTATGCCAAATGATGAATGAAAAGAACTGAAATAAAAAAAAAAAAGAAATCGTCGTCGAAGCTTTTAGCCTCGGATCGTTTCGAGGTACCGGTGACTTCGTGGAACCTGTCGAACGTGCACGAGAGAGCCACCGATCGGGACCAACCTCCCGGCTCGGGCTGGCTCTTTAGCAACGTAATAACTGAGCGTCGATAATAAGTCGTGATTTTACATCGGTACCTCGTGGACGGTGGGCAGACCAGTTTACGTCTTGCTGCGCTCCCACGCGCGCGCGCGCCCGAGCAAGAGCTCACCGCTCCCGCCTATTGCGAAATCGAAATCGTTTGCCTTCGAGATATCTTTTGTGTTCGGAGCGGTCTGGCAGCGGCAGCGCAAATCTCCATCGTCGTGTCGGATTACCCTTAATTCGCGTATCGCGGGCAAGTTAGACGATCGTGACGATTGATCTCCACAACATTCCCCCTCCCCTCCCCCTCCCCAATGCCTTCCAGCTAAGATCTAATGCTTCCCCGAAAAACTAAGATTGCCGTGTCGACGCAATATTCATCCGCAAAGAACATTCGACCCATTATCCGCGTGAATTTCTATTACTTTTTCGAAATAATGATTTTTTCCCATATGAATCATTACAATGATGCTCAGAAATAATTTTGCTCTACAAACTAACCAGCTACAGAAAAAAAAACACTCTTTCTAAGAAAATTTAATTCACAATAATAATCTTTCGACCATAGAATTTTTTTATTCCACCGGCTCTAAAAAGCAGGTTCACAGAAAACGAATCTGCAGAGAGCCATCTCTGCTATCCTCGAATCCACGGAAACATTCGATCACAGTCAGTCGATTCTTTCCCCATTATTTTTTTATTCTCGTTTTCTCCATCGCACCGCGTTAAATAAAAGCCCCACTGTTTCTCGCTGCTCTAACGACCCCGTACTTTTCCCACATCTGCCAAGTGTTCCTGAGATATCTTCACGCAAGAGTAAATTAAGAGGATCCACGGATCCATGAACAGCATCGCACCGCATCGATCTCCCCCGAAGCTTCCTCTACTTCTGTGCATCGACTTCCGAGCAACACAAGGGCCGATCTTCCTCCGCATTGCACATAAAACTGTCACCCGATGCGCCCTTCTCCCTCGCGGCAACTCCGCACTCTTACTTAAAGCAAGAATACCATCTGGGCAACGGATTTCTATGTGTGTTGCAACAGCAACGACGAGGACGACGACACAACCGGCCAGTCAATCACCCAATAACGAGGCACTCTCGGTCGCATGTTGCGATCCCATGCGTTCTCGTGGGCAGTCCCACGAACACCGGCCCGATCGATCCACGCATATACGCCCGTATGCGTACGGCTCTTGCACACGCTTACGCACACCGTTTCACCGATATGTGTGTAAAATATGTTGTTCGCTGGATACTTCGTCTCTCCTACCTTGGATTGCCGAGAAGAGGAGTGGGCAATCACGGGACGCACATGGTTCCGATTTCGCGCAGTTACGGCGTGTCTCTTTCCTCTCGCGGTTCTCTTGCGAGCTCCTCTCGGTGTGCACGAGAATACGCGCGCCCGACTCTCCCCGAGATCCCATTACTCTTCGGGAATCAACCGTTATATCACTTATCGTTATCGCACACTCGCCGCAATGGCAAGCAATAATTAACGAATGGACATCGGGAAGGTCCCCGTGTCGAGTTGAGTGGTAGACATTTTTTTTCGGAATCGTGTGATATTTATTTTTCGCACCGTTTCGTCAAAACTGTCGATCGAATTTTTCTTGTTCACCTCGTTTGGTATCATTTTTCCGGAACTCGACTGGATGAGAGCCGGAGCGAATATCGCTAGGTTTTTTGCGTAACGAACGGGCGTTGGTTTGATTATTTTTTTGTTTGTTTTGTTTACTATACAATTAAACGTAAACTGTGGAGAAATCGGAAACAGATACACGTGGGTCGATGAAAGGTTAATCGAATCCAATTATTGTGTTCGACCTGCAGCGTTTTTTTTTCCTTTTTTTTTTTCTATTTCGGAAACGGTGGAAAAAATTAATTCTATCGTTTAGTGGAAAATGGTGGTGCTCCGATGCTCCTGAAAATTGATCCATCGCTAACGAATAAGGGTGTTCTTTTTTTTTTCATTTTCTTTTAATTTTTGCGCACTCGAACGGGTGACGCCGCTGATAGAGCGGGAATTTAATTTCGCGAGGCTGTCCAGTTTGCACCTCACTTCAAACGAATGTAGGAGTCGGGTATGGATAGCTCCGCGGTCCGGTGTTACTGGTTAATACTCGACGACTCGTGAGAACAAGTGTCGGAGGCGCGTGGGTGTGATAAAGTTCTACCGGTGGAACAAGTGGACCGAGGAAAAAACTCGTGGGTGAATAAAATTTATCATATACATATACACATACAATATGAGCTAGGAATGTCTGCAATTCCTTTTTGAGATGACCATTTTTTAATTAAAAAATTTTTACATGAAATTCCGAACGAAACTGAGAAGTCATTCCGTAATTTTGAACTGCTTTGTAGTCGAATGTTAATTACCGAAGCTAAGTAGCTCTCCCGCATAAAGTGACAAAATCACTTCCTCCTTTGAAGCAATATTTTGAAAATTATTTATCGCTGCAAATTCATGAAAAATTTCATTGATGTAAGGTCGAGGTTTTCGAGAATATTTGTAGAGTCGCGTAGTTTTACTTTGACCGGAGGTGGAACTTGCGCGGTAAATTCGTTAAATAACAGAAGCGATACAATGCTGGTGAAAACAAAATCCTTTGGTGGTCTCCGGGTTCGCCACGTGATTCCATTTGCCCTTTGACGCCTTTCTCGCATACTGATGAAACTCGTGCGGTCCGTTCGTCCAGTGTCGGAAGAGTCTCCGTCGTCTATCTCGTTCTCCACGTTGAGGGCATGTACCAGCGGCATGTTATACCTATAACGTGACATCGAGGGTGTATTGAAAGGGTAGGAAGCGCGTGCGTCAAAGTCGGACACTTGTATCGATTGAGCTTTCGAAAAGCCACGTGGAACGATGCCTTTCTCTATGCACGAGGGTTTATCTCGATATAGCCCTCGTACAGCAGCAGCAGACGCGGCGGCTCGAAGATTGCAAGCCGTTTCATGTCGTTGAAAGTGTTGGGCGATAAAATTTCTCTTAATTAAAAAAAAATACCACGCACATATTTTGTCCAACGAATGGTTCGAAGCTGTGTTTTTAAGTCTGTTTTTACGCCGTTCTCTGTTGTTTCATTCCACCACATGAGCTAATATAAATCGATTCTTCATTTTTTTGTTCACGTTTTTTTGCTGCAAAGGATTTTTTTTGCGACGCTTCACGAGCGTACTCCACAGACAGAAAAATAGACGAGAGAACTCGCTGGATTGTACATCGCTGTGGAATTGAACCAATTAAAGCAACACGAGTTTTTGCTCGTTGACGTCATGTTCGAGCTCGGGCGCGCTATTGCGAAGGGAAAGAGAGCCCAGGCCGCCGAGATCGCCTTTTCTGTAACTCCTATACGAAATACGTAGTTCACATATTCTGTCCTGAAATTTACTCCATGCCTATATCTGTATGTATACATGTACACGAATGTATATCTATGAATCTGTACCTATACATATAAATATATACAGATGTGGACATCGCTCCCATGTTCCATTAATTTGGGGTTTTTCCTGCTTTTTTAAAATCATCTCTCACTCACAAGAACACCACATTTTGAAGCTACCATGAAAAAACAGTTTTATTGTCGTTATTATTTTTTTGCTTTTTTTCGTTCGATATAATTGTATTTTCTACAACAGTAAAACTGACTCTGAATCATATCGTGTTATAACCAATAATCATATAACATCATAGTTCCGCTTGGTTTGCATGCTAATAATGCTTCTATTCGTGTATCTATCTATTGTTCTATCGAAATTTTATACTGCGTACAGTATTCCGCCTTTACCATTCGGTCTAAACGATTCCGCCTTTATAACCCAGCCTGTATATTTTTACAAAAAATCCTATACTAATAAGGACAATTAATTTAATAATTTTAAATATCTCATATCGATTGGAAATGGTTATTTTTTTTAAACTGCATTTAAAATTATGAAAAAAATGTATATCAAACGATTTTTAGTTTTTTTTTTATCGGCGAAAACAATGCAGTAGTCGAGCGGTATCAGGATGCGAGCTCTCTACGAGCGCGGCGTCGAGTCTTGTCGCGCCCGTACGTCTGACCCATTAAATTACGTACTCGTTCGTGCGCCCACGTGGTTTCACGGACGGTGCGACTGCAACACGTCGAACCGTAGAACGTGGAAATGACGAGGGCAGGTACGAGCGATACTATAATCTACATGCACCAACGCCGTTGCCGACTATCCCCGCATCGTGCCTCATGACTCTCGAACTCGGCGTCGAATAACGCCGTGCGCAGACCCCGAAACACTTTCTCGTAACCGTTAAACAGAATCGACAATAATAATCGGTGTCTCGGTGAATCCCCGGGACGACGCGAAGCCTCTCATTACCGAGCGTGTATAATACCATCGGAGTTGCGCTCCCTCCAGCCGCAAACCGACGACCGAACACGATGAAACGCTTTTAGCTTTCTACCGCAAACGAACCTCTTATCTGGTTCCCTTCGAAAATTGCACCGTGCCATGACGGCTTTTCGTAATTGACTTTGTATCATCAGGGAATTATCGAAATGATTTTTTTTAGTGCTCAACGGCGAGAGTATTGCATAAGAATTGAAATTACAAGGGGTCAAAGATCGTTGACTAAATCCGTAATGGAAACCGTTTGTGATAATTTTTTTTTATTATCTTTTTTCCAGGCAAGTAAAAACCGAGACGGAAAAGAAAATTGTTTTGTGCTATTACTATTTTTCAAACGAATTGGTAGGGCGCCAAGTGCCACTATTCGAAGGTAGTCAGAAGCCGCTATTGTCATATCGTAACCATGCGCACAATACATAATACAAATCGACCTTCGGTATTGACTTTGTGTCATCAGTAAGTTATGGGCGAACACAATCGAGACTGTTCGAAAGCATTTTTTGAAATTTCATTCTTGAAAAGAAATAATTTTTCTTCTCTTGTTATTAACATTTTTAATACCGATCGGTAAAAGGCGAAGTGCCATTATCCGTTAGCAGCCGGAAGCCGATATTATCATACAATAACTATGTACATAATACAAATCGATGGGTTTGCTCTCGAAGTGCTTATCGATTCGCATTCATCGGCAATTCGATCTCCCGATGATGTCCTCCTTGAATCGCCCGTTGTATCGTTATTACCCTCGAGGCCGCGGCTTATCTATAGTGTTGCACCGGTAGCCCAGCAGCAGTGGCTGCGTCAGAAACAAGTACCGATTTTCTATACTGAGAGTGTATATCTATATATCTATATATCTATATATACGTAAACATGTATATAAAATATATATATGCATTGATCGTGTGTGTATCCATGCAGTCGGTCTCCTGTACGTGCCAAGGATCTCCGGTGTCCATATATACGCACGTGCGTACACGGTCGTCTATCCTTAAAGCGCGCACTTATTTGTCGCTCCCTGTCGCCTCAAGGATTTTCCGAATTGATTTACCTCAAGTCGTCAATAGTCTTATTTTGTCGTTCTAATATTATATCGCGTCGTTAATGCAAAGGGGCCACGAGTACCATCAATTTTCACGGTTTTTTAATGATTCCACATTGCAAGAATAACTTCATAGCTATTAAACTGTTGCGAAACGAATTACACGATTGACTACCTCCGTCACCGGTCGGTGGGATCGTTGAGAAATAATATGATCGCCATACATGATGACTTACGATAGAGGTTATGATCAATTCTCAAAATTAAAAGGTTATATTTTTAATTGAATTTTTTATTAATTTGTTGCAGGAGGAAATCGACGATATAATCGTGACGGCGCCATCCACGACGCTCGGTCTCCGAGCGCGTAGGGAGGAGTCTGATACTTCCTCGAAGAACCAAAAACGTTCCAATCTCAACTCCCCCTCGGAATCATGCTCGGACGAGCGATTGCGGTCCGAAACACGATCGGAAACTAGCGGAACGTCGTCGTCGAGGAGTCTTCGTGAGCCAGATAACGTGGAGGTGGTCGAGCTGCGTCGGAAGTATCCGAGCGAGCGATCGGACACCTGCTTCTCTCAAAGCTCCAGGGACAAGGGCCGAGTCCACAATTTGTTCGGGGTCTCGTCCGAAAAATTTCCCTACCCGATCACGACGAATCCCCGAATAAACAGAGTCGTCGAGGATCGCGTAATCGATTACCGAGAGTTGCTGAACGAGTTCGGTATATCGGACAGCGAGAGCGCCGAGAGTCAGCAGGACACTCCCGAGGAGACGGCAAAGTACGTTGATTCGAAGAATTCATCATCCTCCTGCGATAATCGAGCCAATGGCGATATATCGTCGATCGCCGATCGATCGGAAGATCATTCGATAAAGAAGAACAGAAAACCATCGGACATGGGTATAACAGCCTCGTACGTTCTGAACTCCGATTACGATGAGCCCCGTGACGCAATAACGTCGGGTATGCAATTTTCACCTATAAAAAATTTCAACAGTCAAAGTTTTCCGGTGAAACCCGACGCGAGTTCCACCGTGAGAGGACACGATTGCGCAAACATTCGACAGCCTCGAGAAGCTGCGAGCTCCGATTACGAGGAGCCATATACAAACAAGTTGCTGTCGTCCTCGTTTTCGACGAATAGCAGGAGCGGCCGCGAGAGATCCCACGAGAAATTGGGTCGGAAGCTCAGCGGCATTGTGCAAAACAATTGTTCTAGTCTGCCGTCAAAGTTCGAGCGTTCGAGACAGAGATCCTCGGGGCGAACGACGGGCTGCGAAATCGTAAGCGTACTGCCAAAGAATAATAAGTCCCTAGAGTTAGGTGAGAATGAAGGAGGACGCAAGGACGAGAATAACGCTGGAACGTTCGACGGTGCAACGAAAGACGTGAGGAAAAATAATACAAGCGAGGAGGAAACTTCGATGTCAATTAAAAGTTCCTCGATTATTATCAACGGTGCGTCCGACGACAGGATAAACTATGGAAGTCGGACGGAGGTCAAGGAAAACATTTCGAAGCTGCCGCCCAGACAGCAGTCGGAGCTTCGCGGTAGAAGAACCAATTTACCGACGAGCCCGATGAGCCAGAAACGCCGAAGATTCCTTCAGGGAAAATTCTCGAAGAGTTCGGTAACGGAAGTCCAAGCGGCTGAAAACACGGATGGGGACTGCGATGATGTATTCGTCGGGAACGAACATGAAGTGATAACGCGTTCGAGATCTCTGGACTGCTCCGTGACCCCGAGATCGGCACCGGTCACGCCGACAGAAGAAAAGAGAATTCCATTTTCGAAGATCCTTAAGAAACGACACACGCCGGTATTTCGAGAGAGTATCGGCGACGCGGTCCTCGTCAGAGTCTCATCTCTGCCGGACGAGGATCTCTTGGATCTGAGGTCGAGCGAACGTCTCCGGGACGGGAACGGGACGAAATCTCGAACTTTGTCGAGCGACTCTTCCTCGGGCTCAAGGAAACTTCGAGCCGTATCACCACTGACTCTCAGATCGGACGTCACGGCTAAGAGACTCTCAGAATCGGACAAGGACGTGAGCCAGATAAGTCCTGTTGAATTAAAGAAATTCAATGGTCCACGAACGAATGTAAACGACGTCGCTGTGAGCTGCGATCTCGAAGATAGCGATCGGGCGGTCAACGAGGAGGAGACATGCGAGAAGGCGAGGTCAGTGGAAAAATTGAAGATCGACGACGTAGTCAAGGCTGTTGGAATGGATGACAATAATTCGAGATCGGGATCGGTGAGTGACAGAGTCAATTTTTCTTTACTCCCCTTCGATGAAACGAGAGTCGAATAATTTTATTCTGATTTAATGGGGAATTTTTTTCGCTTCTTTTAGCTACCGATATCTCTTCAGTCGCTTTTCTCGCGACTCCGCAACGGTTCTGGATCGTGTTGTCCGAGCAGTTTGCCCAACGAGTCCTTTTTCTATACGGACATTGCGACACAAACTTCACCGGCTATTTCGCGAAGTTCGAGCTTCACGTGGGTCAGCGATTGCGAATCACCACGCGGTGAGTTTCAGCATCGAGGGCCGAAGTGGTCGTTCGATTGGGAGTCTTCGGAAAGTTAACCAGGAGTGCCGGTTCATTATTATTACTGGCAGTTATGTTGGCTCCCGCGTGTACATGGATCAATGCATGGTTCATAGCATATGAAAATCTATTCCATGTAGAATGGAATTTCCAAAAATCGAAATCCATTCCATATGCTACAAACTTCGAGTTCCGATATTGTGTTTATTATCGAACATCCAAGTTAACTTTTTAAATCCACAATTTACCAAAATGTATATAGAATTATTTTTTTCAGCCGAATCGCAGTTAGACGCCCACTCGCTTCAGGACGAAAGCGCCCTCGATGCAGGATCACCGCAGGACACCGTCGATGATGACAACAGATCGTCATCTTCATCGCAGGATCTCCTCCAAAGTATGGACGAAATTTCGTCGGGCAGTATATCTCCGGATACGACGGACAGAGCTTCGCCTCTCGAGAGTGGAATCGGCACTGCCAGTCCGCCAAGGAGTACGGATCGACGTCCGGTCAAACGTGAGCTACTACGCGCATCGATTAAATATTTTACGACCTGACTACATTCAGGTAATTTTATTTGAATTTTTATTTTGTCAATAGCGTCCACGGTGAACAAATGCAGCCGCAAAGAGACATGGGAGCGTATAAGACGCAGACCGTCAAAGTTAAGTTCGCGGACTGACAGAGGCTCCACCGATATCTGGGTCCGTCGGGAGAGCGTTCACACTCAAACCCGAGCAAACGACGATCAATGTTCGCAAGACGCTGTGGACAGTAGCAGCGGCTTAGAGGACACATTGCCGAGAATAAAAGCCCCGAGGCCGACAAATTTGCCGCTTGGTGAGTCTCGAAGTGCCTCGAAACGGCAAACAAAATGAACTTAACAAATAGAGGACTGTGTGAACTAATTGTTGCTCGAAATCTTCTGTCTCCTCCAGCAATCTGTATAACGGCGAGTAGTTCGCTTAGTTCGGCTGAATTACTCGATCCACCGCCGCGCGCGCCCGCCTCTCCGTCGGCGGCGAGTCTTCAACTCAAGCATGAACCCCTAACCACCGAACTGGGAAGCAAGAGCAGCAGCGCACCGCTTCTGGAGAACAAGGAAGCCAGCATTGCTGACGTGACTAAGCCGGTAAGGATCTCATTCTATTTGAGTGGACGTCAACATGTTGAACTATTGAAATGTAGGACGTTCAATACTTCGAAATTTCAGTGTTGCAAATATTTAAATATTAAAAAATGGGTGGTTCAAAAACTGTATCTTCCATATAGAGCTATGTTGAACAACCTTTTTACGGAAATGTTTTTTTTTTTTGAGGATTTCTAGTCGAGTCGAAAATACACTTTTAGTAGTTACAGGTCAATTGAATGACAGGAATTACAAGGGCTAAAATTAAAAAGTTCAAAATGGACAAAAGCTAATATGCTGAATAGCCTACACTCCTATCTACATCAAGTCGAAGATACAGATTTTGAGTAACCAAAACTTAGATACACGCAATATCGAAGGACCAAAATACATTCAAACCTCGATTTTATGAACAATCTCCACCTTTTTCCGTCACTACGTTTTGCCTGTGCATGATATTGCCTATTTATGCCACGCCAACCAGTACCGTGCATATAGTTTTACATCTGGGTAGCATGCAGCAGCGTCCTGTAAGTACCATGAATATCATAACGGACAGTACAATATATTTAATAATAATAGAAACGTCGAAAAAAATGTAATCACGAACAAATAGAAACTCATACTGTCGGACAAAATTACTCTTAACACGATATACTACTGATATAAGATGACAACATGATATAATACTGGACATAAGCGCGTGAGCGGTCCAACGTATTATAGAGGCGCAGCTTAAAGAGCCTCCATTCTATGGACATCCGGTCGCGAAGTGTCAATACAATCGAGATCCTACTGTAGCGACATTTAAGGTTGTACATTTAAACATTAGTTATTTGTCTATTTTAAAATATCGACAGTTCTGTTATATATTTCGGTCCTTCAATACATCGAACCCTTTTTCATTTGTAACTTTGTTTCTTCGCAGTAAAGGAAATTCATAATCCATTGACCTAATTTTCACAGGGCAGGATTTACAATTTAAAATTTGTCTCTTTCCGATTTACAGGGTTTATATTAATGCCATCAAGTACAAATTTTAATCCTCTTTACGAGATTAAAAAAGAAATAAAGTAAATTGGATTTACTTTTGATAGTAGCGGGGATTGAGAATTCAAGATTTAGCGTGACTAAACGTTCGTTCTACCGTCCAGCACCGTCTCTTACGTGCATATATATAACGACATTAATCACGAAGCAGTGCGGCTGACCGGAGCGAAAAGCGTGTATGGCACTCGCGCGACTATTGAGATTAGTACGAGCTGATACTGGGTTCTCTCTCTCCTCCTCGCTCACTGCAACTATGAGCGCTCTCCAACTAACCATTCGTCCTTCCTTGATCCGCAAAGATCCGTGCTTATGGGACGCCATTAGTCACTGCCCACGCCGAGGCGTGTACCCGGTTAAGATCGTTGCAAATGCGGGTATTTGTATTTCACTCCGTGGATAACTTCGCCACCCGCTTCTCTCTCTTCTGTACCCCTCCGACAGATCTCTTACACTTTGCCCGAGCCGGTATACAACGGGACGGAGGGAGATACACGTACTCTCCATTCTTCCTTTTATTTTCTCTATCTTCACTCCACTCGTTATAACGCGATCGAGATTTCACGGCGAGAGAACCACCTTCCGGCTGGAGTTGGCCGCACGATGCGTGAAGAATTTCCTTTATCACCCCCCCGTTTCTATCCTCATAACCGTTCTCGACCTCGCACTTCCGGCTTTATTGTCGGATAGCCGTTCCTTAACGAACTGTCCACGTTATCGAAATTTAACGCTCGACGATGTTATAATCCCTTGATAATAATTATAATATCGCAACGAAGGCAAATAACGGCGTTATATCGAATTTCGTTTGGAATTTACCAACGAGATGTTAAAAAAGTAGCAAGACAGGCATCGGGTGTTCCGTGGAAAATGTATCAATGAATTATCGATTGTCGATAAACGGACCCTTTCGTTGGCGTCACCGCATGATCGGACGAGCGGACATGAGCTCGGGAGTAACATGAACGATGGAACAGTTTACACGCACACACACGCGCGCACGTATACACATACACAGCAGGTGTCCGTGAATCATCAAAGCTAATAGACCAGTGAACTGTGTAGCGAATTAATCGGTTGGCATCGTTCGACCCTCAAATAATCGGCTCGTGCTATCTTCCATCGGTACCTACAACAGTTTTACTAGCCTATCCTGAAGCTCCACTGTCACAGCGTATAAGCTACGGCTATGTTTCATCAAACGGAAATGTTGAAAAAAAAGAATTAAAAAGAATTAACAGTTCAACTACTACGCCGTCATGTGCAACCCTAAACGAGTGTGGCGGCTATAATCGACGTTTCTCTCGGCGTTTGAACGTGATTTTACGTCATCACAATCCGCACGGGCAATTATATAATTTCGAGCAATTTATATCCACACACAATCCAAATTTAAACCGCATTTTATAGAGGTAAAATTTTGCTGTTGATTAACGTTTCGTATTACAAAACCGTTGCCAGCTTTCAAGTGATTGAAAGTTTGTTTTTTTTAAAATAAATCTCTCGCTTACCTCTCCGACACTCGTTCGCGTTATTTGTTTGCACTCGAGTCCGGGTAAACTGCCGGGTTTGCCATCATCATTCGCCGGAGGAATTTCGCGGTGAAATGATTTCGAAGGGTATTCGGGTCAGTGTCGTCATCGTCCACGAGCCGGAGGCTGACTTCGGAGGCCCCCGGGAGACTCGCTGATGCATATTTCAATAACTTGCACAGCGCAGTCTACATTTCGATCGTTCTCGAGTCCCGCGGCATTTGTCGAGATTGCCCATGCTTGTTTCGGTAAATCCGTCGGAGTTCGACGTGTTTGGAACGATCCTTAAAATACACACGCACACACGGTCGATAAGCCCCGCAGGCCAATCAACGATTTATTTATTCGATATTCCTCCAAGGTACAAGGTTCGTTACGTATACGGAAATATTTTCTACAGTATTATAGTCGTTGGAGGTAAAAACGGGAGCGCACGTGCCGTTGAAGTTGGAGACGAAGACGTCGGCTACGGATGAATTCTACCGGAATTCGTATCTTGAATTCTCAATCTTTCATTTTAACGCCCGGTGAACTCACTTTTGTTAATTCAAGCGGATGAGTGATTTTATTATTTCATAAAAAGTGTTTCATTACTCGTGTTATAATTATTATCATTATTTATTTGTAGATACCACGACAGACGAGATCGCAGTCCGAGCGTCAACTATCAGGTGAGTACCAACCAACAGGATCGTATATAAGTTTCCAATCGATTCGTTCCAACGATATTTGGCTGCAAAGTCATCGTCGAAGATATAAAAAATACCGCGGCTAGTCGCGCAAAAAGTAAAGTCAAAAGGACAAAGTTATAGGGTTGGAAATATTTATGGAAGCGAGACGGGATGTTAAAAAAAGATTGTCGCTATTGGCTTGAAAGATAGATTTGTCTGATGATTCGATTGTCTGTACACTTCGTCACCCCGATGAAAATCTCTCGGAGCTTTATTGACGTTAGGCTATATATAAAGGGTCGCTATAGAACATCGATGTTCTCTCGGCTGTTATAGCCGAGTTGCTACATTTCTTACATTTTCTGTGGCATAATAAAGGCAGACAATGGTTTAAAATCTGGGAGAAGAACTGATGTCACCTCGGCTCTTCAACCTATTGTATGTGTCGTACGGTTTCGCCGGTCACTGAGTGACTTTGGCTGTTGGGCTTTAGCACCCACGCCGAATGCCACCTAACTCTTGTTAACTTTACTGCAGGTAATTACATCCACGCCGGTTGTAACACATTTTAATGGTTCTTAGCAAAAGTTTACTTGACTTCATTTTACCAACCGGCTAAAAATATTTTTCTCTGCACAAAGTATCGATGTACATTCAGTACGATAAACACCGGAAGTGGACAAAAAAATCATCGATATTTTTTTGCCAATACTACTCGGTACAAAGATCCGAACTGCAAAAAGTAGACACCGACCGAACATAAAAGGATTCCTGAATCTTTCAAAAAAACAACTGTTAGAAACGATAATTAACGGTAGTCGAAAAAAAAAAAACAAAAAGTACATCTCGTAGGTAGAAAGATAGCCAACGCGTATCTACCTATATTACGGTCCGAGGTTTTACTCACGCGAGAACAATATTACCCGCTATATATATCCTTTCCGCGGAAAGCAGCACCGGAGGGCGAGCTTCGACCGTGAAAGTTAAATTGATTATCGATTGGCGTGTCGAGAGTGGTTTACTTGGAGCGGTTGGCGAGCTTTGCGCAGCTTCGTCCAACTACATGCCCCGCGCAGATGTTGCGCAATTAAAAAGCTTCGGGTAAAACATTATCTCAACACTCTCTCTCTTTCTCTCTGCCCCCGTACGTGCATTACCTAAACGCTTACACAATCGTCCATCGCGACAAAGGCTCGCAATACGTTTCCATAACGACATAGCTTCGGCATTCCACGAAAGCTTCGATCCAACGAGCAATAGCCAGTTCTGAAAAGCGGTTCAGCGCGCGTGTTCAGTGGCAATTCCAATCTGCATTCACGTCGCGCTGCCTTGCTAGCTTCCACAAAGTGATCCGGTGATCTCCGGGCTTACACGCTGTCAACTTTGTCTAGAGCGGTTTAATCTTGAAGTGCGCGAGACTCCGAAGCTTTCCGCTTGTTCTTGGAAATTGAGTAGACAATATTGAATCGCATTTTTCTAACAATCTGGGGCAACTATTGACAGATGGAGGAAACAGTACAAAAACCTACCGAGAATGTTTCAATAGTCTTATGAAACGAATAACCAGTACAGTACAATTGTACCATTTTGAATTACGACGAAACATTGTCGTTTGGGTACGAGGGTGTTTTTTTTTCATTTTCGATTATTTTGCGTTTAACCCATTTGGCGGGAATTTACGGCGACTTAAGCGTGAACGATTTTCAATAGTCTTCTTTCGTCTATCCTACGCATGAGTATTAATTTCACTCTCAAAAGTCCTTCGACGACCTACTCACGAAAAACATAGGTTCTACAGCACGGTCGTTAGTAATTCCACCTCTTTAAACTATGTTGCAACTATAGAAAATATCCGTTCCAACTATGAGGAAGAAAAC
This sequence comes from Listrodromus nycthemerus, assembly GCA_963978505.1. Classification (NCBI taxonomy): domain Eukaryota; kingdom Metazoa; phylum Arthropoda; class Insecta; order Hymenoptera; family Ichneumonidae; genus Listrodromus; species Listrodromus nycthemerus. Next base: position 10,080,243 of record OZ021680.1, on the reverse strand, counting down.
TCCTAATCCGGAAGCGCCCGAAGTTCATGAGAAAAAGTGTGGCAAAACCTTTTACAAAATCTCTCCGAGCGATTTCGTGATTTTTGAGCTCGCGTTACGCGAAGTGGGAGTAACTGCTTCGTGACTTGGCAAGAGGATTCGAATGGGGAGTTAACGGGACGCTCGTATCCTCGAAGTTAGACGTATGCGCCGTTTCGTCGAGAGAGAGAGAGACAGAGAGAGAGAGAGAGAGAGAGAGAGAGAGAGAGAGAGAGAAGTTTTACTTTCGTCAAGACATTTCCGCATGATCGAAAGTCGGGACGTACGTCTCGTAATGAAGAAGTGTGGTTCTGGCTCTCGTGTAAGACTACTCCCGGTAACCACTCTTCCTGCTGCACACACCGATCGAGTTAAGAGCTCGGAAGTTGGAGTTGCGCAATCCACCTTAATGGTATGAGTCCTCTGGGGAGGGGAGTCGCCGTTTGATCGTTCACGCTCGTGAATGATTAAATAGCGAATGCTTAATGAAACTACGTAACCGACAGGATAAGTTCGTTTTTTGCGTTTCATTGCAGTAAAGATTTTTTTTGTTTATAGCTTGACGCTTTAACGGCAAAGTTTCTGTTAATTAAGTCGTTGCGGTTACAATGTGAGCAGATTGGAAAGTCATTTTATGCTAGTAAAAATAAATGCAAACACATTAGTCACTTCTAGCGCGAATGTTTATGTCGATAATTTAGCTAGGAGTAAAACAAATCGCAAATTTCATGGCGGCACAGTCCCAATAATAATAACAACATCAACAGCAACAACAATAATAATAGTGACAATAAATCGACCATAGTTCAATAGTAAATTGTCTTATGCGCCGGTGATTCATTGGAATGTTACAGTTACATTGAGCGCTGCGATATTGCAAAATTTTTATGTTGTCGATACGCGGCCGATAATCGGATTATCGCGAGAAGATCAAAAGCGAGAACACGTGTCGAGACGCGGAGGGTCCGTTGGTCTGTTGATAGCTTGAGGTAGGATAGTCTCCGGGTTGGTTGGGTGAATAAAACACAGGTGGCTGTATATATACACGGGGAAGCGCTATTACAAGCCAGTGGCAAGCAGCAGCTGGTGTGCGTTTCGTGAGAAAAAGCGATTCAGACGCCTGCGCTAGGATACGCTCCCTCGCCAGTCTCCGCAGCTTGGGCATCCACCACGCGCGCACTCGCTGGTATCTAGCGGAGCAGTAGCCACCAGCACTCGACGAAAGCCACAGTTGCCCGCGCTATCACGGGGGGGAGGCTTTCGCGCTTCGAGAAACGAACCGCGTATACCTCTTGTAGTTTACAAGTGGCGTCCACGCGACTTGTGTCACGCTTGGGCAAAAGTCTCTCTTGAGGGTTGCTCGGCAACGATGCCGCCCGATACGCGCGTTGCATCGGCATCAATTAAAGTAAAAAACGATTTGGCAGAGGAAAAATAAATTTAGCTAAAGTTACGATTGAAGATAGAAAACAAAAATTAAGCACAATGTCATTCGTCATTCCGTTAATTCTCACGTTAAAATTTGCACTCGGTGGTGTTTGATCGATTCGTCGCAAATCGTCGAGATGACTTCATGGACGGATTTTCATTTCTGTACCGAATAAATTGGGTTTCCTTCGTGACTTATGATGTAATAAATAATAAGGGTTCGGTAAGCGTTTGACTATCTGCTAAACACAGTCTATTTGTCGATCACCGAGATTATCGCTCTGGGAGGTATTTCAATCTTTCCCGTATCGCCCGATTCGACAAATTTATCGGTTAATTTCTTTAAGGGGAATCGATAATCGGACGAAGTTTCAAATAATTAGGTAATATATCCGTGACTATCGACGGTACACTATAACGTAAAAGTAGCTAATTTCATTGAGTCTATCGGTAATCAAAATTTCTTTTACTATAGAACGTATTATATTTTTCGAATACCTAAATACTTTAAAACTTCGCTTTTTTTCGTAAGTATGTCCGCGGGAAATTGAATTCGTTCAATCGTCGGGCTGGGACAGATAACGCTTTTATGTCAAATCCACATAAGATGTTTTTTAAATATTTCGCTACGCCAATTCATAGCTCGGCCTCAAAGTTCTGATACTCGCATCAGTCTTGAAGAAATAAACACCTGAATTTTGTTTTCATAAATCTCTAAATCCAGTCTGCTTCAAGGTGGACGACCCACAAGTTTCCCGCAGTAACCAACCCTTCGAGGGAATTAAACGATTCCCCAGAGGAACACCCTTTTTCGTTTAAAAAAAAGTATTATTAATTCATAAATTTCTTTAATTCTGAAGAAGAGACCATAGAAGGGTTTTTTGAACCGCACGTGCCTCGAACGGGGATCGAATAAATTTTAGTTTCCGGCAAAAATAAAGAACGAAATATCGCGCAGATGAATCTCGGGACTCGTTAATTAAAACGACTCTTCAAAGCCTCTGGCTTATTACTTGTTATGCGAAGAGACTTGCTGAAAGGCTCCGGTGATTAAAATATGTTGATGATCTCTCGCTATCGTTTGTTATTGTTTTTCTTATTATGAATGTTATTATTTCATTCTTCAAGTCTACGCTGTTTATTCGGGTACTTTCACCTCGAAGACATTAAGTTTACCGTTGTGATAAATTGTCCAATGCTCTATCGGGGCTTATTAAAATTATGATGTATCCCCGGGCGTGAAATTTAGCGAAGCAAGCATCAACGAAAATTCGTCGAGATTGTACACGGTATAAGTTTCCGAATTTTATTCTTGAAGCTATTGAAGCTGCGCGCTACCCAGTACCTAAAAGCATCGCGTTCGGTGCCAACGATGTACACCCAGTATTTTCGCATCTGTTCAATCAGATAATGACGATAACGGAACTATCATCGGGCGAATTTAACACGATACAGTAAAAATAGTGTGTTGAAGAGTCGTGACCAAAAATTGTCGTCAAAGAACGTACAAAAAAAGTGTGATAAAAAAATCGAATTAATTCCTCGCTACCGGAAGTGTTTTTTGGAGGGCCAAGAGATTGAGAAAATTAAATAAAAAGTAATAAATAAATAAAGATGGCGTCTGAAGCAAGTCAGGCACGAGTGTCGCCCGCTCCGTCGGGCAGGTCTAACATCGGCGAGGCGACTTCCGGTCGCACGTCCAGCAGGAGAATGTCGAGTTTCAAGGAGTACAAATTCTTTCGTAGCCTCAGCGCCAAAGTCGAGAATTGGCCGATGCGAAAAGCCGAGGCCCTCTGGCGCAGAATGAGGGAGAGAAAAATTGCAGGTAAAATTATTGTTCTTTTAGTTGCGGAGATTATTTAGTCATTAAAAGTTAATTCGGTCGAAATAGTTATTTTTTAATACAGATGAAAATAAAAAATTATCTCTGCGCTTAGAAAATACGGTGAGTGATAAATCTTCACACACCCGATTCCCATCGTCAAAGAATGCTGGATCTTCGCGTGTGTGTATCGTTAACCGCCGCGACCGCGAAACAAATCTCGATTTATCAATAGGCGAAGCTCTTCGCCGTGAGGTGTCGGACTGTTAGCGGGCGTTCGAGGCGTCTAATAAAAATTAATGGACTCGGTGACGGAATGTTGCGGTAGGAGACGACGAGGCGCGCGCTTTAGCTCAACGAGTATCTGTAATATATATTTTTACATTTATTTATATAGTATAGAGCATATCTGTATAATGTCGTTCAGGTTTCGCCGTTCTACTCGAAGACCTCTCGAAGGCTACGGCGAGCTCGCGTATCCAGTGAGGCCAACCGCAGACCGCTACGTGTTGCATGAAACGCGAAAGGATCTTGCTAAAGAAGTACATTGTAGAAAGGACTTTTGACATTTCCTTTTCCGACGTCGTCATCGCGTTCGAAAGTCGAGAAAAAAAATTGGATTAGCGGGACAGTGATTGGCACATGACCGGTTGTCGGTAATGTGTAATTGCTGCAATTTTCGAGGAACGGGAATTTGATATCCGCGGACGTGGAAGATGTTGCAATTATGAAGATTCGAAAAATTGTGTCGAAGGTGCGATTTGCACAGAATTTTATCTTTACAAGAGCCGCAGGGCAAAGCCGCGATCGATCGTCGATGGTGAACATAACTTATCAGGCCCAATTCTAGAGTTTGCCGGTTTATATGATATTGTATATATATCTACCGAGGTTAAACTGATATTGTTCTAAATTGAATTTCTGAAACATGGTATATTTTCACCTTATTAATTACAGTATTATCGATCAAAGCAACGGTGTCGATCGGTCTGCCAATATCTGAGCTGTTGCATTTATCTGGTTAACCCTTTCTTTGTTCAAAAGAAAACTGAAAAGATTTTTAGTTGCATCGTTAGCGAAGTCACTCGACGCCGACGCTAATAGGGCAATCAGTCAGCGACTATTGGGAGTTCGAGAAGAGACTTATCTGAGTCTTTACTTGAGCTGGCAGTAATATACCGTGTTGGTACAGACGACACGGCTCGTGTAGAAGGTCCCAAACGGCGTTTTTACGAGGAACGATCGTTGTACCGGAAACTCTTGAATTTCCTCTCTTTCTCTCTCTCTCTCTCTCTCTCTCTTTCTGTCTCTCTCTCTCTCTCTCTCTCTCTCTCTCTCTCTCTCTCTCTCTCTCTATTCTAAGAGTGGATACCGTGCTTCTATTCATGACATTGACCTGATTCAATTTTATTGTGTTAACCAAGCCATGAATAACATGACACGCGCGTAAAATGTACTGCCCACTTCATCCGTAAAAGCATTTCGCTCAATAGCTTAGTCGCGTCACTCGTCTAACGTAAGAAAAAATTCGTATTGTGCCCACGCTAGCAATATTATACTAGAAAAAAAAGAAAGTCACGAGAGGATGAATTAAAAAATAGTAATCAATAACGATATTTCGTAAATCTGTCGTGTTGCAAATCTTGTGGTCTAGCCGTTTAGTACAGATCGCTGATTTCGCTAATACAGATTTTATCGACGTGATGTTAGGAGTGTCGATACTAACGTACGGAAAGTGTAGTTTACAAAAAGGAAAGTTTAACCAAACTTCTGATGAGTTCTTAAAAATCAACTCGTTAAGTCTGCAAAGGCGGTTTTGTGTCTGGGCATTCGTCTAACACTTGATTGTAATAATTTTATGGGCGAAAATAAGTTTACCACCGACGGTGCGGATAATAATATGCGTAGCGCAAACAAAGTCGATTTGTCTTGGGCGATTGTAGCGTCGGAAATTCAATAACGGTTTAATAATTAACAGTAAATTGCCCGAAGAAACGTCCAACCTAAGAACATTCGTAAAGTAAAATTAATAACAATAGTTATAAGAAAAAGTTACAAAATGGAATTTTCATAAGGCCTTCTCATAACATTCCTTTATCCGCAAAGCTCCATTATGAAGCATTTTCTATATTTTATTGCTCTTAGAGAAAGCTTCGCAAATGATGATTTTCGGAATCAAAGCCGTACCATTCGAGCTTGTGTATTGAGTCTGCATAATAAATGGATTGAGACTACACATCTACTCCATTACCACGTTAACAATTTCATTGTATCAAAAAGTCATCAAACAATAATTGCTAATAGCTGTGTAATCATAGGCAAGAGATTACCCCCGAAAATACCCAACCCAACGATACATATGATTATTAGAAATATTTTTATTTAATATATAAAAACAATAATTTAAAAATAAAAATATAGTCACTAAGGGGTTAAGCAAAGGGCAAGCTCACCAACGTACAGCACCCAGTTGCAATGCAGCTCGGAATCAGTGCCGTATCATTCGAGCTTGTATATTGAGCTTGTATAACAGATGTATCGTGGCTATAGATCCATTGCACTATATCGCACGGGCTCTGACAAGCACGTGTACACCACCGTTCGGTATATATTGCTGGCGGTGTGGGATATGTAAGTACTGGTTTAAAGGTACATAATGGTGTTTCCAGTACTATTCAACAAGCTATACGGAGCTCCGATCGTCTTGTTCGAAGTCCTTGAGAGATCCGGCTGAATATCTATCGAACTTTTCTCGTGCCCCGTTCTATACGCAATGCTTCGGTCGTACAAAACGCGTCGGTTATTATTTACATGCGTTGGTCGTAGTCGAATACCTCCATGTGCATCGGACATACTATCAAAACTTCTGTGCGTCACACACACATACACACACACGTATGCACGCATATATATACATTTATTATTATTATTATTATTGTTGTTGTTTTCGTAGACCCTGTCGAATACTCTCTAAGCCATATTCGTAAAATCTTTTCCAATCGTAGTGAACTCGGCAACCTGTGCATTTATCAAAACCATTCAGCCAAATGGGTTCTCCCCAAAGGTGTCAGTGTGTTGCCCCTGAACTTTTCGACATAAGGGAGATCAGGGATAATCTAGCTATGGCGTTCGAAGTGGATAACACTCTTGCCGAAGGGCGAACACGGTGAGGGCCCCCTCGATTAATAGCTGCAGCCTCTCGTCGCATTAGTTCTCGCCGGCGAATCTGTCCGAGGATCCGCTGAACTAAACGTGTTGACTAAAAATAAATCAAACGAGCGGACCTCGGTCGATAAAAGGGTATAGAGAAAGACGGATAGATAGGCGGTAAAACTTGAAAGATATATATGTATATATATCAACGGTTTAGACGCACAAGGGCGTTTCCCCATCGACGTTTTTATTATTAGCCGATTTTAAAAGGAAACCATTCCACGAATTTTCTATCTATGAGTCTATGAGTTTGAGTATGTATTTTATGTGCATATGTACATTTTTTTTTAGTTTGATGTGGGAGCGAATTTTTGCTCCAATTTCCTCTGAACCCGGTTTTATTCTTAGTGGACGTCAGTCCAGCCTAGTACGTCCTCTCTAGCTTTTAGCCAATTTTTTTTTCAATCCGTTAACGATGTTTTCTGGCCGATCGATAAATGTTTCGTGGCAACACACTATTATTGTCCAGCTGTGCAATATTTTGCTGTGCCATATCAGCCTTGACACCTTCGATTGAGTTATTTCCTCGAACAATAGGGCCAATCCTGATACACAGAGAGGGGCAGAAGAGGCGAGGGCACTATGACTCTTTTATGCTCGTTCATGCGCCGATGAGGTTTCGTACGTTTCGTCAAATTTCTTTTTATCCTTCAGAGATTCATTCAACCGTAACAAAAGTGATTGGCGCTGTTTTCCAACATATAGATTCTAGTGCTCCGTATGATACTTTTAGTTGAAAATTGTACGAGAAAGCTTTTGTCGTGCCGGTGACCTACTTCGATTGTTTCACCACTGAATCCGGTGCGCATGTGTGTGTCCTTGATGACTCTTTCTCGCTCTGCGCTCTTTCGCTTTCCATCCACCGGAACTACAGTTAACGCGGAAATATCGCTCATAGGCTCGATCTGTGCCGATCGGCACGCAATTTGCACCAAACCGATGAGACCCGTCTCGGGTCAGGGATACTACCGCGTTGACGAAGGTAGAACATCAATTATCTTCTGATGGGTATATCCATCAACCTAACGGTCGATGTTGAGCGGCTTTCGATACCGGCTAGACATAATCTTTATCGAACAATCTCCAATTTTCGTCCATGAAACAAAATAATTTTGTAGAAGACTTTTCAAGGTTATCTATTATATTTATATTTATATTTATATTTATATTTATATTTATATTTATATTTATATTTATATTTATATTTATATTTATATTTATATTTATATTTATTAAAACACAATCTTTGCCCTTTAGTCACACCTTTTATGCTGCATAAACTTAAGAGTTGTGAAATCAATTGAGAAGAGGGAAAAAAAATATTACAAAAGTACTTCGCCTATGTTCAGACTCGTGGGAAGGTGAAAAGATTTTTTGATTAAATTCATCGCTATGGCTATATCGGTTGTGAGTTAGGTACGGGTCACGGAAGGTGCTTTTCTCAATATCGGGAAAAACGTGGGTATAGTTAAAAATCTATTATACGACGTGGTCTACCTGTCGATCGGGAATCGTCAATACTGCCGCAGCAATCGGGCCAGAATATTTTCGTTATTTTTTCTCACCTACGCGCGAATTCGACTCAAAGAAGGTCCGGGTGAACAGTGTGGGTCTTTGCGTATGCCAGAACTGATGAGATCCGCGATTATAATTTATATATATATATATATATATATGTGTATATAGATACACACACACACACACACACACACACACACACACACACACACACACACACACACACACACACACACACACACACACACACACACACATGTATATATGTATATATATATATATCTCGGATATAATTTACTTGGCTAATACTCATCGATCTCGCGTTCGCAAATCTTTTATAAAGTCTTTCTCTGGGCAGCGGTGTTATAGCCGAACGAAACGAGAGATTATCGAGAGACGTTGATATTTACGACGGGTCGTCGTCGTCGTCCGGCGCACGGCGCACGGAAAGCTCCGCGTCACGCCGCTTTAGATTTATTTGTGGAGGGCCTGGAGAGCCGGTAATAGATTACAATATAAACCTCCGGGCGTCTGTAGCCGCGAGGAGTACGAGCCTCGGCGAGAACTCTCGAAAGGAATCAACACGCTTTTTGTGGATATATTTGACTCGGGACTCTCCCGCGCGCGAAACGTGCTCGTCGGGGGCCGCGAGGAGGCGAAGGTTAAGAGGGTCGAACACCCTAAAAAACGAGGAAAAAAAATAATCAAAATTTCGCAATTTCTGTACACATACGAGGAGTTATTATTCACGGGGGAAGATAATCAATTAATCATGATTATTAAACGTCTAAAAATGTTGAATTGTTCTGAAACGATAAAGATCCTGATTTTTTCAAAAATAGATTGGGAAACAAACATATTGCTTCTAGATCAATATTCAATAAAACAGTCGAATATTAATTGATTTTAATTTCATATTCATAGTATTCAAAACGATAATTTTTAGCTAAGCTCCTTGAAGATCTCGACCAGAATTCGTTGCATTCCGTTTAAGTAGCCCGATTTGTGCTTCATCGCCGAAAATAAAAAAGTACACATACACAGGACACTGGACATAGGTAACCGGATCACCACATACCTTCTGTTTAATTCTCTGAATCGTGGAGGTGAAAAGATATCCGCTCCAAGTTCCGGGCGAATTGCGTTCCGCGACCAGGATTTAGAAAGTTCACGCACGCCAAGCTCAGCGCTCTTGTCATGCGCATTCTCCATTATACATTGCAAGTTCTCGTTAAATTCTCCATGTAGCACCGTACATGCGCGTTTCTGTGTACACCTTCGATAATGTATTCTGCGGAGAAACAAGGTGATTTTACACCTGAGAATGCACCGGACCCGGTTCCAATAAAGGATGAAACAATGGTAGAAATATCAATTCAACAACGCGTGGGAATGCAGCTGTTAAAGACACGCACGCATTTACTCGAATTTATCGCAGTAAAAGTCCACAAACATAACTGCGTGGAAAAGACAATCTGCACGTATATTTCCACTGGATTCTTGAACAGAGAGGAATATTGTAGCGCAATAAACGATACCTGAAAGTCCGGAGGCAATCTGGCGCAATCGAATGCGCCGCAGAAGCAGATAATTTTGTTTTTTTCGCAAACGCTTCGATCCTTCCGACGAATATCTGTTCGTTTCTACGCATAAAACGAATTCCGAAGAAAACTCCTGCGGCGCTTCGAAATATTATGAACATTTTTTCGATTCTCCGGAAATTGATTTCAGTGTGGAAAAATTCTAACTATCCTTGATATCTTGCTAGATGTTATGTTTTACAATGTTTTTTCATCGCGAAAGTAAAGAATAAACAGACAATGTGGCGCAAACGGATGAAACGCTGCGTGTGACCTTTTCTCTCATTGAAATGAATAGATTTCGGATGAATTTCTAAAATTCCGAACCCGATACGTGATCGCGAAAATATCACAGAAAAATATCAAGTTTTATTATTCAAAGGTCATTCAAAAAATGGTTTCGAACAATGAGTTTAGACAGCTGAAGCAACAGCAACCGATTATATCAAATACTGTTTCGGTGAAAGCGCGATACCGAAAGTGTCATTGTAATTCTTAATTGCAAAAGTCCACCCGGCTATCGCGTATTTCACGAGCCGTGAGAATAACGCGAAGAATATCGTATCGCTCCGCCGTCTAAGGTCAAACTCGACTTGCGATAAAGTTCGCCTCAGGAATTTCATCTAGAGGCGATTTCTCCTCTTGCCTGCGATGGAAGTGAGGGTGATCGGGGCAAAACGAACCAACGTTACCAATTTCCGTTTTGCCCCTCACCTACACATTATACACGAAATATTAAATTCGTCAAGTAAACCAGTTGGTATTACCGGAGCGCAACCGGAAACTGTGCGACTCAAAGTACGACAGATAGTTTGAACTTAAACACGTTTGCGGTTCAAAGTTCTCCGCAGTTGAGCGAAATTCTTCCGTTCCCTGTCGGCGCGAACCAAAAAAAGCTCATTCCCAATGCCGTTAAGCAGATAAAGAAATTTACTCTCCGCCAGGATATCGCTACGGGTTCAAAGTGTTAATTAAAACGAAAATAGTTGTGATTTAACTTGGTTCCCATCGCACCGCCCTCGACCGTAAATAGACACTCAAGAGGATCCCTCGGCTTAGGCAACCCGCAATGCAACGCTGCTCTCTCAGTTGCTTCTTCCTAGGCTCTCCCTTAGCTGACTTGCACTTAATATTTCTACCGGGAATATAAGATACACACCTCTCATATTTACCACCCATTTTTTTCTGATATTAAAAAAAAAACTTTTTTCTGAAATGGCAGACAATTTTTATATAATTATTTCCGGTATTTTTTTTTACACAATGTATTTCTATCTATAAATTGGCCCGAAGACATTGTTCCGCTATTAGATTCCGTAACTTGTTTATGCCGTCGTTCGAAACCACAGAAACGCATTATAATGATATTGACTTTAAAAAAATTATAATTATCCACCGGCTATCTTAAAGTTCAATCTCGAATATCCACAGCAAATTATCCGAAATCACATTAAAACCTCCATAACATGCCTCGTACAGCCCGATGCCGAGGGGTGAATGCAATCGAGTGTGAGAACTTAATGGGTAATATAAAACATGTTTGAACGACGTCCGTTACCTAGGCCCCTACGACTATAAAATCCCATCGGCTTTTCTCTCTATTCGCGCCCTCCGGCATTCGTTGATTTCCTAGTCGTCATCCACACTCGCGTGTAAATTCTTCATATCTTGGTGCTTTAACGGCTAACCTCTCTTCGACCCATCCAACGTGCGGTGCACTATTTGCCGGATTGCACTTTAGACCCGAACCCCATTGCTGTTCGAACTCCATATAATTATTCAGATATTTGATAAAATTTATTTTAACTGCTGTAACAGAAACTAATATTGTTTTTCTCGTCCTCTTTCTCGTTCCAGGTAAGAACGAGTTCTTAATTGAAAACACTAAAGTTAGAAGCGCGCTCGTATTCGTACACCCCGTCCACAGGATCGGTGAGTAACTCTCTCGAGTACTATCTTCTTTTTTCATCATTTTTCTTTTTCGCCGACACCGCACTCTCGTTGCACCAGGGGAACGGACGATCGTATCGTTAGGGCGTATGCGCGCGTTCTCGGGTAATTTGCATTTTCATGGCCCCCTATACGGTGTGCGCCACGAGTCGCCGAGGTGCTGCGAGAAAACTTCAAGGCAGACCGCATTCGGACATATTATAGTACGGAGAGCCGCGCGTGTGCAGCGAGCGAGTGATGCGAGAGTGAAAAAAAAGCGAGGGTAGAGAAACGCGGACTGAATTAGTTCGGCAAGAAACGCGGACTCGAGTATTATCGCCCTTGTCGATTCCTCGTATGGGTCTCGTGTCTATTTTACCATAAAAATAAAATTTAACGACACTTTTTTTTTACCACGGTATTTATGATGCTCGCCTTGGTTACGCATTAAATATACGTGACACGTATGCTTGCGCCTTTGTTGGATTATATGAGATTCCAGTTTGGAAAGCAGTTTTGCATAATTAGGTGTGGCCCTCGGTAAACTGCCGAGACAAAATTTAATTATCCGAGAATTCAGTCAGCGTTCATATTAAATGCAGCTGGTTATTAGACGCAAGTCGCTGAAATCTCCCGTGCGCGGGAATGAAAAACGCGTTTATCGCGTGGATCACGGAGAATCTCGTTCATCAATGAAGACAGAAAGATATCGGCGCCACTTCCATTCGCGACTCGGGACGGTTTTTAACTTATCGAGCAAAAACCAAACTATCGGTCCTCGCTTGACACTTGGGTGGTGACACTCATAAAATAACAAATAACAAAATTAAAATGTTTACGAGCAGTAGAAGAAAAAATTGTTTACCGTCGATAATTGAATAGTTATTTTTTTCTCTAAGTAAAATACGCGACACATAGCAGGGAATTATAGCATAAAGGCAGGAATGTTAACGGTCCACGGATAGTCCTTTAGAGTGAAAATAATTGGTCTCTCTTGCCCTCCGCCGTACAACGGAAACTACGAGAAGCCTATATAGCCTTGCGCATACGTGCTATCGTTATCTCTTCCTCCGGGAAGATTAGCGTAATTGCGTCCGTATGTATCTGCGACCGAGACCCCAGTCCTCCCGCAGTACAATAATTGCCGCTAGTCTCCATAACGGAGAGTTCTCTGGCGTTGCCTGCGCGACAATTCGTGCCGAGGTTATCCGTATTCGCGTTCGGTGCGTTAAAGCGAACTACGACTTAAAATTATCTCTCGCGTACGTCGACAATTACCAGGTTTCAGCAACGTATCTCAGTCACAGCGCTGATTGAAACCGCAATCTTCTCTAAAAAATTTTCTCACTAAAATGCAGAAATTTTTTTTTTTTAATCGCGTGTCCTACCGGTTTTTCATCCTTTGGCAAGTAGACAAGGTTAAATTGCATCCTCTCGACCTCGTTTCATCTTCATCGTTTACTCGATCAAGATTGAATCTCGTAACGCAAGGAAAAAAAAATCCTTAGCATCAATTCTGCAGAGACGAGCTCGTCAGGTTCCAGGTGCCGTAGTAGCCAACCTCTCGGATGAGACGACTAAAGACGGGGAGATGCGTCTCCATCGTGCAATCACGAACACGTACGTACAATTATTCATTCGGCTCGTAGAGAACCACAGGAACGCAGGAGGGAAAGGAGCAAACCGAGGATCACTAGTCCTTGCCTCGAATACCGTCGGCTGCATCAAGCTGCAAACGATAAACACACTGAAGTACCATAACAGGCTTTTGTTCTCTCTTTCATCTCTCTCGACTCATTTGCCTCCGGTCCGGGGCACCGGTTAGCTCTCGCGCAAATCTACCTACCACACCGTGAGTTTACTGCAAGCCAAAGGATACGTAATCATAATTAGTGGTGCTATTAGTGAGTCACGCTCGCTCTTTCCACTATCGTCGGACTCATGAAGTTTCTCTGCTGTCTTCGAAGGGAGGGAGTGGAACAAAACGGACCGCGTTCTCAATTCGCGATGAGACCCTTTTTCTAACCGACATGGAAAGTAATTGTATATTTGTCTGGATGTGTTCGTCACATATGCTATATTGAACTATACTATAAATCAGAGGTGAATGATACTTGAAGTACAATAGTGCTTTTCAGTTTAAGTATTTTTTTTTTAAGATTTTCAGAACCAAGTTCACTGCTGTTCATGAATGCCTGGATTTCCTTGCATCTTAGTGGACGTCTTGCCGGATTTGTTCTTCGAGATCTTTAACTCCCTGAAGACAGAGCAAAATAGCCACGAGGATAAAAAAATGAGAAAAATCAGGCATTTATAATGGGCAGGTTACATATATTATGGCAGTACACGCGCACATTACGGATAGTCCATAAGTAGCATAACAGCTCATTTCTTTTAATATACGATTATCTGTCTAGACTTTTTTTAATGAGAATAATTCCGTATACATTTTTTCCATTGGAAAAATTCGGCAATGAATTGTTAAAAAAAATTGTCCGTCTTGCTCCACTTTGTTTAACACTCTCGTACGTATCACCGGATGTTGTCGACCCGCCCCTTTTTTCTCAGCGTGCACATCTGCGCAGGTCCCTCAGTCACCGTCAATTACCTCGGAAATTTCATCCGATCGAATTTTAATGAGAACACAGAATCCTAAATACTCTGCCCGATAATTGAACGATAACGAGGGTCGCGTCCGCTGTTTTACGTTGTTTTTACAGAAAAAAAACAACGATTCTTTCATCACATTTAAGTAGCGGCAATTCACTCCGATAATTGCTCGACCCCCCGAGGGCACAACGGGTGGCGTTCCAAATTGCTGACGGAGACCCCGAACTTCGAAATCCGTCAAAGGCGAGCCACGCGACTATTGTGAACCGTGAAATTCTCTGACCCACAATTACCGTTTACCTAGGCGAATTTACGGCGCAGCGCGAAACTCTCCGACCCTGAGAACTTCCGTTGTATCCTCGCTGACACGATGAGCCCGAGGTTAAATTTCACGGCTCTTTACGAAAGACATTGGCGGGAACAGTGTGGCGAATAGTTTAATGCACGGTCCGTATTTCGTTCGAGTTTACATAGGTGGACGGGTCGGATCCACAGCTGCGTAAACCGCTCGTGGAGTGAAACTAATAAGGTGCTAGGTGACGATGACAGGATGATGCGCGGTGGTTCACGACCTCGCGCCCATGGGAATCGCAAACCTGGAACGTGTCTCTCAACGGTTCTCCATCTATCCCCAACACTCGGTTGCAATAATGGAGCACGCGGATATCATGGGAGTAGCTACTATTTTAGAGGATACTATAGGGACTGTATTGGTGTCCGAAAGAGGGAATTAGATGGGCAGCTGAAATTACCACTAAAATATACTTAATTTATTTTTGTCGCTGATTTTTCAATTTTTTTTCTTCGTAACTACTTGCATAATAAACCTCGATAATTAAGTTTATGAAAGACCAACGTGTTTGCGCCTGCCGTTGGAGTACATTAAAAAAAATCGTAAGCGCGTTTTTAATGTAAAATGGGTTGGCTCGAGTCAAGCGGGAAGTGGCAGGCACGTGCGTTAAATGGATGGGGAATTACGCAATCTATAAAAAAATAGCGTTCACTTGATACTTGAAAGTAGTTGAGGCTGCAGGTGAATCAGCAAGAGATGATGGATTGTTTTTTTTACGCAAGAGAAAATTTCTTTCCGAGCGACTCGGAGTGGCAGTCACGGTTTACAGATTCCGCTCTCACCCCTCCAATCAAGATAGAGCGATCACGTCCATCATCTCTTTACTATCGTCATTATTCAGGAGCGGGCGGGAAAAAAACGTATCAGTAAAAGAGAACTGGAAAGCTGGCGTCAACTTTTCACGAAACTTTTAATCAACTGAGTTTCCACGACCGCGAAATAAATTGTCCGCATGTGAATGATCGAGCATCACAAATTAGATGTCGAACCGATCAACGAAACTTATAAAACTGAGAAAAAACATGAAAAACACATCAAATTTATATTAATAAGAAGAATTATTTATTTTTTTCATACGTTTAGAATCGGACGACACAGTTGATATAATAGATACAAATTGCGCATGATATACATTAATTTTAATAATCTTTGTTTATTTACGATCGGGTGTTCAACCCATTGAAATTCAGCGATATTTTCGGTGAACTGAAAAAAAAAATGTCTCGAGCGATCGACTACGCCGCGAAGTGACTTTGTACTCGGTCTCCTCAATTCTTGACTCGGTTCTCCCTCGGTACGCGGCACGAATGCCGATGTGTATCTGGTATTTAGCTCGTTTCTTCTTCTGCCAACGGGGGACCCGATGCTATAACGCACCGTGGAGAGGACAGAAGAGAAGCGAATAAACAGGAATGAGAGAGAACGGAGAGGCCAGTGGCCGTGTTTTCTCACATACGCAAAAGTTCCGAGTATCCTCTGCGAGTAATTCACCGATAGAGAAACACACGCATGCGCACTCCCGGCTCATGTAACCTACAGTCCTCAAGCGGAGATTTACTTTTAACACGAATGCGAACTTACGCAAAGTATTCTCGGGCATCGGGAATCGGGTACGAGCAAGTTCGCACGCACGTACGACAGAATGCAGCGAATCCGATTAGAGAGTTACATGCACCATATAAACGACCGCGGTAAAGTTCTCGCACGCTTAGTCTTCTTTTCTCGGACGCAAATGGGTAAGAGCGCGTATAATCTTCGCGACGAAGCTCCGTGCACACGAGTCGATTAATACTGTCTCCCATTAAAGTTCATTATGATACATTAATTGTGGAAGACCATTATCATTTATACCCTTATATAGTTGTTCATATATTAGATGATATAACGTAATGAAAATTCTGCAGCTATCGCAATAAGTGATCTCATTTCTTATCTTATCTCAATAATGAGACCTTTCTTGAATTACACTAGATTATTATTATTACTTCTATCATTATTATTGAAGGGATATCAACCGCTGGAATAGAATCATTTGGGATATTTTAAAAAAGTGAGTATTTTCTTTTATGTAGCTTCGAAGTCGGAGTCTATTCACATCCGCGGATTACATTCCGGGCTTATGCGATTATAATTTTTACGTTCAAATACTTGCACATATATTAAATGATATAATGTAATGAAAGTTTTGTGGCTATCCCAATGAATGATCTCATTTCTTATCTTATCTCAATAATGAGGTCTTTCTCGAATTCAACAATATTATTATTATTGCTATATGAGCGTTGAAGTAATACCAAATGCTGAAATAGAATCATTTGGGATATTTAAGAAAACTAGTATTTTTTTTCATGTACCTTCGAAGTTGGAGCATCATCGCATCGGCGAATTGAGTTACGGGCTAATGCGCGATACCGAGCCTTCATGCACGCAAACACGCGCGGTTCTTCTCGCACACGAACCACCGATCGTCCACACGCGTGCAGTCGAGTTCACCAGTCCGTCGCTGCTCTCTGTGCGCGGGTATTTTGCCGAGAAGAGTGCGTGCCTTTGGAATGCGGTGAACAACGCATTTATTGTGCGCCACTCGCACGCTCGCCGCTATTGCTCCCAGCTGGTTAAAACTCGCAGCCCCGCTACGCGCTTCTTTCTCGTTTCTTCGGCTCAGCCGCGAGCTTACCGAGCCTCACGCGTGCGTGCACTTTGCATCTCCGTTTCTTCATTTATTTTTTTTCCAACTCCCTTCGGGAAGATATACGCTAGCTGCGATTGGGTATGCTAATTTTTACGCAACTCTATACGCGCACCTCGGCAACTCGCGTCGTCGTCCTCGTTGTCGTCGTTTGTACTCGAGCGAGAGAATCCATTCGGAGTTACGCAATTTGTTGACAAAAATTCTTTGTACCCTTACTCGTTTTGAGATGAAAAAAAAAACATAACAACAAGTTTTCAGCAAATGTCACGTAATATATTTTGATTTACTCTTGGAGAATTTTCCGTACCCGGTGAAATTGAATTTCGCACTATTTCCCACGTAGATGCCGTAAAACCGGCGTGCCTGAGTATTGTTGCACATTGAATTTATGATGAGGAACAAAGTTTCCGAGCAACTCTGAACGAAACTGACGACGCAGTCGGTTACCGCCGAGACGGTTCACTTTTTCCCTCTACACGTCGACTCGAGAAGCCGGAGAACACAACTGTGGTAATTAGTTTTATTCAACGTTTACCGGAGCCCCGGGTTTCGTTCTCTTTCTGCCAGTGGCCTCACGACTCGAAGTGCTCGCGATCTGGAATCGCGCGGCTCACAAAGTGTGTCCGTATCTACATAGCGATGGGAGAATTATGTGTCGAAGCTAATTGCATGTTTGTCCATGATACTCCACGAAGAAACTAAAATTGCCCTTGTATTCGTTTAGCTTGTTATTTTTCTCTCTTTTTCGGGCATAGGAACGCACCTTTCGATTAAATGTTCATCGGTGAAATAATAATTATATCCACCCTTTTATTGTAGATACATCTTCGCCTCCATTCGCGTATGGCTAGTTCAAGATTTATCGGAATATACTTTTTGGATTTCACTTTTTTTTTTGTTATCACGAATCAGCTGAATTATCTCGTGTATCTGGTTTATAGACGATGCATAGAGTCGTTAGAATTATCTTCAATCTTATCATTTAGTTTTTTATTCATTATTTAGTTTCTCGAAGCATTTATCATACGAATTATTTCGATTCTTTTCGACGCGATATTGAATGTTTTGCAAATTAATTTATTATAATATTTTTTTTACAAATTATACAGATTTATGACCGCGCAAACCCGTAAAACTACACCCGCAGTAAAGCTTGAGCACTCTAATTAAACTTATCGGAGCACACGCTTTAGAGTTCTCTCCGTTTTCTTAAAAGCTATCGCCGTAACTCGCGTATCTGGTTCGATAGCAAGAAAACGGTGCAAAGAGTCGTTAGAGTTATCTTCAATCTTATCTCCTAGTTTTATTGTTATTATTATTTTTTTTTAAGTATATTTTATTCGAATTTAATCGATTATTTTTTTCGCGATTTTCAATTTTTCGCAAAATAATTTATCAAAATAAATATTTGCTTATAAATATACATTCACAAACACACAAACTCAAACACTGCACTCGAAGCAAAGTTCGAGAATTCAACTGTCACCGTCCCGGTGTAATGTTTGCCTCGAGAAAATCGTCGGCAATTGGGTCGATTGATCGTCCGAGCAATTATTGTCAGAACTGGACTCCCGTGTCGATGTTACTTCACCTTCGTAATCCCAACAAACCGGATCGAGTGTTATATCCCTCGCTGGTAAACGACGCTTGGAGTTTATAAACCCGCGAGAGCTATGAAAATGTGTGTTACCGGTGCGTCCCGGCGTCACACATCGCGTGCGTTATAACGGTCCCAGCGTCGGATTATAAAGCCAGAGCATGTGGCACATATGCGACCTAATCCACCGCTGATATCTTCGTATAATAGGCCGACCATTAATTTTTAAACCACCAAACTCAATTTGACAAAGTAATAAGAGATTTACCGTTACAGTGGATTTATGGATTGAAAATTGACTCCGAGAGAATTATTGACTGCACAGTGGCGAAGGATGATTAGGTTGGAGGAAACGATCGCGAGGCAATCGTGCTCGTTTCGCGCCGAGATAAAATAAAATTGATCCGTTATTGAGCTCATTTCCAGCTGAGGAGCATCGGCGTCGATGCCGAGCCGATCGCAAAATTTCTATCGATAAACTAGAAATCGGCACATCCTCGAGTGTATTAATCCTCCGCGACGCACGTCTGCATTTACATACATTGGTAGGCGTTAAGCTATTCATAAAAAAAAAAATTAATAAAGATGAAAAAATCATGAAAATAAGAAGAAAATTCATTGGAGAATCTAGGAGTAAGATCGAAGCTGTACGCGAGATTTTCGTAGGGGTGAAACTTTTTAGATTTATTATATCGTGGATTACAGTAAGTCGACGACTCTGACTTTCGCGCTTATATTTTTTGAACCTGTTGTAAACGCTCGGGAGTTGTTAGGCTACGAGTATGGTAGCGGTACTATACTGTGGGTCGAATCGACGGCCGGATAAACGTGAAGATACATATGCATATGTATACACATGTGTGCACGCCACAAGATGAAGAAGCCACAAGTGTGAACGAGAACGACCGAATGAAAACGTACGAGCCACTCGCGAACCGAACGCTCGACCCGAGATTCCTTATCGCATTAATTGAACGTCCGGCAACTCGTTTCTCGTCCCTCCCTCCCACCTTCAACCCCGTGTAAAGGCTCTGGCTTTGGTTATCGCACGATTGGCAGCCGCCGACGTGACAAATGGATCTTCTAGAGTTGAAATTGTGGGTCGGCCGACTCCTCTCCAACGAAATTCGCGGTAGAATATGCTCACCGGGAGAAACATCAAAAATTTATCGACTCTGGCGATTCGTACATGAAATATATATATGTACCATTCTTTAAAATCTGATACAAGCTGTGGTAAAAAAATTTATGTTGCGGTACTGAAGTACAGCAGAATTTCGAAAATACTTGAACAAAGCCAAGAATCTCCCTCATTAAGGAGATAACCCGTAAAAATAAGTAAATATATCGTACTGAAACTTGAAATTTGCTTACATCATTAACATTGACACGAAGATACCAACTACACAAATTGCCCATGGGTCTACTGAAATATAGGAAAATTACAAAATATTCCGAAGTAAGTCAAGAATCTTCCTTATCGACGAGATAGTCAGTAGAACAAAAAATTTCGAAATATCTCTACATTTAAAGGACGACTCTCTCTAATTCGTATAATAAAATACAATCCCCCTGTTGTCCCATCTGCAATGCCTCGTGGTTGGAGTCTCTTCAGCGTTCCTCGCCGCATTGACTCTTCCGAGTGCCTCGCCGCCCGATTGCTCTCTCGTATATCCGTAGTCACGCACAGAGTTTCATTTCTTTCCATTTAACCCGACGTATTGGTAATTGGATTCGGTGATGTATCGTTATACGAGCGGGAATACTATATCCTCGGGGTCCTCGCAAAAGCGGCAGCGCAGATGTGCCTCCTGGCTAAAAATTCACGAGGATCGCAGAGACTCGAACTCGCAGGTACTACGAATATATATGTATATATATATACTCGTCGGACTGTTAGCGCGAGCCACCGCGGAAGAAGAGTTAAGTGTCCGGGGTTAAGTGTCCCGGTCGAGTGCTCATTGTCGTTTGTAATTCATCGTTGCGAAAGTTCGAGCGGGCATCACCCGCATACGCACCGGCCGGGACTTACAGCGAGCTGCAGTTTGTTCCTATGCACGGAAGAAAGGGGCAAAACGAACGACCGGTGGTAAGGCGAGCCATCCCAACGAATATTTCACCGAAAAAACAATCTCGTCACAACTGACTCCATTTTGCCCCGCTTTCCCATATACCCATAGTCAGTCCCTAGTGCATTTTTCTCCTCGCGCTATGCACTTAGGACTGCAGCGGAATCACCCGGGGAATGCGTCGTTCCCGGTTCCTCCGATATCTATGAGTATATGTACCACACCATGACTACCACAGTTCTCCGCTGCACTTAGACGAATTTTCTCAAGGGAAATCTTTAAGTGACTGCCGAATAGAGTCAACTCGCTTCTCCGGTTCGATGCTATTTCGGTCTGTAGATAAAAGCGGGATAATGATAATTGTACGAGCAGGAATGCGCGAGCTTGGATCGTCAAGCTGAGACGGTCTATCGTCGTTGAAACAATTATATTAACCGGAGTGTCATTATTTTTACTCGAGTCAATATATATTTTGGCTCGATGCCCCGAAGCTTTCGGCAGGGACCCTTTGCTTTAACTTTTCGTTTCGAAACCTCCGAGCCGACGCACCCACACGATAGTTAGTTCTTCGTTCGCTCCTTCCTTTCTTTCTCGAATCCCCGCCGACCGACGAAATATTGGGGGAGGCAACGTGTCAAGGGCGATGCGATTTAGATGTCGTGAACAGGTATGTTTCATATCGGTGCTTCGACCATATCGGCGAAGCCGAATGGTATTGGTGCTGTTTCGTGCGCGACTCCTACGCCGTTATGCTTCGTTCATCGTTGAACTCTACGAACCAGTTTCTACCTCGAGCTATGACACTATAAATACATGTATTCACACAGAGGAAAGATTTGTTGGTGGTCGGGAAGGGGGTATCCGTTTCACACAGACCAGCTTTTGTGACCCATATCGCTCTCATGGGTACGAAAATAATGGGATTAATAAATATCTTGAAGCAATGAAAACCACATTATCTCGGTGATTTCTGCTACCGGCGCTCGATCGAGCACGCAGCTCGGTTACTCTCCTGGCCCCGAGGTGCATCAACGAGCGGCTTTTCTCCTCGGCGTTTTTACTTCAGCTAGGTTTCCCTGTTTGCGGGACAAAAAGCAAAAAGCTACTTTTTCCCCGGGTGTCGAGGAAATTGCGAGCGAGCTACAACGAACAGCTTCTGATCGACGAAACGCCACGGCTGTCTACGAGTGGTTCTGGAATCGAAATACGTTGCACGCCTGAGCGCGAGAAAAGTAACTGCGTAACTCGATCGGTGTCCCATTGTGTTACCGACGCTCTGGATTCGGAAAGAAACCGACCTCGGCCTTAATTGCACGTGAATCGAGTTCCTTCTTCGGTGCAAAATTGGCGACGAACAACTTCTGACCATAAAATCTTTTCACCCAATGGCAAAGTGTCCGCGTCTTCAATTTTTTTTTTAATTTTCGTTATAACTGCAGCTTCGCAGACTTCATAATATTTTGCGCATTTTTGTAATATATTTAGCAAAATATCTCCGATCAACGGTTAAAATAAATATTTTTGCATAATCATGTTTCTGCTCTTTACATGAATACTTTTATAGGCATGTGTATCGCTGGAGCCTCCGAAAGTTCAAATTTGAGGTACACTTGACGATACAAAAGTTGCGTGCATCGAGCGAGCAGGAATGCCGTTTAGGTCTCTTCATCCGTTCGAGTTCTCGAGAGAGCTCGTTTATTCTACGAGCGTTCCGAGCAAGGTCGCCCGTCGAGAGAATCCCTCTCGCTGTACCTTACCTCGCCAAGGAAACGCATGGACTCGCTCTCTTTCATACTCATGAGTATTCCGAAGCCGGGGATCCCAAATCTCTTTCCGCTCCGACAGTTTCCTTCCCGGCCCCTAATCTCACGTAGAAAGGTGTAAAGGGCGACCGACAACTACTTTTTTTTCATTCTTTTTTTATTCTTCCACAAAACTTCATTCAAATTCATATTGGACTCGCTCAAAGAAATCTCGTTCTCCGAAGCGTTATATGCATTCTTCAAAGAACAGGAAAAAGCGAGCACCGCACTGTATTAAATCTATGAGGAGATGAAAGATCCGCAGAGAGAAGCAATTTTAAAAAGTCTCGACGAATTTCGAGAAAAGGAAGAGCGAAAAATTACTTCATTTTATCATCGAGCCACATAATTATTTTTTTTTTCATTCGGATTGTGACGTCATTTTTAACTGGTAACCGGTCTGGTTTCGAGGAATTTTATTGCCTCCACTTTCACAACATTCGGATATTTTTTTAAGTCGCAGCTTCTATCTCGTATCCGAGTAGATTTTTTTAATTGGCAGAAGCATTACACATTATAGAGTTTGCATAATTCATGTTGTTATCAATAATAATAATATTTACAGCCAATTACTTGTACGATTTTGTTCTTCGAATATTTTTATACTTGAAGTATTGAAATAGTCGTAAGCGGCGCTGCTTTTCCAAGCTTTGAAATTGGTGACTTCGCGTTGGTTGGGTGACTTTGCGCATTGCGATATTGTACAATAAAAATGGCACGCGCGGACCGTTGGTGATAGTACGGAGTGGCTTGTTACGCGAGAAGACACCGAAATAGCTTCGCGTCGAACCAACTTGATTCTCTATTAGAACCGTTCCCATTGCCTCTCTCTATACATCTATATACAACCGGGAATAGAGGCGTGCACGGTTCGGTGGTGTACGCATCGGCATCAGCACACCCTACGTCAGAGAACCCGCGTTTGCCTCCTTTCCAACCGTGCTTCTCGCCGTCTCGGTCGACGAACCCGCGAACGCGCATTTAACGTTATTTTCAACTTTGGACCAAGCACAGAGCACTCGCGCACGAATTCGCACGAGGGTCCACGTTGGAGATTAGAGCTTCGTGTATGGTCGTAGACGCCGGTTAATAGTTGCCGGTCACCGTGCAGATTTGTGCAACCGCCACACAGATTTTCCACTTTCGCGCAGATTTTACGCGGAAATCGCCGAAAGCTCCTTCAATCTTCGCCAGGCATAGCTCCGTGTCTCCGTCCTTTTTTGTCCTCCTTGCGACGTCTTCAATACCGAGAAATGATCGTCGTCGCACGATTCAACTTCTGTATGATCATCGTCCGAAATGTGTTTCCTCTAACTTTGATCACTCTCGTCGTACCCAAACGACTCCGAGACACGCTTCAGTTGCCAGATGGAATAATTTACCGGGCACAAGGCTCACCCATATTATTTCGTACCGCGGGTATCGTTCGCGGGGAAATCTGCGCCGGGTTTTGGACTTTACAACAGCGGAAACCGTACGAGTACTCTCAATAAGCCTGCATAATTCGTCGGATGGCTCGATACAATAATTTCGTTTTTCGGCTGTTTGCAGCAATAGAACAACTTTTAGGTTACTCGGTGCCCAAAATGTTTGCAACTCGTCTGATCGTTACTGGGAAAAAGAAGTAAAATATTAAAAAGGAATAATCTTGAAAGTATCCGTAAGAGTAAATTTGTTGAGTTATTATTTGATAAAAATTTGATAATTGAAAAATTATATATTCCAACATTACCGTCTTAATACATGTATAGACATGGTAGAAAAGAGGTTACGAAGGGCAGACGATTTTAATATTCTTACTTCTATCTCGCATTCCCAGCACGAAATGTTATCGCGGTTTCACTTTGGGACCCTCGCACTCGCTCGCTCATTCTCCTTGTGATTCCTCGCCCGGGCAGTCGGGCCCGGCGAAATGTTTGAAAAATATATTTCAACGTCCCGCGAGACGTGCGATGCGTGCCTTGTATACATTAAAAAAGGAAAAACAGAAAAAGAATCGTCGCCCCAGCTACGTGTGTGGCTACTTCAAAATTACAATAGCGCAACAAGCGATGCACGTATCGCGTGACTGAGTTTCGAAAGGCATTTTTTTATACTTACACACGGAAGATAAATCCTTGTGATTGTCGGACCGGCGATATTTTACGAAGCCGCGATAGGCGCGATATCTCACCACGGAGTTGATTCGCAGGAATTTTTTGTCCACACGGCGGTACGGGATGTTTGGTGTTTTGGCGCCGAGGCTAGTTGAGCCAAAACGAGAAGCGCCGATGGAGATGAGAGAAGCCGCGATCTGCTGGCTCCGCGTTTGGGCTCTCGGGTTCACCGTACGATTGCTAATTTCTCAACAGCGCATAATAGTTAACCCGATATAGTTGAGCGGGCGTGAAACGCCGGTGCGCGTTTGCACGCCGACTTTTGTCGTGGGAGAAACGCCGGGGCGTGCACGTTTCGCCGATCGTATATCGCTCAACGGGGGCGGTTGCTCGATAAGAGCCACGGTGACGTGTCGTCTCTCGACGTTCGTCAATCGCGACTCATAGCCACACGGCGGAGTGTCATAACGAGAGGATCGGACGAGGATCAACGTCTCGTGAGAGCGCGGACCGCGAACGGTCCGACAGCCAGCATCCGCGTGCGGTCCATTTGCCTGGCTCTCCGCCTGATGGCCTGCCTACAACGTTCTCGGTGTTACGAATTTAGACTCCCGCGGCACGATTCTTGGAATTAACGCGAAAATTCAACGTCGGACACAGTAGTATCGTATTTCGAAGGAGAAACCCGTTGAATTATCAGACACCGCTGCACCCGGACTATCGGACCGAGATAACGCAAACTCGTATTTCGAATCGGGTCGTCTGATCGCAGCTGCCATGATTTTTTCTTGCAATGCTTTTAAAAATATATCAATGTGGAATCAAAAATCATATTCGTTGATAGGCATAACATTTTTGGAAATATTCTCTACGAAAGGATCTCAAAAATTTTTTTTTTGTGATTTTTGATTGGTGATTTACATCGTGTGCCCTATCCAGACGCAAGTAGGTATCTTGTAAAACAAATCGCCAACGTAATATCTCTAGCGTTTGAATTATCAAACACTGCTGCACCCGGATTATCGGACCGAGATAACGCAAACCCATGTTCCGTGTCGGTTCGTCTGCTTGCAGCTGACATGATTTTTTTCTTCCGATATTTTTACTTAATGATATAAATAAATAAAAATTATTTGAAACAACAAAAAAAAAGATATGAGACATGATTGTGTGTCGTTCTTAATGGTGCGGAATATACATTGTACAGGTGCAATTATTAACAGTGAGTTACGCATTTTCACGAGGAATATTTCGAGTATAGTCAATTACTCCAACGAGCAAGAAAAGAAATACATCAATCCGCAATTAAAAATCAAATTCGTTGATAGAGATAAAATGTTTGAAATATTATCTACGAAAGAAAGCGGCCAGGTATCTTGTGAAACAAATTGCCAACGTATTGTTCCTATACCGATTGAAGTATCCGATCTCGTGCGGGAGCGATCGGAAATATCGATATAACGAACGACGATCGCGATCTACATCGGCGCGGCGCATGCGTGCGCGGCAGGGGACATGCAACATTATTGCGCAAGAGTAATATACCTATTACGTGTAACGGTTATTCGTAGAGCGGAGATAGAAATGAACAAGGTTAAGGTACCGTCGGGACAGCAGAAGCCGAACGACATTTCATCTCGGAGCTACGGGGAGACAATTCCGATTTGTTTCGGCTTCCTCGCCCGACGGTGGTATCGTGCGGACGTACTGCCGACTCTAGCATGACGACTGTGCCGATTCGCGTACCCCGATATCCAACGATCCAGATAGCAACGGATCGATCGTGATCGTCTCGCCTCAACGGATCTAACCACCTAAATCAATACTGCCATTATTCGCTCACGTATTGTTGACGATTAATCGCGGTAATTGGATTTCGCCCGATCGAAACACGTCACGTAGAGTCGAAACGAGTTTTTCGATCGTATTACAGCTTATTATTGATTGGCGGCGGGTAAAACGGTACGTCACACGGAAAACAGGAATTGTTGGATCAACCAAGGCACGGTGACACACGGTCAAAGGTGTTATTCGGTTCTGGCAACGATAGTTACTTGTGTGGTAAGGAAGTAGTAAAAAGAGTTCTTGACGAGTATGAATACGACGTCAGAACATTGCTTTCTATGTCCGCTGCCATTCACATAAATTTTTCTAACGAACTTGTCAAAATAGCGGTTTTAATTTTTGGAAGATGTACGCAATATGGAACTTTCTCGTTCTGGTGTAAGAAATACGACCAGATTGCATGTGCTTTCTCTCACAGTGTTTTCTTGCATACAAAGCTAAAACGTCCCTTTTGTGGTCACTTTTCCGTTAGGAAAAGAGACAGGGATATTTTTTTTTTTACTCCATCGACGATAATAATCGTTTAACAAAATAATTCTATACTTGTATCAAAAAACGGTAGCTTCGAGCATGAGTTACCGCCACTTTTGTTAAACCTAACCATTTTTTTCAATACACTGTTATCGATATATATTAAACAAAGTTTATTTTCAACAAATTATGTCTATTCAAGAAGATTGAAAAAAATGTCTCGCTACTGTTATAAACATTATTTTACCACGTATGAATATAATTCTAATATGATGTGCAATAAAAATTGTCTGCGCTTTTGCACATCAAACCCATCAAATTCCTCGAGAGAATAACAAGGCTCCGTGTCGATGAATTTTTTAGCATTAAAATTCTAGCGAGGGCTTGAGACCGAGAAAGAGTGACTCGCCAAATTGCCTCGAGCGTTGAAACGACAATCGCTGATACGTTTCCACTCCGACCATTCTTTCTCCGACTCGTTTATTTTTCCTGGCCGACTCGGGCTGCTGCTCCATTGGAGAAAAGTCAAGGCTAAAATGTTTCAGCTCCGAAACCCATAACTATACTCAACACCGGTGAATTATCTTCTTTTTTTTTCATACGATTGTGTCTCTTCCCACTGCTGACGTCAGCCGGGGAGTCAGTGTTGACGCAATTATTCTCCGCGGGCGTTCGATGTCCTCCCCGGGAAACGGGACACATTAATTATTGTCAGACTCGCGAGAGCCCGTGCGCAGGTGAAGTTCAATAATGATGATGATTTATCGTATCGCATTGGACCGCCTTGTTTTTTCAGGGATCAAGGTAGACGAGACTGTCTCATTTTCGTAAGAAGAGCACGACGACTCGCACGCGATCGTTCCCGGCGAATTCTTGCCTCAATTTTTCTTCGCCAAAACCATTGTCCTTCCCACCCTGTCGTAAACGGATTTTGCTGCGATATAAAAAAAAGAAAGGCCTCGAGGCGACGCGACATCCTTCGAGTTTTTAATCCAGGACGATCAGTCATATGGCGAATGTTCGTTGAGACGACACTATTCTTTAATTATTTTTATTTTCCATTCAATATTTTTTAATTTCAGTCCTGAATGACCGACGGACTGCGCCGAGTGTATAATAGGAAACTCGGCTGTCTTCTAAATTGGGAAATTCAAAATTGACTCCGCGGTTGATTGGCAACGGGAAGACTAATGGTTCCTGCACTCTGGGAACGTCTCCGGGGCACGCATAGCGCGCAAACCTATTTAGTGTATACAGAGAAAGCTCGAATCTTCAATCTTTCGACTTCCTGATGCGTGAAACGAGCTTTGGTCGAGGCTGATGACTTATGTACGTGTACGCGATTTGCGTCGGAGGCGAGGTAGCGTCCATGTGCGGAGACGCACATACGTACACATACATCTATATGTGAATATATATATATATATATATATACACGCACATATATATACATCGGAGAGGTTTCTCGTCTCGAACCGAAATAACGTGGCGTTAACGGAAATAAACTCGAGGCTTACAAACGGCGCTACTCTCGATGCGCATTGTCGAGAAGAAAATACATAGCCTGGGTGAGCATCCTCGTTCGACAAGACGAGTGGAAAACTTCAGACACGCCGGGAGGACCCTCGGCTTGACCCTATCGCAATTTCTCGAGATTGTTTGCTTAGGTCGTCGGGATATTCATCCCGCCATCCGGGTCTCCGGGCGATCACGAGGACTACGATTATTGTTTTACAGGATTCCGGGAACATTTTTCTCTTTCCCTTGGGAAATGGCCACAATTGCCTTCCCTTCGAACCCTTCGTGCTTTCGGAAAGAAAAGAGAGTGAAATTTAATTTGCGCAGGAATTTTAAGAAAACAAAAGAATTGTTTGCACATCCATCCTACGAACGGAGATCCGACTCGGATGACGGTTCACCGTTTGAACTTTACGGTGAGATTTTTTTGTTTTTTCTCTCTATTATATAATGTAGTATTAATACGTGTACCTAATAATAAAACTTAAGTCAACTGGGCGATCACAATAATATTCACAAATAATCGCACGAATACTGCGTGAACGCCAATGAATATGACCGGTATTATTAATATACGCTACTTTTAACATTATTCTTTTCTTTGTATACAGCAGATGGTCGAGTGTGTTTTATACAAGTAAATAATCGACGCGAGATTAGGAAGCCGCGTAAGGCGCGTTGGGAGCCTTGATCGCACAAGGACTTTCGATCAAGGTAACGTTTGTGGGAACGTCGAATAAAAAAGCCTTGACCCGAAAAGTCGCTCTGTTCTCCAGTCTCGGAGAGCAGAGCGAAGCTCCGGTCGTCTCGTCCGGAGATATGTAGTAGCGGGCGTGCAGTATCCCGCGGTATAATGCGCAGCTGAGAACGTCAACGGTGTCGGTTCCGATGGCACACAGGTCTCTCGTTACAAGCCACAATGCATTATATACCATGCTCTCGCGACCCGATCGCATAACGTGACGGACATCGGATACACGGGCCAAGATTTTGTGCAGGGAACGAGATTCGTCCCGATTCTCAAACGGCACGGACGTAAAGCGGTGACGCGTCGATCATTAAATATTGCGTCTCTGGAACTACAGTGTTCGGAACTGATCTTAAATGTTTGTCCTTCTTAACAATTTGGGAAAGATTTGTGACTCGTTATCGCTCAAAATTTTCTCCATAGCAGCTCTATTTTGTGCTGCGAAAATTTTATCTATCGCGGCGAAATGTTCTTCTTTATAACACACTGGCCTCGATACGATACCGAGAAAAAATGTATTTAACAAAAAAAAACTTGAGCTTACAAGCATTCGAGCGTTATTGACGCGATGGGGGTGTTAGTTCTCCACGGGTATTTATCGCCATCAGGTTGCTTCATAGAAAAATATCGTGTCAAGAGAGCAGCGTTGAAGGTGCGACGGGCTCCATCAAGTACGTGGCGCATTGCCCTTCTGGATCTTCTCGTCAAAGGTCTGTCCTATCGATTTTCGATAGGTAAGTTGCAGTAACAACAGCACCGGCTGAAGCAGACGTAGCGATATCGCTACTGTTCTTGAGCTTCGATTTCAAACGGAAGGCGAGCTTATCGACGAAATTACGATTCTCTATGCCTTACCGCGTGGATGTCTTCAATTTCTCGCTGTGTGCGCTCGAATCAATCGCAGATGTCTTATTCAGTGGTCGAATTACGGTACTCTATGTACTCGGAGGTCCGCCATGTGGTCTGCTATGATCCCGACCAGTTCCGACTCATGCCCAGCCCCTTCTTGAATTAGAATATTAGCTCGGCAACCGCATCAGCGATTCCACCGTTTCCTCTCTCCGCCTTCATCATTATCTCCGTTTGTTTATTTATTTGTTTATTTCGCGTTGCGGCAGCCGACTCGTCGCTTCAATCTCGTCTAGGACTGCTCGCTGCTTCTATGTAGCCAACTCGCGGATCTCGTAACGGCTTAATGCTGGCCGATGTTGTGATTATGCGTACGCGTCCCGGTCCCGTGAGCCCGATCCGTGTGTTGATACCGTTCGCGATTCTGCCGCTGCAAGCAGACTCACAGTTGCACCGATAAAACTTTGTCGTGTTGCGACTGACTTTGCCGTCGTCATCGTATCTCGGAAATAGCGGCCAACCGGAATGGGTTATTTGAAGTAGTTGCGGGCGAAAGTTCATCAATGAATTAAAAATATATTTAAAAATAAAGTACCCTTATTTTTATCCCGTTGGGTTGGATGGAGTTTTTTTAACGTAATGTTCACTGGCTCCGGAATAGGTGGTTGGATTTTCAGAAGTCATTAACTCAGTTTTATTTCGATAAATAATATTATTGAAATAATTATAATGGTCAAACTTCTTTAAGATTTTCGAATAAAACCACCAGACCGATCAAAAAAGAAGTCGGCACTCGATTATTCAATTCCAGAAGTACGTGCATTGGAAATAAAGAATGAAATTCAGGAAACATCGTTCATGAGCAATCCGAAATATAAGTGTACAACCGTACACTTTCTTTTTACCTATTTTGTAGGTAACGTTTACTGGGGAAATAGGTGGTCGGATTTTCGTAAGCAATATTCTCAGTTTAATTTCAATATATAATATTATTAAAATAATTACAATGGTCAAACTTCTTTAAGAATTCCGAGCGCAACCTACAGACCGAGTGGAAAAAAAATCGGCAGTCGATTATTTAATTCCGGAAGTACTTGGTTTGGAAATAAAAAGATGAAAGTCATGAAACGTCGTTCTCAACAGATCACAGACTCGCCGAGCCCACAGTCCACGATGTACGTGTTCCCCAACGACCGAAGGATCGTGAATGCGAACACAACCCAGCAGAGAGCAGAATCAGAGCTGTGGCGCATCGTCGAATACGATTCGTCCAGACGCTCGATCCTTTTCCTTCTCCTTTCTCGTCTCGTCTCCCTGAGGTACTCTCGTACCACCAGTTCTTCTCCCTTCCGTCGTGTACGCTGCATTTGTGATTCACGTGTACTGAATATGTATGTGGTCACCGTTACATAATTCGATACGGTCGACCATCCGGTATGAGGCGATCGCGTCTCACTCCCGAGACGCGGGAAGATCTTTCTCTCTCGAGGTGCAGTGAAACACACGCGATATCCGACTGAGCCCGAGCGGGGGAGGAGTTCCTTTCCAAGAAGCGCCGTCCGGGATTCACTGAACGTATTGTGTCTTGTTCATTATCGGGGCTTTCTCCATGCACCCAGAACCGACGTTGTCACAGCGGTCGCGCACTCGGCCGTCCCGACCAAGACCGATCTCTTGTATCCATCGTCGTTCGTACCGACCCCCACCATCTTCATTTCTCGCTCTTCCACGCCGCCACATTCTTTTCTATCGTTCGATCTTATAAATCTTACGAACGCGCCGAACCGACAGGCTCACTCGCGGGTTCATTAAGTCCTGTGTTTCGTAAACGGGTATTAGTACGGACGCAATGTGAACCGGGTACTCAATGTGATTCCGGCTAAACGTGATAAGGATTTTGGGATCACGGATCAGCCTCGGAGCCACGCGCGCGACAGGCTTCGAGGCTGATTAATGAAGTCGCCTCGCGGTATGAGACCAAATTATTCCGGACAAAGTGGCTTCCTGTGTGGAAACTCACGAGTGTTTTACCTGGCCGAAATGAACTCGGAGACGGACACAATGTAATTAAGGGCCCACGTATCTGGCCCTCTAACGCTCACTAGCCGAAGTGTTACGTGGGCTTCGCCTCTCGCATGGCCATCACGCCCGAGCACGTGTTCCCGTGTTCCAAGCTCTTTCGCATCGCTCGTGAGCGTTTTAAAATCGATTAGAGTTCACGTTTACCAAATTTCGTCACTCACCCGGAGGATAACCGTACAGAGGCAAATCTACACGGAGTCGAGGGTGCGGCGACTTTTACGAAACTCTCAACTGTACTTGCAATTGTTTCTTGAGTGTAGGTCTCTATTCTTGGCTTGAAAGTAAAATGTAAGGTGAAGAAATTTTTTATTTTTTCTCTAGCATTCGATTGCTGAGTCGTTGAGGTTTTACAGCCATCGAGTGCAATTGCCTATGTCGAATGATCGATTTGCGCGGAGGGTTGAAGAAAAGGTGCAGTTATTGGCACTCTGACCACATCAGTTTTCGATACGGTGGCCAATGACTCCACCGTAGTTTCTACAACTGCCGCTACTCGTGATATTTTCATCTCGAACTTAGTTCGTAGTCTTGGCTCGCCGATTCTGAGAATCGAGTGTACTCTCCTACACGTGAAGTATCCATCAAAGTAGTCGCCGTCGAAAGGTGAACCATCGACAATAGTATTTTATATTCGACGAGAAAAATTGATCGGATCATGGTTCTTGCCATTGACGATTGGCTGTTCCGTGATCGCGTTTGATAGCCGGCGGAGTGATTTTCATGCATACGTGGGAAGACTTTCCACCGTCGAGGCGAACAAACAGACGGAAAAATCCACGAGGAAGGTAGCAATTGCGAAACACACTGAGCAATTTTCTGAAGCCATGCGGGCATGCCTGGTGAACCGCTTATCCATTGTTTTACTCTCCTATATCTCTGGTGCTTCGATACCGATTTTCAATCGAGGACGCGGAATCGCGAAGATCCACCGTACTGCTCGTGCAGAGAAAACACGATGAATGATGTACGCACGAAAAATGTATGTACAATAGACTGTTTTTTTCATGAGAGCCAACAGCTTTACCCTTAACTGCGCACACACCGTGCAGCATTGTCCTGTGGCCCAAGGAAATTGAATTTTCGTCGATAAAAAAAACGCAGCCAATTTAACGACTAATTTGTACATAAAGTCCGGGGTATTACGACGGTGTCGTGAGCCGTCGCGAAGGCACTTGACATATTTACAGCGACGAGAAAGTCACACATCCGCAGTCTTTGATCGCGCGATGTTTTGCACCGATGCACTCTCGCGCGATCTCCCTGCCCTGTCCTGAACAGCGCGCACAGACACACGCATGTGCACAGGCAGTCGCGCGCTTCGTTTGTAAGATATTTAAAAAAATTGGTCGATCTTACTTCGACGATATAGTGCCGTTCTATAGAATTAATACCCACGCGAAATTGATACTGCTCCCTCCGACAACTCTCTCGCTGGCCCTCTAAGTCCCCCCACACCTTGTCCTTCGACAAACGAAGAGAGCACAAGACAGTCTTCGGCGTCGTTAGAAATTTATGTCTCGACTACGTGAGCCGTATTCGTCATTCGCCACCTACGAATTTCCTGGGAAAGGCGATACCGCGTGTCCTACTTATCGAGTCGGAGCCCCAGTGAGTGCTCCGATATACTCACGTGACTCTCCACGAGATCGACACTTTTTACGGTCTCCGTATACGCGGTACATGCAACGGGAACGAGCCAGAAGGGAAAGTGCAAACCCCGGTGCAGACACGTACGCGACAATAAAATAGTACAATTATTTAAGACATCGTTTCGCACGGTTGAACAGGGTAATATCAATGACTTCATTGAAGGAATTTGCTGCGGTAATAATCCGCGATTTTATTTATTTATTGCACGATTAAGTTCGTTCACTGAAGATCATGCCTTTTGGTTTTTTATTTATTTATTTTTTATTACATCAAACTTATTGTATGCAACTTTAAAGACATAGATATAAATGGAATGTGCAGGAATCGTGTTCGTTGCGCTGCAACGCGCATCGTATCGAATACCCCTTTGAAACTTGAAATTCTTCTCGCGCAGCCGCGACGCGAGCATCTCCGCGTCTCTTCATTCTTTTTAAAACCACTCGTAAAAAATCATGCGATACGACGGACCGGAACTTTTTAAGATCCAACAAATCAAACTGACGACTTCCCTCTGCATCTGAGTTGTAACGTACGTGCAGGGCCCGCTGTTAATGTCCCCCTCAGCTCCTCCTCCTTCGTTCAGTTTCCTCGATCGTAAACTTTGCGGCCTCCTCGTGGCTTCGTCAAAGTCGTATTTCTTTTTTTTTCTCCGTGCAACCGTGCTGCCGAAAGGAGTTTCGGATTATTTTGCCAAGGAAAAGGGAACGCGCAGCACTTTTTTCATCAACCGAGATGGGCGCGTTTTTTTCGATAAGAAAAATTTGCTGTTCGAGGGAACGTCCACATTTTGTCTTATCGGAGAACACTACGTCATCAGAGTAAAATAATAACTCTCTGCACGAATCTTCCTAGAATCTATCATAATACCTACGAAATGCATTAGCTCAATCCAAACAAAACTCGACACTCGATAGCTATAAAATCCAACATCATAAAATTTGATTAAAGATGTTTCTCGCTAGATTTTATTGCGACATTCTGAGAAAAGCGATTACTTTCGTGGCGATCGAAGCTAGTCGAATATACGGAAGTCATCGGAACCGGTGGAACCGATGGGTTCACTCGAGCGAAGAGAACATTTTTCGAAGAATTCCGCTGGTCGCTTCTCCCCGATGACGCGAGTGTGAAACTTTCGTGTAAACCCGTGTGCGCAGCACTTTTGCTCGGTTTTCTTCAAGCGGCAATCGTGCGGACTTCCGTTTGCAGTGCGTTCTTGTGTGCACTTCCAAACGGAAATCTCCTCCTCTCGAGCGCGAGCTTAGCGCGGAGGCTCTCGCTCTCCCGAGAGAGAATTCAACCGCGGGAAGAACACGGAACGCTTTATCTGCCGTCTCTCAACGAGTACGTACACATCAGATATATTATATCGCATTGCTGAGAGCCATAAGGGCGTAACTGACCGCGTCTGTCCATGGAAAGTGCAGCCTTGTCGTTTCAGTTGGGCGAATATACACCAGAGTAATAAATAGCGAAACTCCGTAATGGAATGCACGGAACGTTTCTTATCTCTCGGCTCGCGTAGCTTCATTATTCCTACTCGTGCTTCCCGTGTTCTCGATAATCTCGACGCTCACGGGAGAGACCCCATTATACAATTCGAGCACTTCTGTCCGGACAAAGTGAGAACAGTGATTGATCAACTACCAACTCTGTTACCGCTAATCACGCGGGATCGGTCATTCTTTCACAAGTTCGATATCGGGGGAATAAAAAAAAGTACTAGGTCAAAAGTGGTGAATATGGCGCGGTCTATACAAATTTTTTTTCGCGTGTCCATCCGACAAGACCATAATACGAAATACGGAGAGTATATTGGATATTATTTTTATTGCCCGATAGCGGGAAAAAAAATGAGTCCTGTATTGAAATGTTTGGAGAATAAAATTATGCAAGCCAGGAGCCAGATAGATGAATAGAGTGGTAGAGACGGAAAATATATATTCTAAGAATTTTGGAGTTTCAACGAGAAGTGCAGTAGCGTATTAGAATCGCGACAGAGGCGGCGAGAGAGGGATGACACCTCGGTATTGCGATGTTCCGGGAACAGTAAATTGACTAGGCTACACCGGCGTTGGCCGTACTCGCACTTCTGAGAGGAAGATTTTAACGAGCTGCTAAACGCCGCTGCGTGCAAACCTGCGTGGGCCGGAGAGTGGCTGATGTATTTGCATCACTGCTACCGTGGGGAATCGTAGACCGGCGATCTCGAGGTCTCGCCAAACCTCGGCCAGCCCCCAGGAACGAACGTGCTTTTCCAAGTGCTCCTTCGCATTTTTTTTACATCCAACAATTCTTGAAGTCAGGCATTCTTCGCATATGCCTACGGATTTCCCTTTATCAACCGCTTTATTAAATTACGCTTCATTCTAGCACTCTGATTAGAAAGTCGAAGTCCACAGGGAATGGCAAATTCTAAGTAGATTGTAAGAACTCTGACCAGAATTCTGGTGAGAATTTCGAATTCCGAAGAGAATGTCAAATTCTTGTCGGAAACTCGAATTCCGATCTGAACGGCGAATTCTGGTCTGACGGGGTAAGGTACGAGTTGACAAGGACATTTCACTATGCAACGGTTAGAACCGAGTGTGCACGCGAAGATAAAGGGTTGAAGAGTAATTTACGATGTAACTCTGCGCAGTGTAGTGAAGAGCGAAGATTATCCGTCTCTGTTCTTGTCAAATCCACGTATCTTTTGCATCTGGCTTTTCGCAGCGGAAAGGTGCGAACCCGAGGAAGAAAAATAAGAGGAGTTGAAAGTATCGGAGTGGCTTTATACTGCAGCACATTGTTTTGTGACAACGGCGATGCATCGTCCCTTTACGAAGTTTGTATCACACCGTCGTCGTTTTCTTGCATCGCCGCACGTTTCGCGAATAAAGTACACGGGTACATAGAGCTACATGGATAGTCTCTCGGTCTTCCTCTCCGATATCTTCGGGCCAACGGTCCTTGCATCCCTCAGCCGTACTCCACGTACTCCCTCAAGCAAGGCGAGACAGATTAACCCCGTCGACTCGTGGGAAATTTTTTGGTGTACTGCTCGAAAGAAAAACTCTAGAAAAAATTTACTCTCTGCGATGTCACACCAAACGTTCGTATAGCACAGTTGTAATACGAAATGGAACGCTTGTTTTTCGGACGAACATAAATAAGACTGTTTGTTAAATTTCCAAATTTTTTTTTTAAAGACGTTTTGAAACTGGTTATACTTACATTGAGTGTATCAATTGATATTGTACATTGATACAAACTCCCCACACTTAAAACTTATCAGCAACCATGAAGACGAAATTAACTGACGAAGTTAATTTTGATAATGAAAACTCGAGGGCGAAAGACTTCGGCCGATGGCTTTTTGGCAATATATAAATGGTCTAAGCTTCCAATTTATGAAAAACTGTTCTACTAGGCGAAGAGCGAGAGAAAATGGCACAGCGGGGAAAAAGATAATAGTGGGGCAAAACGGGTTTGTAAATGCGGATGGAATGGGGTATTCAAAAATTATTTGGAAATGGAGTTTGCCCCCACTGTCACGTTTTTCCCCGTTGTGCCGTGTCTTTTTTCCCTTCCCTACCACAACTAGTATTATTCATTTACAATATGCATAAAAGTCTGGTCGAGCCTCGATTTAAACATCTAAAATTTCCACCGGGGACCATTTTGCCTCATTGTCCCTCGCAAATGTAGAAGCGGACATGCAGCATGTATCGAGCGCTGGGAAACGGACCGGCGCATCCCACTACCATTCAACAGGTAAAACTAAGTCGGTTACGCCCTTCTGGTTGTCGACCCTCGGTGCAGCATGCCTCGAGCTGGCACATAACCACGGAATCGTCCACGGTATAATATCCAACGTGCGGCACACGTGTTCACCCGTTGTTCCCTGTCGTTGTTAACTGGTATACTGGCTACGGTGGAAGTCGAGTGTACGGTTACTATTCCACGATACCCCCGGCACTTCTTCAACCCTCGATAGCGGCAGACATCTAGTCTACAGCTCTCTTTCGCTTCCTCCTGTTCTTCTCTTCTCGCCGGTCTCTCTTTCGCCTCGCACCGTCGACGAAGACGAAGAAACCCTACGCAATGGGGTACCGGTAGTCTGCCGGATAAAGGATTTCGCAATGCACAAAACTCATCTTGTCGAGGCGCGGTGTCACGTTTCTCTTGTACTTTG
Organism: Listrodromus nycthemerus; assembly: GCA_963978505.1. Classification (NCBI taxonomy): domain Eukaryota; kingdom Metazoa; phylum Arthropoda; class Insecta; order Hymenoptera; family Ichneumonidae; genus Listrodromus; species Listrodromus nycthemerus. Next base: position 10,042,180 of record OZ021680.1, on the reverse strand, counting down.
GCTTGTTTTCGTTTCTTTTATCACTGCCTTCTGCCAGCCGTTGCATAAGGCATCTCCGATTGAGGCTGTGTGTGCCTTTCTCCATAGATCCATCGGAAATCGTTATTTAAATTTTTTTTATTTATTGAAACTTGCTTACCGCTGCTGAGAAATTAATTATATTTTTATGAATTTTATTTTACACGACCTATTATCAATTTAACGATAATTACGGTGTCACCCATGATTCCGCTGGATTTGACGGAGCAAAATGACATGTTTGACGAGGGAACGCGGAGAGGTGCTTCGAACCGAAGAAGATTCACGGGGTTAAACGGTAAACTGGCAGGGTGTGCCGGAGCCCGTTTGTGAGGGTGTGGCGGTCACGCCACGTAACCCAACAGGGAACCCATTTCGCCCGGGGCGGACACCCATCGGCATCGTGACAGTACGAAAATGCACTCTACGGTACCTCCTTCTTCTCCACCTCCACAATTTCTGCTTTTTTTTTCTTCGTTTTTCAACCTTGTCCCTTCTATCAAGATCCCGGAGTGACGGAATACACGCCAGTAAGTCTCGAGGAATAAGAAGAAAAATAATTCTCCCGAAGCTTCTTTTTCTTCTTGGATATCGTAGCGATCTCTGCCTCAGTATGTATGTCGAAACTCCGGGTCTCTCGCGTATTTCTTCATGCACGGATACCAACAGTGTTCTGTCAACTGTTATATCTTCGTGATTTCTCGGCCGTGAATTTGTTTTTCTTTCTGTATCAGGGAGGTACGATGACGACAATTGCGCACGTTGAAGAAACGATATCGGTCCCGATAACAGGGACTTCGAGGTCTTTCGGTTCTTTCGTTGAATGTGGAGTGTCGAGAATATCGCCTCTGTATGTTTCGTTGACGACGAAGTAGGGCATATGAAAAGACACTTGTCGCGCACCGGGAAACTTTCTTGACGTCGCCTGAATATGATTTTTTCAATAAAGTCGTATATAGCAACGAAAAGCTTCCGGTTAGACGTTGAGTCTCGAGGACTTCGATCGTCCTTGTAACATATTTCGCAGTCAAAGAGCTATTTCGCCTTACAGCGAAACTATCGAATCATTGCGTTAATGCACGAAAGAGGTACATTATTTGAATGTCTAGTTCAGAAGATTTTTTTGAAACATTCTGTCTTAAGAAATTTGAATTTTATTAAATCATTTGAATCTGAAAAACTATTTTTTAATTATTACTTTCGAACGGTCGTAAAGAAATCATATTTTGTGTTTAAAAGAGTGGAGAGACAATGGAATACTCCAGCCAAATATCGGGAACAGTTCGGTGCCGAATAATTTCATAATATCGTATGAAATTCTTGCTCCGGGGTAAACAGAAATTCGCTCAGTTTTCATTTTATTGAACAGGATAATTTTTAAATGATAATCAGCCTCGTATTCGAGCAACGCTCCCTACAGGCCATGGTACCGATGCTCGGGGTACGCCCGTTAAATTGTTCATATGTACTACACGTATGATCGATTATCTTAGCTTCGAGTCGGAATCCCATGCAGCGGGCAATGCACTGATTACATTGAGCGAACATAAATTATCGTGAATGCGAAGCCTTATATTCGAAAGGGAGAGTGCACGAGGAGGGGGAACAACCGAGACGTCGCAAGGTTTTTACAACAATTTAACGTTCCTCGACGAGCTGGTACGGCCAGCCGGTTACGGTTTTACAAGCCGGGCAACAGGCAACAGGCGATGATGATGATGATGATGATGATGATCGTCTACGCTTGTGGGAGCAGTTTTGCTCGGAGAGCACACGAGGGTCTAATAAAAGCTAGCCTTGTGATGGCTTTGGAGTGGAGCCGAGCGCGTCGGCAGGGCTGCTGCACAACTCTCGGTCCGGCACACGATACCCGTCGACGTCATTGCGTGCTCAATACGGTAAAACTTACACGATAATACACATACAAAATTTCACTGTGTGGATACGCGGAAAGTGCGTTTGTAATTTCGAGGGACGTTAAACTCTTCGAGCCTTACGGAGCCGAAAATATCGTCGGAGTGGTTCGAGAGAATCAATTCTTTTTTGGGTTTAAAGATCACCGGATTTATCGCCTACGCACGTTTGTGGCGAAAATCATTGGAAGTGATATTTAAAAATTGTACCACTCGAAGATTGCTTTTTATTTATATGGCACGAAAGATGAATTTAAAAATAAACCTAAGACGCTTTAAATGAAAAATATAAGGAACAGAATAAAGGAACAGAATAAATTTGACGCAATTTTTAAGATTACTCGTCGCGAGCTTTGAAAAGAATTTGAATCAATCCACCGGGTAATCGTTGAATCGTGCCGTGACGCAGCTGCGAGAATAGCATGCATTACCTATCTATTTGTACAAAGGTGTACACGCGCTTCGGAACAATTTTTTTTTCCTTTATTCATTCGAAGACGATGAAGAGAATGAATATAATGACGATAATCTCGCGAAGAACCATGAACCTTCACCACTTTCCTGGATATCATCCATCTCTCGCCTTTCTCTTGCGTCCATTGTTTTACCACAGCATTTCTTTTTTTTTTTCACTCCTTCTCATGCACAAGATTGTGTGCGTGTGTCAGATAAGGCCGCGTGTGGAAGCAACTGAGAGTGAGGATCGATTTCGCGCGTTATTAGGGACGATCACGGCCACAGCCAAGGATGTATTTCCCTCTTCGTTCGAATAAAAGGATATTTCATCTCGTTATAATCCACCCACGTGTTCGCCTGCCTCTGCGGTAATGATCCCCCTTTCTCGATCTTCATACCTATCTACGACACGACTTCGGTATTTTTTACAGCCTCGGCCAACGCCAAAACACACCAAAGACCTTCCTTGCACTTTCAATTACAAGCGAAAAATAATTATGACAATTAAGCCGTTAAAATTAAGCACAAAAATAATTTAAAAGATACAAGACATTAACAAATGAGGTCGATTAATCGTTATAGTAGAATAGAATAGAATAGTTTCTCTTTTAACGTGCTCCGAGGCTAACCTCTTGAGACCATAATGCTCAAACATACAACGACCAATAGCAGTGAGTAAAGGCGCACCAAAATTATACGATACTATAATTTTGCTGCTTTCATATTTTTTTTAATCTTCTCCACAGACTTTCTTGCCGCTAATTGATCGATTAAAAAAGTACTAATTACCGCGAGACTCGACACAGATTTCGTGAATCCGTACCAATGGCAATTACAGATGCGCACGTTCGAAGTTCTTGCGTGATACTGCGTGATCCTGCGTGATCACCCCGACGGATCTTCTCTTTGTGTACCAGCTGCCTCCTTCCCACGTGTGATGCTTCGTTCGTCGTTTGCAATTCGAGAGGCTCGGCGCGGGAGCGAGAGAACGAGAAGCGATATTGAACGAAAGCCGGCGCCGGTACGCTGCTCCGGGTGGGAGACACGACGCGCAGCAGGAAGGCCCCCAACATTTGCATATCTATAATGAATGGACCCAGACCTACATCGAAGTTAATCTGGGGCGCTTCGACAATATGTATTGTTTCGCGGCATCGTGTATCCCCGATGTGGAACGCGACACCGTGGATCCGCACGTAGTCCTTGCGTTTAACAAACAACCCTCATTATTCAAAGCTTCATACCAATGCTGGTAGTTAACAGTTTCGTGGAAACTTTATAATTTAAACGGGAGAAATTAAAGTCATCAATGGCACAAATTTCCCCACGGGCCGAAGGGACTTTGGTCCGTCGATTTCGCAACATCGCCTGGCCGCGTTTGTTTTTACCAACAATTTCGAGCGAAACGGAAGGGTGATAAATTTCGGATGGGGAAAAAAAGTTCGAAGGTGAGAGTTAAATGTATTTTCGTCAGAGTCACGGACAGTCGTTCGTATTCGATGGTCGAATACTTTGCAAAACCAAGCAGCCCGTACAAGATGGAAAGGTGCGCGAGCGGAAAAATATTTGGTCTTGCGTGCTGCCAAATCTCGTTCGGCGCCTATAATCTGCGATAATAGATGTAACTCACTCCTCGAGGAATCTTGGTCAGGTATATTCAGCGAACGTACATGTGAGAGACGTCGTTGCATCGCGGGGATTATTTCGAGTCCATTCGAAGGACGTGAGAATTCACTGGATTCCGGTGTAGTAGGTCAGGGTTGCTAAGATTGATAGCGACAACGGCAATCTCTGGCTATCCCCCTCGTCATTGAAGTTGCAAACCCGACCGAACCTCGGGGAACCTTCGAGTTTCTAATGGAAGTTGCTTATAACTGTATAACTTTAGTATCGAGAGAGTTCGGAACAGTCGCGTGTTACGCCATCCATGCGAATCCGGAGAAATTCCGGTAACTAGCGAATGAAACTTGACGCGCGAACACAATCTTGCATGTATGAAATAAACTAACAATTTAAAAAATATATATATTCGTTTATTCTTTACTCTTTCTCAAAGTGTCACTTCGAAATATTGAAAGTCGGAACTTGGGCGGATACTTGAACGGGAGAGGCCCGTTCGAGACGGAGTCGGGAGTCGCGTCGCTTCAATTACGTAAAAGCAAATCCAGCTCGGTCCACTTGCGAAACTGACTCGATTAAGTTTGTTGCCCCCCTTTTAAAAGCGACACAGAGCAAGGCGCACTTACCACCGACAACACGGTGTCTTGTGCAGGACCGACTATCATTCCGCACGAGTCGGGACACACCTCCGCTCGGTACGTTGTTGCGATCGCCGAGGCTTATTATAATAAACAGGCGATGCGAGAGGGATGTATATAATAAAATGAACAGATCGACAAGGGAGCATAGAGAAGTCGTATGTACATGTATAAAGACCTACCGCAAAGCAATCACCATTATCCGGCTCGTGCTCGTCCAGCACTCCAGCAACGAGCAATGCACTGTGTGTGTGCGCGCTCGCGTGCGTCCGTGTGTTTCTCTCTACTCTATATTATCTATCTCTCTAATATCTATCCTGTTCTCTCCGCATGTGCTGCGGACCATTATATCTGACTGCTGCTCCCGCTCCCGCTCCCACCCGACGTTGTGCCCGCTCGAATAGAGAGATCCGACGGAGGACATGCCTCGGATCTCTCGGGCCTGCTACTCTTGCGGTCCGCGATCTTATTCGAGTGGACCCGTGAGCCACGAGAGTTTAATGAAATTTGATTTGACCGAGTGTGGTTGATAGATTGAAGGGGCCACGCCGGCCGCCCCCGGCGATATGGAAATGTTGCTGCACTTCTTTCGCTCCAACCTTCCGAGCACTATGCCGCAAACAAATTTTATTCGAAGATTAATCAACGGTGTTGGAAACCTCTTTTACATAAACGGTTTCTGAAATTTCAAAAGTATTGCCTTGCTATTTCGCGGTGCAATTTCGCAAGTAAAATTGGTAAATTTCGAGAGGTTTTTAATTTTGATATTTGGTTTAAATCAGCGAGAAAAGGCATTAATGTAATGTAAGCGTACTTCAAGCTCTCGGAGACTGACCGAGAGCACACATTTCTGGTGATAAATTAATTTACCCAAAAGATGTGCCGCGATCAATGACACGGAGAAAAAAAGTGAAACTAACCGCGACATCCCCGTTATTGCGACAGAGACACGGCGAAAATTTTACTTAAATTAATCCAACGTTCCCCTCGAAGACTCAACAGTTAGAGAGCTTTTAATCGCTCCTGCAGAAAGAACAAGTGCGGTCCTCACGCGTCGGTAATTCCGCGTCACGCGGAAGGGTTGAAACGTTTTTCGTCGTCGCTCTCGCAATCGTTTAGAGTTACGGACTAGTTCACGATAAAAGAATAATTTTTTTGCCAATGCCCGCATAAAAGCTACCGCGGTAGGAGCGCGAAGACCGGACGGAAAAGACACACGACGCACAGAAAGCGAGCGGCCACAGTGGCTGTGGCAGATGTCACCTAACAGCTTGGCGATTTACAGCCCGGGCGCTTTTGTACGGAAGACCGTGCGGAGAGTGCCCGAGTAACAGACAGTAAGTTGAAGGAGAAAAAAAAAATGGGTGCCGTTTGAATCGACGAGAGCGAGAAGGAGGCCACAGGCGTATAAAGAGAGTCGAAGATAAAAGAGGGAAGTGCGAGCGAAAAAGAAAGATAACTGGAGACCGGTTACGGGGCGGGGGGGGGGGGGGGCTACTCCGTTTGACCGTTCCATCGTTCGCGTTTTATTCATGCTTTCCGTAAAATGCTGAGCACCCGCGAGATCGCGAGCTCTGGCAAGCCAGCGGCCTCCTATAAGCGAACCGCGGGCTCGTTGAGGGTCGCGTTCACGGAGAGGCTCGACGAATCTTTTATTTCTCTTCTTATTTATCCTTCTCCGGTGTTCGTAATTTTTCTTGTTCAAAACTCCCGAGACCGATATTCCTGTCGCGTATTTTCAAGTTCTTTTCCCTTGCCGACGTGCGCAACAACGACGATCGACTCGAGCTCGCACATACTACGTTCGCAAAAAGCCTCCCCTCGCCTCTCATCGTGGGCTACATTCCGTCGCGAGGAACCTTTCAACCGGCAACTTTTTATCGTCGATACCTCACCGATCGCCAATGAGGCGGACAAGTGAAGGAGAAGAAGAGGAATGAGAATGAGGGAACAAGTATCGCGAGATGGTTGCTGATCCGACTATGAATCGTCGACGTTTCATTGAGAAGCCGTCTCGTTAAACAACTTTGATAGCCGTCGCGTCGATTCATCAATTAGTTTTGTACCGGGTGGAATTCAAATGGTTCTATTTTATTTTATTTTTCTCGCCTCTCTACAATGCGCGGCACGTTTCACCTGAAATGAACCACTTAAATTAGAGAGTTATTTTTTCTAAATTATTAATAAATAAATGAAATTTTTTTTCTAACTTTGCGGTATTGCAGGCGAGAATTTTGTTACGATTTTATGAAGATTGCTATTCGACACGTTAAAAAAAAACGGGATACGTGGGATCGAACCAGTGATAGGTGCATCACGAGAACCGGCAATGGTTGCTGCACCTCTATGATGAAGACGGATATTTCTCAGCTAGACATGATAGAGAGCGCGAGCGATCGATATTCCATCGATCTTAACAAGCGGACGATTTATCGTCGATTACCGGCGCTCGACCTGCGGCCCCTGGCTAAAGAGGATATATAGGATATTAATAGGGCGACGTTTGTCACGTACACCACCGACTTCGGTTTCGCTCTCCCGGCCGTGAGAAATACATCTTTGAAGCGTTACAGCGATACACTCTGATACTATTCGAAATCTTGTTAATAGAATATATGTTCGAAAAACAGATATGTGCATACTTATATATACTTTATTTTCTATTGCAGAAATCGAAGCTCAGGAAGCATGCAAGTGGCTGAGGGCTGCAGGTTTTCCCCAGTACGCGCAGATGTACGAGGGTGAGTACCAAAAAATTTGCACCGTTACTGATAAAAAATTTACAAGTTTTCGTTTATTTGCGCCAGAAAATACAGAAAAAAAATTTTCCTCCCCCATATGATGAACAGATTGCAAATTCCAAGTGGCAATCTGTTCGTTAGAATACGAGGTACCGTTAAAAAAAAAGTGTCGGAACTTTATTAGCTCAGCCTTATCGGCTCGAGCTATCAGTTAGGCTATGAGGTACCGAGGAAAAATGTATCGCCCATGACAGAAACAAAGAGGTTCGTTATAAAAATAGGATTTAAACGTCTTTTTGCCATCCGCATGAATTTGGGTTCACGAAATAACGCTATTACCGTTACATCGTGAATCCATCAATGTGTCACGCAGCTGTTCGTCTCGTCGTCGTGACTTCACCAAATTAAACGCAAAGTGTTATTACAATATTTGTAACGAGCGAATAATCGACGAGGTATTAACGGTATTTGATTTTCGCTGTTTCATTTTAGTCCTCTTTATAGTTGTTGCTTTACGCTAGCGAGAATTTCAAACCCACGTCACGAACAACCTCGCGGAGTTCTACTCTCGAGGGAGAGAGTGTGAGAGAACGGTAATCAGTTACAGTTATATAGGCGGTGTGGTTGGACCAAGAGAAATTACAAATCTAAAAAAAGATTCATAGCGACGATGTGTCGTGGCTGCATTCGATCGGCCGATTTTCCCGCGAGAACCAGTCAGTTGTATTCGATACGAGAATACTGAGATTACTTCCAAACTGCTCGTACCCGACGCCACGGGAGATTCATGCGCGAGTTTAAACGTTACGGGATCTCCGTCACGTAACGCCTAAACTGCTCCGGTCTTTCCAGACTCCTGGCGCGCCATGGACCAGATCTTTGAGCTCGCGTTACACTATTTTTCTTTCCTCGCTCCGGCGTGGAGTTTCTTCGTGATATGGACAACGCAAAGCCTCGACGGACCACCCTGATTTCCAAAGCCGACGGGGAAATCTCATACTTCGACGATCGCTGTTTATTAGTGCTTCCAATTCCCGATAACTAACTCGAAGGGAAGCTTGGGAGCAGAGGAGAAAAAAAAATCACAGCCTGATGGAGCTTGGAGGTTGCCTGGAGGAGGGAAAGAGGCGAAGTTCGAAGAGATCCCCACTCATAGGTTTCGGGTAGCCGGAAAACTCTCGAGACTCATCCTTGAGAGCCCTCATTACAGCCTAGTCGGAGCAGACCCTAACTTAATAAGACACCCTTCAAAGTTTGTCCATGGAATAGATTGATTCATGGAGCAAAGCGGGTTTGTTAACGATTGTCTTGGCCTATTTACACGTTAGAAAAATCCTATTTTTCCACATTTTTTTTAGTAAATTACTTCGTTAAAATTGGCAGAACTTCTATTCGAGTGTTCAATGTAACGATACCTTGTCCACGAAGTAAGTGTATTATCCAATGAGTTACGCTTCGCTTCTCTCCGATAATCAACTCCGTACGTAATCCCCATTGGAATACGTTGTTGGCCGGGTCGTTATAAATTTTTTGAACAGTTAATAATCCCCGAGGCCCTCGTGTAGCGCAATCGATAATTCCATACGTCCAATTTAGCCGTGCGAGCTCGGGCGTTAGGATACATTAAAGATAAGTTGACTTATTATCCGTGACAATTCACAAGCGAGAACTCTGAAACTATCTCCGAGTAACGGCTCGTTGACCGTTCCTCGTGCCTGTCCGTGTTTTTGTTTTCATACGATTTTTCATCGACACTGCAGAGCCATTACTAATTACTACCCTATCACAGCTGCCGGGCTACTCTCCGGGACACCGATCGAGCTACGGCACGTAACACCGGTTCATTTATCAAAAGGTGGCTCCAGTGTCGTAATAATTGTGCCGCTGCACCGGCACAACTGATGGAAATAAATGTCCGTGCTCTATCGAAGCTCGACTGCGGTGTAGAGGGCTTCGATGAGATCCTCTCCGAGCTCCGAGTCAAATTATCTTCAACGCCAACTGAGAGCAGTCCCTCGATCCTCCCGGCACGGTAAAAAAAAGTTGCCACGTCGGACGATTGCATTCGTCGCCACAAAGATGGCCAATTCGTCTTCTCAATGTGACAATTTTTTACCGCCATCAAATCCAATATTTCTGACCCTCTAACTTTCTCGCGGGTGCACGACCGTTTGCCGATACTTTCCAGGATTTCCTGGCCCGAATTGGAGTAGATATTTCATATAAAAAAAGGCTCGAGGACGGAAAAAGAAACGAAAAAAATTATGTAAATGTCGAGAAAAATATGTGATTGTGAACTCCAATGGACAAAAGATATTAGTTAATTGTGGGCGCCTTTTTTTCTTGCGCATAACAGAAAGTTTTTGGATTAGGTCCATAACGAGCGTATCTAAAATTACCGCAAAGCCTTCCCGTTATACACCACCCCGCAACCGAATTTATCCCGAGCAATGCAAAGTTTCCGAGTTACCGACGGCTTCAGCGCAGAACGGAAGACCAATGTGCTGAAATTATTTTCATCGAGGGAAGTTGAAAATAACTCATCGTCACGAGAGTCCAACGGCCAAGTCACGATTCGAGTATCACCGTGTAACAGAGAGCGAGGGAGGGAAAGAGACGACGAAGATCTTCGTCGCGATTCGTTGTGGTCGCGTTCGTTGTGTAAATACATGGGATAAATCCCCGGTACACTCGTGCGAGATCGTCGAGTGGAACCACCAGTGGGACGTGTGTGTCTGCTCGTCGACTTCGTGGCTGGGACGCGAGACATCGGCGGCATGGGAAGTTTGCCAGGTCGGGAACGAGAGAGACGACGAGGCGACGATCGCGGCGGCCAGAAGCAGAAACCTCTTTGGGTCCAGAGCCATCAACGGCGAGCTTTACCGCGAACGGCTCGGTCATTGGCACTTCACGGGTAACTGGATCGACAGTGATTGGCATGTCGTCTGACCATTCTAACTCCGTGGTGTCTCGTGGGAAACCGCATGCGGGCTGACGAGAAACTGTGCTTTCGCTGCGATCTTCGCTTCAAACTTTTCGTAGCTTTTTGGAAGAGAACCGCCGTACATAATCGTCATTCCGCCTGTCTGAAATTCCGGCTCTTACCTGGAATCACGAAGTCGCAGCTGTTGATATAGAAATCTTCGGTGGGCCCGCCTCGTGACGTTTCTCCGGAAACTTCATTAGTTATTCGAAGTCATCCGTCCCTCTAACCCCGACTTGTGAATCCGGCTCTATTCCTCTTGTTCTTAGTTCTGCTGAGAGCTAGGCGATGCATGGTGTAACACGAAAGATGTGGAAAAGGCGAACCCCGTCGCGAATAGAAACGCGCTTCGTGGAATACGAAGTCGCTTTTCCTTATGACAGATTGACAATAAGATTAACAATTTAACTTGGACGGGAGCCAATTTTCCAATCCAATCGTTTCAACGGGGCGCGGCTGTGTTTCAGCGACAAATAAATGGTGGCCTTTGGATTATATTGCCACCTTAATTTATTTTTTTTTCTACGATTTTTTTTTATTATGTATTTAAAGTGTTTTGCGTGGATGCGACACATTTTCGGAGGTGGACGATCGTAGACATATGGTGGGATGTAACATTGATAAAATATTGTTGAACGTAAGTGTTGGATCTACGATACGATACATTTTTTTAACGATGCACGGAGCCGATTCAAAGATACAGTGCGTTCTAATTTTTCGCGTTACGGTCTATCTGGACTACTGAATTCATCCGAAATAGACATAAACAATAGAACTGGGTTAAGGCTGTCCCGCCGCCTGTATATTCACGATTCCGTGAAGCGGAAATAATCTTGTATTTCTCGTTCCCAACGATACGACTTTGCAATACGTGAGTATATATGACACGATGCCGCGACCTCGATTCTTTGTAAAAAAAAATTGAAACTTTTGATCCGATGTTTTATTTAAATTTCATTTAAAGGCTGTTTTTTCCTGCTTCCTGTGTACATGATTATTCTGTCGTCACTATCATTCACAATGTAAATTGCCACGATAAATGGCGTCGGACACGAGACGCTAGTGCCACGCTGAACGGGCCGCCCGGTGGTAAAAAAAGTGATCCCCGGTTGTTTCAAAGTCGACTAATTTACCGGTAATGTTTTCTAACCTTTGCCACAATTTTCCTCGCAATTTTCATTCTATCTCCAAAGTTAAAATCGTCGATATCCATTTTTATATTTCATATGGAAATATCCTGTAGTCGCTGTGAACTACAAAGTGCGTTTTATAATAAATCTCGTCGGAAGAGTGAATGCTGCTGACTGGACCGCCCGGTAAACGATAGGACGCGAAACACCAAACGTACGTTCGAGCAGTCCAGACGACTCTCTCGATTTATCGTTTTTGCCAACGTACGATGTTTCCCTAGCAGCTTTTCGTCTCTCGGTTATAAATTATAAATACGAAAATGAGAAAGAGAGTAAAGGAGAAAAATACTAGCATCTTCCCGTCTCCGGGAACTCAGGGCGATTTTATGTGTTCCGAACGGTGGCAATGTTCTCGGAGACGCACTGTCTGCGGTGTGTTGACTTTTTTTTCTCCCAATGTTAACACATCCACCCACAACCGCTGCGAACTTTGTCGCTCTGTTTCACTGGTCTTTTTCTTTTTTTTTTTATGGAACGTCCCGTGTGTCTGAGACAACGTGGCAGCTCGTGGCAAAATCTTTGTTTCGTAGTTGGCAAAAGCACAAAGTGAGAATAAAAGGCGATAAAACGTTCTGGCTAATTCGCAGGCGAGAATAATTCAATTGTTTTTATTACGGTGGTCTTTTGGAGCGTCACTATTTTCGTTGATGACAAAAATTTTCGAGCGCAGACATTTTTAAAGAAATCAAGAATTGCGTGAGAAAAGAACAACTTGACATTTTTTAATGCAATTTCGAAGGACCGTTGGCGATTTTCCACGCATACTGTTTGCACAATTTTAGCGTGATCGGTCGAGGCACTCTTGGGTTATAGCAGTTAAATAATTCACGTCTGATTCATACACACAAATGCATACACGCACGCACGCTCGTACGCACACATTCACACACACACACGTGCATTAGGAGATTTTTTCGTATCGTGATTTTTGATGTTTTGAATATGCCGAATAAGTTTTCACTAAGATTTCGACATTTTTTTTCACAAAAATAAAGTTTTTCTAGGAAGAAGTAAAACATTTTTTAATAATACATAGACCTGAAAGGTGTAGTTAAACTGCCTCACATCCATTTTTCTTCGTGCAGAGTGAGATTACTTACAGATTATCCTTTAATAATCGAAAACTGAAAACAGCAAACAAAATAATAAATGAATAAACTTTTAAAAATTCAGATATGATAAATGCATTAAAAAACCTTATGAGCGATGAATCTATTACAACGCTAGCTCGAGGCAGCTTGATTAGTTGGAGATCCAAAATTGACGCAAAAAATAGCCACGACTGGCCACTCGAGAAAACTGACGAGTGTAAGATTGCGAGTGACTTTGAACGCGGCAAAGCGGAAGAAAAAAAAGCTATAAGATCCCAGCGAGGAAGACGATCTTGATGCGAGGCCTGTGTCTGCGAAACATCGAATTCGAAGTATACAGAGCCCATTGGTCGCGAGTAACCGGGGGTCTTGAAAATACACGACCTCGTATCGGCGCGACTGTGACGTACGGTGGAGAGTTGCGGGGTCTCGGGAGAACCGAAAGATCGTCAAAAGCGTCATGCGAGCAGGTGGAAGCGTGGCTCGTTCGTGACCACAGTGAGGACATTGGATAACGAAAAATCTCACGCATCATGTTCAATTCGGGTACAAGGTGTTCTTGGATTCGCGCTGACGTAGAGTGTCCCATCCACTTCGGGTGGCTTCGTAATTCTAATTTTAACCGAAAAATAATCAGTTCTGGATCGCTTCGGTGACGGTGGTCGAGCTTTGCTTAATTTCACCTTGAAGAAAAAAAAAGAAAAAGAAAACGATTTCCAAGATCGAGAAAATATTCCTTCGCACGACGCTTCTCGTACTCCTCGCGTGCGCGTACAATGCTACCTATACGAATTTAGTGACTGTACGATTATAGTACGGGTGTTAGAAGCGACAAGGGTTTATTTCGGTCGGTGACATTGGCCAGCGAGGAAAAAAAAAGAAAAAAAATCGAGTTTCAACCGCACCCGCGTGATCTTAAATATACTGGGAAGGCCGGAACGGGATGCACGCAGAAAAGCTCACCGGTACCAAGAGGAGGGAAAAGGAGAACGCGTCGTGCGGCAACCGGCACGTGTCTCTCATTCTGCTCTAACTCTCGTGCGCCAGAGTGTGAAAGACCTATTTCTATATCGAGCCGTAACGAATTTGTACTTCACACGGCGAATTAGTGCAAGGAACTAGTCAATCTCACTCTTTCGCTGGGTCTCTAGAATCTTACATTGTACCATCGGTTGGATTTCCATGAATCCATTCGAACCAAGACTTAAGGAGACATGGGATGAACTCGGTTGATCGAATAAAAATACTTCCGAGTCAATTAGCGATCGAAGAAATATTTGATGTAAAAGATATCGAATAAAGTAAAAAACTAAAATGGTTGGAAGATGGAAAATCCAGGAGTCGGTATCTAATATTAGACGAGAAAGAAGACTTATTGCCGTATCCAGGCGGAAAGCGAACCTCGGTGGAGCTTTGAAGCTCCGCCTCCGTAAGTGCCTTCCAGTAGCACTGAAAGGCTCCCTCGGGGGCTTTCTTCTCTCATTCTCTTATAAATGCAATCCGAGGTTCTTGATTACCGAGGGCAGCTCGGCGAGAAATCATACCTACTCAAAGAGAGTGGAGGAATACGTAATTGGGAATTATTGCTGGTTCTCGGTGCTCGGGCAGTACAAAGTTAATGATGCAAATTGTACCGAGTGTCTTCCAAGCAGGTTGCCAACATCGATACATTAAACAAAGGTATAATTACCCGAAACGACATTACAGCTTGCTGGCAGCTTCCGGTAGAGTTCCGATTTTATTTCGGTACAGTTTTATTTTATTTTGGTAAAGTTAACTCATTGAAAACTGACCGAAATACATCCGTTCACGCTCACGGCATCGTCCACTTTTAACCGTTCCTCAACCCGAAATACGACCGTAAATTATCGTTCTCGTACGGAGTCGGAAAAGCTGGACGGTGGGAGATGCGAGAAGAACCGGTGGTCAAGATACGAGAGTGAGCGAATTGGGCAGCTTACCAAAGATCTCGCCGCGGGGAGATGAGTGGACCGGAGGAGTAGCGGTTCCTGATCAAAGTCGTCGGTTCACTCTGGCGATTACAGCAGTATGAGAAATTTTGGCTTGGTCATCGTGGCTCTGCAAGAACGACGGAGCGAGAAAGAGGAGGCGAAGAGAGAGACCGTCGTCGCAGTTTCTGGCCATTTCCCAGCTTGGGTTCTTAGCTAAACGAGGCTATTGAACGAAGTCTGCACTGAGAATGAGTTCGTGGTACAGAATGAAAGCAACACTTATCTGAGGATGAATTAGGCTACGGTGGTGGATCAATTCTGGCAGACGCTCGAAACTTTCTTTCGGTACGGAAAGAATCGCCAGAATGGGACAACATAGAGACCGTACATATGCTCGCGAGAGTCTTTTCTTCGAAGAATTGCGAGCCCTGTATCGAATGTTCATGTTACTACAGAAAACGATACGACCGAATGAAAGTGAAATCTTGATTGAGATTTCGTGATGATATTGCTAATTGTGCAGCAGTTACAGGTCCGCCAGAGCCAGTTGTTGTCCTTTAGGGGTTTGAAAAGAGCAGAAAAAATGGAAACTCTATCAAGATTTGTCGAAAATAGTTGAGATCGGTCGAGCTACCGTACTTTCTGAATATGAACACTCGGGGACTTCCAAAAACTCGTCGGGACTCTTGCTTTTCGATCTTTGGGAGTTGCATGGAAAACCCCTTAGCAGCCGTCCAAGGTACATCGACTTCGCTTTCCAGTGACTGGACTCGTTCCAAGAGGGCGATGCGTCGAGATAAAGCCAGTGATATATTGTGACTGACGGAAAGTTCTGGGGAAGTCGGACGCGAATGCGCGGCTGCACTGGTAACCCGCAAAACCTGACGAAAAAGGTCTTTGACACATCTGTTGGTTGCGGGCCAAGAGAGTCTCAGTCGCAGGCTGATTGTTGTAGTATTGGTCACTGGTTGCGGTAACTCGCACCTGGGTTAAAACCACAGCTGCATCTCCGCTGCGTCGACCTCGTCGGCTTGCTGGCATACAGTTGATACGGCGTATTGTTGATAGACAACGACTAGGCCAAACTTCACAGTAATTGCCACACCAGCAGTCAACCGCTATAAACAGAATTTCAACAGAAACATATAAAGTTCGCCTGCCGGCAATGATTTACGCTCTTTTACGGAGCTCGTCAATGCACTGCTCGACGTATACGAGGCGGAAAAGGTTGAACAAAAAAATCAACAACGTTGGCACATATTTTGTTCGAACATAGAACATGCATCGAACTTTTTTATCAGTGAAAATGAAACATTAATATCATAAATATTATCAATCAGCGTTACGCTTTTTTACATCTGTATTATTCGAAGATCTTGTTTTTAACATATGCATGAAGGCAGATAACCATCGGCAGTTGTCAGGGTAATATTAGGAGCGATATCTCGTCACTGTTACCTTTGAAAGCATTTTTGTCCCCTATTCTCTTGTTCGTATGAATAAACAATACATTAAAATAAACGATAGGGAACAGAACGTTTTCATCATCCTTAATTTAGGACGCACAATGAAGTTTGCTCATGTTTTATTCCGGTAGCATAAATTTCGAGGATAGACAATTTTCCAGATAATTCACTGCTGGAAAAGCAATATTATTCCTTTTCGCGAGCGCAGCTCGTTCACTTGTTCCCGGTAGCCGGAGCGCGTCGGTAAATCAACTCGAAGCGAGTGAAAATTACACTCGAAATGAAAATGAATGTGACAGAGTGCAAGGGAAAGATAGTTGAACGAACGACGTGAGAATGCACAAAGACGTAAACGCTAATGGGTTTGGGTTTGTCCAACGCTGTACAGCGACTTCTGCGAAAGATGTCATCTCGTGTCGCGCACGCTGGATGTCGTCCACCTTCTTCTTGTTCCTCTTCTTGCACGGTTCTAAGACCTCCTTTTTCCACCTTTTCTCTCTATTTTTTTTTCTTCTTTCTTCATCTATTACTGTGTTGGACGCAAACACGCCAAAAATCCTGCGCAAAAATGCGTTTAATCCTTGTTTCCGAGTGTCCGAGATATAATTCAGTCGCCTAAAATAATCATAGCGCGTTTCGAGCGAGGGACACCGGCTACACGGTCATCGGGCCGTTTCCGGTGATTATTTTTGGGAAACGGACCACATCACCGGAACCGAGAGGGCCCAGGTGGAAAGTGCCGATACAGTGCGGAGATAATAATAAACCACTCTTCCCGAAATCCATAGTTCTGACCCTCAACTTTTTCGTGTCTGAGATAAAATCCAGGCACGCGATATCTTATCTCGTGCGGAACGTGCGCACACTTTTCGGAAAGTAATCGTAGATATTCGAAGTTCCTTGACGGCATGTTTTCTCATTCTGTTGACCAAGCCAAAGCTTGCAGACAGAAACACGACGCTCTTTACCCGATTCTAAGGAAAGAAATTATAAATCAATGAGTCAATTCATATTGGACGTCAGAGTGTGATAGCCGAAATGAATCAGCCAATGCGTTCAGAATTTCTTTCCTCCGGTCTCGTTGATGCAACATTATAGCGACAAAAAAAAGGTTCCTGCTCCAACTTTTGTACGACGACTATTAATTTCTTTTTCTATTAATAAAATAGTATTTCTTTCTTCGGGAATCTACTTTCTCGGATTTTCATCATTCAGCAGGCTATGTGAAAGCGACAAATGTTAAATACCTCTCGGGTCTCGAATATCTCGATCTCCTTACGTCGAGAAGCGTCCACAGGGGGAAGAGACACGATTTCACACGTGTACCACTCTCTCGGAATATCGAGCGGTACAATCGGCAAAAACTCCAAGGACTCTCCCCCATTTATTTACCCGCGAAGTTAAGAGAGTGTGTAAAAGACTCGTCGCAGTAAATCGTTTAATCGACACCTCGCGTGCCTCGGGAGCTATGTAAGCGAAGAGTGCCCGTCTCACGAGAGGGCGCGCACAAGGTGGATCTTTAGGATCCATCGATCACCCGGCGGGGACCGGACCCTCTTTCTCATGGAGTTGAAAAAAAAAAAATGAAAAAAAAAAGTAGTTGTGAGTCTGCCTTACCACTGAGAGCGATTCTCGTTATCTCATTGGTGATCTATACGAGACCCCAGCCACCGCACAGAACCATGGACAGAATCTGTTTGTGTCCTATTCATCTTTTGCATCGTTGGATAAGCTATGCGAGAGTCTACGCTCGTCTGCATCCTGATGCGTCCTGTGAAACCCTCTCCAGATCGCGCTGTGGATCCTTCGCTCCATCACGATCTTGTCATCCCACTCAAAATACGGTTGCGAGTGTCATGCAAATTTCGCGGCGCGATTTCAGTCACCGATAGCTGGGATCCAGCCCTGTCTCGCACGGGAGAGCCCGGATAATCCCATCTCGAGTACAAACCGCATAGACAATGGGACCTATCGGATTATTCCTAGTGGAATAATAAAGGCCCGTCGAGAGTCTCCCGAGATATATTTAAATCGGTTAAGCTCCACGATGTGACGATGGAAAAATAAAGGAGTCAAATTTTCATCCGTGAACAACTTTGTTTCACACCGATTATTTCTGGCCTGTCTTGAGATTCTTACCCAACGTATATTTTCTAAGGCGATTTAAATGAGTTTCGTAACCGACTTGGCTTCGAGAAAAGTTCGTCGACGCTGAAAGGATAGAGAAATTACCCACTCGTGATTTTTTTCGGATGTAATAGATACAAATCTTCCAAATCTATTATTGTTTAAACTAAATAGTTTTTTATCCGATGGTGACATGTTATTCTTTCAATGTTAATGTTGTTCTGTTATCTTACTTTTCTTGTTTTTCTTTTGCCTTTGAGTATATTTTTGTTGTCTTTGTCTTATATTAGTTGTGTGTTATTTCGATACCTTATTCTGTTACTTGGGTCATGTAAATTGTGAGGGAGCCAATTGTATCTTTATAACACGGTGTGTTCTCAGGAGGTTTAAGCATAAGAACACGTAATAAACAATCTCGTCAAATAATTCACAATGAAAATAACGATAATCCTTATTGATATTAAATAATGATAAATGACATTAAATAACACGAAACAATAATATATAATAACAAAAAGCGCTGAAACATTACAGAGTTAAAGGAAAGATGAAACAAATCGAGAGATTATTGGGCGAAAAGTGTGTTATATTCTCCGGGGCATCGTGTCTTCTGTCACGTTCGTTTCCCTCTCTCTTAATCTGGCCATCGGTCTCGGCAATTTTTCTCCGTTTTTCTCTTCTCTTCCGTTGGATCTCGAATACACTTGCCCCTTCCATTGGGTCTCTCGAACAGCCCAGTTACCACGAGAGTTGCCTCCACCGGATAACCACCTCCACTACGATGTTCCTGCTGGTTTCCCTTTCCATCGTCAAACTCGAGCTCACCCGAGAGCTCTCCACGCTTGTACACGGTACGCCGCGGGCCCCCTCCACTTTTCGGTGTGTTTCTTCGACGTCGACCTCTTCTACGTGTACTCACGCGCGCTGCCGCTAGTTCAAAACCTACCGCTATTCGATAAGGACCGAGACCGGAGTTTCACGTTATTCCTCTCGCGCCAAAGAAAAGCGTTTTTCGTCGCGGCACTCACACGGGCACGTTAACACTTGTCCCCCTTCGGAAGGCGATCCGGTTTTATTTGATCCCGAGTCAAGTGTCGTACAACGTTCGAGCTCAAAAGTTCTGCTCGTGTACAACCCGATATATCGTCTCTCGATAAGTGCAAAAACATAAAATACATTTACACGTGAATCCAAACGTTTTCTCTAAAACCTTGAATCCGAATCGAAACAAAGTTTCATCCACGAAATATTAAGTATGGTGTATTGATTAATAAAAAAAAAAAGAAACAAAAGTGTGTGAATGAACTGTTTGAAATACAGATGAAACACTGAATAAGTCGATCAGGTGGTTTTTCAGCCACGTGTCGCGATAACCGCTTCGCGTCCAAATAGTTTTCGGTAAAAGAAGCGTCGCCAATTGTTTCGATAAATTGGTAATTTTTGTTTTCGAGATCGTCGCGCTTGTCAAAAGTTTCGTCGCGAAGTCCGAGAGTGAACACTGTATCGACACGAAGCTGTGTGCAATTTCGCGATCGATAGTATCGCTCGGTTGGGTCGAGCCGTGTGAAAAAACGGTTTACCTCTGTGTCAACGTAGGAGGGCACGTAATCGAATCGCTTACCGAAACGAGATTAGCCGGTCACGTAGACGTGGGCTTCGCCTCTAAGACCGGTAGTCAGAATGTGCCGTGAGAATTTTCTTGGAGCGGTGAGACGACCCACGGTGAAGATCGACGCCGGTTGCTGGCAGTGAACCCGGGGTTAAGGAGCCGCGAGCGGCACAGTTTCTTAGCCACGGGGGAGGAAAAATCTCAAAGAGAAAAAAATAAAATAGCAACATTTTTTGCAAACTGGGACAACCACGAATGTGCAGACACTGCCAGCACGGTCGAAACATGAGAGGCAAGTGATAAATTACAGACAATAGAATCTATTTCGTGTCAGTATATATATACACATATCGAATTTAGTTACACGATACCAATTTTTAAAACAGAAACATAATGAGTACCAGATTTCGTCTAGAAATTGTCTACGTGCAAAATAAATGTAAGGCGCCCGTAACGAATTTTTATTAGATATATACATGTCTATATATATTTCTATTTTTATTTTGCTATCGTTCACGGCCACAAACTGCGTAGCAAAAAATATGTAAACATATTATTCGCTGCGCATATTGCTGAGCATCGGATCCCCGAGTCTCCCAATATTTTTCCTTGTCGCTTTTACGATTTGTTTGTTTCTACCGGTCTACTTTAAAATAAAATTTGAAAAATTGAGGGAGAGTAAATCATAAACGATTGTGAATCACTGGTTGAGTTTTTAACGTACAAAGAAATGTATCCTGTAATATAACGCAGTAGTGTCCATGTTAATTTCAACAGATTAATGAGAAACGAATGTGAGCGTATGGAATAATAATTCTCGCGGCGTATCAAGAGCGACGTCGGATATATAGCAAAGTTTTCGTCGAGATCAAACGTTCGTTCGCCGGTTCGTGAGCGCGGTTTCCTCGTTAAGTCACGTCACGTAGGTAGATTATAGTAGTAGGTGGGAGATCCACATATAGGAAGACAGGCAGGCGAGAGAGGCGGCGTGAGCAGCGGCGAAGCATATAGCCATGAGAATATGAAGCTCGTTCCCGAGCGCATCGTCACAGTCTGTCCATGGAGATACGCTATTCGACTCCTTCGTGAACGCCCAAACGAATAATGGCAATTAGATTGTCGAGGATGATGCGAGATAGACTACGCAATGCACTTAAGCACGTATGAAGCTGTTCGTTCGGCGAAGGAGACAGCTTCTCGCTTCTTTATATTACATCCCGCATGTTGCTCGGTTAGCGTGGGTGTAATTAGATTCAAACGTCGTAACTCTCCCTCACCTCCGTTCCTCCCCACTCGGGTAATTCTTAATCCCTCACATATCCGGTCATCAAAGTTGTAACAGACGATTACGTTTCATTGACGTGACTTTTCCATTACGAATTCATTGATTTATACCTCCGTGACGATAGACGGCCTCTGGCTACATACCGCATAAATCTCTCATTTACATGCATTCGATTCTTCCAGCGTGACCGACGAGATCGATAGTTTCTGCTCCCGATGAATAAGCGAACCTCTCTCCATCGAAATTTGTTATTATTGAAACGAACGATAAATGTATAGACTCTTTATGACACTGCTATAGTCGTGTTGATTAATGATAATAATTAATATTGTTATCAAAGAAATCGCTCCTTTTTTTTGTTGTTCTGGTTATCGACTTTTTTTCGTATGCGGTACGGCAACCTTTGTATTGTATATAAAAATGTACAGCACGACACATTCCAAAGTCCGTTCACCCAAAAAAAATAAAATGATACTTAATATTCGTATTTACCAAGTGAAAAAGATTGTACATTTTATAATATATCGGACTGGATGTTTTTATGCAGAAACTAGTATAGGTAATTAGTTGAAAAATTATGCTGAGAATTAAATATACTCGTTCGTTGAAAAACTAAAGTAAATGATTAACAATAAATTATTCCTAACGTTTTCAATATACCGAACATAAATTCCTTATTACCATTGTACATAAAATTTAATACAGCACTTTTTGCACACTCCGATACATTAAATTGTGTACGATTATTTTTCACATACTTATCTTAACACCCTACATAAAGATTGGCATTGTTTTCCGGTATTTCATTGAACGGGTCTAAAAATAAACTGCGTTGCCTACCCGTGACTGTTGTTAACTTGATTACGAGTGACACGTGAATATAGCACGGATACTCACGGGGAAGCATAAGCGATTGAGAGTCTTACACAATCCAAAGATCAGGCGTGCAATCGATCGTGTAATGAACAGCAATTATCGTACAATTTGTTGGCGTGTTTGACTGGCTGGCGTCTGGCTGGCGAACAGGCGCCAGTCGCGGATTTTTCTTATCGATAAACTCTCACCGTGTCGCGCGACCCTGCGACGGGGTCTGTCGGGATCTCTCGGCTTTAACCCCTTTGCCGTGTCAATCCCGCGGCAGTCAGTGTGTCGAGGCCGGTTATAATGCACAAGTCTCGGCGTTGCATTCGACGTCCAGCTCTATCAACGAGAGATTTCCCGCTAATTCGCCGATTCATCGATCGTGCAACGCAACTCTCGTTGCAGAATCTCTCATCCACAAATTACCGCCGAGTATTTCTGTATTTCAAACGTTTTTTCTGTTCCATCGAAAGATACATTGGTAGTTTGATTTTATCAATCCTGGTACTTGAAAACATTTGAGTATCAACTATTTTTACTTAGATTGTGATATACGACAACATTTGTGACCTCTTTTAGATACCGGTTGCACATTTTTCTATGTGATCTGTAATAACTAGTATAAAAAAATACGCACGTATTCGTTGGTAAACTCGAAAGCAACGGTGTCGAGTTCACTCGCACGATATATATATATTTTTTTTTTCTCCACCCAACGGTCACGGGAGGTACGCCGGGCGTGAGTATTGAAATACCAATGCACGCCGGCAAACATACACACGCATACCGCTGAAGCGAGAAGTTTTGAGTACCCGGAGTGACTCGACTCCAGTACACGCATGCAGTTCGTACCGTGTGTTACAGAATAGCCCGCAGTGTGTATACGGCAATGTGTGCGGTGAGTCACGGAGGACGATGAGTGTCCGTTGCTCGAGTATGGAACCCCTCGACAGACGTACCATGCCGGCTGCGAAGGACGAGAGAGACACGCTGTTGCTATACATTTGTGTTCGGTCACACAGCGGCGCACACACGGAAATTATTGAGGCGGTGGGTGATGGTAAAAAAAAATCATTAGAATAGGTCATACGGCAATTGTGGTCAAAATAAAAAATCAATTAAAAGCCATTTCATGAATCATCGTTCTAAGTGATAACTTGGATAAGGCTGAAAATTAAAAAAAAAAATAGTTCCTTAGAAACAAATTAAACGCAAACACAAATTTTTACGGTTCCATTTCGTATCAATAGCTGTTGCTAATTACTCTTAATTTATATTATTCGATGAATTTGTGACAACAATTATTATGGTCGAAACTGGACATCGATAAAAATCTAATTCAGGAATTATAACGTTAACTGGCAACTTCGATAAAGCCGGATATCGAAGAAAAAAAATTAATTCGGTCAAGAAGGGGAGGGGCGGGGATATTGACGATCATCTGCTTGAACAGATAAATTCTCGGTCGAATTTTCGCATGAATCGCCTCTACTCGTTTCCGCAAACTTATACGATCCGTCGGTTAATGACGCGATAAATTTCAAACGCAGCGAGCATTGTATCATCGTATCACAGCGCAACGAGACGACGATAGATTTAATGCACGGATATATCGGTATCCCATAACGACTGTTCATAGGCGTGCCATAAAACCGAGAAAATCGTAACTCAAGACATCGCCGATCGAACTTCTACTGGCCGTCTAAACTATGAATAGTAACTAATTGTCCCAGTTGAACCGACGGATGTGTGTGTGTGTGTGAGATCGGGGGGTGCGACGGCGGGGATGCTGGAGAACCGGAGAGGTTCCAAGACTCGAGATATAAATACGAATATACAGGGACGGTAATGCAGTTTGTATTCATGCTGCAGTTATAGTTTTACTACTACGAATCGTTCGATGCGTTATGTCATTTAATCGGCGGAAGGGATCTGGCTCAAACGGTCAATAAACAAACCATCTTCTTAATTTTTTTAAATTATTTTAAATTTCCGTAACAACACAGCCGAATATGCACGACGTTCATCTTCGATGTTACAATACATACTTTCGAACAATTATTTTTCAGTTTACTATGTATCGACGAATGATCGTTACGAAGAGGTTTGGTTGCCCGATCGGCAACAATAACGGCGTCATCGGTACGCGGATTATGAGTAACATAAAACGGTTCACGGGGTCTCCTCGGGAGTCGTCGTGACGACTTGCGCAACGTGCGCGACCTAGATCCCGATCCATTACTCGATCGGTGCGCGATCTCTCTCGTCGTTGTCGTACCATAGTCGGCACCTATATGCGATACAGTTCTGCAAACGGGCTATTGTATGTACCGGCGATCGTGACGGATCAGAAGTGGAACGCGATCGTAGTCGATACCCCGGCAGAAGGATCGGCGGGAGGGGAGCAGAAGAGACGGTTCTCGTCTGTCTCTCCTCTGATACGGTACGCTAAACTATTCGCGCCAGCGATCAAGCAAGCAAGGTCGGCTCTCGAGTGGCCGATACGATCGTCATCTGGGAGGCTTGCTGCACCGCTACTTCCGGATTGGGATCGTAATCGGCAGACCTCTAACGAGCGACTGGCCCTCAGGCGACACAACACGCCGGCAATGACGATTCCTCTCGATACGTTGACGCTATTCGCCTGATTAAAAAAAAGGAAAGAAAAAAATTGGTCTTTCGCGAATATCGAAGATCTAGGCCGCCGCACGGACGAGATGGACTTAATGCAGCATTGAATCGATGTCGATACGTATGTATCTAAACACACTGTCCATGTCGATTTTCGAACTCCGATAACCTCGGCGCATGGCGGTGAAAACCGGCAATTTCTCCATGAAAAACGGTTAAAAGAGATTATAAATGAGATTGGGATCGGTAGATGGTGGTTTTTTTTTCTTCTCTCTTTTTTGTCTTATTTTTTTGTAATTTTTGCCGCACGGTCGTGCGCGATCTTTACGCATCGGGGGACGTGTGCACATATAGAGTGTACCTTCTATAATACGTATGCGGCGTATAGGAGCTAGTTTATCGCCGATCTCGATAACGAGATCGAGCACTGGGTTCTCCTGTGGACCGCGAATATATATACACACACGCTCGCTTGGACGCCCGGCGAACACCCGCAGGAATAAATTAAACTTAACGATTGCTTTCTAGGAGGTACTAATTACCGCGCGCGAGAGCCCCGCTCTCGCTCTCCCTCCGCGTACCTAGCTCGACGCGGTACCGTAACGTTCGAACGAATCAATTAGCGGAGAGGCCATGCGTCAGTCCGTATCGTCTTTCGTACAGTGGACATCACCGGAAAATAATGATAATAATAATAATAAATTTCATATATAATAACCGTATAGTATATCATAGTCGCTTGGCTGTTATATCGATGGCTCGCTGTATAATCACCGGTTACATTCGAGTCCGACACAAAAATTACGAAAATACAATCTCACGATCTCCAGCCGAATTTTCAGATTCTCATTATCATTAACGTTCGACGGCGTTTCTCAGAATTTCAATCCTTATTACCATTATTATCATTTACTCGACTCAAGCAAAAAAAATTGATTGGTAATATTATTTTTTTTAATTCATATTTATTATAATCCCTGTTATTATGTGAATAATAATAATTCAACGATGAGGGACGAATCTGGAAAATTTTAAGTGAAACCGATTGATGAAGGTTCTTGGAGCTTGGAGAATCGATGGAATCACGATTATTGCGAGTAAAGCTAAATACTACGAGTATAGAAGGTGAGAGAGGGAGAGAGAGAAAGAGAGAAAGAGAGAGGCTACGGAACGGTGTCAGCGGATCGGCGATCCGCAAGTCCCACGAACCGATTCCGATCAATAACGGGTCGCGGGCCTCTCGGCACCGTGCGCGCGAGACCAATCGATTAATCGAGGTGGGTAGACGATCGCGCGATCATACCACAGCAGCAGTACTTACCGTGGACGCATGTGTGTGTACGTGTGTGATCCTCGCGGCAGCAGCGATCTACGAAGATCGAGAGCGGCTCGTACCATCCACTTATAGATCCGGGCGCGCTTTATATTCGCGGCTGTGCGATGTGTCGAACGGCCTGGTTTATAGCAGTGACATTTGTATTTTCCTTAATTTTATTTTACTTTTTATTTTTACTTAAATAAAAACTTTACGCCTCGTATTTCAAGCTTTGTGTCACGCGAGAAAGTAAAATAGTAAAAAAGGATGCCGCAATGATTTATCGGATAGCGAAATGTCCTTCGAAGATTTTATTCTTATACGTGTATATTTTGTAATTTGCAGACTATCAGTTTCCCATCGATGTCTCCGGCGTCGCGAAGGATCATCCTTTTCTCGAGGCGGACTCGTTGCAGAGTCTCTTCCGTCGGCTGCACGCGTTGAATCGTTGCGCAAATATGAAGCTGGACACCCACCATAGTCATCATCACAGCACGAACGACGACAAAAGTGTGAGTAGAAATTTTATTTTCACCGTTGCACAATGGCTCAGAAATTTTGGCGTTTCGCTTCTGTTACTGTACCGTGCGAGCCCACCGTCTTCGGTATTTATCCCCGAAACCTCAGCCCATTCTGTGCCCCGGGGGGTTATTCCCGGGGGGCAGCCCTCGCGTCATCGTTACGGAGGCGACGAAAATACCGAGCCATCGGAAAATGGTCTCTGCAACTATTCGTGGTTCGGAAATAAGGAAACTAACGACGGTGCTCCTTGTAGAGAAAGCCTAAAGTGCTGGGCCAAACTTTCCAAGAATTCCGAGGAAAACCGTTTCAGAAACACGCGGGGTAGGGACCAGGTATTTTGGGGATGGGCCCGCCTCGAGCTATTAGGTTCCCTATCGTTACATCTCGAAGACTCAACAGCGGGAAGATTACATACGAAATCATTTTTCTCTTGCGTACGATATTTTTATACATAAGAATACGGCGGTTCACACGGTGAACGCGTCTGCGATGTCCGATCGTTTTGGTGCAGTGCCCGACACGCTTTCTCGTCGCCGTGAAAAACCCGCGGATTTAGTCTCAACTGCATGTATGTATAAATATCGGCTCGACGAAGAGGAGTCCGAGGGGCGATTCCGAGTCGCGAGAACTGCAGTAACGAGCCGCGAACGTTTTGATAGATCATTGCCAGATTCGCACGCGCGACTTTCATGCCCATAAACGGTTTTGACGATTGCACCGGGCGCGCGTGCGCGCACACTCGCTCGCACACTCCCGGCTTCTCTTACCTACGTGTCACTTGTGCGACTGAACTCGTTATCCGCACTACAGCTGCTGTCGCCGGAGCTTGATGCTCGCGGGAAAATACCGAGATCGGTGATTCTCAAACGTATATTATATACATAGAGGCAAGAATAAACGACGGTGTATGCCGTGGCGATCGTAAGAGCCTGGGACAAGTATTCGCTGCCTGGTTTCACCGGAAACGACGCTACGTCCACGCGTGAATCGAATATATAAATCAATCGATAGAACAGGTCTGACGAGCAGCCAATCACACAGTTACTTTGATACTTGGTGGGGAAAAAAATGAAAAAAAATAAATAAATAATTAAACTCGCGATCCTTTCAACTCAACGGCAGAGCAACTAAACCCTATCGAACGAGAGCAAAAAGTATTGTGATTAGATAACGATACTGCTCGGAGTGATGTAGTTTAGGCGAATAAACAATTAATGTAAATAAATGTAATTGCATATATTATAATGTACACATCATAACAATAATTAGATGAATAATAATTTGTTCTGATTCATTGGGTGACTTTTGCAATCACTTCGAGAGTCCAATTTTCTAATCTGCTCTGGTGAAAAATGCCATCTGATCGATCGGGCTTCTGTTGATACAGTGAACGCGCACCGCCACCCACATCACCGGCTTTCACTTTCATCCGAAAATTCGATTCGTCATTCACAGATAATGTTCTTTGACGTCGGATCTGAAAGTATATATATATAAACTTTTTCTCTTAATGCCAATCGATTCGACTAATCCGAGAGAGCTCTTTGACGTGCGGTGTGGTTTCACCTCGTGGACCCCTCTCGGCATCGAACTCTCCGACGAATTTCCTTATTCATCTGTCCCGCTTGTCCAGAATCAATCGGAGTATCTCACCGGCTTTCGTAACACGCGCTTCGCTGCCCATTTTGAACTGCGAAACACCAGACGGATCCGCGAATGAACGCCTCGGGCCTGGACGCTGCCGTCTTTTTATTCTTTCGTTCAATAATTTTTTTTTTTTAAATAAAATTTATCATTTTTTTGTTATTTCTTTATTCCCGTATCTCCGCCTTGTTTCCACCGGCGGGATGTACTTTCGATCTTGAAGTCCCAATCGTTCCGAGGAACACGTGTTCACCCTCGAGCCCGCTTTATGCCTTTCACTCGACAAAAATTTCATCCGAATATTATCGTGCCCAAGACTCACCGACATCGCTGTACACTTTCTTACCTGTTACCTGCTAATCGTTACTCCTCCTTCTCGCGCACCTACATTCACCAAAGCCGCGAAAAAAAACTGCCCGTGTAAGTTTGTAGGTACGCGACTGCGTTTATGTGTGCGCGTATATGTCCGCATACATGCTGCGAGACGACGTCGCAAAAACGAAAGTTGTTTTCGAATAATAAGCCCATCCCATATATGCCAACGTATCGCGCACCGGGCAATATTCCGAATTCATTCATTAGAACGCCCCCCGAGGGAAGATGGACTCGGTGAGGCGGCATCGCAAAGACAAACTACAAAGCTTTCCAAATTCCGTGAGCAAAGGATTTAATGTATGGAAATGTACAAAAGTTATTTACACATTATTATCCGTGCTTTCGACAAAAGTAAAAAAAATTCCGTAAGTAAAAAAAATACATACAAAATTTAAGCACATCCAAGTTTCTTAACATTCAAACAGCGATGCCTAAAAAAGAAAAAAAAACGTGAATAAAAATTCGCGAGTCATCTCCTCGCGGTGTTAATATTTCGTCGACAGTCGGTGCCATTTAAATGAGCCGTGCGTATTTTTTTTCCTTGTCGGAGGCATTAAAAACTACGAGTACATGTGCTCGGATGGTTTCGATCTCCGGCATTTATTTCTTAGCCTCGATATTATAATTACGGTTAATATAGAATATACCTATACGAATGTGGCCACACCAGCCGGCGGAGCATCGCGGGTTCCCGTAATTACTCACGCATCCGCGGCCCCGCAGCGGGAGCGCGCGCGCGTCAACGTTTTATACGTATAAAAGTGGTAAACTGGTCGAGTGGACTCCGATGGCTGTTGCATGCATACAGCAGCAGCGGCAACAGCATCGGGCAACGGTTGCATTGGCTGTCGAGCGTCGCTGTCGGGAGAGCTGCTGCAGCAGACTGCGCGGCACGGTTTCGATCACCTGCGTTTACGATCACCTTGATGCGGCAGCCTGGCTTGCGCCGTGTGCCGCGTCCACGGTGGAGAACGCACGTACAGTTTCTCTCGGTCGAAAACCCTCGTGTACGCTGGACGATCCCCACCGACCTCGTCAAAAGCGGATTTAACGTTTTTCTCCGCGCTTTTAGAGGCCGCTCGACGAGAGACCGATATCATTCGTTGCATTCACTCGTACGCGTGTACTCTCGCGGATAGAGAGCTCCCGTTTCGCAATTTCGGCTCGAAAACCTGTATCTAATTTTCGCAATCATTGTTTTTTGTATCATTTTTTTCCATCGCTTTCTCGCTTATCTGGATCGAATTTAATCACGTTGAGTCACTCGTGTAATAGGAATAAAATCAATCTCTTTTCCTGTGTTTATGTTTTTTGTTATCATCATTATTATTATTTTTATTTTGTCGGTACAATAAAGTTTACGGTAGGATCGACGCCATCG
Organism: Listrodromus nycthemerus; assembly: GCA_963978505.1. Lineage (NCBI taxonomy): Eukaryota > Metazoa > Arthropoda > Insecta > Hymenoptera > Ichneumonidae > Listrodromus > Listrodromus nycthemerus. The sequence continues at coordinate 10,012,362 of OZ021680.1, read as the reverse complement.
ATATCGGAGCTTGTGTGTATGAATTTTATCGATACAACCGAGGCCGGTGTACGTAGCGAGCAAAATGTCGAAACGAGGGCTCACTCGGTGCACGAAAGGCATTTGCGTCGGTGCGCTCTCCTCACTCGCGAATTTATCGCAACCGGTTCTCCGCGGCGGGCAGAGAACTCTCCGTCTTTATTTTATGCACGGGTAGAGATGCACTTTATCACGGTATGTACCGCGCATGTGTATGATACATTGTACATGTATACGCGAGAGAGCACGGAATGTTCGTTTGCTGTACGCATTACGGAGCGATCAAGTCCTTTCGAGTTAAGCGCGAAGGGACGAGTCGATGCTTCGGGATCTGATACGCGAGTCGATAAACAAAATATATCGAAGGGATTAAGGAGCTGCAAGATCGTAAGAATTTTCATTCGTTCGATCGACTCGTTTATTCCAATTTTTTTCTTCTTCAACACAAAAAGAAAATTGCCGAGTTCCTCGCCGCGAATCTAATCATTTTTCTAGCATACAGTTAGAAAGACATTTTTTTAAACGCGCCTGACTCGTCTCTTCCGATTTTTTTTAGTGTGCAAAAGAAAAAAATCGTCGAGCACTCCGCATACCGAGAGCCGTAATAATTTTTCTAACGTACAGTTTGAAAGGAAATTTCTTTTTTTTTTTCTTCGTGTTAAATTGTGGACTCGAGAAAACTCGACAGCGACGGGAAGTAGTCATTAGCGTGGAGTACTTTGAGTACCGACCGACACGCATTAAACACACAAGGTATCCCGGTGTAACTGTGTGCGTGTCGCGATAGCTCGAGAACTCCCACCGTCGGCGCAAAATACGAGAAAATATGAGAGTCTCTTTCTTGCTCATTGCGGTGTTTCTAAGTCGCGCATTACAACCGTTATAACGATCTCTGATACGAAACTGTACGCGTGCATGGGGGTTTTCTGTGTGTGTCCGGTGTACGGAGGGACTGAACGCCTCGAGGCGATGGAAGATTAGCATTCACCATTTACTCGGGTAAATAACGAAGAATCTTTCCGTATCCACACACTGCACACTAGTCCCATTCATTCTCCAATATCGGAATTCACACGAAGCAAAATTTGTATGCATTTTTTTTTCTTTTTTTTTGCAACAAAAAATTGACGGTTTGAAGGATCAATTAGAGAAAAATTATCGTCAAATCGACGGTAGATGTTTACCGGAGGATTTTATAGCTTCGCCGACAGTCTGAATTTTAAAAAATAAAAAATAAAAATAAATAAATAAATAATTTCTTGAACTAAAAATTCAATTACATCGCTCTGAAAGAAAGCCTCTACAGTCTGGACCAATTGGAGTAAAATGACGTTTGAAACAACGACCCTGCACCTTTGTGATCGGTCGAGTCGATGTATTCGACAGACAAAGCAAAAATCGATTAACTTTTCCTTCCTTTATTTTTCTTTCCGAAAGGCCCGTTACAGTTTCCTCCCGAGATTTTTTGTTTCTACTCGCACGACGAACCGTGTGAATAAATCCGATTGAAGATATATAAATTTTATTATTAATCGACGATGCATTATAGAGACGGTATATAATAATATCTGTTGGGTAGAGAGCTTTGAGACTCAAACGTTTCCCCGAGAGAGCCACACGACATGATAATGATTGGGCGGTGCCGATGATAATTATGGTGCGTACACAGGATACGGGCTTTCCAGTTCACGCGCGGTTATCCCGTATGTTGCGACAGCCCCGGTGAGCGCCAATGTGTATAGGTTTGCGTGTTATACCATCACTGTAGCGTCGAGGCATGGGGCAAAATGATTTCTCCGTCGGAGTATCGGGATATTAAGTGGAGAGGAACGCGAGAAGTCGTCCAGACGGCGTGGCAGCGAGGAGAGACACCGCCCGACACCATCTCTACTATATACACATACATATATGTATATGCATATATGTATGTGTCTCCATATTCATATGGGATTGGTGCAAGAAGAACACATGAATTTCCTAACTGGCGGTCCGTGCGAATGGAACGAGCTTTGCCGGGGTTCTCGAAGCATATGAGCAATAGACCCACCACCTTCCTATTCCATATATATGCTTTTTATGTGCGCATGCGCATAAAATATACACACTCGTGTAACGGAGAAAGAAGGAGAGAGATGAGGCATTATTTATTTATCGTTCCGCACGCGAACAATGATTAACGGCCTGCGCGTGAAAGCTATTGGAATTTATGAGGAGCGAACGAGCTCACCGATGTCAACTGCTAAGTAAACGCTGCTTGTTAAGCAGGAAAAAGTACATAAGTATGTCTTGTGGTGTGTGTTTGTATTGTGGGTATATATATATATATATATATATATATATATATATATATATATATATATGTATGTATATGTATGTATAAGTATGTGGTACATCGAAGCGAAGTGTACTTATTCGGCGAACTTGCCACAGGATAGTCGCGAGAAGAACTCGTCGGTGTCTTTTGCTTCCTCGTCTGTACGTAAAAGTATCGAGGAAATGGGAAAGTGTGGCCCATTAAATATCACCTAAGGAATATACTCAAGCTTATTTTATTTTACCGTACAGTACAATGGATAATAAAATCATCTTCAATCCTGTGGTTGTCCTGCGCCATTTTATTATGACATTGAACTTTTCAATCGAAGAATATATGCTATAAGCTGGTGGCCTCAGTTTTTACAGAATTATTCGATAATATCGTCACCGAAGTAACGATCTAAATATTTGCCCGATTCTGTGAAGAATGCATGAAAAAATAAGGAAATAAAAATCTTTGCTCGTTCGACTTAACGTAATATAGCGCGTAATACGGATTCTACCGGGACGTTAGACGCATGATACGCACAGATCTCGAGTGTATGAAATCGAAACACAGTGTTCCCCGTGCCTTACGCACGAGTGAGCCGGCAATTTTCCACTCGCGCAATAAGCGCAACCGCTAGTTAAGTGAGTACCGCTGGCGGATCTAGCCGTGTACACAGGGTCCGGGAGACCGGATGTGCTTGTCTGCCCGGTCTACGCGCCGGGAATCGAGAGAAAAGGCGCGACGAGAATGCGAAAGCGATATACACTGTAATGCCTATTCATCTATATCTATCTCCTCTGTATACATGCGTACTCATTTAATGAAAATATAATAACAACAATAATAACAAATAATAACAATGATAATCCACACTGTGCCCGACGACGGACATGCCAGACTGCCTGGCACGGATCCGAGGATCGACGAGGCGTTCTCCCTCTCCGTCGCTCCCAGTTGATGCATACCTGTCCTCGGAAAAACTTGTTCCGACCGCCTGTTGGAAATTCTCCATCGGTATATATTATAAGCATAGAAATCGTTCGTTGAGTTATTAACAACGAGAATGCGCCTGGAACGCTCTTGCATTAAACGTATGGGTACATTGCACGGTTTAATGTGTTCAACCGTCCGTCCCCATCCGTCCGTTCGTCCCTCTGTCTGTGTGCGAAATGTTCGTGCAAGCCTGTTGCATTAAAGAAATATATCTCTCGATCGAGAGATATGTCAGTGCGTAAGAATGCCACGGCAACATTGATGCTTCTGTCCTCCTGCGTCGAACGCGCTTCAACTTCGAGTATACGGCGAGACATCAAAAAAAGGAAGGGAGAAAAGAAAGAAAGAGGAGAGGACGGAAGATTCCGCGTACCTACCTGATCGAAACCTTGGAGAGGTAACGATTTTTCTCGCTTCTTGTTAGCCCGAGCGCGATCCGGTATTATCCTCCGAGCAATGTGACGGTAAATGAAGAAATCGCGAAACACGCATGAACCCTATGTGTGCACGGGAGTTTAACGGACGGGCATACGCGCGGGGGTAGAGGAAAGAGCGGAGTTTCGTCGAGGCCGCGCGATCGGGATCGTCCGATACTCACCTGGAATCCCGATGTTACCCGTGCGCTCGCACACGCACACATGGACGCGTTGTCCAGTTGCGTTAAAACTGATGATCTCGCTCGTTTGATCGATAGAGGAGGACTGTGGGACGTGTACGTGATCCGACTTACTTTCGAGTTTAACTCGAGCAGCTAGGCCGTGCACACAAGAGATTCGATGGTATACGAAGGTATCATATAGTTGGCATTGTAAAAGCAGCGATCTCGCAAATTCGAGCCATTACTTAAAATTGGGCGAGGTTATTGCTGTTTTTATTGCTGTTATGATCCTGGAATTATTTTTTTATAGTCTATCAGCCTCAAACAATTTTTAGTATCGTAAGAGTTTAAAATTCATGAAATATAAACGTACTCATATTGCTAAGAATATGTAGCTGATCATTCGATAAGACGCACGATATCAGTCAGGTTTGACAATACACGCATGAGGGGACGATCGATAGCGATCGATCGTCGATCGGCAAGACAGAACTTCACAAAACTTTCAGACGGTACACACGCTTAACAGTTCGAACTCGAGATAATTAGCTTCAATTATTATAATAATATCCGCCCCAAAGAAAAGACACGTGTTATGAAGTCTCACAATAATTAAAATATATAGGTCAGTACCGCTCGATAGCGAAAAATTTCATTTCAGCATCATCGCCGACGGCGGCCGCGCGTATCTTCGTCCGCACGTATTTTTAAATGCGGTAGCGTAACGAGTTATTTCTTCCCTTGTCCCTCCCTTCCGAGAACTGTTCCGGCTCTGGAAATAAAAATTAGGCTAATAGAGCGTCCACGGCCGGAAATAGAATAATGCAGTCGCACGCAAGAACTTTTGCGCGAGGAACGACAGAGCCAGGTCTTTTCTTTATTTTTCGACAACGCTTCGTGCGAAGATGACGATGAGACGCCGCTGTACGGTCGTCGAAAGTAAATCAAGAAAATGAATGTATGAAAATAAAACGAAAATTAAGACACTACTTTTGAGATAGGATGGTGCGTAAGAGAAATCTCCCGGACTCATCCCTGCCCGGAGCGCGGACTCTTTGGCCAAAAATATAATTTCTCTTTCTCGTATGCTCGTACGCACGCCGGAGTTTCCTTCTTCCTTCGTCTTCGTATTCTCGTTGTCTCTCCCGCGGTCGCTGGATCAAAGTGAGAACGTTCCGTTGGTCCTTCCCGCAGCCAATTACCGCGAGCCCGGCAGCCGCACAAGACGCAAAGAAGTGCCGCGCTCCACCGGCGCATACATATATGTATGTATATATACGCGGTGAAGATGAAGTGAAACCGTTAAATTAATACGTTGAGACGAGCCGACCGAGTAATTGACGGTTACGGGTTGCGCTTTCCTCGCCGCTCGCTTGCTCGCTTGTTCCGACTGATCTTGGACTGGACTGCGGCCACATACCGCCGAAAGAATTACCCGCATATCAAACGTGTGTTGACAACTCGAAACGCGTCAATGTAAGGGAGAGAGAAAAAACAACAAAAAAAAAGATAAAAATGATCGAGCTCTTTTTAAAACTAGACTAATGCGAATCAAATTTATGTTGAATGAATTATTGCTTCATCGACTCCCGAGCGCGCACCTGTCCCACTTAAAAACTCGCGCGAGCAGCCGCCTAGAGTCGAGGCGTCCGATCTATGTGGCAACGTCATTGAGCACGTAATCGGCGGGAAAGCTTTGAAGCATGGTATTGCATATATGCAATACTTTTTTTCTCAATTCTCCAGACTAACGTGTCACTTTGGTAAAAAGTTTCAAGGAAAAAGAAGAAAAAAAAACGAAATAAAATACTGGAAAACGAAAAAACAAAAATAATCCCAGCCAGTTGGAGTGTCATTTTTAAATGTGTTTCGTTAAATAACCAGCAGATTGTTGCGGCTCAGGTGCTTCGCACCTACGCTATGAACCGTGGACTTTAGAAAGCAGTTATATAGACTTCCGCCGATTTACCAGTAATACGTCACTTCCACCTTGCAAATTTGATGTTTTTAACCGGAAGTGACGTTGTATCGGAAATACATCACTTCCGATTATAAAATTAAATTTTTTAAAACGCAAGTGATGTAATACCAGAAATACGTCACTTCCGGTGAACGAATGAGATTTTCGGATCGGGCCGTGCGGGCTATTGTCCGAAGAGGTTGGTTCAGCGGTCAGGGGTAATCGCCCATTGGCCGAGTCACAACGGTTAGACGGAAGTGACGTTGCCTGGGTGCGGGAGATAGGCACGCCTGGACGAGCTTAACGAACTCGCGAAAATAGCTTACGTTATATGCCATATACGTACATAATGTGTCCACTATGTAAGCTGACCGGCTTCTCATCCGTGAATCGTCACGTAGCGGCGTTAACACCCCGGAACGGAAAGATGCAGATAGGATGGGCGCGCGGGATGCGAGGGGGACGGCTTAACCACTTGCATGCGAGCGTAATCTCTGGTAGACCATGCGGGTCGTTCGTCTCTCGCGCATACCCACACCTATGTGGAGTACGTGGTACGTATTCATTCCCTCGCCTGCTTTCTGTCGACCATTGTCTCGTAAAAGTCTGAAAACACTTTGCCGATGCGATACTTTATACATTTAACCCCTCGGGGATCTCTCGTCGTCGTAACACTTTTTAAAGTCGCTCCATGATGACAACACCTTTTTGATGTGACCGGCGGCCCCGGCGCCGCTTTGCGATCGCTCGCAGATGGTAAACGCCGAAGATAACATTCTCTTCGCTTATTTAGTACATTTTCTCGTGAATTTACTACAAAAAGAAAACAGAAAGTTGCAAAGAATATGAAAAATTACTATTGACCTTACAAAGTCACTTCAGAAAAATGACTATTTACCTTCCGAAGACAGGATAGATGTTCTATCACCGTCTCTCGCCGAGCCTATATTGTCACCGACATTTGTACGCGCAACTCTCTTCGTAATTTACCATGAGCGATAGTCAATTTCTTTCACGTAAACGGATGTTGAAAATCGTCGTCGATACGCGTGATGGTCCGTAACGCGGGATCGCAGGATGACGAAGACAGCCTCTCACGGTAACACGCGCGTCATCGCTACTATCTAAGGTTCCGCACGTCCGTCGTCGTTGCGGAAACTCTCTGGAGAAACGAGTGTCAGTTGGTACACACACGCGCACAGGCGCGCGCTCACGCAGAGGCTAATGCTTCCAGCCGTGAGGCCCCTCGGAGAGTTCGTGCGAGCCCAGTTCGGTAATAGCTTACAAACTGCACTCAACTTCTCTCGCCTCCTCCTGTATACACAATATAAATTTCTCGTGGGCGTTCTCTTCACGATGCCACAAAACGCGCTACCGTGATATTTTCGTGATTTTCGATTCTGCAACTGGCGGACCGCGACGACGTTTTCGACGTACTCCGCTTGGCAATAATGTATTTTTAGACGGCCCACTTATTTCCCACTGACGATTCCCCAATTAACGATCGAACCAACGTCACCAAACTAACGTGTCAGCGGTTTCATTTTTTTTTTTTTCGTTTTGTTTTTTTTTTTTTTTTCAAAATTTTATTTATAAACTCTACGGAGTCCGAAGGATTGATGCAACTCTAACGTACAGCTTGCTGAAAGCTCGAAGTACATTTTTATCTGTCGTGGGACGAGAGCGGTGGCGAAGTGGTCCATTTTGCTCCAGGGTTTCCTTGTTGGAAGTTACACTGCGCTATATCTTCGCTGTTAATCCCGGCACTAGATGCCGTGTGTTACAAAGATCGGCGACACGGAGAAGTAAAATCTTACGCGGGACCGTTTGCCGACGGTGAAACTAGGTCCATTGTCGCACGAGGTCAGGTCAGCGTTCCCCATAAATTCACTTCGCGTGACAAAGGCGTAAAGTTTCGTAACGTTAACTGCTCTGTGTGAACCTTCCCTAGTGACTCTCGACCCCGTAACCCACCAGGGACTTCACTGATTGTGTGAGAGTCGTACGAAACTTATAACAAAAACCCGCATGCTGCAATGAGTATATCGTCCCTCTGTCTCTAACTATTATCTACCTTCTCACGATCATTGGAAGAAAAAAAAACATGAGAAAACTAATTTCCTTCTCTATCTGTCCTGTTGCAGGCTGCCGGTGAAGATTCTGACGAGGACACTCAGTGCGCCCTTAGCGAGAACTGGACCTTCGAAAAGAAGACAAGAAGATGGTCCCGAGTCGGTGACGTCAGTCAGTCGAACGTCGAGAGGCTTCAGAGCTTAGCCAGCCAGGCTGTACCGTCCGAGGAGGATTCTATGGAGGACCGCGTCGAGGCCGAGGAGGCCGAGGACACGATGCTCGAAACTATGAGATACAGGAGTCTTCCGCCCGGCGCGTTACCCGACGAGCTGAGTCCCCGATTCCGGCGAACTGGCTCCGAGCGTCTTCGCGACGGTGCAAAGGCTTTCCTCAGGCGCGTCGAGTCGCTCAAGTCTCGTCACAGAAAACGTCAGAATCGTGAGGGCGTTGTCATAAGCGGTCCTCAGGTTCTCGACGTTATGTCGATGCAACAGAAGATGAAGGATCTCAACTGCGTCGATGTATCGCCAACGGGAGTCGCACCTTTGTCGCTGAGCGATCTGGTGCCTCCCTCGCCTCCGCCTCGAAGCGCCTCGCCTATGACCATGCCGTCTTCGCCCTATCATCTGCCAACTTCCGGCCTGACCGGGGTGCCCAGTCCGTTCGGAGATGATTCCTCGAGCTACTGTTCGGATGGCTCGCAGGGTGGCGGTCCAACTCCAACGCCGACCAGAACCAAACTCCACAAGGCCCGAAGATTCTTGCACCGCGGCCGCGAGGACCAAGGCGCCCTTAGCGACTCGGAGTGTCAACCCACAAGCTGGAGGCACAAGTATCTCAAAGACGCCAACAGCAATCACACCAAAGTTCTCGCTTACGTGAATGCGCATCCTCAGAGCCCCAAGGACTCGCCGACAAAGCCCGTTAGCTCGAGGGCGAGCAGTCTCAATCTCGGAAAAGATTCCCAACGTTATCGGGACAAATTTTCCCAGAGTCAGGATGATAAATTGGCGAGCCCAAAACGGGACGACAAGCTTCACAAGAGTTTCAGACACGAAAGGGATGAGTCTTTCGTCGAGACAAAGATTCTCGCGAAAGACGTTACCGTTTACAGAGAAAAGTCGCGCTCAAGGAGCTCCGAGCTCGCCGGAAGTCAGGAGAGCAGCTCGACCGTAGCTAGTCGGGATTCCGATCAGGAGGAGGACTCGCCTAGACACAAGGGCAACGTCGTCAGGTGGCACAGCTTTCAGCGAGGTTCCCTCTATCCCGAGCCTCTTGATCCCCTCTGCTCCCGGGCGATGGCATCGATGTCCTGCGGACAGTTGTTGGTTCTCAGAAAGCTGGCTCTTCTGAAATTAACTGCCTGCATGGAACGCTACTGCCCCACTCATCGCACCGGATGGAACTGGGAATTGCCAAAATTCATCAGGAAGATAAAGAGTCCCGACTACAAGGATAAAACCGTATTCGGCGTGCCGTTGCTCCTGTCCCTTCAGCGAACTGGACAGGCTCTGCCAAAATGCATACAGATCGCTCTTCGATGGCTCAGGGCTAATGCTCTTGACCAAGTTGGTATCTTCCGAAAGAGTGGCGTCAGATCGAGAATACAAAAGCTCAAAGTAATGACTGAGACCCAAGGCGACAGCATCAACTTCGACGGTCAGCAGGCTTTCGATGTCGCTGATCTCGTTAAACAGTATTTCCGAGAATTGCCTGAGGCTCTACTCACTAACAAATTGTCAGAGACTTTCATCGCTATATTCCAACGTGAGTTTATTGCACTGTAAATAGTAGTTCACCTGAAGATTATTTTAGTGGCGTCGGAAGTTTTTATAACCAAAGTGGTATATTAAATTTCATATAAAGTTGTGATAAAACACGAACATAAAGAATTGAAAACTGTATAAAAACAGTATTATAAAAAATTTAAATTAATAGTATTGTACAATTATTCGATATCCAATCATTTATATTAAGTTTACTGTACAAGTTCATTCATTTATGTTATATTCAATGTATCACTTTATGCATAAAAAAATCCAGTGCAGTGTATTCAATATTATAGAAAAAAATTCGAATCAAAGTTCAAGCACTAAAATATTTTCTATTTTGCATTTTTTTCTTTACGCGCAGATGTACCTGTCGAGCTTCGTCCCGACGCCGTTCAATGCGTTCTACTGTTGTTGCCGGACGAACATCGCGAAGCCCTCGAGACCCTTCTCGACTTCCTCAATCACGTTGCGACAAATTCACCATACAATCAGATGACAGCGTCGAATCTGGCTGTATGCCTTGCACCCAGCTTGTTCCATTTCAATCATAACAATCCGAACGTGACGAACAGATCAAGCAGCGTGTCGCCGCGAAGGCGAAAGACAGTCGGCATACCGGATCAGAGAGAGCTATCGGAAAACAAGGCTGCTAACGATTGTCTCTTGTATCTGATCAAAATGCATCGTGAACTATTCATGGTAATTATTAATTGATGAAATAATTTCGAAAAAAAGAGATTGCTTATTTTCCCTAGTACCTGCTGATGCAATACAATTTTCATTTCAGGTTTCGTCCGACATGCTGACGCAGTGCCACTTCAACTATATGGAGGAAAGCGTTCCGGTAGCTCTTGAGGAGCTCGGCACGGAGATGAAACAAGACTGGCGTGGTTATTTGTATGCTTGTACAACAGCCCTGTCGAAAGAGGCCCGTGAAAAGTGAGTTGAAGCCTCCTCGTGTATGCCGCATTAGAGAGCAATTATGTTACATATTTAAGTGGTAAAATCCGCGAGAGTAATGCTTAACCGAGCAACCACCGTTTATTTTTGCAGAAGTCGTGGCTGGGTTACGGTAAACAATCCGGCCGACACGAGCGTGGAGATGGCTTACAAGAAGATCGGCGATGGTCATCCGCTGCGTTTATGGCGTGTTTCGACGGAGGTCGAGGCACCGCCAAACGAGCTTCTTCATCGTGTACTGCGCGAACGGCACATATGGGATCCACAATTGTTGAAGTACAGACTTGTAAACAAACTCGAAGCCAACGCCGAGATATTTCAGTACGCCGTTGGAAATATGAGCCCTTTACCAGCACGGGATTATTGTGTTTTGAGGTGAGCGATCTTGCCAATATTTTTCGCAAATACAATGATCAGACAAGGATTGCACGAAGAAACGTCAATCTTCGGGATGTTTTTTATTGTGGTTCATTTTATTTTAATATAACCTAGATCCTGGCGAAATAATCTACTAAAGGGCGCTTGCGACATTGTGGAAACATCGGTCGAGCATCCGGACGCACCGGTTATGCTAGGCGGTACGCGAGGCATTGTATTGGCATCCCGTTATCGCATTGAGCCATGCGGAAGCGGAAAATCTCGTATAATGCATCTGTCCAGGGTCGACACAAAGTGAGTCTTTTTCTATATTGTCAGAATCGCTGCATCATCATAAAAAATAAACGTATCATTCAATTCAACGGAAGAGCATCTTATTTATACCGAAAGTAATTTGATACCGTAAATACGAAAACAAAGTTGTATCTTCTCTTTATGTATTGATTTAAATTATCGAATTCTATCAAAAGAAGGCACTAACCTTTTTTTATCGTTTCGTTATAGAGGTCGAACTCCCGAATGGTACAACAAAAGTTACGGTCATATAGCTGCTTTGCATTTGAGCAAAATTCGGAATTCCTTCAAACACACAACCGACGGCCCCGAGAGCAAAGTTTGAGAATACGCCTTCGTACAATGCGAGTCATTGTACGAATGCGAAGCAATCCCATCGGAGGTACAGAGTGAGACTGCGGAGCCTTGTTTGCCGAAGCATTTGCTGATGGTTGACACTTTCATCGATGATGACTAGAGGCTCTCGTCGTTAATCCAGCCTCACCTTCGGGTTTATATCGACGAGGTGACCAAAGCTTGAATGCTCACAGGAGGGCACATTCGGAGAGCTATGTCGACCACTACCGATAGGCCGCCGGCCTCAGTGTTTACATGTCTGTCGAAATAGCAATATCCGCGTTTACCCTATATACCAATGCGAGTCGTGTTGCGCACGTGATTGTTAATTAAGTGTCGGAAATGCTTCAATATACAGCGAGGCGGCAACGTTGTTGACAGGGCTTAGGATTATAAAGCCAATGTTCTAGAATTAAATTCAATCGACACATCTAACTCGAATGCTCGAATGATCTGAGATTATATATATATATATATATATATATATATATATATATATGTGTGTGTGTGTGTATTTGTTATGTCGTCATCGATCGCGAAATGCCATTGGAACCATAATTTATAATTCGTCAAATTTTTCTTATCGTCGAGAGACCACCAAAACACTATTGCGCAAGCCCAAATGCCTTCAACACACAGATCGGCAAATTCTAATATTTCTACCAGAAAAAAAAATAGTTTACGCCTATCTGTGGTTCAACATTATTTATGTTTCGGACCAACTGTCATAATTCTCATTTCATCGCGATGCATCGGTCAGCGTTTAGCCGTAATACCAAGTACTCTACGAACTACTCGTACCCGAGTAATGTGTAACGGAACATGGAAGAAACAAAAACATCAACAAAAAACACAATGTTTGATTGTGTAGCTTATTTATGAATGTTTCACAATTATGAAATTAGCCATTAGCCGTTGCTATAAAGCTGCATGTTGTTCACAATCATTAATGAAACGAAGAACTCAAAAAATCCGATGATAAAGAATTGTCAATAAATTCCTCAGAAACACGACTGGTCGAGCTATGTTCTACGATTAAATTGTTCACCGATCAGTGTATGATGTATATTCAAATCTATGTATAGGTGAAAAAAACATTATCAAAAGAACGTTAACGATACCTTACAAGTACCTGGAAATGAAAAAATTGTCGGGACCTTTACAGTATAGCCCAAAAAATGAAAAAGAAGCTATATTTACATGCCGAAAGTGCATAATACAATCCGAAGGTTAAACGAAAAGCCACAAAACAATTATAAATGTATTTTATCATAATACTAGTCACTTACATTAGTTGAATGGACTTTCATAAAAAAAGGAAAAGAAACAAAACAATTATAAACAAATGTATACTTTTTATATTCCACAGGATTATAACATATATTTGAAAGATTTATCGTATGGAAGTGAGGCGATAGTATATAGAAGAAAAAATTGAAATAAAACTGTACAGATATATATCGAATATCTATATAAACGTATGATATTTTTGTGTCCAAACGCCAGTAGGAACGAGATTGCGAAACAATGTGTCTTTTTTTTAAAGTATGACCGTCTTTATTCTTGTAATTCTTGTGTTCCATTTAAAGTATGTAAATATGTATATTATTGTATAATATAATGAAAAAGTTTCTTCGAGCAATGTGTAATTTTTATCGTCCAATTTATGCACCAATCCATCACTATCATCAACTTAAGTGTCCGGTAGAAAGCGTACCGAACTGACGCGTGTACAATCCGAAAGTATCGCAACATGCTCAGCCAGGTGCATTACGATGCCAGGCACGCATATCGGTTTGTTTAATCAATTAACGGGGTCGTCCAGGCAACAGCCGGCTAGCTGACCATTGTTTCTGATCCATCGTCGACTACAGCCTAACCCGTGTAATCATTTGCGGTTGATTCTGTCACAAATACGAAGAGGCTGCGAGTAGTTTTTACTTCCTGTATTTATTCGTAAAAAGAAAAAATGGTACGCTTGCATGTGAAAAAAGGTGACGAAAGTCAGTTTCTGTACGACACGACGGTGGAAGCGATGGTTGATGACGTTATACGAGAAGTCACTGTAATCTACAACGGTCGTTTGAAGATATCTCGCTTGTGTTACGGTAAGAACAAGTAATGATATAAAAAGACTGCAAAAAAATTGCTCGGAACTTCCAATTTGACAATATTGATTATCAACTTCTTAAATTTATTTTCACCAAATCAGAAATAGAAGAGCTCGCAAAACACGGAACTATGCTGCCAGATAATATAATGGGCCTCACGGATGAGCAAGTCGAAGAATTAAAATTACACGATGAATGGGGTGACAAATGTGTCCCTTCCGGCGGCTGGACGTTCAACAAGGATGTTATTGGTATGAAAATAAACCGGAAATCTCTTGCAATGAATTCCTTTTATTTTTGCTTCCTTATAGAGTAAGCTTTGTTGTAGTGAAAAAAAAATTCTCGAGATGTTAATGAAAACGTGTTCAGAATGTTCTAAACACGAAAGATAAGATTTTTTTTTAATGTCCGGATGTGTGTGTGTGTGCGTATGTGTGAAATCTATACGAAAAAACTAAACCGCTGTAACTCGAGAACACCTAGACCAAGTGACCTGAAATTTGGCAATAGTGAAGGTTTAGACAATATTTCGTAAAGAAACGTCAAGTTTATTTTTATGTACGCCATCTTTTATTTCTTAAAAAAAGTTTGTGCGCGGCATAACGCTCGCAATGTTTAAGCTATCTAGCTAAGAAGGCTTACACATATAGGTTACGATCACCTGAAGTTCCAATTGTAATTTCAATAGAATGGATCGAATACTTTTAATTTTATATCATTTTGAATTTTACCAATTTTATGAAAAATGAAAACCTGACTTCAAACGCTTAAAATATTTATTTATGACTAACATAAGTATCAAGTTCATAATCAGAGTAAAAAAATGCATGGCGTATAGTCCAGAAGTGATGATGAAAGGAAATGTTTATCGGTGTATATGTATATAGCTTTAATCGCAAAAATGAGGAATCCAAAGATAGAGTAAATGATTTCTTATAAGAGAAACTTGGTAAATAAAGGGACATCGTAAGAGAGTGATACAAAAAAGTTAACTTTTAACTTTCATGAGAAAGTGATTTGAAATTCCATTTAATAACGTTTATATAAATTGTTTCTGTTACATCTCTCGGTATTGAATAAGGTCGTCGCAACGGTCGCCAGCCAAGTGAGAATATGCAACAAGTGTTGAAAAAAACTATCGAGGACGCTCGCGCTATGACGTCAAAGGTAAAAAAAATCGCGCCACAATTTTCACACCAGCTTACACCGGAATTAAAGTTTTACTTACTTACAATTGATCTCCTATAGAAATTGGTTATTCAGGACAATCCGATTATTCTGAAAGTTGTTCAAGAAGCTTTGGACCTGTTACGCGGAGCAGTTACCATCGTCTATCCAATGGGTCTTCCTCCCCACGATGTTATACGTAAGGAATTCGAAAATACCGAAGATCTTGAAGGCACTCAGGCTTCTCTCGAGGTTAGTCGGGCCATCCGTTTAATTTTGCGCAAGTCTATGAAATTGACAGCATTAGAGATCGAATAGTCAACCCTTCGAGTACGAGCGGCGTTGCTTCGAAAGTGATCGACTGTGCTTTTTCTAAGCATAAAACCGATGCGGACGTTCCTAATCAATTTTCTTTTGCGTTATCGAAGATGCCACGTTTGAAGGACTGTCTGATAATATCCATAGATTTTTTTTGGCTCATTAACATGCTATTCCAATTGTTAAAAGGTTGCATCTTAGTAAATTATAGCTTCTCGTTGAACAAGGATCTCATACATGAAGGGTCACATGTTATTCGCATTGTATCATAATTGAAAAAAATAAAAGTTAGGAATTTTCTTTTTAAGGTGATGGACGTGCAAACGGCACAACTATGGTTTTCCGGCAAGGAATTGATACGTGGAAAAAAACTCAGTGATTTTTTGGGGCGAAACGAAAAGACCAAAGTGACTGTGAAGCTGCACAAACGCGGCGCCGGTAAACCCGGACGTGAACCGCTCATGTCGGAAGATGAAAGGAAGCGGATGATGATGCATGCTTTTAACCGTCAGGAACAACTGAAGGTAAGTCTTTATTTCTTTTC
Source organism: Listrodromus nycthemerus (assembly GCA_963978505.1). NCBI lineage: Eukaryota > Metazoa > Arthropoda > Insecta > Hymenoptera > Ichneumonidae > Listrodromus > Listrodromus nycthemerus. Next base: position 9,996,535 of record OZ021680.1, on the reverse strand, counting down.
CGCGCTACTTGTCTTTGGTAAATTCGATTCCGGGCTTGTCCGCGTCGGACAAGTAAAACAGCTGTTCGTGCAGTTCAACGATCGATTATTCGCCCTGTCGGCAAGTTCGAGGCGGTAAAAGAACGGTAGAGTACCGTTTACGCTGATCTCGTTTCGGACAAAAAAATTACGAGACTATAAAAATACCACGCCTATAAATATTACGTACCATAGATGGCGCTGTAAGGCTGATTAGACAGAATTCCACTGTTATCGTATAGTTTACGAAGCAGGCATCCAAATTATCGTAAGGCAACATTTATTTTTTTTCGATGAGCGCTTTTTAATAACGTTCATCAAAATCTATGATCACTATGATTCCCCGCTGAAAATGTCAATTTCTGATCGAAAATAACCGATTGAGAAATAATTTTCAAACCGGAAGTGATACTTTCCTAGATAACATCACCTGTCGCTGGCGAACAAAGATTTTTGAACCGGATGTGACGTATACCGTAATATATTTTAAAAAACCTTTTCAATCTGAAGAGTGTTGGTGCCTTGCGTTCATTATTGCACAGTATTACTCCAATTTATTTTCTATTTTTCGCGAAAATAATTTTGCCGTAAATGATACCCTGCTGGAAAAAGACCCTGCGCTTGATTCCAGGTAGTGTCGACGTAACCCGATTAGCTAAGTTATCCGATTAGAAATCCGCTCTCGACTATTTCGAGGAATTACATTGAACTTTTTTTTTGCCCCGAGCGATGGCTCATAGATTTCTTGATATACAAGAATCTGATCGAAAATTTCTCAATTTTTCGTTTCGTAAAAATGCAATGACGATCTACAAACAGTGATCGAAGCAAATAAGGGAATAGTAACAACATTAAAATAGCCCTTTAATAATTAGTTGATATTATTCAATCGAACTTTTAGCTCTGTGTTCTGAGTACGTCTCGAGGCGCTTTATCGGAAATTCTCTCATACGCTGGCAATTTTTTTTTTTTTTGGTTCCTCGCTGACTAACGCAGAATAAAGTTATTATCCGCTGTGCAGTTCGATCGACTCGTGAGATAACTGTCGGTCTCCATTGAAAGTGTGAAACTATCGCGACTGGTAATTTTTATACCTGACTATAATATTCCATCGTGCAGATACGCGCGTTTTACGAGCAAGAGAGAAATAGAGTGAGCGACATCGATCCATCCGTTTGCGAAGAACCCAGTCGGGGGTCTCATCGATCGCTCTCGCTGCTCGCCACGGCTTGTCCTCGAAACACCCTTTTCTATATGGGGTAATGGATTTTAGTGTTACCTCGAGGAATGACAATACCAAGGAAACACAGTCCTTCCTCGTGAATCGTGTAAACATTCAATTTTCTCCAGCACAATACTTATTTCGAGGTCAAATTTTATATGCCTTTTGAAGTTGGAGTTTATATCTTGGCGGCGATCTATATAGTTGGACCTTTATGTAAGGAACGCAGACAAACTAGCTTTGTGCCAGATATATAAAAAATTAAAGAACATTTTTATGAGTAGAATTGAGGTGGATGATAATTGAACAAACAAATCTTGCGGAGTCGATTTTTTTTTTTTTTTTAATTGAACTATAGTTGTTTGAAAATGCTGCCATTCGGTCGAGTACGTAATATCCTCTCGATCACCACGATAGTTATTGAACCGTTCGGACAGGCGTGTCGACTCGATAGCCTCGTGTTCCAAGCGTAAGCGGCTAATGCATTTTGTGTCATCGGCAGCCCACGGCTGTGCCGTAACCACCGGTCTTTAGAGCAATTCAAAAGACCTATGGGAGTAGGCAATAATCGCCGAGGAGCAGAGGTGCGCAGTTCGTAACGAGCCTTGTGGCACGATAAAACCATGTTCAATGTTGCATAATTTATCAATAATATTCTCATGCCAGACACGACAGTTGCTGTCGGGAATTTCGTCCTCCCCGAAGTTCTGGGAGTCAATTCGAACCCGGCTGAATTTCACACGGAACAAATCGACTTTAGATTATTACACTTGAAAAACACTGACGTAGAATAATATAATAAGTCTTACGTGAAAGAATGTAATAAGAACGATGACAACAACAATAGAAATAATAACAATAATAGTGATAATGAATTTTTAAAATAAATCGAGAGAATTGTTTCGCGAGAAACTCGGGAATTTCGCGGAAAGTTCTTCGTTTTCAATCTATTTATTCTTCGAGTACCAGACTTCTGCGCGTAATGGAGGGATAACCGTAGGTACGCTTGTTTGCCGTACGTAGCACAAAGTACTATTTCTAGTTAACGGGAGAGCTTTTCCGGGAATGAAATTTCTGTTGGGTATGTAACTTCAACACGTGCTAATCCACTCGAAGGCTGCGGATTATCGCTAACACGCGTAGGTACGATGAACTTAAGAAAACTGCTGGGATGTCCTTGGATCAAAAGGGCAGATAGGGATTAAAGCTCTAGTCGATTGGTGAATTCTCTTTTTTTTTGTATCTGGGAAATGCGTAATGAAATTACACGATGTTGTTATAAAGACCAATTGGCCATTATCGCCGGTAGACTTTTTTATTGTAGAAATAACGCGACGATAAAAGCATACGAGACACAGATATGGCGACGAATTTTAGAAATATTACGTAAAATGGTTTTTCTTTTAAATACAGTTTTACAAAGAGAGGTGTTCTAGGCAACATACATATTACGCAAAAAATTTGCATTGTTTTTCAACACTTTATATTAACAACAGTATGTATAATTGTACGTACTTTCATATTAGTAACTTCTTTACGGTTGTTATGTAATAATATAATGAATAATGTGGCTGGTATTTTTTTACTTTGTTCACGGCTTTCATTTTATGTATAGTATCGAAAAACTATATCTCCGATGAGTCTGCTTCGTTTTATGATTCCAGTCTCGAGAATAACTCGTTGTATGAGGCAGAAAGTACGTCGGTATTTCTTTGTATGTATGTATATATATATATAAATACAGTACAGTGTAGAGCGCGGGGCTCGATATTACTTAGAATTTATAACATGAGCCATATTATACGACAGCAACGCCTTTATGCATACCACTATTTTTCTACTATATCTATAATTCATCGATCAATAGTGGTGTCTTTCGTAGACAGATATATGTATGTTGTGTATTTTGTTGTGATAATTATTTTTCATTTCTTAAAAGCTGCATCTACATACATGGAAGAAGGCACATAGAGTACTAACTGAGGCTTCGGAGATTTTTTCTTTTCTCGTACAGTTTTCGCGGATGCGCAAATATTCGAAACCAACCGTCTTCCAGATTTTCACATTTTTCAACATTTTTTTCAAACATTACATAATATTGCATGACGTCCATTTTTAAGGATTCTTTTTTCTTATATTTCATACCATTCGTTCAAATATTTGCTCTGCTCGATTATGGTGAAAGTCGAAATTCAACGATATTTCTTGCTTTCTCGATTATGGGGAAAGTCGAAATTCAACGATATTTCTTGCTTTCCATTCCGTGGGAGTTTTTCGAATATTCGCAGTAATATAACGTTCGGACGCGAATGCAAATCTCATTCTCACATCGATCGGAATACAGAACACGTTTTAGGACTTCAATAAAAATGTTCTCTATCACCCGTCCGACATTTCGTAGGCAGAATTATTGCACATTAGCTAACACCAGCGACTGACTCGTCATCTTCTTATTTCGTTGAATTGAATTTAACGATTACCCTTAATAATAATTATTTAATACTACAAAACGCGCTATGTAGTCTACACTATAATTGCGAAATAGACGTGAGTTAGAGACGTGAGTTACAGGTTATACGGTATGTATATACTATTATTTAAAATAGTAAAGCTTTTTCCCCTCGATCTGAAATCGAGTGTTCCATGTGATCTTTGGTCGTTATATTTCGATTGCGTTTTCATTTGGTTCGTTTATGTAAAATTCAGTCTGAGCTGTAAATACCCGGTAAACGTTAACATATATAAATATTATGAACGTGAAAGAAAAATTAACAATTATCTCAGGAAGTCACAAATGACAAAGAATGTACAAAATCAGACTCATGGCATAAAATCGAAGAGAATTGTTTGAATTCGCAAAAAATAACAAAACAAAAATTGACCTCGAAAATGACATCAGCCTCGTCTCTACATACGTATAGAAAGTATAATATTTTGTCTCTTAAACAATAAATTTAAAAACTGATCGTAAACTCGCGGTTACGCACACACACGCACACACGCCCATTAATTTGTGAAAAGTATAAATAGCGTTGGCGCATTACATCGAAGGCAGCGGTTAAGTTAATCCCAACTTAAATTGCATTGGCCCTGCCCTTCTGCGGGTCGCAGCAGTATTACGGGTGTATATCCTCCACTCGAAGAGTTCTCCGGGTAGTTTATACTCCCTCGGGAAGGTTTTCTATAGCTGTCACGATTAGTGGACAAATGAGAAACGGCGTGCAATGCCCTGGAGAATTCTTTGGATCGAAACTGTATCGTCGTGCACGGCTCGTTGCCGCTCGGCGAAAAATATTGCGACGAATTTTTATTACTGGTCCGTATAATTTACGCTTGCGAAGGGATACAAGCAACAAAATGTGAACCAACAAAATATTGTCGAAGGAACATTTTTAAAAAATTGCATCGCAATCAAAAAGAATCTTCGGCATCATCGGTGTCTACCAAGGGAAGTCGTTCGTAATTTCCGATATTGTTGGTGGTAAGCTTAAACTGCTAAAGCGCCAAGCTTCTGACCTCACTCTCGTTAGTGAGTGTCTGAGGGGTCGTCGACGAGCTGACTTCGACGAGTCCCTCGTCCTCGCCTTCGTTCGGCTGTCCTTCGGTGCAGTATCGGCATCGCATTTTCGCATCGTCCCCAACTTGCACCGAACGCGTTATTATGATCAGTGTCGTAAGGCTAACGACGAACAGAACCGTCGGTACGATGATGGCGATCAACAGCTCCGTTCTAGTCTTCTTCAGATCGAAGCGCGCGACGACGAAGAACGAATTGTTCTGCGAATAGCAAGATCAAAAGCGCCACACCGTGTTACTGGTACAATGTGTCGCGGCAGTTTTCTATTCTACACCAAATTAATTCCGTTGTTTAAAATATAAATGTTCATTGATCTGAGCAAAGAGGCGCCCTATGTAAGCCCTCGTTCCTATACCCGTCTCCGACTCTCGTCGCAAGTACGACGTTTTATACTTTGTTCGGAACGCTATCGCTGCAATGCGATTTATACCTTGCACAACGAGTTTAGACTGAGGTATTGGAGACTCAGCGGAGGTCAACGGCCCAGTTACTAACCTCTTTATACCGTCACAGGCGCTCAAAAAAAAAAAAACAAATAAGCTATAAATAATGGAGCCGCGCCAATGGTGAGGCCCGATCGATCTGAATGTACTTTCGATATGTCTCCATGGCGATATACAGGATAAACAAAAATTCTACTGTGTTCTGTGGAATAAAAAAGCAGTCACTAACTGGGACATACTCCTTCCACAAATTGTGTTCTTTTTCTCGTTAAAAAAACGATTTTTCAGTAAAAATTAGATTAATATTATTCATAGAATTATGATTCCGTTTACTTCTGGTAAATTAATGAAAAAAATATTACCTTGTTATAAAAGCATGGATATCTGCTCTGAGCCGTATGATTGTCACCGTCTCGTCCGTGACTGACGAGAAAGTCTCGACATTCGCCTCGCAGGGTGTTTACGCAACCCTCCAAATTGATGTACAGCCTCGAAGTGTTGTAGATAGTAAGGGAATGTTGAGCCGGCACGTAGACGTTTGTTGGATCGATGGGATTACTGAGACTCTTCTCGTATACCGTGAGAAAAGTTGTGAAATTCATGTAAGGCTGAGGTATCGTTGAGTCGTCCGTAAGACTTCCATTCACGCAATCCTCCGTTCTACAAAGAATCAAACAGCCTATATGGATTTTCACGTTTCCTTGGTAACGCGAATTTAGAGGCCTTCAACACAAGGTTGCCCTCTTGACCGTCGCACATTATTCCTATGTATACCCCGTTTTATTATTATTTTTTATTGTTAGTCGTTATTTCTCTACAGCTAAGCATGATATATATTCGAAAATATATTCGTTAAGTATTGAAAATTTTTATTTTTTTGCCAAAGAAATATTGTGGACAGATCCTTAGCGTAAAACATATATTTCGGAATATATTTCTGTAAATACCCGCTACTTTATGTGTTAATTCTAGAAAACTTTATGTTAATAAATTTACGGAAAAATATCACCGGTAAACGACTTAATGAAAATCGTTACGGGGATCGTGTATTCTCCGCGGTACATGGTTACATTGTGAGTAGACTGCAAATAACTTTATCCCATTTATTTGCTCTTCCACGATCGCCCGATTACTCAGTTGCCTTCCCTGATCGGTAGGGAAAGCGAGTGAAACGGACGATTTTTCCCAATTTCGTCACGGGACATAAAAGAAACATAAAAATGCGTCTGAAACGGAGGCCTCGTTTTAACCGCTCTCGTCCCTATCTCTATACCGGTTCCCCATGTGATGGATGGCGAATTTCTCCCTTACCTAATGTACGGGCCTTCCCTGGTGACTCGAAAACAACTGGCGAAAATGCTTTGCGATTGCTCGGCATCCCATATCTTGACGGGTTCGGCCAAACGGCTACCAGGAAGATTTCCGTTCGCCCGGTTAAGCGCGAAACCGGTGGCGCAACGAGCAGCGAAAACGTTATCGTTCTGCATGAGAAAAACGTTCGAGTTCGATGTGCTGATCTTCGGACAGTAACGATCGCACGAGAACGGTCGTTTTATCTTGGTGCAACGTGAATTCTGACAGCTGAAGAAACCATTTAGTTTCATGTTATCCTTCTCGCTGTCTATAACGATACCGTCGGCTTTGTGATGACAGAGCATCAGCTCGCTCATATTCGCGCAATGCCCAAGGCTACAGTTGAAAACACCCGCCAGGGTGCTGCACTCGCTACCGTTATTGCAATTGTATCTCTTCAGACCTTGTAAATTTACCTAGACACAGAATAATCGTTTCAGTGACAAAAATGAAAAAGAATTTTTAAAATGGTAACAACATTTTTCCGCCGTTTTTTGCGACACATGAGATATTTTTTGCTATTGGAAACAGGAAACAGGACGAACAGGGTTTTATTCTAGATCCTTTTGCCAAAGAGCAGCAATCTTTTTGTCTCGCTAAAGAAATGTTTAATTTAAGAAAAAATTGTATCTCTCAATTGTGTCTATTCACAGTTTGTAAATTTACTTAGACACTTGACAATCGTTTCAGTGGTGAATACAAAAATTTGAAGATAAAAAAAGAATTAAAAAATTGGTAACTTCATTTTTCTCCCGATTTCTGCTATTTAAAAGATATTTTTGCGATTGGCAATAGAATACAGGAGAGACAGGGTTTCATTGTACATCCTTGTGCCAAATAGCTGCAATATTTTCGTCACGATAGAAAAATATTCAATTGTAAGAAATAAAAAGGTTCTTGATCTCGGAAAAGTCTGTCTGCCATGAGATGTAAAATTTCGCGATTGCGGTCCCTCGTACATATTGGCGTGGTGCCTGTGGTAAAATTTGTAGATAAGGAGAGTTTGGGGAATTGGAATTGCGAGATAACCATGGTAACGGTCGGGGAACCCCTCAGTCATATTCTTTTCGTGGCAAGCGCCCACGCAAGTTCGGCTCCGTCCGCCCACGCTTAATTTTTTTTCCCTACCCAGATGTAGTATTATAGTACCGCAGCCTCTCGAGTGTAAAGAAATTATGAATGAGTATGCGATTCGAATAGAGGAAAGATATTTTATTCGACTTTTGGTTTTACCTGAGGGCAAGGAATGGTCGTGAACTTGGAGCAATTCTTCAGCACGAGATCCGTACCGTTGCGTCTCACCGTCGCGTGAATTTGAGGACAAAAGCCGGTCGTCTTTGTCAAACACCATTCGCCGCAACTCGCCCAGGCGCAATAATTCACCAATGTGGCATTAACCGTTTGGCACATTACCGGATTTGGTTCGATGCCTGCATTGAATGCTCTGAAAAGAATTTTCTGGTGAGAGCCACTCGTCCACGAAATACGCAAATGTTCTGTTCAACGTAGTAATCGTCATTTCCATCGGTAATGCGAGGTGCACGATTTAATCAGTTTATATTGAGTAGAGTAATAACAATTAAGGGATTGAATGCGAATTATCGGAGTAGCGCTGGTGGAACTGCGGCAAACATGGATTCGGAGTTGTACCGTTTTCGCAGTCAAATTAGCGTTGTCCAGGCATGTGTCTGCGACTTCCGCGACTATCACTGTACCAAAAAAGTATTAATTTAATGTATCCGACTGGATTTTCTTATGCAAAAACTAGTACATCAAATTTGATGTTCAATTTTGATGAAGAATAAATCTTTTTTATTTAAATTCACCTGAATGATTCAAATTAAAGTAGGATAAGCCAGCTTAATAAACAGACAGGATCAATGAATAATGAACATTTTCTATATAAACACCTGCAGAAAAAACGTCTATAATCCAGCTTTGATGTCGACTCAACTGTACGGTCTACCCTATTTTCATGGTGAAATTAGAGTCATGACACGTAAGGTATTTCCAACGTTTTAAATATGCTCAACAAAAGTTTTTCATCACAATTGTATATACCAATTGCATGACAATTTTGAGTTCGATACGTTAAATTTCGTACAAACGTTTTTTTATAGTGCATGACGAAGCTTCGACTACACGCAAATTTGACTTGGTTTGACGCACTCGAGCAATCCTCTTGCAACATCAGATCAAATAAATAAAGACTCTTTAAAAATGCTTGAAAGTAAGTTGCGCGAACAAAGACTTAAAAAATGATGTTATATGCGAGCAAGATACGATTTAGCACATTGTGCTTTGGTCTATTTAACATTTGTCGAAGGTCACCTCAGTTCTATTAGGGAGTACATAATGTGGGTCAGTTTTGATCAAGCCAGGCAATCAAATCAAATTTCACGTATACAACACATAAAATTTGACTACAATGGTATACGATGTATCGCCAGGTATCGAAAACCTTCAAGGAAACATTCACGTTCATAGAGTCGAAATAATTTACGGAAAGGAAGTTCGTGAACCTGCGCCCTCCGAAGATAAATGGCAGGATCATTACCTGAGGGCGCTGGGTTGGAAAATTGGCAATCTGTTATATTTTGTATGAAATGCGATAGCAGCAAAAGGATCCGTGATTCCATCGTTTGCGATCAACGCCTCCGATAGATCCTTCGAGCGGGTGTTCACAATAAAGATCCAATTTCGCGTGAGAAATTGGGGCAATCAAGGGTAAAAGCGCGATCGATAAGTTTCGTTTACTTTACTTTGTTTTTTCCTCTCTCGGTCATGCCATTAGTCTTAATCTCACGATGAAGCAATTAAGGAAGTTTACTTTGTGGAAGGATTCGACGGAATTCCGCGAGGCTACGTCGAGCCACCGAACGGACTTTTAGAGATTACATTGCGTTCAACGGTTTCACGATAATCTGAGTCAATCAATAACAGTCGTATACTTCCGTTGTTTTTTTACCTCATGAAAATAACTTTTATGAAAATTAATGAGTCAATTTAATTGGATCTAAGAAAATCGAAAGATCGTACCTGTGGGAAGGCATGTAGATGGCAACGCTCAAGTACACCAGGGCAACGCAACTTATCACGATCGTGAACTGGCAGAAACATATGCTCCCGCATATTCTACGATCTTGTTCCGGTATCATTCGTTGCTTGTACTTGCGTCCCATTTTTGTTTTTTTTTTTGTTAGCCGATTAATATTCTATTACTATATATGTATATGTTAAATGAACTCTACTGTATAACAATCTTTTATATGCTCTTGCAAGTTCACGCGATCCAACAATATTTTTCTCAACCCACCCTATAATATTGAAACTATTTTTGTTTTAACGATTTGTTCACCTCACTTTTCGTTGATCCTCGAACTGTTCTATAATCTAAACAAAGCCTTTTCGCAATCTCCACTATATATTCTCATTTCTCAAATTTGCTTTCCTTTTCTTTTGATCCCTCGAACTTTTTTTTGCACAAACGTTCTTTTTTTTTGCGAAATATTGGTAGTAAGTTTTTTGCCCGTACTATCGTGCGTCGTAGAAATGTCGTTCCATCAAATCAGCGTGCAATCCTTCTAGCCGATAAAAAAATCTGATTCGCAGTTACCGCTCGCAGTGTACAACGCCGCGTGACACGCTAGCTCAGTCGCGCTGTTTAAAATTCAACGAGAACGATGTACCGGCGATCACAAGGTATACAGAGAGTTTGTTGCAAGGTAGAAAAAAATGAGGTTTCACCAGAGTGGGACTTATCCCTTTAAAAATTAAACCTTGTTGGCCGCACCTTTGCCTCGGCTCAGTCGTCGCTATATAGCGCGGGAAATTACCTTAATGCACTTGGGACCATTTCGCTAAGTATTAACTTCGTTATATCACCCGCGATCCCCCGTTCCGCGGACTACCCTCTCTCGCATATAGTTTCCGCCTTGGGCAATAACACTTTCTATTTACACTTAATTAATCGTACTCGTTCGCAATTTTCATGCTAAAATTCTCGTTCAATCTCAAACATTGTTATTCTATTCATACTCTCCTCATGCCAGTGTAACCTCGTTATAAAATCTGTGCGTTTAATTTTTATATTTCATATTTTGATTAGTACAAATATGTTTATATAGACGAAACATTTTTTCTTCTGTTTGTCGCAATCGGATCATCCGTCCGAAGGTATAATAGAATCATTCAAAAAATATCTCTTCTGAAGCTTTAACTTTAACGAGGTTTTCGTAATGGACTACACTCCCACTATTTTCTTCACAAAAAAGACTATCGCCCTTTATTTTTCCATTAAAAAAATGGTTCGCTCTCTTTTTCAACTCTGGAACAGCGCTTGGAATTAATTTAGTGTTACGACTGACGTCAAATAAATGAAAGAAAGTGACATAAATTTGTCAAGCCTATAAATAACTTCTCATAAAGTATCCAGTGAACTATAATGCTACGACGGTATAGTTATATGCCTCCACGTTTGGATATTGTAAACATGGGAACGTGTTCAATGCGCTGCTCTACTGTTATCGAGATGCCGGGGTGATCGATGTGGCAACGATGATCGAGACTTCATCTACTCGTATCTCGTATTCTATCCTGTCCCTCTCGAGGAGACGTGCTGTTTTTTTAACACTTCTAAATATCCACTACGACACTCGGCACCGAACTCATTTCCGTCCATCCTTTGCGCTTGCAGTGATACATCCCTCGTCAAGTCAGTCCCTTCGAATTCGTCTCCTCACTCCCGATGTGAGCTTTTCCGAATAAAACAACGCGACGGTTTCGCTATAACTTCAGTTAAATTTTAGTAAACATTTTTTTGTTTCAATTCCGAGAACAGCCACGCAACCCGAAGGAGCACACCTCGCGACTGGCGACTGTTTGAATCCGATGGAAGGAACTCTCCTCTATATAACGCTATCGACGACGAGATGCTTGTCATGCGTACGCACGAGCAAGGGGCATAGAGTGTCACGGGATGCGTGGGTGTTCTCTGAGGGGAGCTTTGTGTTCCGTACGAACGGCTAGCTCGGAGTGCAGAAAAAGTCGCGCCCGCGCAAACGTTCCGTCGGGTCGAGCTTGCGCCGTGAACTCAGCTGCCTTCATCGCTACCGGTGCTGGCACCGAGTTCGTTAGACCCCGAGAGAAACTCCCACTGTGGCGTGTGTGCTACACCGAAACCCAGAACGTACCCCGATGTCCTCCTCGAGAGGTCAGACGAAAAAGCTTCCGGTTAAGCACGCACGGTAGCGCTTTCGGTACATCGAATCATATTTTTCATCGAGCCTTCACATGGTAACTATCGGAAAAACAACCTTTGTCCGGACCTATTACGATAAAAGGTAGATAGAAACGTATAAATGTTGAGATAGAAAAATTGTACGACAAAAAATGTGATAGCGATTGTCGGTAGTCCAATTTTTTGTTCGAATGGGTTAAAAACTAATAATATATTTACGGTATAACAGAAAAATTTGTGATCGTATATTCGATTCGATTCCGTACACTTGGTTATTTACAATAATTTGCTTATGTCTAATCGTAGAGCGAATAATAGTGAGATTAATTTCTGTATATACAGGCTTTTTCGAAGGATAACGAGACGTTTTCTTTTCGTCTTTTCGATTTGTTTTTTTTTCTTGGTAGAATGATATAAAGGAGATGTAGTTTTTGTTTAATAATAAAAAGAGGAAGCTGAGCGATCGGACATTTCCTTGTTTTAGAGTGTGAACAAAGTTAAAAGTAGTGCATGCTCAGAATGAGGCCGAAGTCGAAGCTTCCCCGGAGCCGTCTCGCTTTTTGTTACTTTTTTTTTCTTATTTAATCTCTCATATTTCGTTCACTATTAACAGCCGACTATGAATTACTGAAGGAATTTGTTATTGCAAGGAATTGTTTTTTTTTCTTCTTAAAGCGAGAATCTTATCAAGCAATCTGCGTACTGTGGGAATCGATCAAATTTTCGTGCGAGGATAGTGAAATATTTTTAGCTCCAAACGTGACAAATTTCATTGTATTCTTTTTTTTAACGCATGCTGTCGAATGTAACCAAAGCTTTCGGGACTCTCACTTTCATCGATAATCTTTTTTTCATTTTTTCGTCATTTCGTTGGCACTATAATGTCTTGGCGATATACACTATTTAATCGTAATGCCATTACAATATCTAAACGCGGAAAGAATACGAGCACTCGTGTGTACCTCTCACGTGATAATTTTTATTTTGTTTTTCTTTTGGTTCCGGATTGTCACCAAAGTGAGAATCACTTCGTAAGTAAAGCTAGAAGTATTATTAAGATTTATCGATAAGAGATGATCTGTATTGTCTCGCGATAACCATGGCGCTGGAAAAATAATTTCAAAAAAGTCGAAAAGACGTGCGATACAAGATTTGCGATAACTAGTGCTTGGCGGAATAGGCCCGCTCGCGCTTATCCTGACAATGAAAAATATCCTACAAGACTTTCGATGATATATATATTTTCATGATAATAAGTTCAATAATCGGGCATTCTTTGTGGCAATTTTTTATTGCCAGGTCAGCGAAGAAGAAATGGGGGAAATTCGAGCGCAAAAAAGCATTTCAGGATCGGATGACCATTAATTCTCGCCATCACGAGATTCTGACATTAAGGCATAGTAAGTTTCACAACCATTCTAGATGTATGGGAGTTGTGTCACGGTTTCCTTACGCTTCGAAACGCTCCGTTCTCAATTTGAGTAATTTGCGTTCGTTTTTTTGTTGTTTTCACAATTCAAAGAGGTCTATCTATTCGATTTTTACGCTAAGGATTATAACAATTTAGCTGTTTTCTTTTTCATCGAAAAAGGAGTTCGATACGAAGCGCGGAGAACAGCACACTTCACGAATCCCGTCGAATAATTAACATAAATTTCTGTTTATTTTTCTTCATTCTATCTCTATCATCTAATAATCTTGAGGTGCATTCCAACAAGAACCATTGAGGTGTTCGTGCCCGCGTACAAAAGTCGTAACAATTTTTATAACATTTTCTCATTCATCTTCCTTTTTCATCTCCTCGTCTCGATAACGTTAATAATATTCACAGGCAAAAACTTATTCTACTATCTTACTTATCTACGATCATTTTCACGCGATTGGACTGTCAAAGACTATAAACAGATTTGCATCATTTGAACTTTCCTAAAAGCGTATTTTTTATAGCAAAAAAATTTAATTACCATCGTTGAATCATTTTTTTTCTATAAATTACACTTAAGAAAAGCCCAAACGCGATAAATCTTTTCAACCGAAAGCGGAAATATCTGTAAGGAGGTCTTGGTAATTTCTATGTGTGTACTTTATCCGTGTCTACCGCGCGGCCATAAGTTCATTTAATGCTTACGACAGGCAGCTCTTACAGTAACATTACGTAATCGAGTATTAAAGAAGTAAGCAATATAATACCATCTTCTTTTTTTTGTTTGCTGTCTGTCCGCTGATGCGTGGAAGGCCCTATAGTATTGCTCCTTCAAACAATGCGCATCTTCATTTTATCCCGTGAAATTGTATTAGCTTAGATGGAAGGAGCGACTAACAATCATGCTCAGCGCGGAGACAACATTCATTTTTTCATTTCTTGCTTGGAATACTGTTATCTGATAATTGATGTCGAACTGTATACTCCAGATCACTTTTACTTTGTTATTTAGAGCGACTCGAAAGTTTACCGTCTCTACGTTGCGAAATTCGTGTTTTCGTTTCGTTTTTAATAATTTTTTTTTAGGTACGTTCGGTGAACGTACTTGCAAAAAGATTCTCTTTTTTTTGGTCTCGCGTTGTTGGTAATGCTGTGAAGTACGCATCCACCTCGAACGGTCATTAAACTGATTGTACTCCGCCGAAACAATCCGAGATCTCGGAAAACCTGTGTAGAGGGCCCGGTGAATGAAGGATGTTTCCGTCTCAAAGACGGAAGAGAGTCTTTTCGCACCGTTCTCCCCCACTCTGGTTTATCCTCTGGTACTTTTATCATTTATAACACGTAATGAGCGTTTTCAATTTATTTTCAATATAGTTAAAGGGACACTTGTACACTTTCAACGAACAGCGACGAGTGTTGAAATTTTATTCTCATCATTCTCATTTTTTTCGTTTAATCAGTTTCCTTTTATCATTTTTTGTTGTTTTTGTTATCGTAATTTTTGCGTTACAAGAAGCTGTGTGCGTGTCTCAAGTTTTTACGAATTAATCGAAGAACAGAACAACGCCCGTGGGCGCAATATTTTCTTTGTTTTCACGCGACTGGGACGGAACGACGTCCAAGGTTTCGCCGGAATGCGATTTCGTTGATTCTTCGTTATCCGCTTGAACGTTTTTTTTTTTAAGGTATACACGCAACGATCGTCGTCGAAATTGCGGTCAACGGACTTCAGAACTCGATTCGCTCATTTTGTTCATAATAATTCGATTTTACAACGTTAAGTAAACTAGACGCGTTCGGCGCAATTTTCGGCGTCACTCCCGCGCTGGGGGGTGAGCCCTCGGCAACAATCAGTATTCCTCCTCGTCCTCCTCAAACTCGTCCTCACCAAGGATACTGCGAATCATCAAAAAGATATCTGACGAGAGGAGAATAATGTATAAAGTTCCTAAGTTTTTAAAATGATTATATGGACCACATTTTTCCATTCGAATTCTGTACTCGCGCAGTACAGAACATCAAATCAGAACAGAACAATATGCAGAACGATGATGGTCCGTATAATCACAAAATATTGTACTCATTTTGTTTTTAAAATTTACTTAAGTGATATTTGAAACCCTGATTCGAAAAGGGTTGAATAAACTACTATAATGTAGTTTGATTACATAAGTTTTTTCTTATAAGATAACATTTTCTCTCGATTACTTACTCCTCTTTTCGCGCGTATTTGTCAATCAAATTTCTGCCCGGTCCACCGCAACTCTTGCCCATCGGTGGACAGTACCAGTAGCAAAGAACGCCGAGAGAAATGATGAACAGCACGATAGGCGTTACCAGTGCGAGCACAAGTTGTCTCAGGTTTTGATCCCAGGAATACCTAAAAGACAGACTTATTGTAAAAATCTATCCGACGATCACCAAAGCGATTGGTGCAACATAATTACCTCGCCACAACAGTCTCCGGATACGTTCGGCTGTAGAAACATGGAAAGATCTTTCCCATATTTCCATATCCAAATTTCTTCGCGAAGACGGAACAATTGACTCTTGGGGGATACCCACAACCTTCGGTATTGACGAAGAATTTCGTGTCCGCAACGTCCCAGGGTATCGAGCCTGGTGGTTTTGCAAGAAACTCTTCGTATGTCATCCTCGAGTAGTTGACCTTAATTTGATGGCAACGAATGGCGGCGCTGGTACATCCTGCACAGTAATAAATTGCAATGATACTTAACGAAATTTGACGGATATAGTATTTTACACTACAAGGGAGGAAAGTTTGAGATTCCTGCCCTTGAGTGTAAAATACTATTATTCTTTCTTTTTAGAAGCTCTGTTTTATTTATCATCAGAAAATATTTTACTTGACTTCTTGACAAGAAAAATTTCTCACCCTCTCTGCAACTGGCCCACGAGCAATTTTTTAGGCCCTCGGCATAAACATGCTCGGTGACGACGCATGCGACTGAGTGCGGCGAGAAATCAGCGAGAATCGTCGATATCGCTGGTTCCACGACGAACGGTATGAGAAACAGAAATCCAAAAACCGCAAGTATCGCGGTTGTGCCAAGGCAGAGGGAAGTGTAGAATTTCGCTTTCTCAATCAGCGAGGCAACTTCGACACCCGGCAAGACACCAGCCGCCACGCTCCCAGCGCCCCCTCCGCTTCCAGCGTCCGCATCGACGTCGCCGATTATGCTGGACTTGTTGTCGTCTTCCTGCGCCCCCATGATCACCGTTGACTCGTCGGAATCAATGATTGCGCCAGAGGCCGGGTCTCGAAGACCCGACGACACCCGCCGAATTTTGACGAATCTATCTTTCAACACCCTCGGAAACTACTCCGCACTTTTGGCAGCGTGGTTTCTTTTGCTTGTCCCTGTTTTTTTTAGTTCGACAGTATTCCAGAGCCGTTGCTTTTTCCGACTGAATGTATGCGATACGAGTGAAGAGCAAGGTATTGAGGGAAAAACGAAATACCCTCGAAGCAAAACAATGATCTTTTCGTTAAGACGCGCTACGTTTTCTTTTTTTTAATATGTTGTTCTGTTTGTTCCTTATCTATTAGTATTTGATGTGTAGTAATAACGAAGCGAGTCTCTAAATCGTATTTGACAGTATTTATAATATTCTTTCACGAAGAATTGTACCTATCTAACGGCGGCAGCCAGTAGTCAAGGGGACATTTATAATGTGCTACGCATTAAATTTTTATTCCTTCAATTATTTTTCGTCATATCATCCCTGGTCTAACGAATTTGTAAAACACCGTGTAAACTCTCTCACGTTAGTTAATAGTCCTTCGGATGAACAAATATATTTTTTCGCGTCCTTCGTTATCGTAGCAAGAGAATTTTGTTTTATTTTCTTCAATCCTCTACAAAATTTAATTCGCGTTTTTTCGGTCAAGAGACGAATTCGCACTTTTATAGCGTATTCTTTTTTGGTAATTTTATTATCGGTGCAATTTTATCGTATGAACACACGCGTATGCGTTTCCGCCTAAAACCGTTCCCTTGTATTCGTTTTTTTTCTTAACTTGCGTGGGCAGTGCGAGTAGGAAAATTCTTGCTCTTATTAATGTGTATGCTTAGCGATTTGTATGCTTTTCTTATTTTGCTTTTTTATTCATAAATCTTCGTTCACTCGAAGATGTGTTTCCTTGAGTTTCTCGGCTTTTTTTGTTGTTTTTTTTTGTTTTTCTTTTGCTTTAAACATATGTTTCATTGATTCAGTGATTTATCTAGAAATGTGACGATTAGTAGCATTTGTGATCACGCGTTCCCCCCCTTCCCTTCTCTATGTCCATCCCCTCCCCCCCGTCACTGGCTCTTCAGTAGTGCCCGCGTAGGGAGAATATCGATTGGCGAGCAGGGCTCTCCTCCAGGAGGGGAATGCCTGCAAAATAAAAAAATCACATTCTTCGTTGTATTGAAATTGTAAAGAACAGAAACAGATAAAACAAATTGCCTTTGCCAACTTGGTCGATAAAATTCCGACTATATTGCAAGCTCTGCAATCTTAAATATCTACCTGACTATCCTATGAATCTAAAATTAAACAAATTCTACAAATCTAAAAATTATTTATTTGTAGACAGGATAAAGGTGGTGCGTATGGACAACCCAATCAGTTCCCAAACCTCACCACTCTCGCCCCTCGATGTACCTAATATTATTTGTCAATTATAATAAATCCTTCCGCTTTGCATGGAGAAGACGGATTTGCGGTGTACATTCAGCTACGCATAGAAAATATGTTGTTCAACGTAGCATTAACATCGATGTCTCGGAAAAATTCTTACGTGACGGATCTCAGAGCGCCATGACCGAGTCTCCCCCGCCAGCATCGGCAAGATTGCCGGAGGCGCTTTTCTCCAATTGGGCGAGTGCCGATCCGGGTTTACCCTTGAACCTCATCTTGGCGTCATCCCCGACAACAACGGTACGCTGACATAGTATAAGGGTCAGGCAGCTGACAACGAAAAGGACACTGGGCAATATTAAGGCGACGAGGAATTCCTTGTAAGTCGTTTCGAGATCGAATTTCGAAACGACGATGCCAGTTCTTCCCTCGGCATAGAAACATGGAAATCTCGCTCTGGCGTTGTGGTCAGATCCGTCTTTACCATACTCGTGCAAGAAATCGCGACACTCGTCGCGCAGCGTGTTAACGCAGCCCTCGAGGTTAATGAGCAGACGACTCTCGTTGGCGATAATCAAATCTTGCTCGGGTGGCGTCACCGTTCTTGTGTCATCCAACGGTTTGGTAGCGAATATGTTCAGATAGGAGAGATAAGTGAAGTTTGTTAGATCGGTAAGCATGTCTTTCTCCAGTACCGAACCGTTGATGCAATCAACGGCTTCTACACCGAGGCTCGAATTGAATATACCGTAGCACGATGCCATCATGACGTCGCCGCGGCTCTCGTGCCATATCTCCTTCCCGGTCTCGATCTCGAACGCCCTGTCACACTGGCTCAGATAAACTCGATCGCCGCTCAGCAGTATGACGTTCTTGTTTCTCGTCGGTATGTCGACGCACCTTCTGTCGCAGTTGTACGGCGTTCTGATTCGTTCGCACGTACCACGATTGCAACTGAACAAACCGTCTATAGCTATGCAAGTTATTTTTCCACGTCTACCGGAGCACTTTAACGGCGGATCGGTATCCCTGAACATGCACTCGAACGCGTCCGTTATGTTGATGCACGTACCGGCGGTGCAATTGAACGTACCCGTCAAGTTTCTGCACTCATCGGCTATGCATTTCGACTTCTTCGCGTTCTCCTGATCTATGCCGTAGCACGTTTTGTTCGTAGTGTTCGTACAGTTAGCGAGCATTATCGTAGAACCGTTGCGTCTAAGATTTACGTGAATCTGCGCGCACGGACCGGACGTCTTCGACAGGCACCACTCTCCGCAACTACCCCAATCGCAATTGTCCGCGTTTACGGTGCGTATAGTAGTGCACATCGCCGGTATCTCGGTTATGCCCGACTGGAAGGCACGGGTGCTGGGCATGTATATGGCGACGGTTAGGTAGACCAGCGCGACCGATGACAGGACCGCGGTCATCTGGCAGATGCAGATAGTTCCGCATATGCGACCGTCCTGCGGCGGTATCACCAGATCCTCGACTGGCACCGGTTTCGGCATTTTCTTCTTTGATTCTCAACGTACGTCAACTACAAAACGAACGACGACGAACCAACCTCTATTTTCAACAAAATTTTATGACGTGTCTCGGGGAACGAATTTATGTGACATTTTCCGCTGGATTACTTTTGAAATTCACTTCCGGCAAAAACTTGTCGAGTAGCAATTCATGATGCTGCGACGCGAGCACCACGTATCAGGATTACGAGTAGCTGAAGGCATTACGTTCACGCTTTCGTTAACGTTACATTTTTGTCACTTTTTTTTTTCTTCTTTTCTACATGTTCCGGAACTGTCTTGCTAACTGAGGCCGACGAAATTGAGGATACGCTCTATATTTATTTATTTAATACGTGCGATTCGGAAACGGTTTAATTTTCGTTAAAGAACGAGCGGCGCGCCGACGAACTCTCCTGCGGCGTTGACCACCCCCGTGTGCTCTCGGGGGCTACAAACAGCCAGCAAAGCTTGCTGCGGGGAGAGCCCCTAGGTGCTGCTGTACTCGCGGAGAAGGCCGCGCGGAAAGCGCGGTGGGAAAATCGCTCGGTGTACTCGCATTGCGCTGGCGCGACCTGCACACCCATCGACCTCCGGATGCGCGCGATCCCTCGTACCAGATAAAACTCCGAGGCTCTGGGATCAATAAGGCAGGCTTGCCGTAGCTGGGTCTACGGCAAACCTGTGCCGCAGTGACGTCACGAACGAATTCGCGCCAACATGCATGCAAGGTCCCCTTCTCCTCGTCCCACCTCACGGAATCACCGTCAAGGCGGTGAGCTGTATAAATTTTCGTACGTTTGCCCTCGAGTGCATGTCCGCGTATGGGAAATCGGTGCAAGCGCATCAGTTTTCACGACAAAGTTGATAAAAACTGTTGCTTTTACACCCGGTCTACATTAATTCGACCCACGAGGGAAAAGTTTTTTTTTCTCCATTTCTTGGAACTGCTTATTCAAATCGGACACAAACTGCGCTCTTCGTGACGGAAGAAAACGTCCCCGTGCCCCAGAACACGAAGACACTGGTTCGTTTCACTACCCTACTTCGAGCGTGATTCCGCAAACCTAAAATCACCGCGGATTGACGTTCGTGCTCGGCAAATGGACCCGGAAGTTGTCAGACTGGAGACACGAAGAACTATCATTGTCTGCGTCTATTCTATTAGAGGAGCAGCACCCGCGACAGGAGTTCCTAAATAGAGATTGGACCGAAGCCAATCGATAAAATGCCGTGTGAGATGCGTAAGCAACGGCAAGTGTGAAGCTTTATCGAAATACCACGGGCGAGCAACTTTTTTCATTTTCAAAATGAACGATAGCGCTAAACTGTTGCCAAAGCAATAAGGACCACGTTCGATGTATTGCGGTCTCTCATTATAGTGAAGCGTGAGACGGGGCAGGGTAAGAGTCTTCGCAATTTTCATCTCGACGGGATTCGATAGAGGCGGAGGGATGTTTCGGCATGGCATGGCACAACATCCCGAGGAATCGCAAGGAGAAAGCAGAGTATGAGAAACTATGTATCTCATCGTGAAAGTTTGAGGAGGTGTGGAGCAACTGAAAGGCCTTCATTGATGAGCTAGAATGGGTGAGCTAGTTGTGAGCCCCAGGATGGGGATAAACTAGGTCGAAGGTCGCTCGGCTGGCATGCTTGTCAAGTCTCTTCCTCGAGGGAGGGACAGGCAAAGAAAGCTGCCTTCCTTCCGCGATCATCGTTATTAGCTTTCTATTGGACACTCCACGCAGAACTTCCATTCCCAATGGTTTCGAACACGGTTCATCTCACACTGTTATACACTCCACTAAAGTTTCCTCTTTGTCAAATTTTCCTTTACTCCTATTTTTCGTCTTTTTTTGCCAAATTTAATCAAACAAATTTTCGCTAATAACCTCTTGAAGTACCGAAGGGCCTCGTGACTTTTTTTTGCATTGAGAATTTAAAAGTACTAAAAGTATTCAATTTTTCGAACCGATAATCACAAATCTACCACTACTTTCACTGCTTATTTTGGTACTCGGTACGAAATCTCAACTCAAAATAAACAAAATTATTTCAGGCACGAAACGATGTGGCATTTTTCTACCGGTTGAAAAATAGGGTTTCGACGGCGGTAACGTTTCTACCTGCATTTATTTCAGTCCGGATCCATCGAAATTCGTTAATGGGACAGGAAACGAGTAGAGACTTTAACCATATGAAGGTGATAGAAAAAGTCCTTAAATAAATGGATCGAGGGTGGAAAGACCGGTGTTGCCATGGAAGCTTGCAAGAATCAAAAGAGGGTTACCAGTATCGTTCAACACAGGAACTAAGCCTTTTTGATTCTTAGACGTCGTTATCAGAATATAGATTTAGGTCATTCATTCCGCGTACTATTCTGATGAGGAAATAAACTATACACGACTTATATCGCGCTCAGAACAACTTTACTGATAGAAGCCGTTTTTACCCTCTGTGGGTCATCTATAGAGTGGGATAAATATGCCGAAAATGTCGGTGAGGCTCGACGAAACACGTGAACCGAGGTCACCAGGTCGCAGCGAGGAATCCATTGACCCTATCCAGTTATACTACAGAACACACGGCGACTTCGTGGGAGCGCGAGCGAGATAACTGCATGCACACCTGGTTCGAGCGCTCTAGGTCATGCGTCCACTTTAACCTATTTCCACTTGGGTATTGGTGCGGATTTAAACTCATTTCACACGTACAGTATGTATAGTTTTGCCTAATGGTTTGTCAGGAATTAATAACTTAAATTGTGATAATTATTATTGTCACCAGCTCGAGTTATCAGGTTCTTTTTTCTAAGAAAACTAAATTAAGTTTTCCGATTCTATTCTCCCGAGCGGTTATATTTTGCTGATTAATCGTTGGATTTGAGAGGAACCACTGGATTTGGAAATTGAATCTCTGCCGTATCGAGGTGGAAGGTCAGCCAATTTTTAACAGACGCACAAACTCGACGATTTTTTCGTTATTTCAATGATCGATGAATGACGGCGGGGCCTCGAAAAAAAGTGATTGATACGTAAGCGATCTCGGCATTTTGCCATCGTGAATGTTTGACGCCTCGATGGAACGAGTATGAACAACCCAGACTCGTCCGAGCGTAGTCGGAGGCGTCAAAGAAACGCGTTTTTTTTTTAACAAATTATAGTTTTGCATTGCGGCGACAACGGAGAGCTCCGACATACTTAGGAAACATTTTGCTCGATCTAGACACTGTAATGCGGGTCATAGGATATATGAGGACGTGGAAAAAAACACATCACGTTAATAACGGCAAAGAGTGGGGGGTGGTCGGACTAGTGACTTGTTCGTTTCTGCACGAAACGTTGTTTTATCGAACGAACCTAGCTAGGCCAGGCAGGAGAGAGAGACCGGGTTAGACGGCTTGGCGCCGTGTCTATGCGGTACTCGGGCTCCATACACTCGTTGTTTCCATGGAAAACGCGTATCGCGTGCCACTTGCACACTCTCGCGTGCTATTTTCCTACTGGCCGTGTAATCTCTCCTCTTCGAAAATGAAAAATGTTCAGCAACGCCCGAACGCTTTGGATGTCCTCAGACCACGCTAAAAGTCGGCAAGGAATTTTTGGTTGAGTGAACGCGAGGCCTCGCTAAATTTTGTGTGAAAAATATAAACAGGCTTTTGTGCCTCAAATCTTCGAAAGCCTCCTTGAAGAAAAGCAAACCCTTTTTCTCGGTAAATAATCTTCATGGCGTTAAATCTTAATTTTGCTCCGCTTGACATTTTTATCTTTTTCCTTTACAAGGATTCCTCGCAGACATGGAGACTAGTACTGGAGTGTCCATTCCGTCTGCTGAATAATTCAAAACCTTCTCCTGGTGCTCGATTTTCATTCGTAGATGACCAAGGAATGTCCGGCTGTGACTACCGCGGTATCGTTACACTTGTCGTATAACGGGGAGAGAGAAAGACACGTGTTCAGAGTCGTACAAATTGGTCTCGTCGTGTCCAAGCCTTACGGAGAGACCGGTCTGGTAACGTCATGCGACGCGGTTATTTCATTCGTTCGATTCTTAAGTCCCGGACAGTTCGAGTCCCTCCGGTATGTATCGCGGACTGTGATAGACAGGTTTAATGCAACTGCGAGTCTTCGCTATTTAGGTACCGTCAGTCACGTCAATGCCTGTTAAGCTTCAACCGTAGCGCCCGGGTATTATCTTCATCAGAGCTCGCGACTGTCATTCAACATGGTACCGGTAGGGATTCTACCCTTGACGTCGAGCATTTCCGGCCCAGTCGCAAGTAAACTACAACAACAACAAAAAACTCATAGCATCAAGCTACATTTTTTATTAAAAAAATATATATATATATTGTCACTAATCATTCCGAACATCCAAGAAACTTTTGTGATTTGGTAAAAAGTAAGGTGCAAGGTATTTTCTCCTCTGGTCCATTCTGGACAAATAAATTCTGCTGCTTATTAATTTTTTACATGCGTTAAACTTTCCGTGCACGTATTCGCACGAGTGCAATTCTCATCAAGAAGGTAACGCACGACTGGCTATAAGGTCAAGCGATCCATTTGTGTCCTCGGCAGTGTCACCACGTGATAACACCGTCGACAACCGTACGGGGATCTCCCCGTCACTCCGCGTATAAGAGACTACCGACGATCTAATCGATGAGCTTCCGGTCACTACCACTTGATTTCCACGCGCTCCAGTAACTGCGATAGTAATTTCACGGCTGCGAAGAGAGCGTCAGGATAGTGGGGCAAATATAGCGTAGACGGGGAAAGGGTCGGTCGGTATACACATTCTGTGCATCGAGAAATTTTTTTTTCGATCTCTTATACAGAGCTCTCTCAACGTGAGACGATTTTTGCCTCACCGTAGACACACTTTGCACGAAACCTCACGTGGGAAGCTATCGCGACTGCACTTATCCGCAATGAATATTTTTTATCTCCACGAGGGAACATTCGACGGTAAAAACACGACACAATCACCCTGTCACGAAATGTCCGATGGTTACAGCTTGAAACATTTGCATTCCTCACATGTCAGGACTAAAGCATATTGTTTACATGGTGCATTGAGTTGCTCACGCAAGCTCTCATCTCTCACCGCGTGCAATCACCAACGAACGAACAGTCAAAATTTTATCATGCGTGGAGTGCAGAAAATATGCGTGTCTTTGATATTGGGAGAAGAGGGTGGATAAATATTTTTTTTGAAATTTTACTTACTCTGTTGACGAGTTGTTTGTACGAGTCTTCGCACGGAAAAACGCTTACTTCCCGCAGTAAAGGCTCCTTTCGAGAGAAACAAATATGGCGGTTTCGATGAAGCTGCGGAAGCTCCACCTCGAGTTTGCCGTATCGCACTATTAAATCAATACGAGACTACCGTGTGCAACGAGAGCTCGTACCAACTCGGTTCTCATCACCTTTTTCCACCACCCACAACCACGCGAGCGCTGGGCCACCGAGCGGCGTTCTTGCGGGCTGATTTTTGACGCATCAAGATTTTTTTGCCAATTAGGTAAAAAGAAATTGAGTGACTCCGAGCAAAAATTATCGTAAAAAAAATATCATGAATATTAAGTATAGGTAAAATAAAGTCGCACAACAGGCATCGCACAAAAACTCCTGTCTGACCATAAACAGGCATTACTACTGCGGCACTGATCAGACTTGAAGCTTTGAGTTCGAATGGCACGGAAATGAACATTTGTACTAACATTTAACAAACACTTCGTGGTAACAAAACTCCGGGATCGTCCTCTTATTCGTTTTACAAATACTTCTTATGTAGAATAAATAGTAAAATCAATGAGAAGAAGAATTGTAGACGCTTGTTAGCGAGGAATGGTTGTTATATTTCGAATCGTTTGTTATCATGCGACGAGACGCATTTCCCTAATTGATACAAGCGTGCTCCGGGCGACGAGCTTCCTCCTCTCAGTTCTCAGAATGCATACCCATAAAAAATGTGAAAAAAAACAACGTTCTATATAAAAAGAAAGCAGTGAATGAATCTTTTGTATGCAAAATTGCAGTATTGATTAGAATTGCAGTTGCAAAAAATATTCCAATGGAATAATGACCAAACTATCGGGATTTGAGTAATCATAATGTGAATCACGTTTCACTCATGCAAATTAGTTCAGAATTTGAACGACCAATCGATAACATCGAGGCGGAATCGCGTGAAGACTTCACACAGGATTCGATCATCTTTGAAAAAAATTCTTTTGTATGTATCTATTTTCCAATATTTGTTTTACGAAAGTTCTATTTCTGCAATCATGCGATCAGACTAAACATATTACGCGGTAATAACCAGCGCGCTCGTTATCCACTGTTTACAGTAAGCGGAGTACATAAGCATGTAAATCTCTGCAGTAATACTGTAATATTATATACGAAGCATGTTTATTAGACCTGGTGGAACCCGATAGGCACCCTCCATGTGTGCTCTATGCTCGGTGTAGACCGCAGCTACGATTTCTCGATTCAATAAATATAATAATATATCGGGTCCATAAATAACGACAAATTACCGATATCATATCGGTAACCCACGCCATGATAAATCCTGCAAAAAAGCAAGTCCAGCGATGACGATATGTATCTTTGTTCTTTTAAAAATGATAAATTGACCCTTTTTAAAATAAAAATCCCTTCCACTTTGCTCATAGGTTTGAGTCGTCCGAAATTTAATTTTCCATCTTATATGGTGAAATTTTCCAGAAATGATAAAAACTGTTTACTAATCTCGAATTTACAAAGAGAACATTTTAATCCTCATTTCCTCATTGGCCCTCACTTCAAGTAAAGTTACTTCTGGCAAGAAAAGCTGCTAAATGAATTTTCAATTATCGTGTTTTCCGCGACTCAATTATCCGCGAAGATCCGGGCGACACGAGCTTTCCCCGGAGGTCTCTCGACGAACGTCTACTGTTGTTGCTCGAGACTCCTCTCCCCGATTAGGGGTCGTATTTGACCCGGTAAAGTGAGACGAAATCTTGCAATTAACGGAGCCAAGAATTATCGATATAATTTGCATGGGTAGCACGGATATCGCTAATCCGTAAAGACGAAAGTACATAGACATACAGTGAGGGTTGAGGAGGCACACGATTTGGCCCACATTTTCGTAAACTCTGGCCAATAGCCAGAATATATCCTGGATGTGTTTCGGTATGCCCAGCAGGTCTTTTGGAACTGTACCAGAAAATTTCTTAAGGTCAACCTCTCGTGATTCTCCTAGTCGTCTCGAGGCTTATATCCACTTCAGACTCTCCTCGAGAGGATCCCACCCACTGTTGCGACAAAGTGCGATTGTGAAAACGAGACCGATATGTGTCGGCGAGAAAAAAAAAAACGCTCCGAGCTCCTCGACAGAGGCGTCAAAGTGCCACTCGCCTCTGGCGCAAAATAGCTCCAAAGAAATATCTGACTAGTACGGCACAGTGGGCAAAAAAATCGTTTGTGTCAACTAAACTGGCGTTTATTCATGACCAGTAAAAATATTTGATGCACTGAACGAAATTGAATTGATAATAATAAATTAGAAAAATAAGCGAAAAGTAACCCAAATAAAAGTATGAAACATGATATACATTCAAACACTCCATGGGTATAATTTATCAACAACGCAGAAGAATTACAAAGAAGTAATGAACGGACGAATTTTAACTTACTTTCAATGAAAGCCGTTGCTGAGCGAATTTGGTCGACGGCCCGTAGTTAATACATGTGTGATTCAAGTTTGTTATGTATGAAAACCTGTTCAAAATTATGTATTGTCAATAAATGTACTACTATTGGAAAATATCGTTGTAGTAAATAAGTAATCCATTCGCTTAACTGTCCATTCCTCAAACTACGATGTTTCCATCGAACGATCAGATGTCCTTTCGACCGCCTTGGAACACCCGTTCAGTTGACTCAAACGATTTTTATTCCCAGTTCGCTCTCTCATTCTGTCGCTCATTATTAATAAAATTACTTCAAATATCTAGATGCGAATATATGTACACGGTTAGTATCAGTGTTCGATCGGGATCCATGTTCGTTGGAGCAGCAAACCACACGCAGTCTGTGCCACGCCTGAAGGGTCCTCAACTTTGAATGCAGCAAAGCTTAAGGAGCTCCGTGACTGGAGAGGGTCATTATAACATTGTTGTTACCCCCCCCCCTCCCCCCGTGGCCCCTCGGTCGCCCAGCCTCATCTTATGTATGGATTTGTTTTGATAGAATTTTTCCGTATACATCCTCGACCAGCTCTCGGCTCAGTCCATTGTCACGATGAGAGTACCGATAGAAAACTCGTTAAGCGTCATCGCGCCGCCTCGACGCGCTTCGAGAAGCTCCGAACCTCTTCAAACTTGTTATGACGCTGAGGGCCTTTCTCTGCAATTCAATCAGCGATTGGGGTCCATTGTCTCGGTCTTTCGGTCGGGGGGGTTTATGCAAAGTCGTTTATGCGACTTTACTTAGCGAAAGAGTTTGCCATGGATGACGATTTAACGCAGTTCTGTACGCGGTTTGAGGCTCGATGATGTTAATGCGTTCGAATTGCAAGCACCCCCGGAGTTAACGTGCGGCGGAATGGTTATCGTAGCGGCGAGAGACGAGTGAGGTTTGCGTGTGTGTGTGGCTTGTGGTAGATATCCGATACCGTCCCCGTAGGTTCGGGAAGCCGAGAGAGTATCGGTGCCGCCGTGAGGTTCAGTGGCTCGAGGTGTCGACGACTTATTAGTACAAGATCTTTCGAGCTTTGCGTTCACGAGACCACCGAGCCCCTGGCTTAAGGGCGTCGAGTTCAGACTAATTTACCTTCAGGGATCAGGGAAAAGTTGATCAACGAAAGTATCGTCCGCGGGAATTGATTATGAAGGGAAATGTGACCCTAGTAATTTTCTCCACACGAAACTAGGAATTTTATTCCATGATCGGGAAACCATATGAATCGATTGTGGGATATTTCCTTCGTCATTGCTCATGGTGGAAAAAATAAAATAAAACGTGCCTCAGTGCTCAAAATCGATGGACCAGGCTCTCGAGGTTACAGATTCATGACAATCGGGATTTTAATAGATCGACCTGAACCACCAGCCGCTCGAACGACGTTTAATTCGATCTGGCATTTCTGAGGAAAACTCGACCTTTCCGATGCGAAAATAAGAATACCTTGGCGAAGATCCGTCAGCTGTAAGAATAGCGTTTCACGTTTGACCTCTCGGGGTTTGATCTTCTATGTTCGCTTCACCGGAGGTGCATTTCCGGGTCGAGAACCTGGAAAAAAGCCTCTGAAAAAAATAGGAAGAGTCGTCCCGCCTTTAAGGTCAGTCGAGCTCCGAAGATCTTCGAGAGCAGGGATCGAGCTCGACCGAGCCATTGCACTACCTGGTGCGCGTGTGTGCGTCGCAAGGGCAAGTAATAAGCGGAGTTTGAGAGAGCGCGGTGTGGATGTCGGAAGCTAACACGGCGGACTTTGGGTTCCAGGAAAACCTCAAAAGCGAGAGCGATAGGGTGAAGTCGTGTTGGTCCGTTAGGGGTGAGTGTAGCGGAGAACGCGCCCTGGAGGGGTGTGTTGGTCGATGCTACAAAGTGCCGTCGGGGCGCTGTCGTAGCTTCGTGAGAAAATAAGCTCGCCCAAAAGCAGTCCCCTGACTGCAGTAGCCCGGCATCCGCCGTCGCACGAGGAATTGAGAGGTGTCATCGTCGGCGTCGTCGTCGTCGCGGTTTTTAATTTAAAAAAAAAAAATTAGTGTGTATATAAAACACAAGGCGACATAAAAACACCGAGACTGTATCGCGCGCGGCGGGCAGACTTACATAGATAAATGAATAGATAAATCACCCGTTTGAAGTTGACTTTTTTTCTGTTTGACAGATCGAATGGAGCGATATATAAATAGAACAGAGATAAGATACAATTTTTAAAGCATTAAAAAAAAACACGTGGATCGTGATAATACACAGACAAGAAGCGCTGCTCGATGAGCTGGCGCGTTTTCCAACTGATGAACTGAGAATATTCATCATGACCTGAGGGAGAAGTGACTGACGGAGGATACCCTCTTCTTTGCGGTCGGTGTCATCTGTCGGACAAATGTGCACGGTGACGGACAGTGTTCGGATAGTGCTCGGGGGCGCGATACACGCTCCGTCAGGACACTGTTACATTAATTGAGGAACAAAAAAAAATTTAGGAATTCAAATTCACCTCTGAATATACGAAAGGGTTAAAAAAAAAATAAAAAATTGGCCTTACCGCGAGGCGAGAAGAATCAGTGGGTGAATCGACGATGCGACGAAAGCCAAGAACGACCGAGTCCGATGATTGTTTATCTTAATAGGGGGTACATTATATAAACCTAAAATTCAATTAAAATAAAATCCTCTGATTTTATAATTCACTGACGGAGGTCATTTTGTACGTTGTTGCTAAAAACTAGTAGGATTTTAAAAAACCGGCAAACAACTCGGGAGCAACTCGCTTCCGGAAGACAGTTCGGAAGCGAGCGCAACTGGAAAACCGGATGACGCGAAAACTTGCCCACCTACACAAGAACGTTACCTTTGACTCCTCGTATAACGGTTGCCGCCCCTTTAATTATTCCGAGATTTCTCAACGACTCTGGTTCAATAAATTCCCTTCCACTTCTCCTTTGCGAATTAAAGTTCATAGAAACATTTTTTATGATTTTTTAAACATGATGCTTTTTGGATTGAAAGAAAAATATTGTTCACTAAGCGTAACAGAATTTCACAGTGTCGGGTAGTTCTTATTGTTCGTAAGCCTTTACACGCTCAACTTTATAACGACGGCCGACGCAACGAGATGCCGCAGTCTCGTACGTGCAACTCACATTACTCTTTCTTGCCCCCTTGATTATCCAACTTCGCGTGCCACTTACGTCCGCACGAACGTTCGATTAGTACGACTTCGCTAAACATTTATTTTAACGATATTTCTCTAAAGATTTAACAAGCTTATAATTTGCGAGTTTAAAGTATGGCACTCAATTTGGCAGTGGCGCGGTTAAAGTGGGAGCAATAAACTTTTCAGCAATTAACTCGCCCGCTCTCGTTAGCTTCGGTCCTAACGAGTCGCTCGCTCGGTTCCTGTAATGCATGGAAATTGATTTTTCTATATTCCGAAATTATTCCACGGAGGCAATGAGAAATCTCGGATCGGCGCAACGTGTTCGCAAAAGAGTTCAAAATAGGCCTCCGGAGGTTTCCTTCTTTTTAAAAACGAAATGAGGATAACACAGAAGAAAAATGTGTGACAAATCCCACAGATCACTCGTTTTTTCGACGTCCAACGTCCAACGTCCAAAGAAGACGACCTCTGAGTACCGAAAACTCAGCAAGACTCACTGCCGACGTTCACCAAGATGGCGGACGAAAAAGATGATCAGACATTCGCCCAGAAGCTTCTGTTTTACACAACCGCGTTCTTCATCCTCCTTGGCACCTTCAGCCTCTTCGCCTTCCTCTTCTTGGTACCCTTTGTAATCGATCCCGCGTTCACCACTATTTTTATGGAGTTCGACACGCGACCGGCCCAATGCGTCACCATTGACGTTGAATCTAGGAAAGGTGAACGCACATTTTACATGCAAAAAAGAAAACGAGGAATAAAAGAAGGCGGAAGAAAATATCAAGGATAACGTGCAAGCCAGAAAAAAATTGTTCTCTGTCTTCTCGCTCGGCTTTTGTCTGTGTGTGTTGTATGTGTGCAGGCATGTCACATGTTACGTGTCCACGTGTGTGGTCGGTGGAATCGCGTTCTCTTCCGTATGAGTGTCTTGTATTGTAGCTCGAATTTACTTTCATCTCTACTTGTTTCTTAGACGGTATATCAAGCGAGCACTGAAAACGACGACACTGCGATAACCAAACACGAGTCTACGCTTCGTGTTTCGATAATTTTTTGGCGGACTGCTCGAACCGAACATATTCGGAATGTTTCGGCACATTTTTTTTAAGTTTACTTTCACATACAAAAGAAACCGAAAAACAAAAGTACCAATTTCAAACAACACGGCCATAGAATGTCCTCAACTTTCTTCTTCAATAACGAGTTCTGTTTGTAACTAGCCGAAGTTTTTTGGCATTTTTTTCACAAAGAGAATACTAACAATTTTATAAAGTAAGAAAAAACTCACCCCGCAACTTCTTAATTAATGCGTACAGAAAAGAGAAGAATATGATCACGTTATGTACGAGGGGCGCTTTTTATAATTAAAAAATTCCATTAAGGCGTTCCGATAAAAAATTCCTGGTTGTTTTCTACACAGCTTGAAACATCGAGCATTCGTCGATGCACAGACACACACAGAATACATTTATGTCCGTAATGTATCCGCGCAGAGGAGGCAACGAAAGCATCGGGCGGCTACCTTCGGGCTTATATATCACGCTCTCTTTACGAGAGTTCATAAAATATTCAACTTATGGATTCCGGGGCTCGCCGGAAGGGTACATAGTCAGCCGGCACACAGAGCTTCGGGTTGTTTCCTCCCCACCTTCTTCGTACGCGCAATAACACACGAAACGAAACTTTTCCACATGTTCCCACCTTGAAACTTTTTACAGATAAAATTGAACTAAAATGTGGTTAAACGTAACAAAAAAAATATATATATAAACTAAAATGAAAGGTTACGGGCAAACATTTGTTTTATTTGTGGCAATACGTCACTTGCGGTCTCTCTGCATTTAAAATTGTACTGAAAGATGAGCAATAGCATCGAAGAAAAAATCAAAATAGAAGGTTACCCATGAACGTCTATTTAATTTACGGTAATATGTCTCTCTATTCTACTGTATATAAAAAAATTGACCCTTTCATTCGATTTGAGAATAGTTGTTGGATAAAATTTAATCGAATTAACTTGTCCAATTGTGCCGTGTCGTCGATAGCGGCTTTTTTCAGCTCGAATGCCGGATTCTCCATACTTTCATTGTTTTCCATCGACATTCTCACAGCCTGGAGGCTGGGTCAAACACTCGTCTCTGTACTATCCATTCTGAAGTTCCGTTTCAACTCTTTTCTATCTCGTTTTATACAAGTGCCCTCTTTGCGAGGGCCAACCGGTGGATCAAACAAATTGAGGGGATTCCCACCTCGAACGATAGTTCGTAATCCCATTTCACGACAGAAAATCAACAGAACCTCTCGACCTCGTGTTCCGAGTTTATAGGATTTGTCCGCGGACGGAAACGCCGACGCCGCGGATTTATTACAAACATTTTTTCGTGTCGTTCGGCAACATACACGTTTTACTACGGTGCTCGTTCGATTGATTCGTTCCCCTAAAATTTGATCACATTTCATTATTCTATAGTTTATGTTAGCTCGATTCCAACTGAATTAGCGCTAGGAAACCAGAATTAATTCTTATATACATCGATTT
The DNA here is from genome assembly GCA_963978505.1 of Listrodromus nycthemerus. Lineage (NCBI taxonomy): Eukaryota > Metazoa > Arthropoda > Insecta > Hymenoptera > Ichneumonidae > Listrodromus > Listrodromus nycthemerus. Next base: position 9,963,679 of record OZ021680.1, on the reverse strand, counting down.
TATATCGTCAGAAAATATCGCGTTCGTACCTATAGATAAAATCATTTATTTCTCGCCTATTCGACATTAAAGATTGTCGCAACATATATATGGGTATAGTATGTGATAAAATTTTTACGTGTTGAAGTTATCTTGCCCAATCTGGAACTGCACGGATGGAAAGAGGGCACTCCAAAGGCAATTGATTCGCCAACTATAATCCATCTTTTCCAACTTTGACCCATCTGTTGAAACTTCCAACTACTTTCATCTCGACTTTTCCTCGAGTATCCCCTGATGGTGGATACATATTATAGTATGTTCTTCCGAAGTAGTAAACACTCGACTCTAATATAATTTCATTATGACGAGAGTCGGCGATTGAAAGCATTATTTAGGTTTCTAGCAGTCCGTCGCATGACTTGTTCTCTGTTACTCTTCTTCTGTAGTATTCTGTTTCAAAGCTGCACGCAACACTGGCGATCTTTACTCGCGTAATTTTGTCTGACTTCCCCACTTGCTGAGATGTTACGGACATGAAGTTTCCGACTATACGGTCGTTACGAAAAATTCTCACGAACGTTTCGCATCCGTCAGCTTTCGTTTCACATTGTATTGTCCCTGCTCAGTTTACCCCTCAAGATTTGTAATTAAAAAAAAATTCTGTATCTTACTTGTTCTCAATATTTTTTATCCATTGTTGGCCAAAAATATCAATATGTCATGTTAATTAACCACAAATAGGTCTCTATTGAATTGAAAAATTAACAATTGTCTTGCCTGACTTAAATCCTTAAATTTTCGAAAAAGTCTGTCCGTGTCGCTGAATGACTGTGTATCTGTCTGCCTGGATGTCGATGTACGTGATAGTTTCGCTTTTCACAAAGTCGAAAGTAACAAATAAATTTTTTTAAAAGCGAGAAGTGAAAATTGAATCGTTGAATCATCGTAAGTCCAGGTGCAAGCAACTGCTCGTGGACCTCTTGTAGAGAAGGTTGTACCAAGGAACTTTACGATTGCACGCAAATACGCGTCAATTACAAGCTCCCTGTGAACTCGACGGACGAGATTCACCAGGATAATGACGGGGAGGGCAGAGTGGTGCGAGGTGTCGAGGGCGACGAGAACAGGATAAGACCGCGGTACGAGCGGGCACTGAAGGATTACAATTACATCGAGGATCTCGAGGAGGACGAGTTCGCCGAAGATGACGACCTCGGACTGCCAAAACCTTTTCCTACAGGTACAATTGTGACTGCCGAACATCTTTCGATCGTTAATTCCTTCCCCGTTTCGAAACGAAAATAACGCCGAAGAAATGTCTCTCCTCGTTCGCCACCGAAACTACAAAGTCTCAAGGGCTACGCTTTCATCTCCAATACTGATATCCGGAAACGGTCGTCATTATCCGCAGGTCTCATGGGCAACGACTCCGAATGGTACTTCACCGGTGCGAAGCTGTTCCCCAACGTAAAAGGCTGTGGATACCCTCCAATGCTGAATTGCAGTATTTTCTACCGGCAATACGCCATCATAGGGAAGAACTTTAGCTGTTACTACTCAAAAGTGGATCCGGGAATAGTCATGAGCGATCTCGACATGTGGCAGGTCACTATTACATAATTTATCTATTTTTTGTTCACAAGAGAATTGAAAAAAAATTGTAATCTCCGAAAATACCAATACGAGCCGAAAGACTACCGTGCTTCAATGGCTGACCGAAGATTCGCTGAAGTGGTTCATTTAATCACATTCGCGCCCGTCAGGGTTCTTTTCTGTCGCCGAAGGAAAAAACATCGGTGCATCGAGATTTACAGACGTAATTTTCATTCGTATCAACCGAAAACTCAAAGAATTCATATCACTAACGCTTTTATGTGATCCGTTCCTTTCTTCACAACCCTTCTTTATATCCCTCTCTTGGCCCAGGCTTTCAACGTGCTATAATTCTATACAAGTCTATCGTATAACCGAAGACGCGTTCGTGTTCGCCAGAAAAGATAGAGAGAATGCTCGTCGGAGAGCTGTAAAGCGCCGGACAAGTTCAGCTTACCTCGCGTAAACGTAGTCGCACATCAGAGCGCGACGACGTCGATTCCCCGTTCCGTCGTTTCTCGGTGTCCCGCGAAACTTCCACACCCTTTCCCTCACCGCGGTTCCCGAGGACAATGCATTTCGTAGTGAATAGCGTCACGATGACAAAGACGGAAACCATCATCCTCGATAAAACTCTGTCGGGCGGAAATTCCTTTTTCCCTTCTTACTCAAACTCTCCCTTCGGGCCTCGATTCACTATGTACAACCCTCCCGCGTATATCGAAAGGTAATGTCGGTAACAAAAAAAAAAGAAAAACCTAAATTCAATTTACACGAGCGTCACTCAAGGCTGCTGTGCGCATCGGAGCATTACTATCAATAATAACATCGAGTCTCTTCCATCCGCTCCTCGGGTATATCGCCCGAGGTGGGTATAATTGAAAACAGACGGCCTTGTCCATCTCTCAATGGCTGCAAGCTCGACGATCCATACGATACACCAGACAGGGATGAAGTGTAATGAATAACCAGCATTCATCGCACATTTCATACTCTCATTCAAATATTTTTTTTATGCGCTACACGAGTGACGTAACTGACTATATTTAATTTTTATCTCACGATGTTGCGGCGGAAAGCTCCCTTTTATAAACTGTTCGAATTTCAGTGCTCCTCCCCCTGCCTTCGACCCTCCGAATGCCCGAGACATGGAACACCTTTCGCAAATAAAAAACAACATATCGCACGGATAATAAAGAAACAGAAAAGAACCTCTGACCGTGCAAAATCTTCTCCGCTGTGCACACGATTTTTTTCTCGATGAATTCTCGAATTATGTATTGGATCAGAAGAATTAATTGTTGATGAGAAGAATAAAAATGTTGAAAAATGAAGAAGAGATTGACAAGTTGAATGGAAATGGAAAGCTTCGACGATTGATCTCCAGGTCTACATGAATCTCGTCTACGCGATGGCAATACCGATACCGTCTTTCATCATATCGGTGATATATCTCACGATCGCCTACTTCAAAATTTACAACGAAGAGGAGGAGGTGCTCGTCGGCGACGAGGACGGTGTTGATGGTATCGAGGGTGACGGTGATATCAACGATACACCCATACCACCGACCAGTGGAGCACTGACGCCGGGTAGCGAGGCGTTCAGAGAGGACCTCGCGAGTTTCGGTGATCAGCTCGAGGTCGCGATGGCCGATGAGATCAGCAGAGAGAGCCTCGAAGGAATACCGAACTCGATCTCTGCACAGGGGTAAGCACCTCTATAAAAGAAGACGTATTTCTTACCTTTACATATTTTTTCTTTAGCATTTTTTGGTTCTTGGGGGGATACCGAAGGTCTCGAAATTGCGATCGAGACACAATGCGAGGAAATCAAGAATATAGTCAATCTTTGTTCAGGGTGTACAAACATTATTTCTAGGCTCTCGAGGGCACTTGGTTGGAATCCTTGGTTGAACTATTGCCCGTCGAGGCTTGTCCGACACGCGAGCATCTTCGTTATGCCTCCATGATACACTTACCCGCGATAGGGCTTCTGGTCAGTCTCGTGAAAAATTGACGATTTCAGGAAAGTGAGTACGACACCGTTGTAGTCTTCTTCCGCTGATTCTGCCCGCTGTGGGCGTTCTAATCTTGTTAAAACAAGCGGAGAGCTTAAGCGGACAGGTTGGTGAAGATGCCGATGCACCTCAAGTCCATGTACAGTTGAAACTACTCCGTGTATCCGAGCCTTCTTAATGGGAGGTCCATGGATTTTTCTAAAACCAAAGTGACTCCCCTTACTACTGACACCTTATTACTACATCAATATTTTTGCACGCATACAAAAAACTTACTAAATGAAAAATTTCTTAATTACCTATCTGCACATATTTTTCATACTTGCATTACTCGAGGTATGTGCTTATAATTTTTTAGCATTTGTAATTAAAAAATGTTTTAACATTCATCGGTACCATATCTTTCATAACTTCATTATTCCAGTCGTCTGCTTATAAATTTTCGGCTCCCTTATTAGAAAACGAGTGGCTGCGGCGTTAGCCTTGATGAAGGGGTGAACACCGGACACAGTGCACTCGGTGAAATCGTACCATCCTCCACCACTTTTTGCACCGTCCCTTCATTTCCCGCTGAGTACAAAGTGGCTGCTTGCGTTTTGACGTACATAACATATAAACCATGCGCGAACTCACATATCGAGCGAAACCCGGGTTAGCTACATACTGTATACACTGTTGTACGTAGCGGTTTGCACACATCGCTGGGTGAGAAGTAGAGTGGCGTAACTCCCGAGATAAGTCGTACGAGTTACGCCCATGAGTTTCTTGACGTTCGATGTATGTATTCATGTATAACGAAAGGTATAAGTGTCGAACCGTCGCAAGTTCGTGCCTAGGTTATACACATGAAAAGGTTATATAACGTGGACGGAGGGAGTGGATAAGTTCTCATCGACCTTTCCCTCAACAAGTTCCTCATTCACCATCGTAATGACGATTGGTCGGAATAATCTCATCCATATATACACCCCCGCCCATTCACACCAGCGCACAGGTCACACGTGGCTGTAATTATAAAACCTATTCAAAGACGCGATGAAATTTTTCTCTTATCAACCCCCTACATCATTTCTTACCTATTCCAAACACTCTATCGATTACCCTGGTTTCCGAAGCAGTAATTGATTAGTGTCGGTTCCATACATTGTGAGAATTTTCGCTTGGGAGTCAAGCTTTTGTATCATCAATATTGTCATTAATAATTAAAACAAAACCTTAACACATTTTCACTGATTCAGAGGTATATGAAGTTATGACAGAATAAATGGGAATGCAAGATTCGATGATTCAGCCACAAACAAAGTGGCGAGTTAAAGTCAACTAAAAAAGTATGAGCCTTTTCCCGTTTAGTGAAAGATTCCTTAATCCCATTCCGTAACATCGTTGAGTTCATAAAAACTGCTGCCTGTCGTTTTTTTTCTCCTTCCTCGCTCGTACTTCCCGTATATTCAACTGAAGTATTACCGCATGAGAAGAGAAATCTCTGCCGGTCGGGTTATAGAAGCTCCGTTGGTCGTAACAAGCGCGTGAATGCGGAGGTGGAGACGTTGATGTCTGCGCTCGTCGCATCCCCGCATATGCGTCGCATGGTTAGAGCAAGTGGAGGGGTGGTTCTGGGTAGGCGGCGACGCGCAGTCTATCAGCGCGGCTATCCCGGTTAGAGATCTGTGGATACATAGGGGGAGTACTGCACCGAGGTATATCTATATACACAATCGGTATGTACATATCGATGCACTGATGCTAAGGAGCCGTAAGCGCCAAAAAGTCGCCGACAACGCTATGTCCATCGAATATTAAGGAAATCGGTAGGCAACGCCAAAATGGCGATAAATGTCTATCGTACCTAAATTCGTGCGTATATCTCGCGATATGTACCCTATTTTTGAACCGCGACTACTCGCTAAGGTGAACGGTGGGAGTTATGTGATTCAGTGCAGTCACGCAATTTTGCTTTAATAGTTGTCTTCAGTGTTATGCTGCATTTTTCTCTCTACAACATACAAGACCCAGAGCCGGCTCTGTCGGTAATCAGAAAAAAAATTAAAGGCAAAGTTTTTATACGGCTGTCTCTTCAAAAGTGCACATTCTTAGGTTGTATGGTTTTCTTATGATGTTCGTTTGTACGCGAAGCTTATTCTATGAGAAAGCATTTTCTATATTTTTGGTTTTCTCATAAAGGAAACTTTTCCAATGAAGGTACATTGTAAGAAACCGTATGAAAATTTCAATTTTCAACTTTTTTTAAATCATGTGTTTGACTGCAATGCGACACGTCTGGGGAGTTCGGGTTCGTAGCAAAAACAATTTCTAGTTCTCATACAATAGGAATAGTGAAAACTTTTGGTAACCTTTATGGCAAAAAATCGCTAACTGACTTTTGTGTAATTTGTCGTTTTGAAGCCGTGTCGTATACTTTTTCCTATTGAATCTCGATATTATTTGACTCGTCATCGAACACTTCGTTCATAAATTTGGGGCGAACATAAAAATCAAATCTTTCGAAACTTTAAAAAAATTCTAAATCCATAAAATCTAAACGATTAGATAAACTTTTGCCAGTTTTAGGACGAATCAATGTACAGTCTTAATTCATAACTATATTACATTTGAGTTCCATACCGCCATGTTTACTCGAATTTGCCAATTTATATCAATAAAAAATGAGAAAACTCCATCAAGTCTGACCGCTTGCATAAATTTCGGCTAAACTCTATACCAAAGATTTTTTTTGTCAAAATAGTATATTCGTGTATAGTTTTATGATGACCACTCAAAATTGACGCAAGTTAGAGATACAACAGATGTAACAATGCAGGCAATGCAAAATCTCGCAACATTTTTTATTCGCCCTCAATCTTCATAAAAATTGGACTGATTGAAGAGACATGATTACTACTGTCCAAAATTTCTGGTGTTAATCTCGAACCGTTTCTGCGTTTTAAACGACTCACGTCTATTACGCACTCACGCAGATATCCGAACGTCGGCTAAAAACACTTTTCTCGACGTTTCAGACTATTTTAAGTACTCTGATACTAGAATCTAAAAACAAAAAATTATTTTGGGATCATTGCGGCGGTTAAACTTATTCCAAAACTATTATCAGACACATCCTGCAGCTGATTTGTAAGCGCCGAAAAGTCGACTACTTCGCTATATTCCTTGGATTTTAAGGAAGTAGATAAGCAATGCCAAAACGGCGAGTAATGTATTACCATGGCTAGATTTGTGCGTTTATTTAACGGATTCCATTTTTGAACACAAAGTTCAATCTTCGCTTTGGCCGAAAATCGAAGAGCTAAAAAGAAATATATATGAGAAATCTGCAATAGGGTTCTATCAGAATTTTTCTCAACTGCGAAATTGTACTTACTAATTTATTCGCTAGCAAATCGCATCTCCTTCAATATCCCTCGCGTCTAAGTCCCTCTTCGTACCAGCTGCGAACGTGCTGGTAATCTTCCGCCAGGCGAAAACCTTCGAATCCACAGACGGCATAGCTGTAGACGCGTGTAAATCGAATGAGGGTGTTTCACGGTACGATATACATGCGACAGCACATACATATCTCTGTATACTTGCTGAACGATGGAAACGATAGAGTGGAGGAACTGAATATGCGCGCCATTGAATCGAATCTCCGACGGAGCATGACCCCATACGCTCTCGTCTCCTTTCCTCTATAACTGAATTGCTGCTACCGGTCCCGCGAATGCGTTAATAATTACGATGCGCCCTCGACGATAACAATCACGTACTCCACCTGATGTATCAAACGATTCACTGGGATTCATTTCCACACCTCTCTTCCTCTACTTACACACACCGCTATATTTCTTATTGTGTTCGCACACCGTACATTGCTCGCTATCGCGGAAAGGTAGAACGCATCGGTGCCCCGATGACGAATATAGAACAAACCCCCTCGTGATATATCCCAAGTTTTCGTGGGAACCTTACGACCCCCGTATTCACTTCCGGGAGGATCGATACTGCCGAGCGGAGTCTCTGCCACACACACAAGCAGATGGTCGGGAGAAACCCTGTAGGGAATGTGTACGGAATGTGTCGCTCTGTCGATGTGTATACCCGGTGAATCCACCGAATTTTCGACGGTAGAACAGTTTACCCGACTCGAAGAATTATTGGACACACGTGAAACCCACTTTACTGGCGGGCTGGAAGGCTACACATCGCTGCTTACGTGATCGAATGAACGAAATTCTATCTCGTTTATTCAATTCGATAAATTCTTTTTGTAAAATGAAATATCCATATATATTTTTGGTGTCGTCGCTTTACGTCTGAAAACCTAAATCTAAATCTACGAACGAAAATAACGTCACGCAAAAACAACGATACTGTGGCTGTAGAAACTCCCTCGTATAGAATTGCTAGAGACAATCAATCTTTTGAAGAACGCAAAAGTCGTTAACAAAAGTGTCGAGTTCTGCATTATGTGCTGCTCCGATACATTTATTCCTCATAATTAAAACAACTATAGCCGATCGCGGTTGGCGTTCAATAATTTAAGGTAAACGGTGCACTCCCCGTGCAAGGGTTGCTTGCGGTACTGCAGTGGTTATACCACCTATAAAGCCTGATGTATATAAAAGCAGTTCGAAGTTCTCGAACAGCGCGCTGTGCACCGGCAGGCTCGGTCTGTACAGCTGCTCGGCGTGAAAGCTTTAGTAAAGTCAGGCAAGGACGTCAGACATCGATTCGCAGCCCGAGCCAGTGTTGTACCAGCGGCTGGGTCCGGGATGCTTCCTATACCCGATTGCGGTTTTCTGCTACGATATTCCTGACATCCTGAACTAGCTGCCGACACGATAGAGTGTGGAACAGAGGCAGAGAAGGCTAGCCGGGCTCCACAGTTAGCCTGGTTAGAATAGCTCAACTGTTCCTCGGTCAGTCGTACACGATGAGAACGCAATGTGTATATAACACGCCTCCACCTCTGTCGTTCAACTTAATAATGCATCGCCCACAATGTCGGCTATGTGTGTATATATGTATGCAGCCAAATCCAATTGCGCTGGGCGAAGAATCCGAATGTATTTAACCATCAATTCCGATAAACCGTTTGTCTTCGATTCGCCAATAACCACGACAGAGATTTTGTTAATAGAATTTTTAATATATATATATGTATATAAACTATCAATATCAATGGTACAGTTTTTCTATGAGAGAAAATAATTATTTTTTTTTTTAAGTTGTACAAAGGTGTTTTTCTATCATGACATGCTTTTTCTCCATGTCGGAATAAATGCCGCGAATAGGACGACGGGGAGACAAAAAGATGTGAACTTTGCAATGCGGGTTGAAGTGATCCTCAAAGATTTAATTACATGACAACTGTCTATGTTTCTACCTTTTCTGTCTGTTGCATGAAGAAACTTGAGCAAGACGATGACGACGAGTATCTCGACTCCCCCTGGGCCGACGGCAGCAGTCTGAAGCGTCACTTCCAAGGGTTGAACAACATCTCGTGGAGGCCCCACTAACTCGTCGTCGGCCTCGTCATCGCGTGATAACTGACGATTCCGGGCGAGGCTCGCTATTCAGCAATTTGTACCGGCCGCCAAAAGCTATCCGTTACTTTTACAATAACAAAAAAAAAACAAATTAACGAAAAGAACAAAACAAGACACATTCAATGTACTCATAAAAATTCACCGAAAAACAGACACACACACACATACACACACACAAATAGAAATTTATTCAGAGGCTTCGCACACATTGCCGCGGAGTGAACCAGAGAGGATTGTAAATTGGACATACCGTGAGAAATCCAAGAGGACCGTCCGCAACAGAAGATCGCTCGTAAGTCCTGTATCCATTATACTATAATAGATAATTTAATATCCTGGAAACGAAAGAGTGAAAAAAAAGGAAACCAACCAATGTTCCCTGTGTAAATCGTAATCCACCCAAAGCCTTCTACACTCTATCCTGTTGCTTAGAATCGAGTAACGAAAACTACGGGTGCTTAATAAAAAAAAAAAAAGAAACATAACAGCAGCCAAAGAAAATACGAATGGGAGTCCGACGAGAAATAAATAAATACGGGATTATACACCTTGACGCATTACATCACATCCGGTATTTTACCTGTACAGATAAGATATTTTGTAAGTTCAATTTTTCTACGTCGAACTGGCCGCTCTTTAAATGTGTATATCCGGCGTTTATAAATAAATAAAATAATTATTATAAAAAAGAAAACAGAAACACATACACATACACACATAATACGAGAATGCCGGGGAGTTTGAGGGACGATAGGAAAAAGATATATATGTATATTGCAAAGCCGCGATGATCGCATTATTTTCTGTGCTATTCTCGCCTCGAAGTGTGTGTGTATAATACGTACGCAAATTTCGTGAAACAGATTTACGGGGAAAAACAAAATTGATATGAATATTATATATATACATTATATGCAACGGGTAAACGAGCTTGACCGTAACACATCGGGAATAATCTCTTTATAGACGGTCCCGGCGTCTGCGTCATTTGCTTGATTATTGATAAAACGTTAATATCGATTGTACCATTAGTATACAGTATATATATATGTACGGGACGAAAGGTCCGAGACGAGAGGCTGCACGATTGCAGTGCTCCAGTACCGGTGGTTCGGTTGCATGAGAACGTCCCGTTAAACCATCTTGTGTCTCAGGACGAAAATTCATTTATATATCGCAATCATCGACGAAAAAAAAGAAAAAGGAGAAATCACTCCCACATAAGACGCGTAGCTTTTCGACGAAAACGTACCTCTTCATCCGTCGACTCAAATTTTATAGCGAAGCTGCCATCCACTCAAATGTTTTCACAAAAAAAAATTGTAAAGATTTAAAATGATGAAGACAGACAAAAAGGTTTCTCTGGTTCACTCAGCAGAATCCGTGATTCATTCTCAGACGAATAGACGGCACGAAGGGACTGAAACAAAAAAAATTTAACGAAAACGAATTCGCAACATTGTCGTACATGTAATAAATAAAAAATTACGTTATGGTTTAAGAAAATCTAAAGATGAAAAATGGCAAACAAAAAACGATTTAAAAAATAATAAGTACGTAAAAGTTAAGGAATAACGATAATGTTAAAGTTATTGCTAAGATCGCTTGTTGTGTGATCATGACGCATCCTCTTCACCGTTGCATCGTAGCTGTTGAAAAAAGACAACACTGAAAACAAAAGGAGAAAAATTTACGACACAATATCATTATATTCGCTTACCTAACACAGTATATATTATATACAGACACACATAAAATACACAAACATGCATAAAAAAATACAAAGAAACACTGAACGAGAGACTATGAAATATATATATACACACATGTGTATATATATAATATTTACCCGTACAAAGTTCACGCTGTTTCCGTTTTCGAGTCGCTTTATACTTGAACGCCCGACAGCCTTTCTATATTCCGCCGTCGTGTATTGACTATTTCTATATTGATGTATCCCACATTACCCGCCGCGCCTCTTCACCCATTCCCCATACACCGTGTGATACTTTTCCATTGAAGTATTCACTGGTGTTGCAACTCGTTTAAGGGGGTACAACAAACCATTTACGAAATTGTCGAGTTAAACCACTTTTTATAGATATTGTTTCGAGCTTTATTGGCTGGCTTGTCTGTGTGTATAAGAGAGAAAAACGGATATTAGAAATGGGACGAGCGACGTATAATTTTCAGTGAAAAAAAAACTGATCGGTATTTTGTGGTCATATTACGGTGCAATAAAAATTCCGTACGGGGCCTGCAATCGCTTAAAACAGAAAACAATAAAGTATGCGCTTTGTGTCCGAAGGTGCGTAACGCTCATCGCGGGCTTCGCCGCTTGAGGCAAAGGAATTAATAACGCTAATTGTAAAAAGTGGTAACCGAATGAATTTTTCTCGAGGCTGAAAGGTCGTGTACCCTCTTGATGTAGACTCAAAATACATACGATTTGCCGTATGGTTTTTGATGACCGAGCATAGGTCGCGGGATTGTTACATAAAGAATTACACACAAAAACACTTTTCCCGGCGATGCTCAATTAAGTTAAATCGGGAATAAACAAAATAAAAATAAATTTGTTTTACCGGTAAACAGAACAAACAAAACAAAAAGTAGCACGTGAAAACTAAATGAAATAAAATTGCCTGCGCAATTGTTCAAGCACCGAACATAACGAGAAAAAACAATACAGCTGATACTTATTGGGAAAAAATAACAAAACAAATAATTGAATTGTTTTTATGAATTAAGAACAAGTTGTCTGTGATCTACAATAATTAAAAAAAAAGATATGTAATAAGTATTGACAAGTAAAAAAGTATAATGAAAAAAATATTAATAATGTTTATTGAAACAAGATTGAGAATCGAGAACAGAGCAAATTCATCGGGGTCGTTTAAGAATGTAGGGACGAGGGATGTTTTTACGGCGATTTGATTGATCCGAGAAAAGTGTAGAGACGAGAGAGCATAAATTGTAAATACCTGAGAAACTGTGGAGTCAGCATAGCAAAATCTCGAAGAAATTCTAACGATTATTCCATGATGACGGAAGATTATATAAACTCGCGAAAGTTAACATTCGCAAGTTAACGCTAGATAAACATTTTTGCTGTTATTAATCCGTGCTAACTTTGCAAAACAGTAATGGAAATAAGAGTCCGTGCAGCGTTCTCGCATAATGGCGAGATATATTAGACAGAAAAAACAATTAATAAAGCATATTAAATAAATGAAAAAAAATTACATAAAACAAAAACATGGCACCCTCCTATCGCAACTAGACGTAAGTGTAGAATATTAGATAGAAAATTAAAATAGAAGCGCAAACACCAAAATCGTTCCTTCCACCTGCTCCGGCCGTATATTTGATTATCAATCTTAATATATCGCATCTCATGTAAAAGTCCAATTGCTCTCCGGATTATGAAAAAAAAAAAAAAAAAAAAAAAGCAACAAACCAAGAGCTCGATATTGCAATTGAGATACTATATGTGTCGACGTATGACTGTACAATGTTGTTTGAGAAACGTAAGAAGTATAAAAAAACGACACACACATGTGAAAAAAACACCGCCACCAAATAAGTTGTTTGACGAATGTTTGCGAAAGATGTTCCGAAATAATTTTTGTACTGTTTGGCACATACGATAACCGCAACGTGCGACGTTGTCGTCTTTATATTTATGTACAACATTCAATTATTATAAATTTTACGTCATTGTAAACAGCGATCGACTAAGTGTGAAAGTGTATATGGCTTTTTCTGCGGTTAACAATAAAATGTTGTCCAAGCTTTTTTCACGAGATATAACACTCTGTTCTACGCTGCGGAATTCTCAACGTTTTTATCCAACTTACTTTCCGGTGAGCCAACTGACTTAATAGGTTCAACAAAAACATGACATTTAATTACGACCGTAGACCTTTTTGGTTTAGAAGCAGCGTTGCAATATAAATATTGTTTCATTCGAAGGAGTTACATTTTATTTTAAGTACATTTTATTTCCAATACATTTTATTGATACAGTGTTTTCAATGCTGTCCCATTCAGTACCAAATAGTAACTGCAACAAAAATCAGAGTATTGATTATACATAAATTCGCTGTGAGGAAAATCTGAAGCTCTTGGTTTTATTTAAGAAGTCGAGATCAGCGGTTGAACGAATGGTTTGTCATCTTTTAAATCAGGACTCTAGCCAATTTTCATCACATCGACTTTAGCCTATTTATCACGAATGTCGAGTAAGAAATACCAATCGGTTTGTAGTACTGTGTTTATCACCTTCTTGCTTCTTGGCGTGTTAAATCCTCAACGCAGCCAGCACCGTCGCATGCTTCCGAACATTCTTTCGTCGGTCATTGTTACAAGCCAACTGAAACATCATTATGTGATACCATTAATACTCGCATAATTTCCCTCAGAGAAAAGGCTTAATCGGGATATTTGTTTGTCAGTACACGTTGGGAATTTTCATCAATGTTAATCAGACCCGAAAGATGTTATCATCATCTGAGATTAAAAAGTACGATAAGGCAAATGCCGTGAACATTGCGTGAGAAATATTTTGTGTTCACAAATAGAGTAAAAATGTTTCTCTGCCTCACCTATTAGCTCATTGACAACATTCGCAGTGTATTCTCAACCATGTGATTCGATTCGTTCATCACATCGATCACTCCTATACGTCCGCGGCTGAAACACAGCAGAGAAAAATAAGATTAGTATCCATCGCTTCCGCTAACAAAGCAGGTGAGTTAGTTTCATTCTAGAATCAGTAGGTGTTGGAAATTTTCATCAATGTCACTCAGACCCGAAAGATGATATCATCACGTTGAAAAGAAGATGCAATTAATAAGTTTTTATATGAAATGCTAAATACCTCTTTCACAGTAGTTTGACTTCAGTCAAGTTGTGTCGCTATGAATAATTAGCGCCAACGCAACAGATTATTCCTTTGATCTGTGGACATGCGATAATAATTTGATAAGAAATAAGATTAATGTGTTAATATATTGTACACTATGCAAGGTTCGAGACTGCTTACCCTTGATGTAGATATTCAACGAGATTTCAACCAGCGCATGCTCGAATCTGCAATCACACATTCAATTATTAATATTACGTTTCGACAATTTTGTACCGAAAGCGGGGAAGTCCTTTTTTTCTCAGTCGGGTTACGTGGGTACATGTACTAGAGGATAACGGTATCACAATAGTAGGTAGATCACAAAAGTTCGGTTTACCGGATATCTAATTGGGAAAATTCTCCATATCCGTTAACCCTGTAGCGATCGTTTGACTGACAGAATTCCTCATAATAAAGACAATTCGTTACAAATTCATCGATTAATTTATCTAATACAATACTGATCAGTAATTCTGGTTTTTCGAAATGCGATCGCTGCCGAATTATTCAAAACGTCCTTTGAGGACTAACCATTTTGCCAGTTCAGCTACGCATCATTCGGTTTCTTTTAACGTTTTTTTTTTTATTATTCCCATCATTCGATGAAGTAACGTCCCGTCTATGCATGTCAGCCTTAAACTGATTCACGGTGGTGTATCTCCATAAGGTCAATAGAGTATAGTTTTGTTCCCCGATTGTATAGCACATTGAATAACAATAAAAAAAATCAATGCATACTTATATATCGTCAGTCATAGCACAGCCCAGATTTTTACAATATCGAACCTAGACAACCTTTTGTTAAAGATCGCGTCAGATATTATGGTTTCGTAGGTAGCGTGAGGCAGGCTCTGGGCTGTGGCATCTATCGTGATTGATTACCGTTGTTAATTTCACCTGCCGTGTAGCAAATTCTTGCATAAGTTAAATATTTTTCGAAATCCGTTGAGTAATGTAAAACGATACGTTAGAGCGGAACAGGGAATACGAGGGAAGCTCTCTTAATTTTATATTCAATTTGCGTGATCATTAATAGTTATGAATTTGTCATCGTGATCGCGAATTTTCAATTCATGTTCTTTTAAATGTACCTTGGAAAAAAAAGATCCGCATTTTATTTATTTTCAGTAGTATGCAAAAAAAACTTTCGTCCAAACACTTTTTATCTCGATTTGATATCTCGTCTTTTCCCTGACTAATTCCGTAACATTTACGGATTTTCCCTGACTGTTATCACTTTGAATTCGAGAGTTATGATCAGGAAGACCAGGTTTCGAACGTTTAAGTCTGACTCATAAACGCACCGCTTATGGAAAAAAGAGTTCTATCGTATTCCCTCTCCCTTCTGTTGTCACCCTCCCAAATGCACAATAAGAGAAATATTATTTAAAAAACATTTTTGACGAATCTACTCACCTTTGACAAGAGGTTCATTGACTAGTGGATTCTTTCAAGTAAGTAAGAGCCTATCTTGTGATTGCTGTCTCTGTCTGATTTTTTCTCTTTCTCTCTCTCTCGTCTCCGATAATGATAGTCGTGATCGACAAATGCATAAGATCGTATTTGCATAATATTGTCGGTAATCGGTGAATGCCAAAGATTACAAGAGAATAATCCTATCGGAAAATTTGACAATTGTACGGACACTGGTAATTTAAAAAATTATGATCAGGAAATGTCTGTTACGGGGTGAAGATATAAAGATAGATAGAGGCATAATAATAATGGTCTAATTGTTGTAGAAAATGTAAAATTTCATCGATCACGTGGGATGTGAGAGATTGCGAAAATTTCGATGAGAGCCAAATGGGGGTCGAGTCAGGTCGAAATTGACATCAAAGCTGAGAAATATTTCTCTGTGACAAATGTGCTGGTATAATAAAAATAAAAAACGTGCATAGTGAAATCCCTTCAATTGTGGTACGCAGTTCTACGGAAAACGTCGCTCGTAGAGCTTATTTCAATGAAGACCTATTTAAAACGAATTAACGTATGTACGACTGCGCCAAGCAATTTAATTGGTTTTGTCCGTACCCTGCGGATCGTGAAAAAAAAAAAAAATTGCCGAAATGAAAATTTAAAAATATGGTCAACATTTTCTTTTGAAAAATGATTCTATGGTTTTTTAATATAATTTTTATGTGACTCGAACCCCCTCAGCCTTTGAAAATTGGCTTGGTCATGGGGAGTATTCCATACGGAACCATTTTCCATGAAACAATACAGTGTAGTATTATTGTAGCAAAAAATTTGATAATACAAAGAAAAATCATAAATTGGACTCAAATCGGCTAATCATTTGATATCGTAGCTGGCAACATTAAGGTTCTTTTTAAGTGTGTAACTTTTATTGATAAAATTATGTTTGCTGGCACTTCAATTGCTTCACAAAAGATAGTTATTAGCTCCAAGTAAACTGACTCGTTTCTATCATAAAGGTGATATACCCTAGGTATAAGTATGTCAAATGTGTTTGTTAATTTTAATCGACAACGATATTTCGAATTGTCATTAAATATTTAACATTTTTTTACACGATCGTTCCAATCATGTTTCTTTAAGTGACTATAATTAAAGTGTATCTAATACGATCGAAACGTCAGATTCGATTAATACTATGTAAAATTATTTTGTTAAAAAAGCCGATCTAAGACAGCGCCCAGGTCGATTTGATCTGATTCCTTTTCGTTTATGTTTTATATCAAGTCGTAATTTTCATATCGAATAGTGTTTGGAAAGAAAGTCGTGTTACTACATATACGAGACTCTGGACAACAGCGTCCCGAGGTGAGAGTCAACATATCCTCAAAAGGATCGTTCACAATCAGCCATCGGCGAAAGAATAAAAAGGGAAAACATAGTTTGGTTACTAAATATTTCCTCGTAAGAAACTTAGATAAATTGTTTATACCGTTGTCCATAGCGGTAATCCATAAATTTCTAAATTTAATGACTCCTGACTCGTGAATTCGGTGGTCCTTAGAGAATAAAATTTTCTTTTTTTAATGCCATCGTCGTCATACATGTCTGTGGTACCGACCTTCGTGCCCAGTACCCCATATCATCTGTATTTCACGACACACAAGAATATATACCGTACAAACGCTTTTATGATATTCTGATCATATCGGATCACTGTCTGTCTCTTTCTCTTTCGAAATCCCCAATCATAAGGGAAGACGTCGTATGAATTGCACAAAATTAACAAAAAAAAAAAAAAATTGTTAATTTTCTCGAGCAGTTCTTAGATAATAAAATTCGATTTTTGTCGGGTTTATATAACGTTGCGTCGGTGTGTGATCTGGTCACAGCGCTGATCCTCGATGTACAAATAGTTTGATGAAGCGACTTGCTCCGATCTTTACTGGACGGTCGAAGGGGAGGAGTGACATTGAAATCCTCGTATAGTAGGACAATTTTTAAACACAAAGGTAATTGTTGTGTGGACAATTCGTTCAACGTTACGAGCTTCGCAGTTGGATTTTAGATTCCATGGTTCATCAGTCGAAGTTGTGTTTTTAAGATACGATTATGTTCGTTCATTTTCCAGTTTTTATCAGTAGCGTCTCCTCTTACTGTTAGGAAAATCGTCCGGACGGTTCCTGTCGTTACCGCCTTGCCAACGACCTCCCCCGCCGCCGCCTCCACCACTACCGCCACCGCCTCCTGCGCCGCTTCCGCCTCCGCCGTTGTTACCACGATTGTTAGGCATGTTGCCCATATCAACCCTCATATCCATCAGATCCATTATCTGCCCGCGATCGTCGTTATATCCCCCACCTCCGCGGTTACTACGATCCAAGTTATTATAAGCATCCATGAAGGACTTTGGATCCTGTAGTTTTTTCGAAGTTAAATATTGATGTTTTTTTTTATATAAAGGGGAAGCATTGTCAACGGCAATACCGATTTTTTTTGGGTGTACCATTAAAATATTGCACGTTTCAGGACGACCATCCATGTGGGTACAGCAGCAACAGGTCATCGTCAATTTTCGTCAAATCACATAGAAAAGAAAGGGGAGAAAACACAATGTTAGAAGTTTTACGATTTTCACATCGATCACAGTGCGTTTCGGGTACGTACTATCGTCCCCGCAAATAATACAAAAATTTATATATATATATATATATAATCCTGCAAGATCTATTGTAAAGCTCCATTAACGGAGTTTACATTCACGCTCACTTTTTTTCCTTCAAGTTTACATGTCACCAGACCAATGAAATGCCCAACGCATACTACGAATTATCGTTATTGCTACATCAGGATTCGGTTCGGTGATCGAACACTATAATCCATGCCACGTGTATATCGTTGATTAATAATATATGATAACGCATCATTCTTTAAACGATGCTCTTCGTCAATTATTTCAGGGCCCTAAGAAGTCATTGGTGGTAAATATAAAGCTTCTCCCTCCCGCTTCATAGAATCCTAATAAACGGCTCATGTAATCCAATCGTGATTGGTAAGATTGATTAACTGAGGAGTTTGTCATCAGCGCTGACATAGCGTGGCGTAAAGTCTTCGATTAAACGGCACTGCTATCTAGCAACGGTTTGGATAGACAGTAAGAGCACGTGATGGAATTAATATTCGAGTATAATCGTTTTGTGTCCATAATTATCACAAGTCAACGATTGGTTAAAGTTTAACACGAATTAAAGTTTCAGTTCACTTTCACCGCTTGAAAATGAAGATACAGTCAATTCTCGATAAGAGTACGATCGTTGAAAGACGTCTTTTTTTTTCAACGTACCGACGTACCTACGTTGATAGGGGGCGGGTAGTAATATGGGGCGAGATGTAAAGACTCGGTGATGAATGAATTTTCTTAAAGAGAGTTGACTGCTGGAAGTGTTTTTCTCTTCACTGATGGTGCATAGTGTCTACATTGTGAAAAATGTCACCAGAGTTGTCCAAATGTCTCTAAGATATAAGAATAAAAAAATTAAAAAAATTTTAAACGAGTAGTCGTCGAATTCGAAGGCTGAAATTTTACGGGAGCAGCGGAGAAACGTGATCAAGGTTTCGCAGCAAACTCTTCGTAAGGTTCATGCTTCAAAATTCTTCAAAGACAGACCATTCAAACGCGGAACAGCAGTTATTCGTCCCATCCCTCCCCCTTCAATTGTCACGCGTATTCCAATGACCTACGAAACGTCGAACGGCTTCGTCCGGCGATATATAGTGTATCATAAACATTTTATCAGTCTGATATTGTTGGGCATTTATTGGTCGGCAGACAGAATAATTATGGAATCACCTGATTGTTGACTTGCGTATGAATATGATTTTTTATCCCTTGGGTCGACAAAACACGGCGATTCCATAGTTTTGTAAATCTAAGCCTTACGTCCATTAATAAGTAGTAAACGTACAGTGCCTATTGTCTGCAAGCACGCGGAGATATCAAGCATGGCATGATAATCTTTAGATATTAGTTTTTCTTTTCGTTCAACGTTTGGTTTCTAGTCCCTAGTTGTTTTCGGTAAAGTTGAATCATAAGTTTTATAATTCATCAGTTTGTTTCAATTTTTCAAAAGAAGTTCCCTAATTGCGTTCATAGTCGATCGTGGCACGATAATTACAAATTTTCTCTGTGGTACTAATTCCCTAATTGCATTCGCAATATACAGTCAACTTCAACCTCCGGCAATTTCATCTCCTCGAACATCATCGCAACTACATTTTTCAGTAAGGTTGCGTCATAAGTTGTTAAATCCGCGGATGATTACGTCCGAGCGGCGTATCTCGGAGGTTCATGTATAGATTCAAGATTTCTGAAAGCAGTATTAAAGTAATCGCCACAATGTTACTTGCGGTAACTGTGGTAACGCGACAACAGCAATGCGAATATTGTGTGATCGATCGCTCAGATTTTTTCCAGAGATTTATGAATATGGATACATATTTCAGTTACGAGTATAGATGAATATATAATAGAGTTTGACGTCCCGTTAGTATCGCAACGGGTCTCAGTCCTCGCGAACCAAATTTGCCACCGAATGCCAGTTGAATGCTCCGTGTGTCAACGCTTTCGATCGAATGAACATACATATTCGTTGTCGTGTAATCAGAATATTAATTGAGCAACGAAAAACGTCTCTTCGGATTTACAGTGAAATTAATTTAAAAAACAATTCAGCGGTCTTGCAGACACTAGAACACCGCCATCATTACCATGGTCTGGTAAAATGAGAACGTGTTAAACGAGCTTTACCAGAAAAATAGATGTAGATTTTTCACAACCAGAATTCTGAATCGTTCATGCAAAAGCTCGCGGAGAGGACTCGAAGATAGTGAATATTTCTTGCAGACACGTAATTCAGAGATGGGTGTAATTTCGTTTCGATTCTTATTTTAATAGCATCTTCAGTAATTTATCTATTGCGACTGTGCAAGTATCTTTCACAACCTAAAAATATGTGTTCTATCGGCTATTGACTCAACCAAGGAAAACCGATCGGGCAATTCAAATAAACACCCATCTCTGACACACCTGTGGCTGGATCAGTATATCCATAGTCATCACAATGCGATGTTCGACAAGAAGAATATTGTCGAATATTCAGGGAAAGGCGTCGACGGCAAAAATTGTTTTCGCTATCGTGCCCTCAACGGTACTTGAAAGAAAAAGCTTCAGAATTTTGAAACGCGCGCACATAACTCGAGATAGATATAAAAAGATTTGCAGTCGAACTTAAGAATAGAGTATTATCGAAAAGGGTACGTTACCACTGGCAAGTTGTTTCCTCCTAGAAAAGCGAATGACAAAGGTCAAATTAATAAAAGATAAATGTAATGGTGTACGTCAGAAGTTAAAAAAGGGACGTAATTGTAAAAATTGTGCCTACCATCGGGTGCACCATAGCCATCGCGTTCACTGTTACTAACGTTGTCGTAATTCTTGTTACCACCACCTCCGCTTCCACCGCCGCCACCGCCCCCTCTCATTGCTTGTTCCTGCGATACAAGAAGAATACGATTAAATAATTAATAAATTTCTCCAAGACAGTTTAATTTCACTCTTCCCTACTCAAGCGCATCGCCCAGCTTTATTGTCTTTATTATTCGAAAAACTTAATACATTCATATCAGAGAAATAGATCTTACCTGCATGAAAAGATTGTTCTCTTGCTGTCGTCGATGCAATTCTTCCTCTTGTCGTCGAATACGCATTGCCATATCCTCCTGCTGGCGTCTTCGTATTTCCTCGTCCCGAGATCGCTGCTCCTCCGCCTCGCGCTCCTTCATCTCCCACTCACGTTTTTGACGCTCACGATCAGCCTCTCGCATACGAAGCTCTGCAATTGAAAAGTAAACATCATTATCTCAATATTCAACTCAATTACGAGCGAGTGATGCTCGGAGTCAAGTATCGAAATTATTAAATATCACGGAACAAAATTCGAATATCAAAATATCGGCGTGGACGAAAAGGATATCTCAGTTACGTTGAAGAAGTTTAATTAAAGTTATGTATCCAGTACTTTGGCACATGAGACAGTATATATAAGACCAAATCATGCTTCCTAGTCGGGATATTATTTACTATGCCCCTATAAAGTATACATTTGGCACTTGCTGATTAATTTCAATCTCACAAGCGTGGCGTCGGGGCTCTGTCAAAATATAACAGATGAAAAGTAATTTTAAAAACTCACGTTCTCGAAGAAGTTCAGTTTCGTGCTCATATTTGGCAAACTCCATTTGCGCCTCGAGTTTACCCTCCTCCATAGACATTTCTCTTTTTAGTGCCTCCTCCTTCTGTTTGTACAGTTCGTGCAGCTGTTTCCACCGAGTGCCATATTCGTGCTCGAAACTTCCAGGTAGGGCAAAACGCGGTCCGACCTCGCGAGCCTTGTAGAATTCGGGATTTTTACGAGACAAATTTTTGTCCGGATAACCGTCGATGTCGTCCTGCTGCTCGAACATCTCAACAACCACGGGTCTAAGCGATCTGCAAACAGAATTAAAAATTCACTTTGATGATCGAATATTTTACTCGAGAAATCCATATATTTGTATCTATATAGAAATACATATAGATATTCGAATTATTTTTGTATCCAGTACTTTGGCACACGGATTGGCGCGTGATATGCCAACCATGCTTCCTAGCCGGGACTTTATAATTTCTATTCCCCTACAATATATTATTTTTATGGCACTTGCAAGATCAGAACGATCATAACAAGCGTGGCGTCGGGGTCCAAGAGGTTTTTCTCATGTCATATTTCTTGTAACTTACGCTGTGAGGAAATAGCAGCCCTCAGTACATTTGCGTACGGCCAACTGTGCCGATGGTTTGCGGCAGTACTCGACGATTCCTTCTCCGGTCGTTCTTCCTCTATCGTCGACCACAACGATAGCGCGTTCGATTTCACCGAAAACACTGAACGATTTTTCTAATAGCTCATTGGATATCCACGTTGTAAGATTCTTGACTTTGATCGTCGAAGAGTGAGGTGCGAAACGTACTTTGAGTGCGCGACCTTTGCGTATCCTTCCGTTTAATTCGAGCTTTGCCTTCTCGGCATTAACTCTGTAGTCCTGCAAGTGTTAAAACAACAGACTAATTAGTCGTGACGTCGCTGTAGGCGGATTATTATTTATTCAATCAGTATATTTCATAACTTTATAAAAAGCAGCCAATTGATATTATCACAGCCGGTCAAACGGTAATTTGTTAAATCATTTGATAAAAATGAATACAATATACGTTAATTGATATGAATAAATCATTCCAGATAAAAATCTCTTACCATTCTCAAGAACGCAAAATTTTTGACGGTGTTGACGAATAGCTCGGATACTTCGCCATACTGGCTGAACAGGGTCTGAATCTCCTCCTCAGTAACGTCACTCGTCAAGTTACCAACGTAGAGCCGATTACGACCGCTGAATTTTTTCTCCGTCGTATCCTGCGGTGGCAATTCATGTGTGGGGCCAGCAAGACTCATTATGCGTTCCATCAACCGATCCTAAAGCCGAACAAAATAGGTCTATCATTATGATCTACAGATAACTTTCAAAGATTCAAGGCGAATATATGAAAATGATTGCAAACATGTACGTTCTCCATCAATTGAAATGTTTGATGGCATTAGTATTGGTATCGCCATAACTTTACGATCCAAGGTGGAGCTCATCAATTTTTTCTTCCTCTGTTTTGAAGAGTTCTCACGATGAAAAAGAGAGACCACTGTGTGTATGACGGAGGGATATTTTAACTACAGAATGTCTTTCACCTGCGTTCAGCTTTTACTTGTAAGACAAAAAAGTTGATAAAACTTACATCTTGAGACCTTTGGCCCATGGGTCCTCGATCGCCACCTCCGCGTCCTCCTCTGCCTCCACGCATCATTCCTCCTCGTCCCATACCACCAGGTCCACCTCCCATGCCCATTCCCATACCCATTGGTCCTCCCATTCCTGGTCCACTACCCATTATTCCTGGACCACCCATGCCCAGAGTTTCTGCTACTCCGTCGACTCCCTGATCCATGGATTCGCTCATTTTTATCTGAAATGACAAATCATACGATTTTACACGAATATCTCAATATGTTCTGGTTCTAATATTCTTTAGAGAGGTCCCTGAGCGGTATTTATCAACACAATTACAAAAAATATAATAATACTGCATGCACCGAGAGAATTACAATTAAAAAAAATCTTGTCGTATAGAAGTTTTAGTTCTCACTTATAGGAATATTGATATTCAATTGTAAGTGCAACATTAATCGAACAAAGAAAAATTAGATGCACATGGTAAAATTTCGACGGAGGCCAACATGGCGGCAACGTTTTGTGCGACTCCGGCGTGATCGCCGCCATTTTGTAGAGTACCGGAAGTGCGTGGCGAGCGTTCATGAAAAAAAAAATTCCATATCCCTAGAGATAATTATTCCGTCTTCCCTTCTCAATTTACTTGATAAAACGCCCAAATTACATTGCAGCAACATAGAAAGTTGATCGACCCGCAGTAGTTGTTACGAGACGTTGACCACTCGTTGGTCAAAACCTGACCGCTTATAGAAATTATTTTCGCCATAAAATATCATACGGCAAAGAAAAGAAAAACATTGCATAGAAATAAACAATAATGCCAACACGCGGTACCTATCGTCAAAATCGTAGTATTGATAAATGAGCGAGTCATTGGCGTCTTTTCCGGACGCCAAGAAAATGGCGGCCACGCTCGAATTACTCGATCACGTTATGGTATGACGAAAAAAAAATGTTCTAACGAAATCGATAATTACCTGAGTATCATTCCGGCCAGGTCCACCACCGTCGTTTCTAGGTCCTCCCCCGCCGCCTCCGCGGCCGCCAGAAAATCTCGATCCTCCTTTTCGTCCGCGTCCACCTCGTCCACCGCCGCCCGATCCCGGTCCGCCTTGGCCACCGCCGCCCGGGCCACGTTGATTATTATCATTGCTGCTGTTCTCTTGCGCGGGCTTCTGCGGCTCTACTTTAGGTGAAACGGCTTCAGTTGCTGCCATTTCTCAACACTTTCTATCTACTGTATCGTTCAGGTTACAAAGGACTTTGTAGTCAATGATCGAAAAAAAAGAGTAAAGCGATGCCGCACGGGGCACGCTGTGATAATTAATATATCTCCGACTGTAACGCGCCTGTATTAACGGAGCACAATGATCCGTCCACCTTGGCCTCAACCGACGAAGAGAACGGAACGACGCGAAACGAAACCACATAACTATCGTACCCCCCCACTACTCATGAGAAAGTACACCACTACTGGCTACATTTGTGGCCCAGTGCATTGTGGGTCGACACTGTTTATGACAGCGCCGCGTTGATTGGTCGCAGACACGCGCGATCACAGTCGAGCGTTTCCATTGGTCGCGAATTGATATGTACGAAAACGCGAAGCGAACGAAGCGCTGAGAGTCGTGGCGGTTGTTTGGTGTACTAACATTGAAAACACGGGCAAGAGTGTGACCTTCTTTATCATGCTCGCTAGAAACGCCTGTCCGCATTTAATGCTTAAATGACCGGCTATTTTGCTGGTTATTTAAGTAAGATACATTTTCATAAGAAATGTTGGACGTAAATACATTCACTTCATGAAAGACCAGCTAATACAATCAAAATTCCATTTCACAGATAATATAATTAAAGAATTCGATAATCTGTGAACCGTTTGTAAGTCACATAACGATCCCGACTCTTAGGCGCTACCATTACAATGTGTGGACCTCTCAACGTGGCCGTTAGCCCGGTTTTGGCACAGTTTCTGGCACTGTTACCTATAAAGGCTTGATGGAGGTAACTATAAAGATATTAGAAATCGAATTATATACTTGCGGGGTAATAACGAGTCAGATTACGGTATCGCTAAACAAAACCGATCGGTGACGATCGAAGCATACTAACAATATAGAGTCAAAGAATACATGGAACACGAGAAAATGAACGACTAATGGGCTGTAAATCAACAAACGTGAAGCAACGTAAAAATCTATCTCACTCGCTCGGCCAACTTCAGCTGATTATTGTATCAGTAATGTATCGTATCGCCGCGCTATGTATCGATCCAACAATATATCGAATACTAAAATCGAACTTTGTCACCATAAAAATGAAACGTTTTATTATACAGGAAAAACGAATTTTGTCGTAAAAAATAATATGTTTAACATCTTCCGTTAGCTTTTATTACCGCATGCAGTACGCGTTTAATTCGATGAACGATACAATGCGACTCGTAAAAAAAAAACATTAACTTGAATTGAAATAATCCTTTATCGAATTATACATCGAATTATACATTTATCGAATTATATATGCATACGTATGTATCACTTTCTCGTCAGTTCTTTGATGCACGCTCCGAAACTCGATGCGTTGAAGCAAACCAGAAACAAAAGACATTAATTGAAAAAATTGCATAAATATTTATAGCTCTACGTAGCTTATATCGACAGCTAAATACAAAAAATGCCTTCGTAATAGAAGTGCTATTCTTTTAGATTTTTTTCTGAAGCTATTAATTAGTTACTCAGTAGTCGCCATAAACTTTCGTTTATTTTAAATCTACAGGGAAAATGTTATTAACTGTATCGATTTTTCAATAGGAAGATCGATGCACAGTATTATCCTGTTAGTATCAATTAATAATGTCGATATTTACTGGAGGATGAATAGATTTCTCGAAGAATTGATCAAACGCACGGCATCTCTACAGTCGGAGCTAGCAAGATCCTGACGAGTGGGATCCGCGCGCGTGGAATCAACTGCGCACGGAAGTTTTGATTGTACATAAAAATCCTCGACCATACGGCTAACGATTGTTGAATAGTTAATTCAAACCGAGAGTTCTTAATGAAAAAATTCTACACTTGCAGCCATGGCGGAGCATTTTCATAATAATCTATTAATCTAGGAACAACTGCCGGAGAACATTTTTTTATTCTTAAAATGATAACTCGGAGAACGAGTGTGAAAAGGATTGTTTTCGTACACTGAGGAAAAAAACAGGAATTCCAACTATACGAATAGTTGCCATACGAAACATCCACGTAGATAGTTTCTAATAGTACATATTCTATTGATCAAACTAAGATAACGGTTGCAACCATCATTTTGTTAGTGTCATAACTATAAAACGTAGACGTTCTCCCCGGCAACTGTTTTCTATGGCGAAAAGCCAGCGTCGTTGCTTTTACTATACAATTTTTTCTCAGTGTATCCTCCACACCGATTATTCCTTTTTTACCTCGCATCGAAGCGAACCTTACCCATTGAATTCTGGAGACGACGGATGCTCCGCGAGGATATTTAAACACGCTTTTGAACGCAAAATTACTCACGGCGCATTATTTGAATGCAGCTCGGCAGTTTGAGGGTGCGTGTGGCGCACGGAAAAATAGCGAAACAAAAAAAGAGAATCTGCTTAGTTATGAAAAGCAATTAAAAGATAATAATGTTGCATAGAAGTATAGAGTGCGAGAACGAAGGGGAAGAAAAGGGCGAAAGGTTGCCTCGGAGAGAAGCAGAAGGAGGAGGGGGAGAGGCATGGTGACAGCGGGTCGCGACCGAGGTTCGCGAGCGTAAACAAGAGGATGCTCATCCCTCTTGCGTTATATGGCATAGTGGGTGGTCGCGCCGGCGCGTTCAGAACCGCGCCCTATCGCGGGGTTCCTTCCGAGAATGCGAGATAGGAGCGACAGTCGCGTTTTAACTCGCGTTCCGCGCCACAATGACAGCACGAGACACGCTGGCACGTCTCCATCGTTGAGGCCGATCTCTCACGGACGACGGTCAGCCAAGAAACAAACACGAACGCACAGACGCAAGGCCATCGGTATTGGCAGCAACAGCTTACGGTTCTCGATCCCGTCGGATACCGGCAAAAATATAAAAGAAAAAAAAAATCCAAATTCGAATCGCGCTATCCGATTCGCGGAGCTCCGGGTGAATCATCGAGAGCTCGATCGATCATCGCTCGCATCGAGCTTCCGGCTTCAAGGGATCAACTATACACGTAGATAGATTTTTTTAAAAATTCAATCAAAACGAAACGAATGATTGTTCAATTAAAATCAAATAAAATTAAAAAAAATGTAATCAAACAACGAAGACGGAAAGCTTAAATAAAGTTTGAACGAACGATCGAACACAGTGCGCTTAATACGAAGTTTCTGGCACGCGGTAGATCCAATCACTGTAGATAACTGACGACCTCAACCTTTTTCTAAGCGTAAAAAAAAAGAAATAAATGAATAATTCGCGTGATCTAGATCGACCGCGAGATACGCGAGTATTCAGTGGATCGTCGGTCGTCCGATAGTTTCTTCATTGTCCACCGATAACACACCGTCCGGTGGTTTGTGCCAGGGGAGAAAAGAAAATCGTCACGAAAGACCTCAAGAACCTACATACAGTTCGAACTTGGCCGCGAGACAGTTAGCAAGTCGTCGACATAAAGTTTCGAAGTCGAGAGGGAAAAGAATTGTTTGCGATACAAGTTCACATCGATTGCACCGCACAGTTCCACGTGTGTGTCGTTCGATCGTCACGACGGGCAGGGACAGTGTGAAACTATGAAGTTCGAATGCCACCTAGAGACGAGGACGATGTCGCGATAATAAAACGAATAAACAAAGCCCGACTACCATCGTGAATTACTAAAGTCAAGTCGTCTATGTACAGCGGTAAAAGTATTTCCCTCGCCCGAGTCACACCGAACGAGCCAACGGCCTAAGTCGCTGTTCTGTCAGGAATCACCGAAAAAACACTGAGCTTAAAGACACGAGAAACGTCAACGAAAAGAAAATTAAAAAATTAATTGAAAAACCGACGGAACCATAAAATGTTATGCAGCGACACAGTATAATGACCGATTCCGTCGATAGCTCGCCGAGCTGATCCGATGTCGTTTGCGCTCGCGAGACCACACGAAAATAATGGAGTCCGAGGATCGCGATGAAAAATCATATGTCGATTCGACCGCGGCAAAGGACCGTCGAATGATCGTTAATCGCCGAGCGATGAGACAGTAGCGCACAAATGTTTGCGGAGGGAAGTGAAAAAAAAATGTTTATCAGAAGCGAAATAAAAAGATCGTAAGTGAAACGACGAATCCAATGAGGAAATTAAAATTGCGCACAAGATCGGCTGTCGGTGTGTGAAACAATTTTGGCGAAACATAAAGAAAAAAATACAAAAGAATTAAACCAGATGAAAAAACGGGTGATAGAGACTCGCGAAGGTTTCCGTGAGAGCGGCCATCGAGCTGCCTCGATCGAGGTCGATCCTCGTGAGCGTTGTGCCGGTCGTGAAATCGACAAAAGGATACCGCTTCCGGATATCGAAAACTCCCCGAGGGACTCGTAAACTCGCGGAAGCGAGAGACGATGTAAGAAAGGAGCCGTTTGAAAAATCGCGATTACAAAGTTTCCTTGCTTGATACCACTACACACACCCACACATATATATATATATATATGTATAATATACGACACCGAAGTTGCAGAACCGAAAACTCTCAGGGGCGCGTACATCTCCGTGTCGACAGCCACTCACGAGTGGTGATGCTTGCTATCAGCATAACCAGTCGTGAATCACCTCATCCCAGCATACGGGATTCATTGCTTATCGACGACTCGTAGAGCTCAGCATTGCCTTCGGTAAAATCCTCAAGAAAGAGTTGAAAAAATAACGCTTGTTTCATTCGTATATCGTCGTCAACGGAACAAATTGTTGAGCCACGAGATAGAAGAACTGTCGAAAGATTAGTCTCGAAGCCACAAGCCTCGGACAATTCCTGACCTCTTCTTCGTTAGCGAAGTAAAAAAAAGGCCGCGAATATTGGTCGATACGGTAATTCGCCGGAGGCCAAGTTGGCCGGTCCCCCGACGGTGAGGGCCCCGACCGACTGGAAGGAGGACAAGGAGGAGTTGTCGGTCTGTTGCGGCACGTGCCCTCTATGGGCCGTTGCTATAAAGGATAAGAAGAAGGGAAAGACGACAGCAGGAAGCAGCAGTGATAGGGTGATGCGCGGTAGCAGCTCGGAGCTCTTGCTTGACGCGAGCAGCAGCCAACAGAGTCAGAATCCTCAGAGCAAGTACGACAGCTTTCAGGAGCAAGAGCAGCGACGTCGCAAGCTGTTGGAGCTCGGGTTCGGCGCTTCGCGGCGCCGACCGCCACGGCGTACGTGCCGTCAGCGGTTCAACTTTTACGCGACTTCGGCCCTGGCCCTCGTAGCCACTTCCGGCGGGGCTGCCCTGCTCTTCCTCGTGCCCCTCTACGTCGATCCGGCGCTGAGCACTCTCGCCGCCGATTTTTCACCGAATCCGGTCGTGTGCACCACGACGAGGCGCGAAGAGATCGCTGGCATATTCAACTGCACGTGGAGCTCGTGTCGGGAGGGATGCACAAGCGACGTTTACAGGTGCACGCATATTTACGTCACCTATACGCCATTTGCAAACGTCACCCTGAACGACACAGAAAACGACGGTAGCACAACAACCGTCGTACCGACCACCACGCTTCCCGGTAAGTTTCCACTGTTTTTCACATTTCCTCTGGCGGATGAATGAGAGCATTTTTTAATTTTCATTATTTGGTTCTAATAAATTATTATTATTATTATTATTGTTATATGCCACTTTTGTGAATGTACAACCGTGTTTATCATTTTTCTTTCGCGGATAAGGAAGATAATTATTATTTAAATATTCAGTTTATTGAATTCAATTTTTCTTTTTCCACAATTGGGTTAATTTTTAATCATGATTATTTTTTTTTGTTCTGTGTCCGGAAAGTACCGTCAACCTCACCGGAAGACATCGAGGCTGTCCTAATGGTGAACATCAAGGGCTGCGGTTACCCGCCGATCGTCGATTGCGAAAATTTTACACGCGAGCTGGGCTACGAAGGTGCTAAATTTCCATGCCACTACAGTCGCGTTAACGGGAGCATAGTGATGGCGTACTATAATCGCGAAGCTCAAGTCGAGACTATAATTCATTTCTTCGCTGCACCGTTCGTTGTGACGCTGGCGACGAGCGTCGCGCTGTGTGTGATGCACTGTGATTGCAGATGTGCAGCACCGCCGTCTCATCACTCGCGGGGCATGAGAAGGCACAGGATGAACGATCTCAGGTAATACAATCTTTCTGATCATTAACGTTAACTAAACTTTGGTAAAGTCACTCGAAATCAATTCAGTCAATTGGAAATTAATAACGAGCATAAAATTAACTAATTCCTGATATCCTTTTATAGTCAAACAATGATAGTGATAACGAGATATTATTGTTACGTTAAAAGTGGTGCAAGTAGCCCACCCCGAGTGGCCAGTGAATGCTAAGCAAATAATGTTTCGCACATCCCCGGCATTAACCTACATGTATTATAATAGCATGTTGAGGAGATTGACCTACTTTTCTGGCCGGACCGCGATCAATTTGATTTAACAACTGTCGAGAGAGTTTCGGTGAAATTTAATATAATTCAAAGAGACGAGGAGGTATTATCAATCTACAAGTGAGCGATTAGTGCCAACAACGATGGTAGCGGGGAAGCCAGGGGAGCGGTAAATTATAATAATACGGATGGTTTATAGAGTTGCTCTGGTGGTTGGTCTAAGGTCAAAGAGTCCCGGGGAAAGTGGGTATCGCAGCGTCGATAGGTCATACGCCAAGTCTTTTCGGCTGGTTATTTGCTGCCGAATAGCCCCACCATTCGGAGCACAGCCGGTGCGCCTGTTGGCGTGGCCCTGTCTTATGACCGCGATTCCGTAATCTCTACTCATTAGCGTTAACCGCGGCAACTCAAGCAGTCGAGCAGTAATTTGCGATGCAGGTACTGACGGTACCAAACTTTTGGGTCGGAATAGCGGAGAGCTCACCCCGCTGCTTACCGCCGTCGCCGAAAGCTTCGGAGGGGTCGTTTCCATAGTTATTATTTCGATAGAGCCGCGTTAAGGGTAAAAGTGAAGGAGCGAAGATAAAGCGGGAGCCCCGAACATATTTGCATATCTTACGTCTAATTCGGAACCGCAGACTTCTCAAATCGGCACACGAGTAGGAAAAATTATTTCCACTGGAGAACTGCGAAATTATACTAGCTAGATTGGCCTACACTAGCTAGATTGCACATTCGGAGTGTTAGTAACCGCATAATTTTTTTTTCATGCATCAAAGCAGAAAAAAAATAGTAAGCTTGGATTTCCTCGTGAGAACTGCCTCATTTTCAGAACGCTCGAACGAAAGAATTTCCGTGTCGAAATAACTCACGGTGATTCGCAGACCAGAAAAATAGGACAAAATGAACATTTTTGGTGTTAAAGTATCCTTTCCCCAACGAGATGCACGATGGATCATTACTCTTTTATAACGAGTCGGCCCATGACCATTCGCCACGAAGAGAATCAGTTACGAGAATGGATAAGGGACACCTGTGGATACACACAGCCGGAAACGAGGGTCTATTTCGTTTTCTCGCCTCGAGGCTCTCGGTACCGTTTCTTCCTGGCACGGGTGTAGAATCCTCGGTGTGTTACGTACTTCCTCATACTTTTATCATCAACGATATTCCGCAATCGTCCTTCGACACTCATACATCATTTTCCAGAGGAAGTTTGTACGTTGAAAAAAAAAAATCTGCGTTCCAAGCCTCCCACAACTCGAAACCTCCCTCGAGGTCCAATATTTTTCCCCGCAACTTCGTCACGTCCTACCTAAGCGTGAAATATGTGAACAAAGCTCGAGATATCATTCGTTCTCAAAGCACATCCGCCTCATCCGTATCACTTATTGTGCTTCATTCTTTTTCTTACTTCCTGCGATATTGCCGCTTCTGAAAAGGCTCTTGTAGTCGCCTGAGCGATCCACGAGTGTCCATCTTTCGACGCTGTATCGCTATAGCCCGGGATTTTCATCGCTGATGGAAGAAACTCTGGAAGAAACACGGGCCTCGGCGAGAAATACAGTCCACCGATGTGCGGCACGAGAAACGGACGGTGGAACTGTACCGGTTGCCAATATTTCCTCTTCTAACGTAGCGAAACTTTTGGAACCTCCCGGCAGTTCGTTTCACAAATATTGCGTCGATATTTGCCCGCATCCATCGTTTAAGTTGCGTTAAACGAGTACGAGCTTAAGACGAGGTAACGATTTTCGGAAAAGAACTTCAGAAAACTATCCAGCTGTCAGGAATCGGCGTTAACAAATTTTCATCATTATTGCTGCAACTCTTGTCTGAAGTTGGGCTGACAGTCTTATCGCAATGCCACCGATATGCATCTAAACGCAGTTTCAGCAAAATTGTTTGCGCAAGATTTTTTATCTTGCCGGGAGACTTTGGCGAGCGAGGTGTTATTAGGGTGTTATTAGGGCGAAATCCTTGCCAGGCATTTCCGCAATGTCAACTTTGTCGCGGAATAGGACAAACGTGGAGGAAGTTTAGCCGTAGAGAGCGTGTTCTGTCGAGTCTCCCACATCCTGAGCACTTATTTCTTTCGGAGCACGTTGACAGTGTGCAACTGTATATTCTACCGAAAATAATGCGACTCCTGGCAAGAAAACGTCAAGACGAGGGAGTTAGCGAGACCCGGAGGTGATGCACACTGACACACATACGCAGCAGTGGTATAGGATGAAAAGAGAGTCGAACCGTAGTGTGGGTGGGAGGTGCGGCGAGGGAATAACGTTGGAAGCGGCGAGGTTGGACGGGAATACCAACGAAGCTCTCACTCTCTCCCCTGCACTTCAAGCCTTGGATTAAGCAAGTCGCGTTGCAGGGTTCTATTTATTTGCACCACGTTTGGCTACACGTGTTACGCTACTAAGTTTTACGTGCGCGGACGTGACCACCAGATGTTGAACGGTTCGCTTCTGTGTTCCCTAACGATATCGACGTGAGCGCGTCAACGCTATTGTCAATCCTATCGGGATCGCGGCGCCGCTGTCGAGCGTTGTTTAAACATCAAAGGCTCTACGGTGTCGTTCGCACGACCGTTTGGAAGTGGAAAAAGAAATTATTCCACTGAAATTTTCCTACAATTGAAAGTTTAATCCCTCTTTTCACTTTGTACTGGATCGTTTATTCTTCCGCTCGTTAATGGCTTGCCTGATGTATTTTAATTTTCACGCGTTCGCTCTCGCGCCACCCCCTCACTGACCGGAAGTTCGGCCAACCGTGCGCCCCAGCGCGATTGCTGTATAGTAAGCCACGATGAAATGTTAATTTGTTCATCGAAGTACGGCCCCCCGAGTATTCTTGATTACGCACCTTGTATCCCGACATTGCCCCGCTGGGAAGTAAGCACTTTACAGCACTCTCAGTTGTGCTCTAGCTTCCAGCTTTTGTTTTCCCGCGATTCTACCGCCTCTCCGTTCCCGATGCAATTTTACCTACACGAATAAATTTGGGCAAAGTTGCTCGTTTATAAATGACCCGCCAGAAGGAAAAACCGAAGCGTAGTTTTCCTGCTAAATATCGCGTCGACTAACTTCTTCCGTAGCCTTGTTTGTTAATAATTTCGGAGAGTAACTGTATGAGTGAGTTTTACCGAATGCCCGACTATTCGGTTTTCCGATGATTTCCCCAATCGACAGTGTCAGTTACCTGTTTCGTTGTCGACTTTGCCGTCGCATTTCTCTTTCTCTCTGCATGCGTGTGTGTTCCGTATGCAGTTCTGCCTAGAGAGCCGCTTAATTAGTAACTCTCGTAACTACCAGGAAATCTGATTACTGACAATACTGAATTCAATTAATTGCGGACCGGAACCTGTGATTTGCCGCAACGTTTAATACAATTACATAACAGCAATCCGAATAATCATCTCGGCTAAAGAATCGATGAATCATCGCAATATTAATCCCAGCGTACTTCTACGGTATGCACACGTTGACTACGTTTATAGAACTAAAATAAAAGGGGAACAAAATACGTCACACATTTTTATAGCTGAATAAATGATCCTGAAGGTATCTGGATGACATCCAAATTCATCTTTGGTACATTTCTGTCCAGACACTGCATTCGGAAGAAACATTGGTGCGAAATTATTTGTACATGGTTTCCTTATTTTCGATTTTGATTTCCTAGAGTCTATGCGTAAAATAGTAATTAACAAGAAAACTTTATTTGTAACATTAAAAAATGTCTCGCAAATTCAACTTCCTCAAAATTTACCGGAAATTTATTGTAGGAAATCGTAAACTAAAACGTAAACACGACTTGTTTACGGAAATGTAGCTTTCTTCATCAGGACGAAAAATTATCCACTTGTAGATTTTTATTCCCTATGTTAAAATAACCCCTATAAGTTCATAAATTACAGTCTCGTGCAGACATCTCAAAAGTCATAAAATAAGCGTCTTCTCGTTTTTTGTCCATTCGTCTGTCGGTCTGCCCGCCCTACATAGTGGCGGACGTTTCTGTTTCGTCTGCAGGGCATCATTGCGCATTTGCAATCTTGCAAAGTCGATTGAGA
This sequence comes from Listrodromus nycthemerus, assembly GCA_963978505.1. Classification (NCBI taxonomy): domain Eukaryota; kingdom Metazoa; phylum Arthropoda; class Insecta; order Hymenoptera; family Ichneumonidae; genus Listrodromus; species Listrodromus nycthemerus. The sequence continues at coordinate 9,928,649 of OZ021680.1, read as the reverse complement.
AAAGAGCAATTCGTGAGATATGGATATTGTTTTTCAACTGTAGTTGATTTCGTCGGAGATTGAGCATAGCTTCGAATCACGTTCACCAGTTGTGTTGCATATCGCTCAGAGTCCTTCGCTTGACGGCTGAGTAAATTAAATTCCGACGCAACCTTTTATTCGTGTACGACAAAGACAGAGGACGAGGACGCGGTAGGAAAAAGGGAGTTGGGCAAGTTGTAAGCCGCAACCACAGAGCGAGAGGGTATTACCGTGCTCCGGCGAATACTTCAAATCGTCCTTGGAGAAAAACATGTTTTTTTCCGGGAATTTATGAACGACGATATAATATACGGAATATGCCGTGTATAAAAGAGATTTCGGTCCGAGAGCCGCGCGGAGGCTGAAAGTACCAAAAGAGGCTTACGCTCAAGAGCATCTGTCGGTTCGAAAAACAACTGCATTTCGGTAAATCTATATGTATATACATATATACACATGATATATATGTATATCATATATATATTTACATGTAAATCTATATATAGATACGTATATATAGATTTACTGCATATTTCTCAATATAGTCTCAAAGAGTACGTTACATACAGGCGGACGAAGGGGAGACCCGGACTGGCCCGCGGCTCTACCTTGATGCACGGTATGAAGTATCAGCAAGCCTTCGGGGCGCCCGAAAGCGACGTCTCTTTCCCATTCGAGTTGATCTATCGAAATGACCTTAATATATTTCGCGTGACTTCGTCGAACGCTGCTGCTGCCTCAGCTTGGAGATTGCACTTTGATCTAGGATAAAATTTCGACATCGAACAAAATTTGGTCGAAAATACCGAGAATTCTATAATTAGGTTTTGGGTTACAATTTTTTTTTTACTTTTATAAAGGATATGATTTGTTTGACGGATGGATCAGCAATGGAGTGAATTTTTCCAATCTGCTTCTCTTCTGTGAAACGCCAGATTAACATCAAAGAAATAGAAACGGAGAAAAAGGAGAATAAAAAATTCGATTGACACCATACGAGAATGCGAGCCAGTAGGTATTGGAATCGAATTACTTATATTCGAGTCGAGGTATCATGCTCGTGTGCGGGTTGAAAATAACACGGGTGATCCGTTCTGGAGCGGGAGTGGCTTCAGGTGTGAATTTTTTTTTTTCAATCTTTCGAGCGCTTAGTGAAACATTTCCATAAAAATCATACTGCACTTCGAGTTACTATGTACGAAGCATTTTTTCAAGAGCGTGCGAGTTTAATATCAATATGTTAATTTTTGAAACAAAGTTCCATGGCATTTCTCCGCGTATCGCGGGCAAAGCAACTCGAAACTTTGTCATATCTTTCGCAGATAATCGTTGGTTGACGTTGATGAAACTTCGGAGACACTGAATTCAATTTACTTTAAATTTAATTTTTTTTTCCAACCCAGAGACGAGCATCGAGTAACAAAGATTCGACAACAATCCTAGTCACGAAAACATTGATTAAAGGTTGATCAGATCCGCACGACGTGCGAAGGGTATTCGTTTTACCGTCCCCATCGTGATTCTTAATCCGCCGACATTTCAGTTGTTTCATTTCGTTTTTGCGACGTGGCGTTATTCGCGGTTCTCCCCTGGACGTACACTTCTCCACCATTCACGGATTATGGATCCGAACTTTTCTAAGATATGTTCATATATATATATATATTCCACACACCACACCCTTTTATATCACGCGAGGTAAAACGTCTCGGCTGGCGATTGATGGAAATCCGAGAGTATCACGGTAACGCCGGGTCGCCACTTCTAACATTCGTACACGCAATAACGCGCGCTCGAGTTGTAAGTACCTTGGAGAAACTTTGACGTTTCGAAAACTTTCATAGATCACGCTCGCGTCTGTTCCTTTCGTTCCCCCGATGGAGGTGACTTCAGTCATTATTAATGGCGCTTCATGTAAGGTTTTGTCAAACATCTATGTCAACTTTCAAACAACAAAGAGATAATAATAATAATTTCATTATAAAAATAAGACTTACATTGAACGAAGAATCGGATTAAAGTTTGATGTACATGTAGACAACAGCGAAGTCTACACGAACATTCGTATTGAACACATCGTGCTATAAAATATGGTAATTTTTTGTATGACAGGATTTCCATGAATTTTCGCATAGAATACGAATTCTGTATATCAAAAAATATGCGACACGGTAGCGTCGCGATCGCGGCCCGTTTGTTGGAGGCATGCAGGTTATATTGAAATATTATGTCAACCAACATGTCTTATACAACGATTTTTGTCGAACATTTTTTCCGATTTTGTCAAACAATAAAAGAAAATTTTATCCAGAAATTACCTAGGCCAATACACAAACTTAATCAACATGACTTGCAGAAAAAATTACCATACGAACGTGGTAAAAATGATAAATTGCGATGGCCCCTGCGGAACCTTCACATATGGTCAGTGGAGGCGTTAGCGTATCATGTTGCCCTTTCGAACTTTACCATATGACTTTGCAGATTTTCTGTGACCCTTCTTTGCAGCCCATTATGGTTGCTATTTCCATATTTTAACATTCCAAACGCACCGAGCGTTATTAACATCTTCTCTAGACCAGTGAATACATTTGTCAAAATGCATATCCAGTTTACGCAACAATGAAATTCATTTCATCGTCTTTCTCCCGCTTTCCTCGAAAACCCGTGCAAAACATTTCATGAAACAATGCGGTCGCACAGAAATCGCGTGATTGTTTCGGGGGCGATGAACAGAGCGGTTGCCTGGTAAGATGGGTGTACACGTAGGGAAAGAGGCTTGAAAATACCTGCTCTGCGAACGGACTTCATTAGCGTCGGAATTACGCTCAGAAACTTTTTAATGAGTGCGCCGAAGCACGGTGAACAGAGTAGGAACGGGAGGTGAGCTTTTGTTAAAAGTGAATTGTATTGTTTCCATCCAAGGGACAGCGATTCCCATTTGGAAAAAGATTCGCAGGGTGTTCAGTGCCGATTGCGAAAAAGAAAAAATTACGGGTGGAGGGGAAGGGGGGGGGGGCGAGGACGCGACGCGTTGGCAAGTGTACAAGGGAACAAGTTTCGTCTCTCAGAATTTGCCTCGTCAAGCTCCAACGCGGGGACTTAATTGGCTATATCGTTATGCACTAGCGGAGGGTGCCTCGGCCCATCGCAAGCTCCGTGAACGTCGGACTCGTACTCCAGGCTCCCCTATTTTGCTTCGCATTCTCGCTGCGAAGCTTCCTACGTATCCACGTACCTATTCGTACCATGTTAATTCACGTCAATGTAGATTCCGGCAGAATTTCCGTTTGACAAGATATACATATAGTGCCATTGCAACCGAATCTCGGAAGCCTTCAGAGCCTGGACCGAACTTAATTGGCCATGAATCCTCTCTGATACTATCGCGGCTGTGAGCAATGCGAATATATGATGAATTTTCGCGGCACACCGCACAGAATTTCCTGTACCTTGCGAATGTTAGAAAGATATTTGCTATCAGAATTTCGATCCATTCAGGAGACCTATTTGGATATAAGTAATCCATAGATCTTCCGTGTGTAGGGTTTCCAACTCCCCTGTGAAAAATGAATCCACGAACGAATAACGCGGATGAAATACAAATGTAAGAATGACCCCCGGTGCGTGCCTTCGATAATGTCAACCGTATGATTCTCGTGCGACGGAACACTCCCATCTATGCGATATTCATTTTAAACGCGATAAAGTCACGAGCCTCAACGTCACGACAATATCACACGCGTCTGAATGTATGCGCTCTAGGTTAGTTCTGGACAAACGAAACTAGTTCAATAATTAATAAATCTCGCGATGCATCCAATAACAGCCGAGCTCAGTGAGAACGTGGTTTTCCGGACATAGACATCAGTGAGTCATAGTTACAGAGTTGTAGCGAACTTGGGAATACTTGCGAGTTTTTCTTGCACCACCCTTTATTTATACCGTTATAGGTAAAGCGATCCATAGGTATAGCAGGTTCGAGAAGTGATTTGTACATGACACGGAATTATTTTTACATCGACTACAAATGTCTGCTCTAACTCACGAACTGTCGCGTCAGTCGAAATGAGATTTTCTCACACACACACACATTAATCCCTCTTCGGATGTAAGAGCCTATTCGATATGTGTTATAGCGACAATCAAGCCTCCTTTACATGTCGCGCGGCCTTCAATTTACTCGCAATAAAAAAAAAGCTGACACGTTCGTTCATTTTATGAACAATCAATAATTCACTATTGCACAACGGCGAATCCTCCCCTTAGCTGCTATACGCGATGATGTCGGTGGATCGGTCTAACAACACGCCTTGCCTCGATGGCCTTTCCGTCAGAAACTCCGCTGCTTTTATGCGACGTGTTTTTCTAACGCCAAAGTTCTTGGATCTCCTCCAATACCCAATCAAGATTCCGTCGAGTCAAGTGTCCCAGGACAGCGCACTTCGAGCTTATTGTCACTCCTCCTCTTATTATTCCTCCGCACTCGACCAACTCCCACGAGGGTTAGAGGTCAAACGTGCGAGCCTAAATACGCTCAACTCGAGAGTATAATCAATGAATTGCAAAGAGGTGAAAAAAAAATGAACGGGGTCAATTCTCTTTTTCCGCCCTTTTCTTCATTCATGATGTTTTGATCGGGATTTCCGTTCTATCATACTCATTTCCATCGTCTTTTTTATTTGATAGTCCGAGAGATTTCCTACAAAGGAACAACTACGGTGAGTTCTTTGGTAATTAAAGGCAACGAGCCACACGACCTTTAACTTAGAACTCGCGTGTTTTAGTTAAAGAATTAATTCTATAACGACGGTTATGATTTTACCGAAATATTTCTCCCTTCCAATCCCCGTACCCCCGAGTCGATCGATACGCCACCTGTTCTGGAGCTGGCATGCCGGCAGCACCGACCGCGGTTCCCCACGCATTCGCTTGGCAATTACGTTAAAATTCAATCGTTTTTCCATTATCTAATGAGAGTTTGCGGCGAAAGCCGGCCGTGTGTTCGCATGAAGCTCAACAAATTGTTACCGTCATCTATTGTGTCTACGTTCAAAGATTCCGTGCTTCGAATCGCTGCCGCAGAGATTGCGAAGCTGGGTGGTGAATTGAATTGCTCCACTACACGGACCAGGCATAATGCCTGATTTCATACCTTGTGAAACATACAGAAAAATTGACGAATACATAGAAAAAAAAGAAGCTACAAAAATGATGATATCGACTATCTGGGAAGTAATGGCAGTAATCCGAGCGATTGTAAATTACGCCATGTCGATTGACTTGATGACTCTTTAAACCCGACCAATTGGATGGCATCATTGCAATCTCGTGTACGATGCAATCTCGTTGAAATGCATCGATCGGGTATTAAAAAAAAACAAATCGCTATTACTCATAAATAAGAAAACAAGAAAAAAAGTTTAGCGTGCGTTATGACTGCTTTGCCGCAGTCTAAATAACATTGTAATGCTGGGTTTCTCGTATGAATCCACCGCAGCGGTGTATTTTCTATTGCTGAACACTACCTACGAGGATAATCAAGTATGCAAGAAGTGAAGGCGCACGGGTCTTTGGAGACGTTGCACAAAGTGGTGTTACGTGGTTGCCGCAGCGGTGCTTTACTCGAGGGTATTCAAAAAAATCTTGATAGTTAGCTCATCGGCATAAAGTTTAATTTTTTAGTCAGACTCGACTGATTTTCCGTTCTGACTAAATATATACATACATATTTATCTCCCACAGTTCTACTTGGTTTACTGTCGTTACTTCGGCGTAAAAAAACATTCCTGGAGAGTTTCATCGTGGCTAATGCTGTGCAATGAAAAGTGTCTCATGGATTTTATCAGTTTCTCAAGGGACTAGTAGCAATTACAAAAATCACTGCGAAAAAAAATGTAACGGTTGAAGATAAATAGGTCGATAGAGTTCTATTGGGACAGGGAAAAATCCCCAGAGTACCGTAGCAGTACAAAAAGTAGCGATATGGTAGACTTGTATGCAATGGTATAGGGAAAGGAGAGATAAATCGCGTAACAATTATCATGTAATCTTAGAAAAATTGCCTTATGGAAATTATTTTCGTAAACATGTTGCGAATGCTTGTTAAATCTCGGACGAGGTGCCAAGTGGCGACCCAACGGATTCTACTGATCGTTAGCACGTCTTCTTTATCTCACGAGGCATGGCCATCTTTATCAGAACTTCCTGAAATTTTATATGTAGCTCAGCGTGGCGAAAAACCTATTTTCATCCCGATTAATTTCTCCAGGGAATCGAAGGGGATGACTATTCGAGAAATTATTTTTTCTTTCGTAATGGTCACGTATGCTACCGCGATGCCAGTGAGAATATAACTGTATCGAAGCATCAAGCACCTAGCGGTGGAGATCGCGTCACATCTGTGTCGGACCGCGAGTGGGTGAGAAATTGCCGGTGATTAAAAAAATGTCGGCGTCTCGAGGGCAGCTGGCGCTCATTTGCATTGCCTCTCGTAGGTAATCCTCGACACCAGCCCACAATGTCCTCCGCGGGTCCTTCCCCCGGGGTTGAATAAATTTCCAAAGCCCTTTATAATTTATGCGAATATCGCGCGACGTTCTTCACGTCCTTTTTACTCGTATTTCATCTTGTCTTTAATCCTTTTTGAACCATAAAAAGAAAATCTGCAATTTTGATAATCCATTAGTCATATTTCATGGTTAAATTTTTTCCCAGGTAGAAATAAGACAACGGCGTCGTTAAATCTTGCCGTCAAACGTGTGGCGGACAAAGAAATATTTTACCTTAGAAATATTTCACCTTAGAAGATAAAGCTATTCTAGGATACGAAGGTCGTTAAAAACAAACAAAAAAATTTATAAGTTCGATAATCTACCAGTCATGTTTCATTGGATTTTTTTCGCGGATAGATTTAACACGATATTGTAGTTAAACCTTGCTGGCAAATGTGTGGCAGACAATGGGTTAATTTATCTGTGAATCAGACAGAGCTATTTCGGGACACGAAGTAGGATGAAAAAAAAAAAAAAACACAACAATGAGTTATAAATTTTGGTGAATGCTCGAAGAACCGTGAGTAATTGTTGGCGTGTCGTGATCGCGGAGAGAGCTTTGGCCGAAGACTGCCGCCGGTCTCGCGGGTCCGAGCGCTAGGTGGAATTTAAACATTGCGTGCGAGAGAGCGCACCTGTTTCTCTATCCGTCCCATATTTGTGGTCGTGCATTAAAGTTTCGTACGAGCACGAATTGCGTGACCCCCAAGAGTTTGCACCAGGGTCAAGTACTGTATTTCCCGCGTTCTTAAATGTGCAGCGGCATAGCTCAGTCGAAGTAACTCCCGCGTTGACGGACGATTATCATTCACTGAGGACAAAAAAATACATGAGCACAACTGACATACCCGTTCGTTTTTAATTTTAATAAACGACACTGGGAAACGCATCGTAGCAACTTTGAGAGGCGCTATCGGTTTATAAAATAGGGCGGCAAGGTCGTTATTGATGTCTTACGATATATGCAACTCACTCAATGAAATTGATTGCATTTTTTTACCAATCCAATAAACGATTTTCACTATATGAGACTACTTTCGTCCGTCAGGCATCGATAAAAAATGTGGCTCAATCAACTAAAGGTTCGAGCGAGAACTTTAAAAAAATATAGTTGGTCGAACACAATATTTGTTTGAACGTTCCTATCCGATTTTACAGTTGCATACATTCATCCAGCTGTATTTTTAATCGGTAAAATTGCATTGCATTCTTGTAAAAACAAACGGAAAGTCGGTATTCGGGTAATTTTTTCAAACGACTTATCGATAATAAGCGCGGAAATGTTATTTCGATCATCAGTAGCCGACACTTCGGTATGACATTATATTAACATTATACATATCTCTGCCAACCCGTACTTTCACGTCATTTCATAATTTAAACTCTCCTTATCTCGTATTAATAAGTCGATTAATTTTATGACAGGCCATTCCCACAATGTTGAAGTTGAGCGTGATAGAATGTTTCTTAAAAATTCTTCATAAATATGCAAAAACGGCGGATACTCGGAAAGGGAGGAAGGTGGTGGTGTCTTCGGCGCACGGTTGCATATTCTCGAGCAAGTAGGGGAGCAGGGTACCGCCTGCGACTATCGCGCACGATACTGATATATCATCTTGCATTGATAATATAAGGCACTGCTCGATAGAAATTTGCCAGAGAGAGATTATTCCTCAAACGCCCTTTAACATCCATCGCGTGTACTACATATGTATGTCGATCGTATATTCTTTTTTCGTTTCTGTGTCCCCCTTGCCATGCCTGGAAAGACTGCAATTTCACGGATTAAGGGAAGCTCTATACGACGATGACGGGATGAGTTTTTGAGGTGGAACCTCTCTTTCGTCCAGAGCCAAGAACCAGCGGCAAATCCGCAGTAACGTTACCTTCGGTGTGTTGACCTTCCGAATTTCTGGCCCCACGCCAGATAGAACCCGGTGCACGCTCTCGAAGCGCATCTCTCTGTACTCTTTATCTAACTTTACTTAACCGAAAATGTTCAGCGACAGTATTCTACGAACGGCACTAAAAAAAATACATGTACGAGCGCACGTCAAACGAGCTGACGTTGTTTCGAATCTGAGTGGTATTTGACCAATTTCGAAAGGCGACCGGGAGAAAGGAGAGTTTACGAAGCTTATATAATTCAACAGATTGGATAAAATCGACTCGCACGGAGAAAAAGAAAACTAGAGATATCTCGCATATTCCACGGCACGAATTATTTCGCCAATGAGTTTAAAAAAAAAATTCTCCGAGAGTTTGTGCTTTCCGGACTTTCACTGCTTCTTTTTACTCAATCGCTACTTTGAACTCCGCTACAGTCTAATGGAAATTGAATGATTTATGATCGACACATAGAATACAGGAAGTAAAAAATGTTCCTAGTTTCATCGGCCTGCCCGTCTGTCGAACATTCATGTGTCTAACAGTAGGAGTAACCCTGCTCAACAAAACAGTTGAATCTGATGGACGAATCCTTTTTTTGCTATTCGAATGGCCAGACGTGAGAGTGACGAGAATCCTGTTTCCATGGTCACTCGATCCTTGAGAGCTCGATCGTGTTCTCCATTCTGGGTCACGAAGATAGCTCACGGTCACTATCCTGAATATGCGACCTCTGTACCAGAGTGCCGGCGAACGTTAATGCCTTACGATTCTCACGAGGGACAAGGAAATTTTTTCATTTTCCATTGTAAAACTTTTCCCCGTGAAACAATAATCATTTTTCTCGTAAGAAAATAATTTAAAGAAGTAGTTTTCATGAAGACCGAGTTAATCGTTCGGAGGGGCCGCCACGCGAAAAGAGTTCAATGAATAATAGAGTTCGCGGAGCGAGTTCTCCCGCTAATGGGAACGTTCAGTCGGCTATTAAATTTTCAAGGTTTTCCACTGAAAAGTCTCCGCGAGTATGAGCATGACATTCCACGGAAGTTTATGAAAATTCCACAGACGGCCGTTCCGTTCGAGCGCGCGATAATGAGTTCGGAAATCCTTCGGCTACAACTTTTCGTAGATTTTATTCTGCCAATAAAAAAGGAGGAATGTTTGACTTCCGTGAAAATATCCAATAATCTGAAAATCACTTGTGCACGAGGGTCATAGGTGAGTTTGAGCGAATCTCTGCGAGGCAATCGCGCTTCAGTACTCTAATTTAATGCGATGAACTATGGTGATACGAGAGTCCCAGAAGATTTCTGATAATAAACTCCATCCCTTCTGTTAACTACGCGCGGATGTTTACACAGAGCACGTGTTACCTCGACGGCTCTCGTTAAAGCTACCTCTACAAGCTCAAACTTCATAAAGCACAATACGTGACAAGAAACTGTGAAAACGTCGATATCGGTCTAAACCATTTTTTTTGCGGCGAAGCCCTCATTTCCGCGCTTGCTGTTATTACGAAGTGACTGGCGTGTGCATTCGTTGCCCGCCCGTTTTTGTAACATTTTATTTTTTTTATTTCCATTCTTCAAAGTTCAGATGCGATGGAGAAAGTAGAGTAAAAATTTCCATTGAAAAGTTCAGCGTTTATTCGCGAGGGTAGCCCGTTCGGCTTCGTTTCAATTTAGAACGACAATCGGAATGCAATCCGATTGCGAAACCAACCGAGGTCACGACTAAAGACGTATCGGGACTCGAGCCTCCCAGGGCGGTCTCGTTGGTGTCGTTACACAAGAGAAATAACGTTTCGTGATTTATGAATATGCAATATTCTCCAGTCCTATCCACGACGAGGATGTCGAGAAGCTGCGAGGGATATTCTCAGGGAGGTGTGCAAGAGGCTGCGTGGATAGCGATGCCCTTGCTCCGCCTCGAACACTCTAGTCTCGCAAGCACTCGTTGTTTCTGGCATAGATGGTATACAATGGAGGACTGCGGGGTAAAATGGAAAACAGTGGAGTAAAACGAACCGGCTTTATCAATTCTTCCCAAGACTTTGAAAAAACGAAGTCTCATCTAAAATAGAGGTCACTGGTCCGTTTTGTCTCACCCCCTCGTTCCACCCTCACTACATGAGCGCCAAAGTCGACCAGACTCTACATCCATGGCAGCGACAATAGACCTTTTGTGTGTCGAGTTTTCGGCCAGCCAAGGTTCTATTATTTCCATCCACATCCGGTACGTAATCAAAAGAGGCATTCGCTTGGATTTGGGTTAAAATATTTTTTGAGCTTTGTGGTGTTCTCTCTTTCCGGCTCGGCGAGATTGGAAAATATCACCCCGAGTACACAGTTATAATCTTGGACTATATATCTGTATATGTAAATGGATGTTATATGTATGTATATAATAATATAGGTGCCGCTCCGCGGAACTATCCCCTGGAGCGAGCGTCGCTCGACAAGGTGCGGTCGAGACGAGGAATTCACACTAATTAGAATCGCGATTTCTAGACTCCGCTTGCGAGATTATAAAGCTTTCGTTTCTGTATATATACATTGGCTCGACCGTACCCCTAAAAACGACAATGATGAGCTTTCATTTCGGGGTATATTAATTTTTTTTGTTTCTGTGTGAACTACGAAGTATGGCGATCATACTTTGGGATCACTTTTACACCATCTATTCGGGTCATAAAATTCTCTGATACTACCGCGGGTATGTATCTTTTTCGATACCAACTTTCAGAATGATAATATTTTTCACCAATTACTTGTATGCTTGTTATAATTGCAGGCTGTAGTTCCAATAGCGCTCGAGTGGACACTCGAACTAACGAGATTAAATTCAGCGCACTGTTGAAAGTAATTACTCCGCGCTTTTGATATTTCATATTTCACGTACGAAAAAGAGAGAAAAAATTGTAACGGAGCAGCGAGATTTGTTACTTCCAGCTTGAAAATATTATTTTTCGACCAGAGGTGCCGTCATGTCAGAAATACGCCAATCCAGCTTTTACAGATCTCTATTTTGAACCAACATTACAATTAGGTTGAAATTGAACTTAAATAGAGGGTATGATACCTTGCAGTTTTAGAATTACGATCATAGTATAAGCTGTGTAATTCAAGCGTTTTTCCGTGTATAAGAGATCAATAGTCTAACAAATTTAATTGATTCTGCTTTCAGTGACCACTCGATAAGCAATAGGGTGGATCGAAGAGGACATCCAACACGTTGCGAGTGTGGGGAAGTGACGAGACCCTTATGACGGCGGGAGGAAACGGCTGAGAGTGCTCTAGCGACTTCTCAGTCCGACCTTTAGGCTTTTCTCCTTCCGTTGCCCTAGCCCCGGTTTTTCTCTCCCACTATTCCTCCTTCTTCCCTCCACTTTGACTTTTGCCTCATACTACATATATATATGTTTTGTGGTGATGGTATGTGACCCTTACCTTAATTGAATCCCGGACATACTGGCCGAGGCTGCTGGCAGCTACGTTTTTCTTCTCTCCGTTTTCCACTCTCCCTCTCTTCTCACACATACGCGCACATCGGCTCGAGTGTCGCAACCTCTCGTCTCGCCACCACTCTTGGTCAACTGGAGAGAAAAAGCTCTGGAAGTGGAAAAAAAAAACAAACAGATTTTTTTTAAATAAACATTTTTTCATCTCTTTTCATCAGCAGCGGTCGATTCAACTTCGCGGATGAATCAATGGTCGTCATGTCGGGCGCTCGAAGACACGCCGATAAAACCTTCGCAATCATACGAACTGGGCGATCTGCAGGAACGACCGCATCAGGCAATCGTCGGATTCGACCGTCCACCGTTTGGAGCAAAGTGAATCCGCAAAAATCACATATTATATTTAAAAAATTGAAAAAATCCTGGAGCATTGAAATTAGGCCCTTTGACGAAGCCATAGAAAATTCATAATGCTTCATGGAGCCGCTATATAGACGCGGACACTTCAACAAATTAGGAAAGAGAAATTATGATTTTACGGAAGTGGTCGCTTGAACGATTTTTATACAATTGTGAAAGAGTCAGTTATTATACAATTGTGAAAAAGCTAGTTATTTCGTTTTAGTGGATACTCAGTTTTTTTTTAATAATGAAAATAATTAATTCACCACTGCATCTTCGTTTTTTGCAGTTTTAATAATCATACTAATGAGAGATCACAACTGGCGATCATAGTTTACTCGGGTTCAGCGCCTTGAATCGGGACAAGGCTAAAAGCACAAAGGATGTCAACAGTGTGGATTATTGATTGCTTCGATGAGTGGAGATGAGAATGTCGAGATTCCAGGAGAATTTATCAAGTACATACAGAAGCCGTGAAATTTTTGTTGGCAAACATCGATAAACGACTGCGTAAGTGGCATTTTCGTTCAATTATTTTAGCGTGAATTGTGTGTCATTACCAACGCGCCGAATAATTGTCCACCTATGAATGGGATGGACGCATTTACGATTAATTCACGCATCATCTATGTTGGATTTGCGGTTAATTCGCCACCCGCGACTGGTCGCACGAATTTCGATAATCTTAAGGACCCACATAGGAGTTCCAAAGTTTATAGAATAATAAGTCAATTGAAAGGCAATTCGTTTTTATCAAAATTTAACATTTGCTTTGCCACAACACCACAGATTGATTTTTGTTTTCTTTTAACGATTCGATAGTTTTGAAATTATTACTACCATTGTGCTGTTTTACGCGTATGAGGGTGAGAGGGTTGCCTTTGTAGTTCGTTCGATCTATTTCACTCGCCGTCGCGAATTAACAGTGAAACACAGCCATTATGCGATGTTCCCTGTGTTCTCACCGTCATATAATATTCGATGCAAATGTGCAAGCTCGCGGGCATATACACCATTTATTGCCGCAAGTCAGTACTCCGGTAGGCTCCCGAGTTCCGAGGAAACCAAGAATTCATTAACCCTGCTGTCAGACTCTGTCCGTAAGGTTTGACCTACTATCGGTTTGTGATGTCGATAAATTTTCATTCGATTTCCTTCCATCGCAAAATTTACAATCCGCAATGTTCCAACGTAGATGCAGTTGGATGTCACGGAAACGCCATTTTGCGCGCCGGAAGACAAAATGGCATCCACACGCAGACGACATCATCTTAAACTTACGTCCGCTTTTGTTTATGGCTAGAAAGAGCTGTTCAAGATTCCTTCCGAGTTTAATCTCTCCGGAAATCACAGGCTCGAGATGGGACGCATTAAACATTCTCTCAAGGATCTTTCAGTCAAATGTGTATTAAATTTTTAGTAGTAAAAGAAGTTCTCGATTTTTTATGGATAAACAGATTATATACTGCGCCACAACTCGAAACAGCAGGGTAAATGGTTAAACCGTTGTATCTTTAACAGTCATTAAACATGCTCGTGGCAAAAGGAGGGGTGCGGGGTTAGAAGCATCAGACTGGGTCAGTTGATGGCAATGTTGATGACTCGGAAAGGGTCTCATCGGTGTCCGATCCTATACCTCTCAGTCATGTACCTCACTGACGGTGGTGTCATCCTTTATAACGTCCTGACGTAATTCCACTTCGCATCAGACAGGCCTTCCAGAGCTCCGTGTATACGCATGACTTGCCACCGTTGACATACATCTCGACGAGCATGAACTTTGGCTCCACCGACCTCCGGTACTATACATATGTACATATACCTATGTTTCGTAACTTGCGATAGTCGAACACGTGGGACTTAAACACTCAATGGAACTCCGATAATGCGTAATCTAATTTTCGATCTAAATTGCCGAAAGCCTAAACTCACTTGAAGACCAGAAGGTGCGACATGGATTATAAAAGTTATTTCCTAAACAAGTTCCTTTCATCCCGATGATGCGCGGAGATATTTTTTCTTTTTACTTCTTCGTTGAGTAACTTTGTTTGGGTGGAAAAATAATCACGTTTCTGATAAAACACCGTGTTTAGAACGTTTAATCTGCAGCAGTAAATAAAATGTTTCCGATTCAGTACAGAAAAATTAGATTATGGAGAAGGACTTGCGATCAGGATAGATAAAAAATAATCATTCAATTTCGAGCGATCTTGCGCCCTAATGCAATGAGTCTGTTTTAACTTGTATTGTAATTTGAGAAGACAAACTACCAGCTCCCGCTTATAAACGGCATAAATTTACCGATTGTATCATCTGTCGCAAGCAGCTTCGAACCTGCCAAAAAACCACATGGTCCACTAGGTAAATTACAATAGTACGTACATATTGAGAGTTCAACCAACTATCTAGTGTTACGCCATATGTTGTAATACATATAGACCGGTACTTTCCGTATCGAATTCAAAGCTGGATAGAAATGTGGCCTCGCATTATTCATTTGCATATTATAAGATATGTCAGGATACACGGACGACAAAGGGGAATTTTCCTCGTCTGTGGGAAGTTTGCCAAACCGCGGAAACGGCCGCGGCAAAGCTCAAAAGTGGCTTTGACCTGATGTTACCGTAAATGCTACCAGGGGTTATACGTGTAAAACGGACACGTGACAAACGAGGAATCTCCGTGGACGAAATAAAAGAAACTTCGCTTCACGTTGATAAAACCTCGCAAGTGTAATAAATTATAGAAAAAAAAGGAGGACAAAAAAAAATGAAAAAAAAAATTATGTAGCTATCCCTTGTAGATAACGATGATTGAAATTCCTGACAACCCTCTCTGCATCCCGCATCTTGAAACATATCTCTCTCTCGAAATAGTTCACCCACAAATTTCGACATGCCGGAAACTATTAACGATAAAAATCAATTTGAAAAATGTATATATATATTCGCTTAAAAAGGAAAACAAAAAATGAAAAATCATAAACATGAACAGTGCTAAGTTATTACGAAATCGTTGCGCAGAGTATAGCTTGGTCAGAGGTATATGGGTATTAGGATGGCAATTAATGAAACGAAAAACAAAACTTACGAGCACGACGACGTGTACGGTGCAATTTCTCGTTTGATTTTGGAAAGCGACTTTTCAATTTCTCGACAAAAAAATACCGCGAGAAAGGACACACCGCTTTCCCACCGTCCATGAATAGTGATGATACGAACGCCTGGTGCGGGGATTTTTATAACTGTAATAGATATAAAATGGAAAAAGATCGTTAGAATCGTAATAAATCGAAAAAAAAACAAGACTCTTCTTCGATATTGTATTATTATTTATTGTATCTAATGCATACATACAAGACATATACTGAAAAAAATTAAATTCGATGAGGAAATATATGTATATTATTGCTATAGATAGCCATTATTAGGCGAACAACGTTGGTATGGTAATTGAGCGAAATTATACGTTAATAATGAAAAATAAATAAAGACATTCGAATACAGGTACACTGTGAATTTACGGTGTAATGTCGGTGCTGTACCCGCGAGGAATTCTACTCCACAGGATGTAGACAATTAAGGACATAGTTCTATGATTCTGTTAGCGAAACTAGTTAGTGCACGCGACAATATACTCGGACGCAGTCTCCACTGTTCATGAATCACTTACGAACGAGCACGAGTACTGTAAATTCGAATGAGGATCTTCGATATTAAATTCACAGTAGATGAAACCAAAAAATTTCAAGTCAAAAGTTTGGGAGACTGAAAAAGAATTTGGAACGAAACTCCTGTCTGGTCACGGAGCACTTGGATTGTTCGAGCTAAGGCAAATGCCCTCGTTGAAACCCCCGGATGGACAAAAATTTTAATTCCTTCCCAACTTGCATGGGGAAGTAAAAAAATATATTTTTAATCACCAAAAAACTCTTGATAGAATTTTTTCTACTACGACACTAATTTTGGAGCGTTATTTAATCTGCATATCAAAATCAGCACTAGAACAAAAGCAGGGGACGCGCGCAAAGTGCCGTGCGGTATGAAAAAGAAATGAAAATACCTATATGAAGTTAAGCGATAATGTCACGATGGGATTACATAAATTAGTCCAATTATCCGATAGTTCGAACGGATAATCAATTTGCATAGTCCGAAAGGCTCCCGTCGATCGCTGCAGAAACGAATTCAATAGAATCGACAATTTTCCCATTTCCAACGACGAAATTTAGTTTCGCATCAGACAAATTAACTTTCCTGCATCGCTCTCAATGACGCGTATAAAAAATGTATCATGCCCCGCATGTGCTCCTCGAATTCTCACAGTGCTATTTCTTCGGATTATTTTTCTCGACTGAATACAATAGAAAAATTATTCTTCTGCATCCCCCTATAAATAACCTCCTCCTTTCGATTTCACGATGAATTTCGGTTCCTTATATTACCCGAATATAGATAGAATTTTGTACGCTCAATAACAGTTTACCATCGTTCTTCGCGATATCGTGAATCGAATAAACTTCAACCGAGGGAAATTCTCGTGCATTTTCCCCACATTCGTGAAATACACATATAGAGCTTAACGCAACTTTGCTGACCGTCAGCACATTCGAGTTGCTAAACGCGCTGTTCGCTGAATAGACCGAATAAAGGAAAAGCGCTTGCCGCACCGTGCCCACTCCCGTCCACACTGAAACATAACCATTCACTCATATACACACACTCACATAAATTCCAACACCATAGTGAAATGAGAAAATTTAACGTGCGGACGGAACTGTGTGCCGACGTATACGTTATCGCGTTATACCCGCGGTGCCGATCGATCGTCTCTACTCAAATGTACGCGAGCAATTTTCGGTCCAACGAATCGGTGGCGCTTCTGCACGGGGCTAGGGAGACGAACGTAGCCGAGGGTAGAGAGAGAAATCAAGCCGCGCATCACGGCCCGCACGATGCTATTTCATCTTTCGCGGGTTGAAGCGCTAATCAGCGTAAATAGCGTTATGTGCACAGGCGGGAGGGAGAGTGATGGCTTCGACTATGAAATATGCATAAAAGTCAATTGGCGTGGCTACGAAATCGGCTAGAAAGCAGAGGGTAAAAAAGAAGAAACAAAGGGGTGAAGAATTAAAAAAGAAGAGATAATATTATCGAGAACCCTCGACTCTTCATCTGCTGGTCGATGAATGTTATTGCAGGCAATGAGACGTGTGTTGTTTCTAAAAAATAATATAATTGTAATAAGTAAATAAATAAATTATATCTATATTTTAGCGAGAAATAAAAACATAAATATAAATATGACTGCGTATACTAAACGCAGGTCACGAATTATTCGCGATCGTTTTCATTAACACTTCCAAATCGATGCGGAGATTAAAGTCGGGAAAGATGGAGAAAAAGGATTAGCGTTAGGGTGGACACTATATATATATAGATATATATACTGTACTATATAAATACGCTGTCGTCTACGTATGATATATATACCACCAGTTACGTATTAATATCGGCACTGCCATGGCTTTGAACAAATCAAAACCCCAAGCGCACGGCCAATCAAAATTCAATCAAAGCCGCTTATGAAACGGGAAATTGGTGGGCGGTCGAATGCGATATTCGGTCAACTATACTCATTGTCACTACGATCATACACGCATACGTATAACTTCTATTATGTATGTGTAGTAAAGATGAAACGAAAAAATAATTCAAAATTAGAAAGAAGTTTGACCATCAGTCCCATTTTGCCCCCAGCCCCTAATTTCTCATTCGCAAGTACACAACAACGCGACGTTGCGTCACGAGCTTAACGTACCAAGATATTCAACAAAAACAAGACGAAAAAAGATGTTATAAAAGATAAAGAACAAATCTAGTCTTAGTAGGTTTAATAATAACGAATTAATGATGGGATTGTGCGAACGATGATCCTTAATAATTTTATACGATAATTATGATGGCTGACTTCCAAGCGAGTGTATATTTAAAAAATACATTAGAATCCGTTCTGTTGGGAACACGCGAGAGATTAAAAAGGAGATGTATTTTTGGCTCGTAGTTTGACTGACGATTAATTAGGAACACGCGGCAACTTTTTTTTTCTTCGGTAATCAATTCTATTGTAGTGATGATATTACCGTTGTATTGCGCGTAAATTGCATTGGCAAAATTAAAAAATCGCGTACCCTTTTTCATCGTTGCGATAGAGAGCTGAAACACATGAGTCACACAACGACAGTTGGATCGCCGAATTTACCTCCGAGCTGTTCGAATTTCAATTGCAAAAAAAAGGAACGAATAAAAACGTCTTAGGAATGCTATTTTAGTAATAAAGAAACTGACTTAATCGACGAATGATATAAAATAAATAATAAAACAGAAAAAAAAGACAAATTGAATAAAATCATGAAAATAATATAAAAATGGAGCGATACAGAAGATGTATTCGTAAGGAGTCGTAGAGTGTGCTGGAAAAAAAAAATGAAGAAAAGGTAAACGTCGAAGAAAAAAGAAAAATCGACGTAATCATAAAAATATATTACGTAAAACAATAAATAAGTTTAGTAAGAAAAATAGGTATAAGATAAATAGATGAAAATAAAATGAATTTGCGAGAGCAGCGCGGCGTGTGGATGTTAATCGATTTTAAATGTAGCCGCAATCTCGCGCGACGTTGAATATTTAGCTGGTCTAAATGCTACACGATTCGTGCAGAATATTTTTATCATTATTAGAGCACACTGTATCATATATAAAAAAATAATATATGTAATTCCTATTTCTACCGAATCGTTTGTATACTTGTACGAAGAGAAATCGTAAAATTTTTGTGTATATTGTACTGTATATTTTTATGTTAATTTTTTTTGTTTTTCGTTTTTCGACTCTGATGACGAAAAAAATGACTATTCGAATGATATTGAATCATTATTCCCATAGGGCCTACAATGAGACTAAGCGTTTGAAATGTACCTATCGAATACATAATTTATGTATAATGAATATATAATTTATCGAGTTTGCATTATCTCGTTTTGTTGAAATATCAAATATCCTACATCGTTCCTTTTCCAGGAGAAAAAAAGAGAAGAAGATTCACCAGAAGTCGTTTCATCAATGGTTGACCAAGAGGAAACGCGAGGGCAAAAATGAGTGGCTCGAGGAGCGAGTGTCACGGGAATAGTTCTTATCTATAACGACACCAGGTCGTGTTACTATCGCAAATCTCTATTACGTCAGAAAAATGTTTCCACTTCTAAGAAGGGTGTGTCCGCTGGGAGCCGTAACAGCATAGCCCACAAAGTCCATTGAGGTTCTCTGGGTGCGGTGAAGTGCCGTGAATAAACACCCCAACGTCTTTCACAGCTTTTTCCCAGTTTAGATCCATCCGCACACAACCTCTTCCGTTTTCGCCCTCACGGCTTCCGGTATCTCATGATAAGAGCTAAACCCAGCTGGCGTGCATTAAACTCGCTCGCCAACAATGGGTGCAGGAAATTTTTTGCCCTCAACCAGCTTTTAGTACATCCCTCGTGTCCATTCCAAAAATTATTTTTCCAACAACATTACCTAAAAATAAATGCCTCAGAACGAATTCCGAGAAAGGAAAAAGTACAGCTCAAATGGAAAGAAAAAAAATGATCATGCTTCTTCGTGAGGTCGGCACTTAGAAGTTTCATTAGATCCGCACGCCGTCTATTCACGACAAAAGTTCATTGAGTTTTGCTCGCCCTACTTATCGGTTCTTAGGTTTCCCTAACCCTCGAACCTCCCGGTTCCTTTTTTATGTACATTTCTATGGACAGATGCTTTTCAACTACCTTCAAGATTTCTTCCTTTTCTCTGTATGAAAGTAATTGACCATCTACAATTCCTCGTTACCATACATTTCCTTTTTAATTGAATATTCCTTCACTAGCTTCTAATTCCGGGTGAACCGTCTGCAACAACAACCTCCCAAGTCTTATTATTTCATTTCTTCTGTTACAACTCCTCAACCTCGCGTTTCACTCTCGATTTCGCAACTCCCATGGCCACCCAGCTCCTGGCCTACACGCGAGCTGTTCGCGCACACACACCGGCAAAGAAATGAGAAACTTTCGTCTCGCGCACCCGACTCTGTCGAGCAACCAGACAGGGCTCCCTTACCCTCTTCTTCCTTTCGCCAGTTCTTCCTTGAAGTTCTCCTTCGCCACCCTCGAACCCTCTCCTCGGGCATCTCCCTTCAGCTACTCTCACATCCGGCCGAGACTCCATGCCCTTCCGAGCGCTTTCTCACCCTCCCGCTCTGCTCCTCCTCTTTTTATTCCAACTCCGAGCGTCTGTAACCGGGAGTGAAGTCCTTGAAGGGATTGATCGGAAGCGACGCCACGCGCCCTCGTCCGACAGGGACTAACCCAACGGAGATTATGTCGTCGGTGAAAGACGTACCACTGGAACGGAATTGCAGAATAGAAAAGGAAATTGTCTCGAATACATTCTCACGATCTCGCTACTGGAGGGAAATACTGTATTCTACTATTCTTTGAGGAATGGAATTCAGTACAAGACCCGTGATCTTCCGTTCAATTGGTCGATCGGCGCCGTAATTACTTAATTATTCGGTCAGAATTTGCTTGAAAAAGCTCGGAATACGTTCGCTGTTCCGTGGAACCTTCGGTCGTTGTGGTTACAACGGAAAAATCTTAACAAAAACAAAACAACGGCTGAAAGCTGTTCGTGCTGAACTCGAATCGAGATGGAGATGAGAAATAAGATAGTTTTTTGAGAATAACCGATATTCGATTTTGTATGACGGGCATTATTAAAAGTCGAGTCCAAAAAAAACGGATCGAAAGAAAAAAACTTCTCAATATACAAATTCATACGGTATTGTCGAGTCGCCTCGAAGGGAAACTTTATTTCTCGGGCAACCTGGAACTTCGACCACTGACTTCCTGTGATTCGAGCCCCTCCGCTCTCGCGCTTTACTCGCTGTTCTCGGCTCCTCTCCGAGAAATCCCATTCGCTCGTCGAAGGAAATACGTGAGAAGAATAAACGAAAAAAGTCTGCGAATGTCACGCTGGGGGGCTTCCCATTGGCTCTGAAATATATAGAACTGCACACTGTCGTTCGATCTCACCCGGAATTTTGAAAGACTCACCACAATGAAATTGTATCTTATTCGAGTGGAAATCTGAACAAACGTCTTTTTCGCTTTCATTTGTGTCCCTCGATTTTTTAGTTATTTTCTTGTCACACTTCGATCTCTCCTTCTTAAGGTCTAATGCAGCTGAGGTCGGTAACTGGCAGGATGGAAGCTGCAACTCTCTGATCTCAAGCGCTTCCCTCATCTTGCTCGTCCAGGTCTGTCTGATTAATGCTCGGGTCTCGGTTTCAATTTCCGCCGAGCCACCAGAGACGAAACAACGGGGTTCGCTCTCCGGCCTGTTAATCCAGGGATGCCGTAAGGCTCTGCAGGATACCGGCGGATCTTGACGGTTGCTCGTTCGGCCATCCACCTCCGACTCTCCTGAACTTCGGGGTTTGCCGGAAGTTCAAAGGTTGATTGCAAATTCGCGAGTACGAGCGACCACCCGGCTCGATGTTTCCACGCAAGCTAAAATGATTGTTATTCATAAACTACTTCGATTAATTGGATTTAAAAAATCTCAAGCAAGGTGCGATGCGGGCGGGTCGAAGATATAGGATGTTGCGACTTTGAACCTCTATTGAGGTAAGAGCTTCTCTCAATAGAGGTTCAAAGATTTATGTGGCTAATGACAAGGTTCTACAAGAGGATCGAAAAAAGTCGACATGTCGGACACCTCGATGCAAAACGTTTGGGTGATGGAGCGAAAGTATCGTCGCGAAATAAAAAAGCAGGAGACGACCCCTCGACTGACCTGCTGAAATAGTCGACTCGGTCGATGCGCATCGAGGATGATCACTCTTAGAGGTCTCACTTCGACAAGGTCCGAGCAATAAGGAAAAGCGAGATAAAATGAACCTCCCTTTCTCCTTTCGATAGTAGTCTTTCCATTATGTATCTAAAAACACATTGTCACTTACAGGCGTAAATCCACTATTCTATATCGCTATTGAATTATTAGAATCGTCTTATGTCGATATGTATTTGGTACATTGAGAAAAAGAATTTTCGTTAATCGAACAATTTTGTTTTCTCAGTGTAGTAGATCTCCCGGTGAGGGAGGATTGACTAAATTAACTAGATATCGAGCTTGGTAGATACTTGAGCTCAGCTTCAACGATGAGTACAGCAATCGAGTAAAGTATAACTACAGTAAGTATGCTATCGTAACCCAAAACCGACGCGCAGAGTACCTTCCGTGAAACTTCGAACGGATCGTTGACGCTAAAGGGGGAAGCAAATGAAAAAGCAAAGCAAACAAACGGTTGTTACATTTGTTGCAGAAGGTCGCTCGAGTTTTATCCAAACAGGGTGTAACAGCCGGAGAGTTAAACTATCAGGTAAAGGACGCAGCAGTTACAAAGCTAAATTGAGCAATTACTCTGAGAATTCAGCAGGTGTGGAAAATTGGAGAAAGCAGGAATACGTTGAGGTATGGAAGTATCGAAAAGAAAAGAAAAAACCTGGCGGCGATTGCGCTAACTAGTAGCAACCCAGCGGACTTTGGTATTTTCCGCAATGGTAATTGGAAAAAATAGAAAATAAGAAACAAAATAACACGATATCGTATCAGAAAAAAAAGAAAGAAAATGTCCCGTTAGATCGCGCTCCACCGCTGGTATAATAGCGCAGTACACAGCTGATACATCCATAAAGCACGTTATAGAACTTGAACGTCCGCGACTGTCGCCGGGGAGCTCTGTCGTCGATTTAGTGCGCACAGAAATCCAGCTACGCGATGCAATATCGTTATACGTGAAACACAACTGTAGATGCTCAATCATCCACGGATTCGCTGACAGGCAAGAATCGAAAAGGCGTGACCAGTGCGGCTTAAAATAGGGCATCGTACCCTTTCGTTTCTCGGCCGCGTATTGGCGAAGGTAGCGTGGGCACGTAATGATTATGTATTTTAAGCAGGTCACATCGGAGCAAGGGTTGATGGGTTCGTAGGACGTTGGACTCGGTATCCGGTCGGTCGCTCGGCTGGCTCTGGCCCGAGAAGTAACGAGAGAAAGCGAACGCTGGGAACGAACGAACGATGAGGGGCTTTACCACTGTCGCGAACAACTTTGACCCCAATCGTTCGCATTGGCTCGGGCGGTACAGGCGCTGACCGTTATCACTAGTTCATCTATCTCCCACTCCGTGTCTCTCCCTCCTCTTACGGCCTCCTCCCCCCCCCCTCTCTAACGCTTAGAGAGTCTATGCTCCCCTTCCGCCCCGCGGGAAAGCTATACGAGCGGTCAGCGCACTTGTCTGTGTATATCCTGCCCTGACTACTGGATCTACCGGATAGAGCCGGGCGTATCGCGGATAGGCTTTGCGACGTATGTGTCATCGGCAGCACGCATGCAACCACGCTACCCGTACTTCGTCAGTGCACTGTAAAGCTTGGAACAACGTGGATACATACGGACGGGTGTATAATACAGGTAGTGTATAAACAGAAAAAAAGAGAATAAAAAAATATGTTGGTGCAGACGGCAGACACGAGAGAGGGTTGCGAGCACCTGCTGCCGCCAGAGACACTCGATTGCAGAGCGATATCGTTATCGAACAGCTCGCTGGTCCAATGCTCGACGATACACGATTTTATTTTCTCTGGCAACTCCATGCGATCCCAAAAACTATATGTCTTGTTTCATTGGAGAGCTTCTTCTCCGACTGTCCGAAGCAGCCGGAAGTTTTTTCGTTCTGAACTTTGTAAAAGATATGGGCGAAAAAATGTTGTCCGTTCAGGAACATGTATGAAATAACTGGGAAAGGTTGAATTCACATCAATTGCAAACAATCTTGGATATCGAATTTAGTTAAACTTCTTGAAATATTTTCCGATAAAATTAGAAAAGGTGATGTTTGTTTAACTTTTATTATTTCCATGCCGTTGCGAAGGATGTCTCGTTAAACATTTCTATAATTCTGAGGCGTTCTGTAGGTCGCATATAATACGGCTGGCTTTAATTGCCATACCATCGTAAATCAGCGGAGCGACAGATATTTAAATGCCTTGTTGGGCTTTCCCGGTTGCAGGGAAGCAGAGGAAGGGAGGGCAAGTGTATGCTCGCCGTGAATGTCCGGTGTTGGAATGGATAAACATTATATGGCGTGTCGTGTACAGCAGCTTGTATTTTATAGCGGTCGAGCACGTGACTCGCTCGCGAGCTTAACAGTATCTGCGATACACACTTATACATTTGGCCTGGTTGGTCTACAGATGTGTAAATGCAATTTAGAGCGTGTTGGGGGAGAAAGAGATGGGTTAAACCACGAGGAGAATGGTAGTATGTGCGCGGGGGGGGGGGGGGGCGGCTTTGAGATATCGTTCCTGCTAGGCCTACTTCCTGTTATATGAAACTACACTGAGCTTTGGCCAACGATTAAAGCTAACCGCTAAGATTTACGGAGAAAGAGGATTAACAACGAGATGTGTTGCATTGTTTTACCTTATCCCGGCTCCAACGAAAAACTGTCTAGCTGGCTGGAATCGGTATATAACAACGTAAATTTGTCGGAGGATTTCACTCATGGTTCAATATGGTTCAAATTAATACGCTCCAATAAAAAGAAAGAGTACTAAAAATCGTACTCCACAAACAGTTAAGTAACGGAAGTACTGACGATTTTTGCTTTGTTACTTTTGCATTTTATATTTTTCTTTTATAAACAGAAAGCAATGTTAGGACTGTAGTGGTTAACAGATTTTTGTTAAATTCATGAGGTTTTTTTCAAAATGAATACACCAGAGAAAAGTCTGGAGAAAGCTGGTGAAAAAGTTCTATGCCATTTATTGTCACTTTGAATCCCTTTATTCCACACTTTCATCGTCTGTACCAGATGAGAATCCATTTCGAATATACGACGTTTGACCGATTCTACGGAATATCTGCATCTTCGCCTTCGACTTGCACTCCGTGAATTCTGTGCAGCGTCTTCGTCGAGTGTTCTTAGACCGGAATGCTCAACGAGCCTCTCGATCGAGAAGTTCCCTTCGACCGACACTAGTTTATTAGTATTTGAAGTGGAGTCTTAGGTGCTGAATCTGCAATTGTGCAAACGTTCGAACGGATGCAGGGGCCGCTGGCAAAATTGGGACGGTAGTAAATGGCGTGCAAAATTTATTCGAAAAATGTGTAGACGTTATTATCAGTAATAATTGAACTCTTAATCGGGACGAATCAATAAATGTGTCCACTCATTGTAATTCAATTTTTCTTACACATGTTACTTTATTTAAGTGAACAAACATCCAATACCTATCTCTGGTTCTATCGATACGACCGTTCTCAGCTTCTCCGTTTCTGCACACAAACACCCTCCTCTTTATGTATGCACAGACAATACTATACCTTCATTCTTGAACTTCCGTCCCAGATACGTTAGAGGAATCCTTTAAGAAACCTTCTGGATCGAGGCTAGCGGGAAAGCAGCTTCGCGCATCTATGACCGACGGGGTGGGGGTGGGGGGTGTCGGTGGAGGACTCGAGTGATGTGGGTGAGGTGGAAAAGGACCGGTGACGAGACCGATGGCATTGCAAGATCAGTTCAGCGGCGCGTAAATGCGATATCCCGTGAAAATGGTGCCGAATATCGATTTTACTCACTTAACATCAGTTGTTCGGTTCTCCGGAGTTTCGCTGCTCTAACTCTCTCCCTATACTTGTGCCTGCACTGCTGATGTGCTTCTCTCCTGTGCTCCAGTTCTTTTAGCCAAGCGTGCATAGCCAGCAAAGGGCACGAATGTGTTTATCCATGTGTTCATATCTGTCTCTCTGTGTGTCTGTGGATCGTTTGAGATATCGATCCGACGGAACTATTGCGCCGGTATCATGCGAGCTGCGAGTGAGAACGAAAGCGCCAAACCATCGGGGAAAAGGGAACGACGGAGGATTGAAGTTCTATGTTGATGATAATCGTCATTATCATCATCGAGTCAGCCGGGCGGGTTCAACGAAAACTCCTGTGCACTTCAAGAAGTTCGACAAACAATCTCTTTGATAGATCGTATTGTATTTCGACGGATTAACGAACGCTCCAAACGAACGAAATCATCCAGCGTGTAACCCGCATTGATTCAACGACTGAATGAAATTTCATCAGTTGATTCACCGCAGCGTTTGTGTGTTTTAACAGCCAAAGGAATGTCCAGTCGATCGCATCGCTTCAAACTTCAGGGGCGCCGACGGCCGAATACCTCATTGATCGGTATTTCGCATTTCGTTTCTTCATTTCGCCAACACTATTGTGCTATTATATTACTTTTATCTTGTTTATTTCATATTACTCATCAAAACGGCCTTTTCTTAACCTATTGTTGTTATTTATTGGGGAATTTGTCTATTCGTTCATTCGTTGGGTTCACAAATTGCCGCGATATTAGGTGTTCCGAAAATTAATATTCATTAAATTCAGATAAATATTTATTTGTGCAGCGCCCATCGGGTAAAATATTTTTGTGGGTTCAATAAATAGTGGTTCGGCATTGAACTTTAGAAGGAGTGAATCGAAAACGACTTGTAATGAAGTGAGAAACAGATTGGATCCTATGAGTGCCTATTTTTTTTTGGACGAATCATATTATTTTTACATATTCTACATATTGATCAACTGATTTGTTTCTTTATCGATAGATAGTGTTTTGGCGTTGAAAATTGAACGAAGTGAATCTGAAATGGATGGAGCGAAATAAGAAATAGATCGGACCGTACAAGTGGCTCGACTGCTCGGTCGACTTTAAATCTTTCTACCGCCAGGGAATGAACCGCTTGTTTCTGCCATTCGTTTAGCTGGCACATTATTCACGTCTCCTGCGTTCGACTGCTAGAGTCGCCTTAGTTCGTCGGGTATCCTCATGTATATATGTATACATGCATAGATACGGGCAAACTACAGTGACGGTGTTATGCAAGAGGGTGGGGATTGCACAAGGAATCGATTCGGAAACGGGTGGAGGAGAGAGTCACACGCGTTCGAGCGAAGTAATAGTCCTCGTCGACGAGGCGCGAGTCGATCCGCTGAGTAAACAGGTGCGACTGGAAAGACAAACTTCGCTTTCCGGGCCAGCCAACCGACGAACTTATCCTCTGGTTTTCCATGTTGATACTAGAGATAGGTAGCGCGGAACGACAATCGCGCGATTCTTCCCCTATCGACTCCCTCTATTCACTGTTATTGCCTGACACTTGTTTTCCGATTCCGTCGCCCCGAAGTTGTTACTAAAGTCAAATTACATCTATTGGTGACCATGCTCAACCGGCAAAAAAGACATCTTCTTTGATAAAAATAATATCAGAAAGAAAAAAGAATGCAAAATCTGTTTATATCAGTACATGACATAGACATTAACTTTTTAGAGATATTTAAAAAAATGTATAACACCTACTCTACTCGGTGAAGAAGAGAGCTCATCTTTTGTCATCTCATTTTCTGACACGACCTTAATTGACTCTTCCAAAAATTCATAATCCTACGTCTATTTTAACTTTAAACCGTTGTGGATTATAGAATAACGCTTCCATCTCGAAATTAGTGGACTTTCATTCCCGATAGTGCTTTTGCCATTTCGATAGTTCTGTTTTTCGTAAGGAATGATCTCGGTAATTATAGCTATGCGCTTGCCAGGAAACTTAGCCGGTGTAGTTTCGAGGTAGATGAGCGAATTTGCCGGGAATCGAGGAGTGTTTGCTCACTAGGATCTCGATTCAGGAACCCTTGACGATTCTTTCATCGCTTCGCTCTCTGTAAATTTCGTTTCGGTAATTACAAACTTTTTCGTTTTCTCGACGTTGCAACGGTGCCGAGAAGCGCGATAGTAAAAAAAAAAAATCGACGGAAAATAAATAAAAGTTACGAAACGAAAGGAGAGAAGCTGCGGGATTTCGTTTATCCGAGTGAGGTGAAATATTTTTCACGCGAGAAAGTTTCAAGCGATTTTGTGTATAGATGCCGCGCAGGCAATCGTCAGGAGCAGAGATATCCGGTGGCACTTTCTCTTTCTCTTCTCAAGGAGCCCGAATCTCCCTCTCGAGCTTACTATCGAAACTTGGTGGAGCTTCGGCTATCGGCCTTAGGCAATTATAAGTGACGCGAGGGATGCCTGTTACTCGGAAACTCGGTGATGGGGTGAGATAACCACGGTATAAAGACAAAGGAAAATGGTACAAAGTTCACCAGCCGCGAGAGTTTCTTCCGTAAAACTTTGCCTCTCGAGATCGTCATAAAATTGCTCATCTCATTATTCTCGTGGTCTGGAACTCGCACACGGGATACGTAACTCTCCGGTTTGAAATATGATTACGACAAGTTTTCATATAATTCTGGCACGGTTGAGCACGTGGCACTAATTTGTGCAATTATTGTAGCAACAAGTATACGACAAGGAAAAATTGTATATTAAACAGACAGTTTCCGGCAAACGAATGCAATTTATCTTTTACCTCAACACTAAATTAAGAAAATCAATCAAATGGTAAAATTGTAACGAAGCGAATGTTTTTTCTACGACGCCAGAAGCGATTCATTGACTTTGGTTGGCGATTCGGAAATCGTAGAAGACGCATCAAATATTCGCGGCAAACATCATTATTCGTGACACTTTGTTCCTGCAAGTTTTTCGCCTGCTTACAAAATCCCTGCGACGTTTAACTTCGACGAGAACCAACGAACGCGCTTTGTTCGCGCTATCGTCTTTCTTTCTCCTTTCGATAGAATCGACTTTCACCGTCATAAAGAGACGATAAATTCGGTAGAATCGTTGCAAAATTCACGAGGCCGCACGCTCGTTTTCTGGCTCACTTGCCCCCTTTACTTCGGGCCCTCCTCGACTTCTTTTCTTTTTCATTTCTGGTCCGTGGTTCATTCCATCACCCCCCCTCTCTTTACTCGGGCATTCTGCCAAACCAATTCGACTGCAATAATATTTGCATAAACCAGGTTTCTGGTCGTATACCCACGGGAAAAACCAAATACCTTGAATTAACACAGCGACAAGCTCGTCTTAGATTTTTTTGTCTTTCATTTTTTTATAACATTTTCAATGATCCATTTTTTTCCTCTGCATGGATTGTTCTTCCATTTTCTGGAAAATTTTCATAAAAGGTTTTTATGGTGTTTTTGCCGATGTTGTCTCTGCAACGATTTCTCGCGATCGGGTGGAGAATAAGAAGCTCGGATCAACCATGAACGAAGATATATTTATATTTCCTTGTTCACCGACAATTTCCAAGAGCAGTTATCCCCAGGATAGCCCCTGCAAATTCTCTTGATTCGAAACGCTTCGCCGTACGGAAAATTTCACACCGTCGTTCGAAGTGTTGTTCCAAGGGGGTTAACTGCTCCGAGGCAAAGAATTACGTATAACAAGCGATAAAACGAAGACGGGCATTTTTCTTCGCTAGAATCTCTCGTTGCTGTTTTCTTGGAAAGCTTACCAGTACTTTTTCGACAGGGTAATGCGGCGTTAAACGAAGAAAAAAATGTGTACAAAAAATAAAGACAAACACTCCGAGAAATTCACGCAGTGTTTTCACCAAAGGTGTGTATACGGGTAGCGACTGACAGCGATTCCGGAAGACTCGGAGCATAATTCTTTTTAGTAAAAAATTAGTAAACACCTTGGGTTCTCGAGTGTCGGACGCTTCGCGGCAACAGCACGCCCATACTGAAACACTCGACACTCGTGGCGTAATACTTGCTCTTGAAACTTAGGCACGTCCTCCCGCCAGAGATACTCTGGTTTACAAAAGAAAAAAAAATTAAAAAGTAAAGTTTTCCCGACGGCATCAAGTGCACTAGAAACTAGCATAGCGATATTAAAATAATGAAATAAATAAAGAGAAATAAACATCTTTCGATAGAAATTTGAAGCTTCGAAGTCGAGTGTTACAACAATCCGACGAAATAGCAAACGTGATTTTTGGGGTTGTTCTTTTCAGTCTAGAAATTTTTTTGCACTGCAAAAAATAAATTGTTGGATTAACTAAGGTGCGTTCCCCGCGTTATTGAGCTGGTATAGTAGAAAAATTAGCTTCAATCCAAGTATTTTGAATCGACCGAAGCGAATAACCATTCGACAAATTAATGGGTTAAGTACCAACCAAATAACAGCTTTGAGGGTGCGTGACCACGAATTTGGTAAAGCCAACAAATTTTTTCTCTCAGTGCGAATAAAAATTGATTGTCCCTTTAATATAAAGTGGACGGTTTACCGGAAAATCGAATAGGGATTTGTAGTCAATTTGACGTGTACAGCCGAGGAGGATATCGCTTTGGCACGCTCAGATGTCAAATTTCTCCCTCGTGAAAGCTTTTGCTACCGACGAGGGGCTCACACGTGAGCATTGCAATTCTCATCGGATTCTGTGCTCTCCCAAGTAGGATCTTTCGCACTCACTCTAGTACGACGAAGAGAAGCTTAAGGACACTCGACAGTTCCTTTGTGTGCCCTTGGGCGACAGGAGACTTTGGCGTCCTGGTGCAATGCTGACGAGTCAAGAAGCGCATCCATCGAAGCCGGTGGAGCGAGTGGTATAGAGAAAACGAGAACTGAGATAGCTCAGGGGCTGTACAGAGGCTCGCGACGCCGCGTTCACCAATCGAAACTCACAAAACCCTTTCAGACATCGTTCGATGCTGCCGCGAAAATGCATCCCTGACCTATTTGTCAGAAGAGTACATATTCGCTCTTTACAAAAGATAAAACGAAAGTATGAAAACAGAAATATTATGTGGTGATAAAACAAAACGAGTGAGAGATCAAATGAGTGCGCGGAACTGTGAACAACCGAAAACTCGTCGTAAGGAACTGCGTGGGGCTACGAATGTACAAATCTTTCGGCATGTTTTTTCGTCACTCCATACGATTTTAGCTCAAGTATCAACCCACTTTTCGTTCCTACATCAATTTTTTTATCTCTTTGAGAAAAACGAAAAAATTACACCGAGAGAAACAGTTACTTCCGCCAAACATAGGACCTCTATTCAATCATTTTCTTGGTGCCAGCTGTTGGTTCGCGCGACAAATTAATTTTTGTTAGAATCAAAAATAACCATCGAGAATGCTCTTAATTATTTCGTTCGGCGGAGAAAGTGTTCGAACTTGAAAGTCGACTGCATCACCTCGCAATACGTGCGCAACTCCGTAGAATCACATTCGATATTGCAGTCATGCGAATTAAATGCGGAAACAGTATTGACGTTTCGACGGCAATTACAGAGAGACAAACGTGATGAATACAACGATTCCGTGTGTGCTCCTTCGCTTATTTTTTCTATTTATTTATCTGTAATTTTTTTTCCATCGTCCACCGACATGCGGCGTAATCGAACGCCAGAGGTACGAATTAGCGTCAGTGAAGGCGTGTGAGAACGGAGATACTTGGTGGTTGCATGTATGCAGTCATGATAATTACGAGATTGTAACTGTCGCTACTCTCTCCTTCTCGTTTCGCGGCCTGCGCATGAATGTGTCATTGTCTTTTCTACCCCTCGACACAACTCTGCACAGAGTACCAGCGCGGTCTCCGGCACGCGAAACAGCAGTGCCGCTGTACCGAGCAAATCCCAAAATGAAAAAAAAATTCTTTTCTTACAGCCGTCGTGCATAAAAATTTGAAAAATTTCGTTGCGCGTCATTTCCGGTTTGAAAATTTCTTGTTTAACCAACGTATTTCCGCTATGGTGTCTCGTCCAGTCTAAAAAGATTTTCAAACAAAAGCTGACGTTTTCCCGCATGTCGTTACTTTCCCTGTGCAGTACCGTAGTCGTGCCAATGGTTGGATCTAGAACAGGAGATAAACAACTGTTCGTAGTTGGAAACAGATTCGTTGTACGTTCGGTTAAAGAAAAAGTGCAATACTCAGCCCGCATGCCATGGCGGGGGGTTGTCGGCTTTGTAAATTCGTTCTTGTATTCTCTATCTTCGGGTCGAGCGGCGAAGGAGTCAGAAGCAGGTGTCAGGAATACGTAGTGGTTTTGGGAATTGAACTAGTGATTAATGCAGGAAGCTCAAACGACACTAGTCTCTTAGCATACGAAGTACGAATGGGCTAAGAGCGACCGTAGTGTATATATGTATACATGGAGCTGAACAATGAATCTCGTATCCGATGGATACTATCTGACAATGCGGGTACCATCCATTTTACCTTTTCCAATCCCAATGATTCCGTATTCAATAGAGCACCGAAAAAAAAAAAATTAGAAAAAATCAAAGTGAACCGAATGAAAAAGTAATACTTCACCTCGATTTATAATTCGAACAGCCACTTCAGCCGCTCCATTCGGAGTGGCGTGACGAAGTATCGTTGCAATCGATCACTCCACTACGGTATGCTCAATTACCTATGCTTCATGCACCCCCCATCACTACACAAATACGCACATACACACACGCACACTCAATCAATAGTTGCGAGTGTTATATGAAACCTGTTTTACCAAAAAGAACGTAAACGATAATATGTTAATTAAGAAACTTCACAACGAAATGTTATTAAGTCAAGGCTACTATACCGACAAGGTACGGTAATTTCCAAATTCATTATATCTGAGCATGTTCGTTATTCCCGTTAACGAGAAAAAAGAAAAAAAAATTCAAAGGACACAAAGTAGTACAAAGGCGCTCCGACAAAAATCGGATTAGAACCACCTTTTCAGAAGCGGCCGCAACAAGGTGCATATAAAACGCAGTGCCTTTTTGCGAACATTGTTCTATTTTGCACATTTTTTCGCCTTCTTTCGACTTACTCTCGCGTGCATGGCTAGATACAGTGTATCTAGGTAGAGAAGAGGAAAACGGAAATCCGGGGCAATACGGACGATGGTTTGTCAATTTTTCTATGGCACGCGAGGAAAAGCCTCGATGATCTGTTTTGCCCCATATTTTCCGGTACAGGTGGACCGAAAGGAAAATAAAAGCCTCGGGGCATTAAGCAAGCTTTGGTGTGCGGTGAGAAAATTCAAGGTACATAGCAGTTCTCACTGGGGGTTTGAGGTCTCACCCGATGTGAAAGATACACGGGACGGTGGGGTGAGATGGCTCAGCTGCGGAAGTGAGCAAGAAGGGAGGAATAGACGGTCCACCGGTCGACACGGAGTTGACAGGGGCGTCGTGGGGCCGTGTATCTGGGTGGTATATCGACCCGGGATGTATATACTCCCCTCTTCGTGTATGAACGTTCCGACAGTGCTCGTAGGTACGTGTAACGAAGTGGGAATTAAACCGCACACTAGCAGGAACCAGCCGCAGACTGGGTGCATGGGATAGATATAGATGGACACATGTATTAGGTGCTGGGATATTTAGGTATCGTTCGGCAAAGATGCACGATGGTACTCCGGCGGTTACAACGGCTTGGTAGTACTAGGCCGCGGTATGGCGGTGACGCGTCACGTCCGGCAGTGACGAAGGGAATTTATCGTTGCCACGAAACTATCGAAGAGCTACTTTCACGGGAATTCATCAAGGAGCAATTAGCTGCGATTATCTCCGAGGAAAAAAAAGCTGCGCTGCGACAGAACTCAGATTCGAAGGGTAAGATGGCCGAATGCATTAATAAAGCTGGTTGGTTGTGTAATTCGTTACGCAACAATCCGTCGAGTAGAGGAGGGGCAACATGAAACATTGGGGCAAAGTGGCGTACTCTTAGATATTTCTTGTGGAACACGATAGGAAGTTCCGTTAGCCGATTATTGAGGTCCATATTGCCTCATTGATGTGCGGTTGCACTAATACGATACAAACTTGCTCTGTGTTTACTTTTTCGGACGTTCGTTAAAGTAAACTGTTTCCGCGACGACGATAATTGTTCGGTTCCCGAAAGGCTAAACAGTAGGGTACTTCCGTTTAGAGTACACATCCTTGAACTTAATGCATCGAGGAAACTTGGCCGGAGACTAGGGGTTTGAGCTCGTTGATTTTTCATGCATAATTTATGAGAAATAATCCTTTGTTGAATGCATAAATTGATGGCCGACAGTCTACTGTTGGCCCGTGGCGTATAACGAAGGGTGGGAGAAACCGAGAACTGAAAAGGTTTCTGGAACGAAGATTTTTCTAACTCTATTCATTTTTTATATATTTTTTTCTCTGACTCTTTATATTTATCTCTTGGGGCGGAAGAGATATTAAAGGTTCGCGCACAAGTGGTCGGAGAGAAGCGGAACATCGCGGACGTCTATCTCTCATGAGTTGGAGGAGAAACTTTCTAAGTTCTCATTACACGTTTAATAAGCGTAACTCTCGAAAGTTTCACATCACACAATTGCAAATTTTTTTCTTTTAGTTTTTCACTTCGTTTTGTATGAAATATAACGATGAAACTGTAAAGTCGGTCACGACTTGCGATTTTTAAGGGATTCAGAAAGAAATGTGAATGAACACTTTTGCTGGTTCTTTCGTATGTACAATTTGAACACTATTGGCGAAGACGATGCGACAGAACGAAATAGCGTATCGTATATCTGTTTCCATGAACGTTGAATTTGACTATTTTTTAATACGAATCTGCACGACTCAAAAAATCGGAGAATTATCGGTATTTCACGTAAAATCCATTTTCGTTCATGTATTCAATACGAGAGCTCTCCAGAATCACGCACCATCTAAGAAACTCCAAAGACAGAGATAATGAGGTATAGTGTATTATTCGAAATGTTCGATGAACTTGGATAGAGCTCGACGACAATACGTCTTCACAGATTTGTTTTCATAATAAAAA
Organism: Listrodromus nycthemerus; assembly: GCA_963978505.1. Lineage (NCBI taxonomy): Eukaryota > Metazoa > Arthropoda > Insecta > Hymenoptera > Ichneumonidae > Listrodromus > Listrodromus nycthemerus. The sequence continues at coordinate 9,893,471 of OZ021680.1, read as the reverse complement.
CGACAAAGTGTCAAGAATTTATATATTTATAATAATAATAATGAATCGACAAGAAAATACATTACGGACTTAGTAAAGTATTATGTTATGCTAAATCCAAATTCGTAGTAAAATAAAAATTTGTTCGGTATTACTTGATTTTGTACGATTTAAGTACTTACCATGCGAAATTTTGCAAATAAAGGGGTAAAAAGAATAATTTTATGACAAGATTCCATGTTTATTTTTTTTTTTCTTCATTTTCCCAATAATGTAACAACAGTGACTTACAAATAATTGTTTAATTTGTTTTTTTTTTAGTATTTTTTTTTGTTCACTAAATTATTTAGTAAGTACAATCGTGCGTCACGTCGCGCATTGTCAATTAAGTTGTCGTATTGAATAAAAACGTGAATAATATAAGTTATCGGTGGGATAGGGATGAGTTATCGACAACGAGAGGTACACGATTGACGGGCTGTTACATCTTTTATCCTTCCTACGACGCCGACACCCTGAAGTAACGGTGTTACAATATTCCAGGTCTGAGCTGGTCATACCAACCACCCATTCCGTTGGCACAATTGAAACGGTGTGACATTTATATCCTCTTATTAAATTATCCCTCCGGGTGTGGTACTGCGGGCTACACGGGGACTAGAACGAGCCCGACGAGGTTCTTTACTAATCAACTTAAAACTTTGTCGTTCGCTAATCATATTCATTATTCTCACGTTCTCGTTCATTCGAAATTTATCTGAGCGCATGCATGCTTACACACGGAGAGAAATGATATATGAAATTGATTATGAAGCACTGTAAATAATACAGAAATGAAAATTTCACATCGTTTATTTCCAAACATTCTTTTATTAGACCATATTTTATCTTTTCAATTAGCTATTCTTTATTTATAAAAGATAATAAATTGAGTGAGTATGCCAAATGTACTAAGATGCTGGTCATGATCGACAAAGACAAAAATCTTCATCCCCAATCGATTTTTTCCTTTCATTGATAGTCACTGGCAATAGGGGTTAATTTTTTAAATATAATTTCTCTTTCCGTGTGCAGATATACGACTCTCGCATCCTCGGTCGGATATTGTCGCTATCGCTAGATTATAGACAAATAGACAAAATAATTCACCTCGAGAATGTGGAAAGATCGCATCCGCATTGTGAGCAACAGTGGATGGTCGCGGTGTGATATATCGGAAGTCGATATAAATTCGTTGCTCCGCCATCGCACGCGTCTGGTGGAAGATATGGGAACGCGCCCAAGGAATCTAATGAAATGGTAGGAAAGCCTCGTCAGACCGATGTACGTCTCTACCTTTCATTTTCGTTCGTTGACAAACCCGAAAGCTAGTCTCCTTGTTGGCAGACAGCTGAACTTTAATAACAGAGACGTCGTGGATTGAAATGATGTAAAAAACTAAAATCTCCGATCGGCTTCCGATACTTCTAAGTTCCCGTGAAATCATTTTTAGTGCGATGAAGCCCGTTCGTCATCAAACTCAGGATTTCGCGTTCAGTCATCATCTGACACAACAAAAAAATCACGACCCTTCAAAGACACCTACATATTAAACGAACAAAGTAAAAAACATAACCTCTGAAGAGCCGATATTCTCTCGTTCCCCTTCATCCTCAAAATAATCAACCATTTACGCAGCCACGAACACGTTAACATTTTTTCTTCGACTCTAATAGGCGACATCGCGCTTCCGAAGTACGGAACTCGTTAAATCGAGCTCTTTAATCCGCATCGTTATTACATGTGATTATCGTTACAGTCTCCTTAAACCGATTATACATATTTACAAGACTCTTGAGGTATACTTTGACTATATACATCATATATATATATATAATGTATTTACTTAAACAAGATATACTCGAGCGTCGTTTCGATTTATCACTATAATTTTTTTATACTGTTATGGATTGTAACGATAATAATGTGTGCATGATATTTTTTTTACTTTTCTTATATATCGTACTCAATCGTGTACTGTAATATGTATTGTAGACACTTTATTTATTACCGACTGGGAGAATTTAAGATGACGATAATAATAATAATAATAATAATAATAATATACGTTATTCCATGTACTTTTGCATACAATCATGTGATATAGTATATAAATGCTGAAGGTCATGAGAATTGTGCGAGCTCGACAATGCAAGGAACATTCCCCAAGGTCAATTCCCAAACGACTATGTATGCCGAAGCCATCTTCCGGAAATCGAAACTTGTGCGATAACCGAGGTATTCTATTTTTCAGTGTTACGACTTCTGCGTCGAACGCCACGTCGAAGAGTACTCTGTGAAACGCAACGGAAATTATGACGAGCCACCGCGAGAGATTGAGTACATGATGCAACGTTGACTCTCACTACTAAAACTACTCAGTATCTTGGATGCAAAATTGTACCAGAAACACGAGATTCATTTTTTTGTTATGCTGGACTTATCGAGCTCGCACAGTTCACAAGAATGCCCCCGAAATGTTCAGGCACTCCGAAGAAAATACGTTAACAAGAATAGAATTGATGGAGGCATGAAGAATGAACTATACCCGCTATTAAATTTCGTAGCTTAGGCGCAAGAAAAGGTAAAAATAGGATCAAATACAACGTAAGCATTGAATGATCGATGCTTTTCTGCACGAAAATATGGTATGATTTACATTGTCAATAGCGTACTCGGGAGATGTCAATGCGGCTGTAGTTCACTCTCGATTACATTAATTTTTGTTTTTCTTTTTGTTTACATTATTTTATCGTCTATTCGTTTAGTGGAATATCCTTTATATACATACACACACACAGGCACACATGCGCGCCACATATACATTTTTGGTACATTCTCTATTCGTTCGCTCATTACTTTTTAAATTTTTGTCACTTTTTTTTCATCGTATATAATACAGGTAGCACACGTTTCGATGGGCTTACGCACTCTCACCTCGATGCCTTTGCACGTGCACGATGTGCTCCATAAAAAAGAAAAGCTATATAAAAAATAATGATGTCGGGGTATACGCCTTTTCATTACTTTGCTAGTTCGTTCGCCAGAGTACGGGAAAGTAAATTGAAACGAGCGAGGAATTGAATAAAAGAAACGAAAAAATAAATTTATAAAAGGAAACGAGAAACAGAAAAGGTAAAAACGTATAGAAATTAAGCTTGAGCAGGAATTAAAATAGAAATCCAACATTCGTCAAATCGTTGAAAATCTTAGCTGGCATCGTCACGGGTGAGCCACGATATCGTCCCGTACCAGTAGACTTTACAGTCCGAGAATTTTAATTAGCCGTACACCAATTTAAAAAAAACTATGGCTCAACGAATGATTTCTCGGCGACAACATTTTTACACCGTTTTTATTATTTTAAATCTTCAACTTCACACACACGTTCCTCACTTACGAAACATTTATGAAATTTCCAACATTACCATTAATTTACAGGTACATCATCCACGCACTCATAAATATTATATTTCACTTTGTTCACTGTAATATTTATAATTAATACGTACGTACGTACGTTCGTACATAGATAGGGTCGATCGATCGCTTTCCATGATTATTATTATTATTATTATTATTATCGTTATTGTTATTATATACTATAGCAGTGTCTTTCTTCGGGTTGAGGAAAAAAAGAAGGATTGGTGACGTCAAAACTCGTTTTGTACGAATAGTAATGCGGCGAGTGGTAGACCAGACAAACTAGTATGTGGATAAGCAACACTTTTTTCAATTACCCTCCAAACAATGATAAAAAATTGATAATTATGATTGGTATCAACGTATCGTTGTTTGTGAGAGATAATTAGAAAATGAAACTGCTCGCAACTGGCACTGTACGGAAGAATAATAAATAACAGAACCGTGAAGCCACAGCGGAACCCGAAAATTCGGATTTCATGAACTCGTGTATTGAGTGAGATCCAGTGTCTCAACGTAACATGCTACGGAGAAAATATACAAACCAAATATTATAAATAAAAGACGTTACGAATGAAAAAAATGTTTTGATGACGGATTAAATGTACGACTTTGTGGAATCGGGCGTCGAACTCGACCGTGTATACCACTACCCTGAAAATCCAAGCTACGGATGAGCAATTCGACCTGCGCACGGGCTGTCGGGCGAATCTTCACTCAGCCCCCATCGCACAGCCAGTGGCAGAGAAAAAGTTCTGGTTGTCCGGTCGCAGAAAAAAAGAACGTCCTTTTTATTCGGACGCAAAGACGAGAAATTTCCGTGTGAACTGACGATAAATTGATCATTGGTTCAATAGCCAACGAGCAGGAAGTTCCGGTCATGAATTGTCATGGTCAACGGTTCAATAATTCTTTTGCATCATCGAACGCCATTCGTCGACAAAAAAAGATCTTCGTTTACGCACGCATGCAAGTTATTCGAAGCTACTCAGACACGAGGAGTTCACACGGGGTAGTCTTTACCGTTCCAGCAAGTCAATTTCGGAGGCTCAGAAGCCTACGATGAGTTCGAATAATCTTGAACCGTCTTGGAAGCTGCACTACTCTGTCTGAATCGGTGATATACGACGGGCAGAATGGAATTTATCGAACAATCCCTTGCCGTACCTTCCTCTCATTCTCGCTCGTTCAGAGACGAAGAAAACAACGATAACACTGTTTGTCTCCCTCCTACTCTCTTCTCCGTTTTCGTCTTCCTTATTCGCTTTTTTCTTTCTTGCTCTCTATTTAACCCCGCTTCTCCAACATTATTATTTACAACAGTGTTTCGCTACACTCGCATTTATCTAAAATTCAACTGGGCGGCCGGCGACCCCTTAAGCGTCCGATACGGTTCGCGTATGTAACGTCGAGTTTTTTTTTGTTCGATTAGAAGCAGTACTTTCGAGTGCTGATCTCCGGAACCGGACTGAGGCTCGCAGCGGGACGACCCCCCTGACGAGGGACGGTCCCCTCCTCCTGTCAGCCGTAGTAGTAACTTTTGTTGACGAGATTTCTTGAAGTGTCCGGACGTAGGATAGTGTGAAGGCTGTTTGTGCCGACCATATGATTGCCGAGATCAACTCGAACGCCGGCGTGAGGCGACATCTGATGCACCGCTCCCATCGACAGAGGCATTCGCGCATCAGCGTAATAACGCTCAGCATGAAGACGCTCCGCCAGCTGAGTCTCCGGGATACTGAAACAACGATCGATAAATGTATTCCAGACAATCTTTATCTTTCGCTCTACGTGCACAGGTGTTACCGTATATCTTGGATGAGTGAAGGGCTCTTGGTGCAATGGTTCATGCTAGTTGCCGTCATTCGAAATAATATTCGGAAATTGGACGATGTTGACGTATATTACAAATGATATTTCGTTTCTTTCAAAGTATGCTTTTGTGAAAGAATGTTTCTTTTTCTTCGAATTTTCATTCGACTCACCTGGTAGTGTCCTGCATGGGAACTGGAATTGGGGTGGTCAGATCAATGTCAGCGTCGATCTCTGATATTTCGTCGGTGAAACCGTTCGGCAAAGTTTCATTGTTAGCGTGAAACTTCGCTTGTCGCTTGGCGCGATGACGACTGACAAGAAGACGACCGATGACGAGGCCCAGAAACAGAAGAACTCCGACAGCCACCGAGACGATTATGTAGAGATAAAATTTTTCCTGGTTTTCTATATCAGCGTGAAAAATTAAGATTCTTTAGTTACAACAAATTATTTCTTCCCTCTCGCTTTGGAAGGTTCGCGATAGCAATTAACATCTAACAAATTTTTCTTTGTTTGTCATCACGCATCAATCAGGAGCGAACTCTGGTTGTTGAGGATGCGAAAATGCGTTCCAGAGCGATGCAGCGTAGGTGAATCAAAGTATACTCAAAACAATAATAAAAAATCTCAAACACATGCAAAACGAGCAACTACTTCTATGCGTCTCTTATTACGATGAAAGTTAATGTTTAAGGGTTTTTAAGCATCTTTTGCAAAAATGATGTCAAAGAGGATCAATGAATTTATGATTCTAGCTTCGTCGATAATTGAGTTTCTTCACCACCAGTCGATAAGACAGCGACGGAGCTTTGGTAGCAATCTTCGACCGCAGATAAGATAGTTCGATTTTCTTATAACATTTTGATCATCTTGACAAGATTGATCTACTTTCGGTCTCTCCTCAAAAGGTTTTTCAAAGTTCGTTCAGTTTATAATTCTTTTTTTGCCAATGAAAGCTCCAAATTTCATTCGTACTTACTTGAGATAAAAGAATAGGCATTAATCCACTCATTGAGATAGCCGACAACGACGCGCTCTTCTTCGGGCACAGCGTAGACGACGGTCGTACAGTTAGTCGTCGTCTGCACCTCGCCTGGCTCGTCGATATTACCAACGTTAACGCTTGTGCCTCTCATCATCATCCCCTTCTTATCTTCGTTCGGTAAGCGCAAGCGTTTCTGTGCTTTTCCTCCCGTACCGACCGAGCTTAACTTGTATCGAGCTTCCACTTGGTTTGACAATGTTTGTGTTTGTATGTGAGCGCGATTTAATAGAGAAAAAAGAAGAAAAAACCGTAAAGCTCGTTCTCGTATTAGGAGAAAAAAATCACTTAGCCGAATGCTAATCGTGCTTCATCGAAAACTAATGTTTTATTTACAGAATATATGGATTAGAGCCCATAAACATGAGAATTGTATTATACATATATGAGAATATGACAATTGATTATGTACAGTTTAGCAATGTTAATGAATCCCTTACACATTCATTTTAAAGTTCATTTTTCGACAAGGTGAATAGACGTGGGGAGAAAGTGAGACGAAAAAATCGTGTAAAATTTTACTTGTTAAATGGTAGGTGCAAAGAAAAAGCTTATAAAGCATATCTATTAAACTGAATCTTCAAATAAATTATTCGTTGCTGGGTAAAACACTTAAATGTGAACAGAAAAATAATTTTTCTAAGCGAGAGAATCTCGAGAATCATTATTGAAAATGCAGATATTCGAATAGCTCGACGAATTAATGATATACTGAGAGAGGGATCTAGTAAAGATTGCTAAACATTTAAACAAAATGACTATAGCACATATTAATGTGGCGTCAATGCGCCACCAATGGCGGAAAGTGTCGAATTATCAAAGATTTTTACATAATATCGAAGATAAATTCTTATAAATCCGTTCCTTCCCGCCATAGGGCGTGGTCTAATGCTTTATAACGGTGTGCTATAGTTATACCCCGCAACCGATATGATAATTTATGCAACTCATAGATGAAAAGCACTGCTTTGCATGCCTGCCGAGAGTGGCGTAAGTAGCGCTTTCCAGCCATTCGTGTTGTAATTTCCGGAAGTAGGCGCAATTTGGCTCCTTTGCGCGCACTTTTTCTGCATTCGATTTCTGGAAATTATTGCACTCTGCTCGTTTCGCCACAATCAGCAGGCACGCCGTAGCGCTTGTCCTGCATTCGTTACATAAAATAGAATGCGATACTTGTACGCAAAAGCGGACTCTTAGTGACGGTTGTGAACTAGTCGCACTCGCATTCTCTCGCACTACAATAAATCACGGCTTTGCCTCGTGCTGTTGTAGCGCTCGATCCGGATGTACAACCTGTTCCCAACCTTTGCCTAGTATCGCAATATACTATTTTACTATATCCGTCTGTCATTGTACAAGGTGATCGAAATTTTAGCTTTATTCTCCGGTGGGCGAATTTTTTTTGATAAATTGGAAAACCCGACCGAAATTATTTTTCTATGGTATTCGCCCGCGTCCAGGTATCGGAACTCTAAGGGGACATTTGTGTACAGTATATTCATTTTATTTGCTGTTGAAAGGATTTTCGTAATCTCGGTTGGTACGGAAAACAAAAGCATTGCAGTCGTTATTTATTCATCTTACAGACGGCATTGCCGAAGTATCGACTTCGAACTACAAATTTAGATGTCTAATTGTGTCAATTGAGTAAAAAAAGTATAAAAAAAGTACTTCAATCAGATGTTTTATAAGAAAATCCATGACACGAGTTCAACGATTCCGCATGGTGATGTGCTAAATATAATATTTGTCAAGATTAACGTGATACGTACCTTCGCGATATTACCGTTTATTATTCACGAGTGCAATTTCCAACTGACACTGTCTTCTCCGTCGAGATTAATTTCCACGAACTGATAATTTTTCATTTGATAGCTATTTATTATTTGGTCCTATTTTTATCGGTTTCACAGAATTAATGCGGGTGTGTGAGTGTGTACATTGCGATGTGAGTTTGACTCACCGATTAACTAAAACGTCTCTACCGTTATACGTTCGATCTTAATCTCAAACGTAGCAACGCCCGAAGTCGACACGGCGAAAAATTTTCCTCGTACGCAGCATAAAATTAAAGGCGCGACGGTAACCAACCGAAACAATTCTAGTGTACACATGAGCTCATGTTAAACAGCGATAATAACGATCACGGCTCCACCTGCCGGCCGTATAACTCTGTCGAAAAAATTTTTGCGTCATACTGGAAACTTTTGATAAACACATACTAGCAAAAAATATTGTTCATACAGTCCCAGCGGTGATTAATTATAACCTTGGGATGTATAGTCGATTTATGGACCGAATTGCTAGTGAATTTGCATTATTACTTTTTTGTTTTTCGTCTCTGAGCAAATAAGCCTATTTACACTTTTGTAGATGGAGCGATATGGAAATGTAAATTAAAAAATGCGATCGGGAACATACGTGCTGGTGATAAATTTTTTACTTAAATAAATATTAGAGTGCCTTAAAGGCAAATAAATATCAAGCAGTATTAGAAAACTGAAAAATGTAAGAATATTTTCGTATAGCCAATTGCATGCAACAACGCAAATGCACCTATTTTATGCACCAGCATGAAATCGATTTCCACCCCAAGAATCACCATCATGCACATTCCTATTGCAAGTCTTGCTGAAAGCGGTTGCGTTCATCACTGGATCCAATCAGGGGTTACTGACTGGTTACACAAAGCACGCGAAACATTCAGGAATCGTGGATTGTTGTAAGGTCGTCCTATATTGGCCTATCGGGAATTAGAGACACAGGATCATGGACCATTTAATCGTGGTTGAGGAATTCGTACATGGAGTCGATAAATTTTCCGCATGGACCGAACTCATCTCTCAAAAGGTAACCACTCTGTACGTCTTATTTATTTTTATTTCATCGCGAATGAATTCACCCGTGGTAAAGTCGCTCCGACAAGAAATTTTGATTGTGTTCGTAACAATTGAGAGTCGAGCTGCGAGGATTGCGGACAGGAGTCCAATGCAACAATGCTCGCCGTTCGATAGGGTAGTTAGTAGTTTGAGGAATTGCATTGTCAGCCTGTGTACGCATAATCCGGTAAACAATGCTGACCTTCGTATGGTAATATCGCTAAGCAACAACTTCTATATACTGTGGTAATATTGTTGGTACTGCAGTATCATCATCGACCTGAGCAACGGGATACCTTTCGCGAAGGTAACGTTATTTCGGAAGCCAATGGGAAGATTTCCGTTACGACCATACCGTTTAAATATCGAATTCGTCGGCAGCGACTTTTTATTTTTCGATATTGTAACCCAATTTCCAAGATTGCAAACTTCCTCGGGATGACAATCATCTGTATGGATGCTGGGACAAGTTTTCTCGTTCACTTCCACGTACTGTCGCGATTTCAATCGAGTTGCGATACGAGTGCACTGTATGTTTTGGCAGACAAACTGCACTCTGCCAGATTGGAGATCTCGCTTCATATGTAATCCCGCGGCAGCAACAAAATTTCTATGTCAACCGGTCGTTCACTTCAACCGATAACATAAAGTTAAAAAAAAAAATGTCTCTCCATCGGTGTCGAAACGTTAGCACGCAAAACTATCAACATTTTTCAGTTTAACGAATTCACGACGTAGGTGCGTTAAGAAATTGGAGGTGCCCGCTATACGAAATGAAAATCCGTACAAACTGTGTGGTAGAGGGGAAAGCTCGTTTATAAGCTCTGCCATATGTCTCGTATTGATCTTCGTCATTATCGGGAAGTTTGAAGTGAAATTCGCGATATTGGATTTCAGAAATTCTCGCGCCGAACGGTAAGAGACCCTCTTATAATCGTCGATCAAATTTACTTGGACACTGCGAAGCAGCATTTGTTTTTGACCCTACTTGGAGGATAAATAGTTTCGAGTGTGGCAATTAAAAGTTGAGTTCCGTGGCAATCAACAGGGGGGGGGGGGGGGGGGACGTGAAGGAGAAACGGGATATCGAGGGGTTCCAACAATTGAGAACACGAGATTGCAATTTCGTACAATCACTTCATATTTTTTTACGATTTGGGAGGGACTTTCGAGGCGAGATTGAATGCATGAATGTTGAAAGTTCGAAGGTGCAAAAACTCGTATCGAAATATCCCACTCGATACATTTTATGATAGATCAACCCATCTAGTCTAAATAATGGATAGAAATATTTGTATGATGGTCATGTCTACGAAGGGGAAGTATTGTGAAATTACATTCGCAGGAAATTCCATGCTTATTTGCCAACACTACTATAATTACGACATTGGAAAACAAAACGTTTTTATTACTTTGAAAAATATACGAATTCGATATTAAATTTCAGGAATAGGGAACATTTCGGTAGCCAGAATTCCGAAAATTCAATTTAAAAAACGATTAGATACGCGTTATTTGGTTTTCGAAAAGATTTGATTTAAAAGTTTAAAGATCCCGTAAGTCAATTTCCCGAACTGAAAAATTTCCGAAAGTACACTCTCCAAGTGGTCAGATCTTCGAATGTAGATTACATCGATAAAGCAAATATATAAATTTGTACATTATGCTCGAAAAAGCTTTTCGTACTGCTGTTAATGAGCACATGTGTCATAGCAAGATCACTTTCGTATTTTCACTATCCGGGTTTTTAGCCTTTCACAGTTTTTATTTCTGTACTTCCAAATGGTTAATTTTTTATACTTCGGAGATTTAAGCTTTCGATTTTCTGACCACTTGTACTTTCAGTTTATAGATCGAAAGATCTCTCGTATTTTTTCTCTTTTTGATATTTTATTTCGATATATTTCCATATATATTCCATATAATTGGTTTGTCGGATTTTCTGGACTTTATTTTACCATTAAAAAAAATTCAAGGCATCGATTTTTCTGTTTTTTTTTTGTTTCAATATCGGTACTGAATATTTCCTGAATATTTTAATTAGTGTAAAAAAAGGGAATGAGGTCCGTTTGAAGATTCAGCATTCAGAACTTCTATCCCGCCCCAGACTTTCGTCGCTAATCGCGCACTATATACAAGGGTTGTCCACGATTTGCCGATTTACTTTATCTCGGCCAACTTCCCATTTTCTCAATGAAAGCATGGCCGAATAATAGAGTAAAACATAATCACACAAAATGAAATGAGTAAAGGATCATACATATTGTGCGAGCCTTGCAAACCGACAAATGAAATCGAGGATTTACCGCAATCGCATGCAGAATTCAACATCGACCCAATTGGTGTGTTTTCAATTCAAAGAGGATGAAAGGTTATAACGCAAAACGTATAGAACTTTATGAAACTCACTCTCGTTATTGGTCGTCGCCCGGGCCGGTGAAGAGCTCACCGTCGGCGAGTTCCCCGTCGCGTTGTCCCTTGGCTGGGGTTGTGGTCCCTCCAAGTTCGGACTCGGGCTGAACTCTGTCCTGAAGTCGGTTCTGTCGAATCCTTCATCGAACTCCGGCGCAAGATCTATCTCGTCTGCCTCTATTTCACCAGCGTACTGCTCTCTTAGTACGGTTCTCGGTACTGCAAAAGAATAAGGTAAGTAATATTTTCCATTAATCAAATCTTCCATGGATAAAGATAGTCCATTGTTGGAATCCAATTCTTTCCACTTTTTAACGCAAAAGTTAAATCCAAAATTAATCTGTGAATCCATAATCAATTGTTATCAAATCATTAGTAAATTTTTTTTACATAAACAAGTTAGGAAAAAAATGTTTGAAATTACTGAATAATCAAAATAACCGACGGGGAATATAGATTCTTGATACAAACAATCAACGAGATCCAACAGTAAGCGTAGCCCCAAGCGTTTCGTCCATGATATTTCGAGAGAACAAATTTTAACGAATATCACGAAAATCAAATACTACCGTTGATGTTATTGATTTAATATTTGTAACAAAAACAATTTCAGTTGGGGGCTTCAATCGCAGCCTCGCAGTATTATACTTCGCTGATTATACGTACTCATAGTATTAACGTATGTTCAATCGCGTACAAGCCAACAAACATGATCTCGGTACATTGATGACCCTTGATCCATAGCCGATTCCAGTATTATTTGGTTCTGCTGGGGTTGGCTCCGTTGCTACTGCTACTACCGGTGCTCATTACAGCGGTATTGTATAACGAATTCGCTTTAAGCCGCGAAGCTATGCAACCATCCTCGGACGTATATTACTCGTCTAGACTTCCTTCCGAAACCAATTCGGCACGTACGTCCAATTTCCATTCATTTGAAAGGGTATGGTTGCATTATATATGTGATATACGCACATTGCAGCAGTTCAAATGAACCGGCGGATCCAAGTAAAAAACATAATGCAAAGGAAGAAAAAAAAATCGATCGCACGAAATTCGAGCCTGGAGAGGTGTCTGAAATTCGCACATTTTTTTCTGGATCACGATGTAAATTGCCACTGAGGTGACTAAAATTGATAACGATTGTAAAGCCCCTTCTCTGTGCTGTATCAACCATTACGACCGCAGGTAATGCCTACCCCTCGAAATGCTACTGTTTTAAAATAAATTATTATTATTGTTATACTAGGAACTATCTTTTTCTGTTAAAAAGCTAATCAATTCCTGCTACAAATTAATATCATTCGAGTATCTACTCGCATACCCTCGAGGGCACGAAGCAAATGGGTAGAGTATGCGTGTTGATAGAGTATTTATGATGCGGGACCGTGGCGTGGGGAATATTGCTCCGATCTTTTACTCGCTCTTTCTAAGTCATTGCGCCCAAAACTCTAACAAAACGGGACTATCGGCCGCGCAGTGGAGCTAACGCAATGCTACGGAGACTGATAAAGGGTTAATAGACTTTCCAGCAATGTGACCGCGGTATTCTTTTCATGTTTCTCGAAAAATTGGACTATTAGTCGATTTTGCATTAATCGTCTGTATATCCGGTATATTTTCAATGCGGCAGAAATTATCAATTAATTTATGTTATCGTCTTGGAATCGATACGTCTCAGACTTAACTGTTCAAACAATTTTTCGTCACAAATTTTCATCTGCGTTTCATCTGCGAAGGAGCAGAATGGAAGTGTTGGGTGCTATTGTCCTTTATCGTTCAACGGTAAGGTATATTAACGATTGGGGCAGATTGTCTCGTTGGAATCCTTGCGCGTTCATTCGCGAGGGCGTTCGAGGGTTATCGCATCGGAAACACACGGTACTCTCTGTGTCGCGCCGTGTAAGTAGTATATCGTTTCAGCCGGGTGCGGGAGCGAGACGAGTACAGTACGGCAGTTCACGCCCAAACTGGCTGCCCAGCGCTACTCGATAATTATTGCTCTGGCAATTTACGAGGGCGTGAGCAGCGAGCATCGGGAGCACGGTCGATTGTTTTAACCCGGCGTTGGATACCCTCGCACCAGGCGAATCGCCTGCCATAGCGCAATTCTCCAACGATTCGCAACATCTTTCGTACCGTAACTGCACCGTCGTGCAATACACTCGATGCCAGCCTTACCGTGCCTCGCACATAGCGTTACAACGTAATGGAGACTCGATGCACCTGACCCGATCCGCTCGTGACCTGTCCGATCATAAACCCTACCGAGTAACTCGTTTATCGAGAGTACGTGAGTTACCGCAGTCGGTAACGAAAACTGTGATCAACTTTATTTTTTTAAAAACTATTCTAAATGTTTACAGGTAAAGGAAATTTTTACTTGAAACTGAGATCAATGACTCAAGTAGAAATATTCTTTTAACCGGAAGTTATTGGAAATAGTGAAAAATAATTAATGCAGTTCACGATGCCGAAATATTTTCTTGCGACGAAATTATTGCCAAGTAAGTGTTGTTAAACGATTCGAAGACGTTAATCCGACCGATTGTACCAACCATTCTCAGATATAACGATAAAATGATAATTTATGCCATAGAACGGATTTACAGATGTCGGTGGCTCTTATATTCGGGAATCGTAAATTGTTGGTAAATGCCAAATAATCGAGGTCTTAATCGAATCTCTTTTTACCCGGTAAAAGTATGAAAAATAAAAGTTCAAAGCTCGTGTTTCTTACGACATACTTTTGCGGGCGAATGATCAAAAGAAAGAAGCCGGTAGAGCGTAATACGTGTCGGAGACTGGATATATCCTCGCGGTGAGGGAGGCTTATCGCCAGACGCATTACATCGGAACTCGGCAATTTGCCAAATCGCGAAGGGTTCTTTTTCGGTGAACGTGCGAAGATCGAGTATTTACGATGTCGTCTTCGTACACACTGAAACCTCACTAGAGTTCGACGATGATCTTATTGGCAAACCGTCTTACATCTCACTGAAAAGAAAAAAAAAAAAGAAATGGCGCTCGAAATATTTTTACGAGTCTACCCTTGTACAATATAATATTTTTCGCGCAAACTCGGAAAAATTTTTATCTGTCGGTATTCGGTTTATTCTGCGACCCGTAACATTAGCATAGTCGGACAAAGCGGACAGTCGACGATACATTTTCATTGTTAAATCTTTGGGAGAACGCAGCTCGAAATTTTCTCCGGCTCGTTAAATCTAGTCGTTTCGATATTTATTTTTATTGTCGTCTCGTTGCTTGTCCGAGAGCTGCGATATTATTCCGAGGAAAAGAATGATAAATGGAAGGATAAAAAAATGCTCGCGAATTGTAGGGGTGAATCCCCTGTCGACAAACCGTCGAGATTGCGTCGAGAGGAGTGATAGAAGTGTGCGTGAGAGAGGAAGAAAAAATCTGCCCCGGCAGTTCCTAACGAAGCCGAAAGAGCCAAGCAGTGCGTGAAAATTAAGTGACGGTCTCTTGCGCGAGGCGGAGCTCCGTTGGCCATTCGGCCAGGCGGGATCGCTTTGTTACATCGTGCAGAGACGTTCGGGTGATCGAGCAGAACTCAGCGTTCTGCGTTTTCAGAGAACGTGGAAGAAATATATATATGGAAGAGCGGGGCGAAACGGAGCCTCGGGGAAAAATGGACTAGTTTTGCCAGTTTTTGGTGGGACATCAACAACAAAAAAGGACATCCAAAATGGTGACCGCTTTACGCCATTCTCAATAGAGAACGATGCACTTTTGTCCCCGAGATAAGTCTCTCCTTCACGGAAGCCGGAACAGAGGAATCTTTATAGTCGAGGGAGTCTTCGCGTAGATCAAACTGGCCGTTCCGTGGAGAATTCGCAACTGAACGCGGAAAATAACTGGCGCGTGGAGAAAACAGTGGTACGAGAGAAAGGAATTTGGGAAAAAAGAAGAAAATAATCAAAGTACAGAGTTTTGGCAAGGGTAGGCAATAGAGCACGTTTCTATGGCGCCGAAGAACTGGTCTCTATCGGCTCTGGCCGAGCTTAGAGCCGTGAGAAGAGGAGAAGGGTATAATTGTTCCCCAAAGTCCCATCAGCGAGAGGGATATCTCGCGGAGTGGGCCAAACGTGGACCTCGGTTGAACGAAGACGTAGAGGTCGTGTGTCCTAAATTCACGAAGCTCGGACCCGCGATAGAGAACTGATAGCTTTGAAGTATATATACTGCCGGGGTGGTTCGAGTTGCCGACTAATAAGTCGGCGATACGGTGGTCTACCGTCCACTTTAATCAATGGCGACCTCTCCGTTGTAATATGTCCTGTACAACAGCGATACGAGAGAGGATAGACACTCTGGAAATCCCGCCCCGTCGCCAGACAAATCATAGACCGTTAACTTCGAATCCCATTCCATTCGATAGATTACACAGGGCAATGGACATTGTTAACGGAAGCCGATAAGGAGCAATGCCATAAAGGATTCTTGTGAGAAATTATTGCATGTTAAATTTCTCGATCTGCGGTAATTGTTATTGTAACTTGACGAGGTTGACTCCCTTGCGACAACTCGCACGAGAGCTTCAAACTTATTTTTATTTCCGTCAACGAATAATTTTCCAAGTTCTATGCAATTCGACGTTTTATATGCGAAACAGCGCGACAATGAGTAAAAACCCAAACATTTGATGGAACTGGAGCTTGCAGCATTGTCAGTAAGGAATACCCTTTGAAATTTCCATTGCGCCAAATTGTTAAAGAGTGCAACCGCCAAATTTAAACCCCAGATAAATAACCTCAAACGTATTCTTACTTTTTATTTAAAAAGACCTATTAATAAATTAAAGAGCTGTGATCAACAGCTCCGACAGCACTCGTAGATACTTCTGTCAGCGATTGCCCCTAAATATTGCTAAGATCTCCTTGTGAGCCGCAGCAAAAAATAATGGAAATTTCGTGCCTTGGGTTTTTATGTTGAGAAGGGTGTTCCGGAGGTTTCAAAAATACTACATCAGTTACGATATACTCGTGAATCTGTCTAGAAGATTTTGAGACCAGCAAGAGCTCACTAATAGTCCTATTAAACTCTTTACAGAGTTTTTTTTACTATACCTGTACCTCGCGCAACGAGAGATCAAGGCAGATTCAAAAAATTCATCAGCTCTCGCAGAAAGTCGTACTATTGATTAGCACATTAATTATGCTCGGATCGTTCCGTGAGGCCGCAGGAAAAAATCATGAGAATTTCGGTTCCTATGTTTTTACATCCAGGAGGACTCCTTTGGAGTGCTTCCGAATTCTTTAAAACTATCTTGATCCCTCTTGGAGCAAGGAACCGGCAAGGCAAACAAGTCCGTAAAACTCGTAACGTGCCTATTGATAAGAAAATCTGAATAGATCCGCAAATCTATTGCAATATCTATAATATCCTTCAGACTTCCCGAACACTGTCCGAATACGTAAAAAAATAGCCTATTAGTGACAAAATCTAGACAGATTCATAAATCTATCGCGATATATGTAATATTTTTGGGGCCACCGAATCACGGTTTTATTACGTAAATAAATATATCGTCAGGAATTTTGATTATTTTTTCCTGCAGCCTCACGGACAAATCATAGCAATATTTACGTGGTAATCGTCAGCAGAACCTTCTAGGAATGCTGCTTGAGGTCGCTGGAGAATTCCCACAAATTTTTCTAAAGAGCTTTTGATGCTCGACGAGAATAAAAAATAAGAATATGTTTGAGGTAAACATTCGTTTGAATCTGACGGTTGCAGAGTTTAAGAGATTCAGACAAGGGAACACCTCGAAGAGCATTTGTTGCTGACAACGTTGCCAACTTTTGTTCCATACAATTTGCATTACCAGTTATAAGTTTCTCGTGAAATTATGGTTAGCGAACACCATCGTCATCAGCGTACATACACAATTAACAGTCATACCAAATAAGTTTGTATAATTCTTAATGGTAGAAATCCGTGCCGATGTTGCCGTAGAATAAAATAATGCTTTTCGTCCGTTTTATATTTCCATATCGGAAAATATTCATGTAGCGAAAAATTAATGAAACGTGTACAGGGAAAATGAGACATCGGTCCGCTCTCGTGTATAGCGTGTGCGAATATTACGGCTTGAATATTGCAAACTGTGCCAGAGAGGTAATCAGCAGTGAAGTGCACGACATGCATAAGATACTTATGAAGCGAGTGCGAGAGCAAGAGCTCGCGAATGAGAGTACGAACGAGGATAATCCGATCAGAGACCGTTGTGGGGGTTATATGCACGAAGTAGAGGCGAGAGGTGTGAGATGTTTTCCACGACGAGTCTCCTGTGGGCCCGTCCGCGCTTCACTCTCTCGTCACTTCAATTTCTAAACTTGCAAATGAAGCGAGCGAGTGGGAGATGGCCCTCTGACTCGGTTCCTCGTCGGCTACGTGGTCGTTTTGTCGTATTATGTATTTCTCTCTCTCCACGTCGACTCTGCACGATTCAGCTGCTAAACGTGCGGATAGCTAACGTTAGCTTCATCCGAGCGTACGTGCCATCGAATAAGCTCTCTCGATGACCAGGCTCCCCGTATATCACCGAGAGAGCATGGCAACGCCAAAACTGCCAGCCACAACAAAAATGCCGAAAAAATGCCTGACTCTTTACCCGCCACTTTTTACAATCCGCCAATTCCTGTTTTATCGGAAGTACGTCTGTTCCCGATTGAAAATATCACCTCTCGAGCGGAAGTGACGTCGTACCGGTGATGCGTCACTTTCGATCTGAAAATCGAATTTCTTTCCACGGGAGATACGTTACTTCCATTTTGAAAATCTAACGTTTCTTCGAAATTTCATTCGAGAAACGACAGAAAGTTAACAACAATCTATTTTCAAAAGCAATCTCGAAAACTAGCTGGCATAAAAACTGTACCAATTTGCCCTCCTATATGCTCAACAGGGGTGCACAATGTTCGTAGTAATAAACTAGCGGAACTGCCGGAAGTTTCTCCGGTGCGGACAAATAGTCATTTCCGGCTGGCAATATGGATACACACAGGGGCCTGAATCAACGTTTGAACAACAAAAGAAGACGCCGAAAACATTATTAGTCTCTATCAGCTTTATGGGTCGTTCATTTCCGCATTCGTAGATATATATATATATGTATATACATGGTTACAATGCCGAGGAAATGCAAACTCATCGTCGACGGTAAACGTAGCGTGTCGTTAGGATTGATATATGAGTTTATCTAAACAACCCAAGGTTCGAGGCAGTTATCATGTTTTCCAGTGCTATTTTGGCAAGTTTGTCGTCAATCCGACAACTTAAGCACCGTCGTATAACGTTTTGATCGATCGATGGTAGTTTTCTGCGACGGTCGAGCAATACTTTTTAACAAATGCGAGTAACGTCTGCATTTCTCCGCAAGAAAATATTTTTAGTCCAATTAATTTACCGTTACTCACTCATTCAATTCACGAAAGATCTAATCCACCACTTACGTCTGAGTCAGGAATACACTTTACGAGCCGCAAGTCAACCGGATATCGAACCTACGTTCATATGATAAATTAACTATAACGATCGGATCCGAGAAGCTTGCAGCTTATCGGTGCACCGTGCATTATGAAGCTCGAGCAAAAAACGGCCTAAGTGCCGTTTACGTGCTAAAGTTTACAATCGATGCCAGCGAGTAGGCAATAAGATAGAACGGAAGCAAGGGAGAAAATGGTAATTGATACACCGAGGGGTGAATGCCAATTCTCGAGTTTCGGCGTCAACTGTGTACGATTAATTAACCGTAGGATGAGATTGTGACAAAATAATTCCCAGAACTCGAAGCTCTCAAATAACTCCACCACACCTATCATAACCGAGGATCACCTGCAGTCTATCGGATATTGGTGCCAGTTGTTTAACGAAAAATACATAAATACTCCGATTACTTGCTATGATAATTTTTTATTCGAGGGTAAAAAGTTTAAAGAGATTATAAAATCATAAAACGAATTGACTAAACGCTCCTTGTCGCCGTTTCCCGAGAATGTCTTACGAACATTTTTTCCCTCACCTTTTTTCTCCCTTCGATTCAACAATAAAACATGAGGCTTCATATGTATGTGTAAAAAATTTGTAAACATATATACTCATTTATGTATATATGTAGCAGTAAACTGCCTTACGGTCTCGCGTAATAAAAGAGCGCGCGAGTGCGGGGCTATATATCCTTTTGCCTTCGGTAGAAAATTACGTTTGCCCTTTCGTCAGTACAAGAGAAAGAAAAAGACGATAAGAGAAATGAAGTATATAATGTTTGGTATAATACATGGGGTACAGTGAAACGAGGGGAGAGGATTAAGGGGAATATGATGTCGAAGATGACGAGCGCTTTGCCGTGTTATTTAGACGCCGAGGGAACTTCGTGATTAGACGTACAGTTTGGATAGCGTATAACCAGAGTGAGCGAAAGCGAGATAGTCGCAAGAGTTTGGATTTTCCGTGCTTCTCAAACGAATCCGAAACTTGTCGCAATGAGGTAGAAACCTCACGCCATGACACACGTTTACTCGCTCTCCTTCGATGAGTATGCGTCCGATCTTTTAACGAGTTGAACGCGGATTACACTTGGGGAACTTTGTGAAACAAATAGGTTTCGTCGAAAAGTCAAAGCGATCTTGACTATGAGGGCATCAGTTTAACGAGCACCGTTCCTCTGTACGGAGCAACTTTCACGTGAGATATATAATTTGAGCTTGAGCTTTATTTTTTAATTCATTCAAAATTGCAATTCGATATTTATCGAACGATATGGCGACGAAGGGGGCGCCTGCGTATTCGGAAATTCGTTCTAACGAGCCGGACGGGAAAGAGCAGTGCAAAACGAACCCGTGCACTCCGTTCGAGACGAGACTTTTAATTTAATGTCATTCAGAGTAGTCCGTTTCGGCCCGTTCGCATCAGTAGTAATAATTGTCACAGATATTAAGTTTTCGAGATTTAAATTATTCTTAAAACACAATGCTTTATATTAAAAATTGTTGTCGGACACATTATTATTACTGTTAAGCGATAAAATATTTACCGAATGCAAAATTAATCATTTCTACCAGATTTCGATATTGAAAATGTTATGAAAATTTGTAATACACTTTATGCGTCCCTTGGGATACTGGCATGGTTCAGTCGAACGCGTTGACATTTCGAAATTTCCCGATGACGGAATCACCGGTGACACTGCTAGGAGAGATAAATTTACGACCTTCGGTACACACGACACACTGACGATGTGGAGCGAGAATCCTATCGAATTGGAATCAAATCTTTGGCTCTTCTCGTTACGAAGTAATGCGCAAGAAAATGGACAATTTCGAATCCCGACGTGTTAACGACGCAGAGAAAAGGGACGTGAGAGGAGTCTGAACTGGTACCTCTTGATAGAAATGACAATAAACCAATCCGAATCCGAAGAACTATGCCAAGAACCTCTCGTTGGAACAAAGTACGATGGAAACCTTTTCGGACAACGAAAGACTGGAGTTTCTTCTCTTTTTCTTTTTTCTCAACATCAAATGGTAAAAGAATAAACATCGTCCATCTGGAAAAGACGCGCACTTGTTTCTTCAACGATCCGTCGAGTCAGGGCAAGTGAGGATCGTTTTATCTGGCGCCAGCTGTATATGGTCGAGTAAAACTGAGCCCCAGGGGCAAAATGGACCGTCGATTGGTGGAGAACATTAAAAATAAAACTTTCGTATTGGGAATTTGCAAGACCGGTCCATTTTGATCAGACTTCCCGTTTTGTTCGACTCTACCCTGTACGGTACAGATATATAGAAGATGCATGACCCAGAGTTGATGCAAGCTCCGCATGCACTTTCCTCTTTCGATCTCTCACTCCTGAGTTCCATTATCCAAACCAAAACATTGAAGCTGACCGATGCCCAGCAATATCCAATAGGTGGACCTGCAAAGTATACGAAACTTGGATCACCTTCACTGTTTCGAACTGGTTTAAACCTCGAACTCTCTTGGTCGCTGGAATGTATGTAGCGGTAAACGTTGTACGGTGGAGCGAGGGGGGTAGCTTTTAGCGCGTTGATCGTTACCGTGGAACAATGGAGGAGAGATTGTCCACTTTTCTTTTTCATTTTTTTTCTTTTTTAATTCGTCTCGTTCTTGCAGACTTTTTGTAGAAAACGCGGACCCTCGCGTGGAACGGCAAGGGTCGTTGGCGCGTTTCCACTCGACTGAGAGAGCTATTCGTTTTACACGCGTCCGTGTGTAACCGGAACGTTACAAAGGATCGGCGACACTTTGACTGAAGCAAAGGGTTAGTCTCCAGCAAGGTTTCGGCAGGGGCTGACTCGAACTGCGGTTACACGAGACTCATTCGTTTGATGTAATGACGTAACGAGCTGCGAGTCCGGATGTACTGTGCTCACCGTTTGAATGGTAAAAGTTTGCCAGTATTTTTCTGTGACATACAATACAGTAGCTGCATTTGTATTCCTGTTTGCTGCGAAGATCTAAGTCGTAATTTTCACGGTTTTTATACACGCTATTGATATTACAAACCGTTTGAAAGTTGCTTCAGAAAAAACGGAGAAGCTTATTTATTTGCTCGAATATGTCTGCGTAACTTTTTACTCTTTTCGATGTACAATCGATGTACAATCAAGTTATGTTTTACTTTCCTCTCGTAATACGAGATGTGGAAGAGATTTGTGTTGACTGTTTTTAATATTTAAATTCAAACTGTAGACATTTACTTAAAAAATGTAGAAATATATTTATATGTTAATCGGAATGTAGCATTGCGATATAAATAAAAAAATAAAAACGTCTTCGGCCTCTGATCCAGAGTTTAAGCACTCGTTTTCGTCGCTAAAATATGAGGTAGTCACGGATTCATTAAAAGTTACTTTGAAGAATTGTTGACAATCCTATTGCGGGACCGTCGAGAACTTTTCAACGAGAAAAAAAAATCAATAGAGCATATAAAATCCTTCGAGCATTAAAACCGGCAAGATTATTACAGAATTAGTAAACAGCAGGAGCGAGCCATTAGATAATCTTTTCCCTCAGCTTGCCGACACGAAATGTTTCGTGCAGCTCGTTGATCTCGAGTAAAACTTTTTCCATCGTCTCGCCTACGATCCTCTCCCCGTTGTTTCCTTATTCTCGGCTAGATTTTAGTACACGAAAGTGAAAGAAACAGCAAGATTGCAAAACTATAAGAGAAATTCAATTTTCACGTCAACCCCCAAAGAATTTATAGCCTCGCGAACGTATGAATACAAAAGTCCGCGTGAATCCTTCTTCAAGACGCTCACACCACGTCCCAGTCTCTGCCTTTTATTCGCCGTAAGAACGTGAGCTTTTCCACGCTATTCTAGTCTCGCCAATTCTGCCTATCTTCGCCTAACTCGTACAGTTTTTCAATGCGTAGATTTGATTGATCGACAAAGAAAATTATACATTTGCTTTTCGATTACTCACCCTACTAAAAATCCACGACAAAACAAAAAATCTATCTTAAAACATTCGATTGATATTTGGCTGTTTCGGCGGAATCTTGTGTACATGCGTTGGTTATGCTCATTTATATATTTTTTTGAATCCTTGTGTGTATCATTTGTATCCTGTTTCTGTTTGTAAGAGACGATGTGTCACAGTTTTACGTATGATAAATAATAATAATAAACGTATCTTCATATGAATAAAGATAACTCGATTCATTAATTACATCAGTAATGATAATAATAATAATAGTAATAAATAAAACCCGTGACTGCTTGTTCGGTTATGCTCGAATCCTCGAAACACCAATCCCCGATGCACGGGGTAGAGATATTTGGAGCGTATTGTCTACAAGTGCTTAACGTGTTCGAGCCCCCCTAACACCTAAGGGTTGCGCATTCATTCGTCCCTCGGTAACGCCTCTCAGTTGATGCGCCCGTGTTCCGATGAACGATGCGGTAAGCGTGAGCGACCCTTCTATTGGACACAGGGAGCCAACTATACCGGCCCCACCAGCGGCCGTTGAAAACCGAGAAGGGAAGAGGCCTCTCTCACCGAGCTCCAGTGCCAATTCACCCCTTCGTGTCTCGCCCCATAGCTCATTGCTCACGCTCCCGTGACTTTGCAGCTTTTCCCGTGAAGCTTCCGAGGGCGGCGAACCGACCACTGCTCGAATACATACACAACCGCGGCCACCGTCCTTACTCACTATAAATATCACACGGAAGTGTAGGGTGGACGACGATTCATTGATCGTGGAAGCGCGAAACAACGGCAAGTCTTCCGGTCAAATTCGTCAGAGCATTCTCGCACACTTTCCAACCGAGTCACTCCAATCCCGATGGAAAACTTCTCCGAAAGACATATATGTCGGCAACCGCTCCACCCCAAAAAATAAATCTCCAGGGATTGCTGTGAAGAATTGCCTGAATGAATTTCGCAGAACGACGATTTCGATTTTTCTCGAATGCCGTTGATCAATGAAATCCTTCGTAAATTATTACATTCGCGTGGAGATTTCTGTTGTTTCGCAGAACTAATCTTTGCTCGTCGAAGAAAGGGATGATTTTTCAAAGCATAAATTCAGCAGAAAAGAAATACACCGTAATTTATTACATTGTTTGTAAAATCTTCGGATCTCCATGATTAACAAAATTGTGAGATCAATCAACGAATCAAAAAATCTTTAAAAAAAATGACTCAAAGTATTTCTTTATGGGTGCAAAGATACTGTCACGAGTGTCAAGCTTTATCGAACTCCATTAAAATCGTGCCGAAGTTTCACAGACGCGAGAATTCCATTCTTACGGCCAGCGAGTTCGAACCACTTGTTGATTAAGCGTAAAATCTTTTACGAGTGTCTTGGAACGATTTGAAATGAGTACAAGAGTTTCTGTACGACTTGTCCCTCCTCGCCCCTCCTTCCCTCACTCACCATCTCTCTATGCGTGGTTCGCTTTCGCTTTCTTTGCTCACTTCCTCTATCTCTGTTGAACGTCCTTGTACCTCGGTCGACTCCGTCTTTCGCTGAATAACGTATCGTCCGTAAAACTCAGGGAGAGAAGCCCGAGGAAGGAAAGTGCTCTCGATGAGATACAGCTGGGAGGGACATCGAGCCGAAACTCTCTTCAATCCGATAGCTCGAAACTACTGCAGGTACTCGATAAGGATGCCTGACGGTTGCCTGAAATAGAGTATCGAGGGAATTGGAAACCCGGAAGTGAAACCGTGAAAAGCCACCGACGATACGGCGGAGAGTCGAGAGCGCTAGATGGATGTAGACGCCAGAGCCGCAGAGGCTCGAGAAAGGTTTACGAACACCTTAACGAGACATCGGGCCAATTTGCCGAGCTGCAATATGCAAGGCTTTCAGCGTTTCGCGACCACGATACAAAGCTATAGGATGCATATAAAGTAAGTAAATATAATATAAAATGTACATTATATATTACAGCGGTGCCAATTTCACGATG
Source organism: Listrodromus nycthemerus (assembly GCA_963978505.1). Classification (NCBI taxonomy): domain Eukaryota; kingdom Metazoa; phylum Arthropoda; class Insecta; order Hymenoptera; family Ichneumonidae; genus Listrodromus; species Listrodromus nycthemerus. The sequence goes on along the minus strand of OZ021680.1, from coordinate 9,868,410 downwards.
CAGGGGTAGGGAAAAAAGAAATATATAAAGAGAAATTTTAATATAATTCAGCCGCGCATCGTCGCGAATCCGTGAGACACGAAGCTTCCGGAAGAATCAAGTTTTAAGTGCATCAAAGCGAATCGCATCTGCTCGGCTATGAATGACCGAGAATAAAATTGCTAGGCGAGCCAGACCGTTTTTTATATCTATAGGAAATATAAAACGATCGTCTGGTCTGATACAGAAAATAATAAAGTTCCACGAGAGTTTCTGAAGTCTATGTCACGGACATTGGTATTACTATTTCGTTTTTAATCAATGTCAATGGGCCTTCGATATTCATCACAGGGGCGGACAAAATTTCATCATCAATCTTTCCTTCCTTATCGATATTCAATGTCACAATCCGGAGATTTGAAATAAATTTATTTTGAGAGAGAGAGAGAGAGAGAGAGAGAGAGAGAGAGAGAGAGAGAGAGAGAGAGAGAGAGAGAGATAACGGAAAACGAGATTGAATAGTCCTAATCGGTTTTCGAAGAAATTGCGGATCCTGCGCAGCATCCTTCTTTTTTTCGACAATGCTGTTCTACCTGCTCATTCTTGTCTTCACATAAATATTCATTCTGGTCTGTCGTTCAATACTTTTCGCTTATTATTCACATAAGCGAAAAGAACTGAACAACGTATTACATTGGCAGTAAAGCATTATCACCGCGATCCCGAGAATTTTCCACTACTGTCGCCGAGTAAGCTTCGAAAACTTTGGCGGCGTAAAACGACCGAGTTCCTCGGACGGCGAAGAGTTCAGATATAGAGGTACGAAATCATAAACGAGGGACCGAGAGTAAAATGTTGAAACATCCGTGGATTATAAAATGAGGATGAAGCGAAAAGAATATGCGGTACTAACAGATTACTTCATCAATTTTTCATGAGCAAGGAGGTCGTTGGCAAGTGCAGATGGGCCTTCCTACATAATCTGCGTTTTAAAATAGAAAAATCAAGGAATACGACCTTGTATGTATAATATACGAGACATGTAGCATTTTACGTATTGTACGTATAATATACGAGAACATGTACCATTATGATATCAGACTCCAGATATTGATATAATTCCGCACGTTAAATGTCGGGACATCTCATCGGTACAGACAGATGATTCCTTTGAAACGAGTTCTTTGCTGCATTTTCGGGCCATGCGCTGCCCGAGCATTAAAGTACTTCTGCTGTATTTACGAGGCAGCAAAATCACATCGAGATAATCGTCGGATTACGAAGGAATCAATCACAGAAGATCAGACTTCCCACGTAAATTACAAATTGCGATCTACATTTGTTTTTCCATCCAAATCGTAGCTGGAGATTCATCGGAGTAGTAAAATTAGGGCAAAGAATATATAAAGCCCTTGATAAGGATCGGCGAACCGGAGACACAGAGGAAATCCAAGATCTTCATTTGATTTTTTATTTGTGCATCGCGGACAATGCGATTCGACGAATTCTCCGAACTTTCGTTTCCTCGACTGGTTCTCCTCGTTGATAAGTTGAAAGAGCCAGCGGCACGATTTCCTCGGTAGTGTAGCGGTGCAGACAAAGCAATCGTGTCGTATCCTCTCTGCAAATCCTCCAAGGCAAGACCTCAGTAGACCGGGCAACGTGCACGTTTTATCCATCATACGAAGGATTCCACCCGTTAGCTAGGATATTCCGACCGGTTACGTTCGAAAACGCCCGCTCTCTCTTTTCTTCTGGTTTTTCCCCCTTGGTGCCATACCGTCAAATGTTGCAAGCTGTATGAAGGGGCCATGCGAGTTCCGCATCCTGCACATACCTCGTGCTTTCTCATTTCCCCGGTTCGATCGCGCTCGCTTCTTTCCTCGTCCTGGCCGTCCGTGCTTTCGAACAGTAGCAGCATTGCTCTCTATCCGTACGTACCGAAGGAGAGAGTCCCGGGTATAAGATTGGATTTTCTCGCTACGGCCGAACGAATTCGTGATTGGGATTGCGCGAGTTTTCGAACGGGCACGTGAGGGTCGCGCCAACTTCCCTCGAGATATTGCTGCCAGACGTGGCCCCGGTAGCTCGCTTTGCTCGCGCTCGCCGAACTAAAGGCACGGAGAGAGCGAAAGATCGAGACGGTATAAGCTTCCCGGAGACAGAGGTATATACATCCGGCATACGCGCTCCAAAGTCCCGAAGCGCTAACGGCCACGTAGAGCCACTATCGAAGACGAAGTAGATTAAATCTATTAGATTTAATGGTAAGGTGAATTCTTGAATACTCGAATGAAGACGAAATTTTGAAGTTCATAGCTTAAATTTTTTCTTTTTTTGCTGTTGGCTCGAGCATTCGTATAAGATAACGAGCTAGGACGCAGAGAGGCGAATTCACGATGTTCTGGAAAATACATAAGTCGCAGGCTTGAAGGAGCGCTCAATACGTTTGAAGTTAACACAGACAGATCATTTATCGCGGTACGTGTTTTTCGTTTCGAGAATCGAAAGACCAAAATTAAGGTAAATGCTATATTTTCATGCCTCGTTGCCCAGTTGGGTTTGCAATTAAGGCCATTTCGATGGAATTGCACGAAAATCCGCAGCAAAGCCTCCTCAGCGGTTTCTGTTTATACATGCCTGCATCCTCGGGAGTGTTTAGCCCACTCTTCGGATCTCCGTGCGCTTAAATTCGGCTCTCATATCTCGTTTGTGACAACTTTTAGCCTTTCGCTTTCGAGCACGCCAGCGAGCATCCGACGGTTTTCTTCCGAGTGTCTAAAGTATATAAGCACAGGCGTTAGTGAGCCTCTTCGGCTGCCGCTGCTGCTGCATGGGTGGAGTTGCTCTTCTATATATCCCGGTTCTTCTCGCTCATACTCTTGTGGGTAGTCACTCTGAATCCAATTACAATTCGTGCCCGTTCAACGATTATTCCAGGTCAGCGAACGGAGGACGCGAAAGTTTACTGAAAGGAAGAGGGAGGGGGAGGGGTACCACCAACGCCCATCGCTGTCTCTCTATACACGAAGGCTGCAAAGAGACGGGCCAGTGAGAGATAAGCGGGTACATAGCCCGAGCTTGCAGCATTTCAAAGACAGGAAACATGGACTGCACAGGAAATTACCGTCTCAAAGCTAAATCAATGCTTTTCAACGGTCAGTCGAAAAAAAAATCATAATAAAAGTCCTATAAACAGTATAATCTCTCCCTCGGACTGCGTCGCAGGTTGATCCATTCGTAGACCTTCATTAAACTCGAAGATAATACGACTACGGAAACGTCTAAAAAATGGCTCGTCAGACTTACCACAGGTGTAAACGATCTTGAGGTAAGTTCTGCTGTCAGGTTTGCAAGGATCGCCGAAAGTCGAGCTGTTCGCATAGACGGCACATTTTCTTTTTCCATGGCACATCCTTATCACCGTCTCAGTGGCGTAAGACGCTACGCAGGCTGCAATAAAAAATAAGAGTGCGTGAGGTTAAAAAAATAATAATGCTTGGTGTGCGCGAAGATAAGAAATGAAAAGCCGATAATTCTCTGCGTCAACGATGGTTTGATGCTGTGGTATAGAATCCAGTGAGTTCTCGTTATCGAGTAACAATGCCTGCTCGGTAACGAAGTGTTTGCCGTTGTTCCTGGAAATATCTCACAGCACTTTTACGTTATGGTTGGTGAATATACGTATATACGCCTGTGAGCTAATCAAGTTTCAAGCCTATCTCCCGCTGGCGTATCCGCGGGATACTTTCTATCTACGGCTGGTTCGATGCCATTCACGTGTGAGAAACTCGCTTTGTCCGATCCAGAGCTTCCATTATGTCGATGGGGATTACGACGAGAGCTGACGTCGAGATATGACACGTCATATTATATCTTATTGTAACGATATGTAGAGTGTCATATCGTCGGGAGAATGGACCTTCGGCAAAAGAAATTTCGTGCCTGTTATAATGCCTTACAGCCCATCTAACTTGTGTGAAAAAAATTTGAGTGAATAATGCACTGGACTGGAAGTTATTATGCAAGAGCTGGTATACTAAATATCATGTAAAAATGCGATACAAAATCAATGTTTGGTGTATTAAAGTCATAAGAAATGCTTTATTTTTTAAATAATTTACTTCAATTTCAGTGAAATAGTATGCAATTGTAAATTAAATTCGCAATTTTGTTTCACGTTATACATAATTTCAGTCTGAAATTATGTCCTATCCTACCTGGTACAGACCGATCTTTAAACGAATTTCAAAAGCATGAGAGACACGTCTTTGACCGTAACAAGCAGGTTTATCTGTTCCGACCGGCTGGTGGATGATCTAATTATAAAGGAAAAATGGTTGACAAGGAGAAAAATCGGGTGCATGATAGTGGGCAACTCAAAAGCCATTCGTTACTGGACCGTTGGACGCAGCAGATTTAAACCGCACCGGATAAAAAGTATGCCAAGAGCCGACGGTTCGATCGTTTATTTTCACGTGCCTAATGACTATGTTATTCGCTCTAGTTCGCAATACTCCCGTCCTTGGCTTTCATCAAAGAAGGAGCCGTCACCAGAATGAGCTTCCGGATAGTCAAGTAAAAAGAAGCTTTGTGATTTTCCTCTTGGACAATCGATACGCCTTGTCCTTGGTCGGGACACGGCCGGATGGGAGAAGATTAAGGCGACAACGGGTAGGGGATGGCCGAAAGATTCTCTATGTAGATTGAAAACGCTTTCATCCCTTATCCCTTGAATCAACGTTATCTTTGATACCGTTGGTTATAATGATTTTTGCTTTTAGTCAAGCTCACGCCAGATCAGGGTAACATGGACAGTCAAACTGCGTATATCCCGCACAGATTACTAACCGAGAAACCGTTCTCTGAGAGGTCTGCAACGTTTTTTTTCTCTATTTCGTTGCAATTTTTTGTGTGGGTTTTGTCTTTACTCCGTTCCTTCGTTCTGCTGTTTTGTGCTAATTTTCGCATAGGTATTTCTCTTCGAGGGAAAATCCTTTGCGAATCTCTGTAGCGTCACGTAGATCATCTCGTATTCTGCAGAAGCTCGTCCAACAGTATACACGTAGTTGAGAAAAAGGGAAGAAGATGGGATGTGAGAGTTTTCGTACCACGCTGCCTCTCCAGGGTGACTGTACGCCGACCCCGAGGGATTATCTTCGCTTCGTTGTTTACGCCACCACAGTGACATTGACACCATCACGATGATATTTTATACTTAGGAAATCGACGTGACATTTTCGTAAATGGTAAGGGAACTAGGCTGGAGTAAGGAACCTGGCATTCTCATTCGAAGCCGAAGACATTTTATGCACGTTTGTAATTTCTATTGTTGGTTGATCGAGACGAAATGAATTGTCGCCATTCCAACGAGAGTTGAACAGGCAACAAATGATAAAATAAATAGTTGCTCATACTCACTCTCGTCCTTCACACCATTCGGCTGAGTACATTGTACGGACTCGTACTTAGTCCTTCCGTAAAAGGCACTGAAGATCGCGACCCTCTTGCCGGGATTGCAGAATAGATTCGCCACATCGTTCTCGCATGTTACTTTGCTTCGAAATTCGTCTGTAAAATCAAGAATTTTTAATTATAAGCCGATATTAACATTGTATTCGTACAAGAATGTTAAAATGAAACAAGCTATTTTATTCTTACAACTTTTAATCTCTGAACGATACGATAAACTAAACCCGAGATTTTTCAGCAACGGAACACTTATAGTTTATCAAAATTCGATTGAGGCCGGTAGAAACTACGCGCAAAATATCGCATTCGAAATTTGTTGATACCATTGCGATGTGGAATGAAGCCAAGTGGTGGCCATGGTAAATATGAACATTGGCAGAAACTCCGCGATCAATCACCTCTCGACTGTGAATTCATAACTAAAGTAACTTTGTGTTGTAAAATTTGGCGATATACCGATGTGTATATTCGGTTAGTAACAACCGAACAATGCGTGCCATATGTACTTATGTTGTTATATATGCTCATCTCGATGCCGATCGATATTCGTAGAGTTTCATGTACGCATACAACTTTATTGACTTCTGAGATTTATCGATGTAACAGAGTTCCGAAAGTTTCACGCTTCTGAGCCGCTCGACTAGCGGAGACGTGTATGTACAGCGAGAGGGTGCCAAACGCGGCGCAGTATGTCACGTACGCAGTATGTAATAAATATATGTGTAGCAGCGTAGCTGCAACAGACAAGAACGAAGTACTATCGCGCCGTATACACACCCCTCTATAGAAGGAAATTGCGTTGAGTCAAAGTGTATAAATTCACAAGAGTTGTTTGTCCATTCGTTGGGCACAGGGTGATGTATCGAGAGTTCGATTTAACGCTCCTGCCGTCACTGTTTCCTCCAATTTACATATATCTCACGCTTTGTGGACGTGCGCGTCCCTCCCTCGCACTTTTGATACGTACAACGCTTGCTCGTTTCCGTGACATGGAGTGCAGTAAAAAGTTACAAACCACTGTTAAACTCGAGACAAGTTGAGGTTCGGCGATGGTTTAAGCCAGTGCTTGTTTCATCATGAGGCAGCGAAAAGAAACGAGAATTGAATATTTTATGTAAACTGTATACATTTTTATTAATATTATATATCCCTTACAAAACCGATTTATATCCGTAGCAGAATCAATAATTGCGAACACTGAAAAAAGTCAAAACCCTGTAAAGTAATTTGCACAATTACTTCCTCATATGTATTATACGGGTTGCACATAACTCTCTCTGTGATAAATCTCGTTGTTCGATCCAATAAAAACTCCTTCACAGAGAGAGTATTTCTAGGAATACAAGTTATGCAAAAAAATGGTAAAATGAATGAATGTCCATTATAAGCAAACGATTGGAAATTTTTTATCTTCAACTCTCTGTAATTATATTTTTGATTAAGTTTTATGTAAAAATCCATGTCAAGATTGTATTGCACTTTTCGCGATTGAGACGTTCGCTAATCGAGATAAATGAGCTACAGGCTGGGAGAAAAGGAGCCTGGAAAAGCAATGGAGACTAGGCGTTAACTCGAAAGTCACTAACGTGCCTCAGGTACGCAGAAGGGCGGTGGTTTACCTGGAGTCCCTTGAAAATTAAGACGGAGATGATGAAAGAAGAGGAGAGCTGACGCAATAAAAAATGAGGGTCAAATGCGATCTTACAAGGAGGGAACGGGAAGTGAAAGACTAGCTACGAAAGAAGTAGTAAACAAAAAGAGGCAGGGAAAAACAATTCCGAGGTGATACATGAAAGAGTGTGTGAATGGTGTATGGTATTGTCGGGTGAAAGTTCCCTAATTTCTCGTAACCGTCTCTTAATTCTTCAACTATGCCAATATTACTAGGTTTTAGTATTGTCTGGATGTTCGGATAACATTCCGTCGCCTATTTAATATCGGAGGACTGGGGATGTGCATCATATCATGCGTATATGCGAATCGTGTTGGTACGTGCCCGAAGCCCTCGTCAAGTTGAACGAAGCTTGGAAGCCGATTCCACGTTGTGCCCCGCCAACTATAAACTCATTTGCCAAATTCACGTGCCACTTACGTCTAGGAATCTACGCAAGTGCTGCCGCCCTCAATGTACGAATCTTACCACGTACGCGGACCCAAAATTGGAGCATGCATTGTCGTGTACATGCAAAGCAAATGCCAGTCAAAAATGTGCGCCTCTGAAATTGGTGGGGTTGATGACACGCACACAGACGACATGTAGTCATCGAAACTGGATCTGCGTGTGCATGCTCATAGTTAACAGGATTCGCACCGCACGCGCGGAGCCTCCCAGCGAAATTGACGGAATTAGAATTGACTCATGATCGTACTAACACTCGAGGCAATTAAGCTTGTATCGCAGGGCAATTTTAAACGTGAAATTCAACGACCAACCTGACACACCCGCTTCTAGTTATTCAGTCTGCGCTTGCATACCAATAGTTACTGGACTTCCTGGTTCAAGAAATTACTGTTGGTTGTTACGATCAATCATATCTTGAACCAGGAAGTCCAGCAACTATTCGTATGTGAGTGCAGACCAAATAGCTCGAAAAAATGTATAAGAAATATAAATTGCCATTATTTCTTTGTTGCTACTTACAATTGGCACTTTCTGCTTTTTTTATACATGTAACAGTTAAAAATTTACTACCGAATAATACCGAATAATACCAGGTTTCCGTAAAAAGTAGTTTATTGTCGAATGGCGTAGTGAAATAGAATGCAATAACCTAAAAATTATGTTCGTTGCGTCTACGACAGTAAAATTAAATAATTCATAGAACGATTTGAAGAAGATTTGCAATCATAAAAATGCCGTGAAACTAAGAATGTGACAAGGTTTCTAGAAAACTTTAGTGTTTCGTAGTTACGATAGGAACGTTTCACGAGAAATACCCAAAGCTTCGATCATAAGAGAAGGGGTGATTAAGAATAAGATGGAATTGATAGTGAAAACGGGAAACCGTTCCGACGGCTTGGGCCGCGTTAAGCCTGATATTCTCGGTGAAGAACTTTTTCAATGACGAAGATTCCAGTCGAGGGATCAATTGAAAAATGGACAGAATTGACAAAGAAGAAAAAAGGAACGTACGAATCGGCCTGACAACGCGCCGCTACGCCAGCAACTCCGTATGGCACGTTCAGCATAGAATTCCCTCGCGACAGCATCACACCGATATTGGTCCACCGACAAAAGCTTACCATCGACGCTTCCCCGCGTGAGTTTTCTTTTTATCTCTTTTTTGTGAACAAAAATCACCGTCGACAGGTGTGCGTTCAATATGCGGATTTGTTTGTTTCTTTTTTTGCCATTTGTAAAAACGAAGAATTCACCAGTGCGAAAAGTCACGGACGAACGATACTCGAGTTTGAAAGCGCGAAGAAAGCATGTTGTCGGTAAAAATTATATAGAAGACTTCTTGTTTCATATTCGAGATGCAGTTTTTTTTTTAAATGTGTATCGCTACATACTTCTTTAAAAACCTGTATTTTAATTTATTTCGTTAGATTTTTATAATACTTTTAACCCTAATAAAACATGAAGGAATAGGTATGAGCGTGACGGGAATACTCACATGGACGACACTTGTAGGCAACCTCGATGTACTTTGGCAACCCTGGACACGGATCGTCCGGAAAAGTTTCTGGACTTGTGTTGAACTTGCAGTTTCTCTGATGCTGACATATCGATACGACGATCTGCAACAATGAATACTATCCGCAGAAATCTAGTTAGACATATTTTCATATATGGAGAAATTGCATTTTACAATGTTTTGCTTCCTCATAGAGGAAGCTTTGTTTTGGTACAAAAAAAGGTTTCAATATTTTATGATGTTTACAATCAGCACACATCATGGGTTTAATAATCAAAATTCGGTAAAAAAGTTATCCCCAAGTGTTAAGCCGTTTTTTTGCACGCCATTTTTAACTCCTCTAAAAATGTCTTTTCGCGCTCTATAGCTCACAATTTCTGTGAAATAACGGACATTCAATGAGAATAGCGAAACGACGTATTCTCATTGAATTGCCGAACGATACAGTCGTGTAATAAGTAGACAACCCGACGAGGTACGTGGTAGTGTGAAGTTTAGGCAATGAACAAACATTAATAGCTTGTCGCGTCAACTTTGCGTTGCGCAGTGGCTAAGTAAAAAAAAAACCAACGTAAGAAGGTTCACGCCATGGGGGACATCGTAGACCGAGGGTACACGTAGAAGGATTTTAATGTGAGGATCGACTTTTTTGTTTTGATATTTTTTTTTAACTGCATGCCCTTGCAACCCCTTGTCTCGACCGGTTTCTAATATTCGAAATTTTCAATTCTCTATTGTCCCGACAAGAGGGAAAAGGTTGTAGCGTGACTAAGAGACGATATCCCTTGGCGATGGGTGAAAAAAATCCTATATATCATGTGTATATATATAAGCTTCTGGAAAATATGCAGCTACTTTAGAATTTCCTTGTCGATCACTGAACGTGAAAGTTCCTTTCATTAATGCCGCTTCTTAATAACTCGAGACTTCCGTTGGTGGTCGGATTTACTCGAACCGGAGATGCATTTTTTTCACATGATCCTCCCAACAAAGCTGGCGGCTATTTTTGTTTAACAGAACTTACGCATGGCAATCCACAAACAAAAGATAAGCCATGGTACGAATACCTCTCCAGGCAGCAAAAAGATGTCTGGCGAAAAGCGATTTAAATGAATTATACCGTTAAAATTTTCTGTTTGAACATTTCTTTAGTATACAGGTAGTATACTCGTATTGCATTCAAGACGACCTTATAAAAATTTGAATACAATGCATGTGAATTCTAATTTCATATACCGAGGTTTTCCATTTCATGTAACTTGGGAAATTCAACGCGTTGTGAATTTCATAATTTTTTTAACGGTATACATATATCTGCTCGGATGGTGACGATAAGCCATCCGACGTCGAAAAGTTATCTTTTTGGGTAGGCGGTGATTTTCGAATACCATTCAGACAGATATATGGAACCCATCGAGATCACATTTTGATAACGATTTTTTTTGCCTGGTGTGACGTCGTGAATTCTATGACCGAATTGCACGCACAAATCTGTTACTCTTGTCACATTTGTTAACATTAAGGCAGAGGAATGATCTGTTAAGGGCTGATATACATATTCGCGGTATTTGCTGCACACGTCCATGTGAAATATGGCCGATAAACGAGCTGCACAGATGTTAAGCAACCGGTCTCCGAATTCCATCGACGGAACGCTTAACTTCCACTGCCGCTCGACCAATCAGGTACTTCCTCACGCTGTAGCTTTTCGCAACTGTTCTGCAGCGAGCGTATAATCATATTTGAATAGAAAATAAGTACGGGCAATTTTTTGTTTTTTTTTTTTCAAATTGAAAGCTGAACGCTACAATTGAAACCAATTTATAAGACCTTTTTTCTCTACTTATTAATCGGCCGGCTCGTTTTCCATCAAAGATTCATCGTATCGGACGTTCGTGTCGTAGGTGGTTAGAATTTTTTTTCTTCAATGATAATTAATCGTTATCCCCGTGTGGCGGAGTTTTTTCATTGCCTCAAAGGCTGTTACGTGGCATCATTCGTCTTGCCTTATAGAAGGAAGCATCGATCGCACGACCAAACGTATATTGATGAATAGTAGTACGTCCTCCGTATTATATTACTCGTCCAGCGCGGATAAGTGAAAAGAAAAATGTTGAGGGAAGAAAAAGAGACGACCCGGGGGAAGCGAGTAAGTTACATATATCTATAGTTGTGACGTATGGTTCACGTTCTAGTAAAAGTTCGTGTAAATTGACATTCTCCCGCTCGGGCGTCCACTACAGCATTAAACAACGTATTGTAGAGTGCAGAAATAAATTCGAAATGAAAATGAAGATATCGCTCTATCTGGGAGAGCAAAAATCTAACGATCTCATTAAATTTTTTATCATGAACGATAAGTATGGGACGTGAAAAAAGAAGAGCAAAAAGAAGTATCTTTTCCGACGTTAAACCGATTGAAACATCGATAAAATTTCCGAACGACAGCTCCGTGAGATTATTTCTTTCTTACAAGGGAGACGTGAAATGGATCCGCTCTCGTTTCCTTATGACTTGTTAGCAATCTTCCTTAAAATCGTCATATTAGGTAACCCGAAAGTGGGGAACCGCGAAGCATTGGATTCATGTTTTTCTTCCAAAGTTCTTTTTATTACAAAAATAATAATAATAAAAAAATTAAGTCAGGAACTAAAATACTCTTTCATTCGCATAGATGCGTTTGATTTTTTGTCGGATTGCCTTCTTCTTTCCTTCTATCTTCGAGCACTACAACTGATGAACAGTATATTTGTCGATCTCAGACACAATGGATTTGACATCAAGTCGACAAGTTCGCGGAAACACTCTTGTTAGGATGGGTTTATTTCTTGCTTGCTCGACTTGTGTATCCAAAAGATATGCCATGGGTAGAGAGTGCACTGTAGGAACTTAACGTCGCAATATATCGAGAGGGAGAGACAGAAAACAGAAAAGCGAAAATGCTCGGGAAAACTGCAAGCTACGACGCACTTCAACGTTTCGCGATCGAACACAACAGGAGCGCAACCTAAATATCGAAAGAAAGGCGGAGGAAATGGATGGGGGCGTATGAGGATCATGAAGCAAAATAGAATTAACGAGAAGTGGGTGCGAATATCTTTACAGAACCTTGAAGAATCGATGCTTGGAAAGTCTGAACTATGCTGCAGTTCGAATGGAAAATATGAGCTTTTATCGGGGAATTATTACGATAAGAAGCAAAACAGACCATTTTGCTTCCTCGTAAGAAAGCAAAGGTGAAAAAAATTAGATTTCAATAAAGAAGTGTTAAAAATATTTTAGCACATCGAAAAATCACATGCAAGATAAATGTCCGAATGCATGTATGTGTGTGTTTATGTAAGCGTGATGACTGAGACACGAAAAATTTCAGCCGCTTGGAAATCGGGGAAACTTGAGAATTCATCAACCAATGAGACTAAAATTTTGCAAACAGTATAATCAGCTGTACTTCCGAATAGCTGTTATTTCCGATTAAGCTGAAATTTCGTACAGACTTTCTTTTTAACATCATAAGACGATATGTAAAGGAATTTTTGGCGCATCACTGTAGATTTTTCAATCGAGTTTTGAAAATTGCAAAATTAGAATGTATACGTGCATACGTATATCTACTTACACCTATTACTATCCCAACCGTAACAAAGTCAACCAAGTAATGTTTTTTCTCAGCGTCTTGTCATCATTATTTTCATTTTGACAATAGCTGATCGCATGAAGTAGCCGAAACAAAAAGCAGAGTTTCAATTCTCGATGGTCATTGCTACGTGAGAGAGAAAATTCATATATAGTCTTAACTGGCACGAGTAGTATTTTGTGCAGATGGGGGCTCGCGGGCATTGTCCGGGATTGGACTCTTTCGAAAAAAATGCACATACATCCATGACTGCAAATGGTTGCGCAAACACAGAGAGCAATGTCTGATGAGAAAAATCTCTGTAGAGCCCAGTAAATGTCAACATCGTTGTCGGTGAGCTACAAACCTGAAAATTACTCATCAGCCATTAACATATTTTTCTAATTGATCGCCCGTTGCCGTTTTTGTCGAAATTTCTCTCTCTATTTTGAGCAACCAAATTGGTCAAGTCAACTAGAAAATTCCTGAGAGACCTTCGCCTAACAGTGATACTTTGTTGGTAACGTAATTGCCATAAGTTATTGTCAGGTACTTTCAATACATATCCAATAAGCTGGAGAATAGTGCTCCGCATGCAATATATCGACTATTCACGAATTCTTTTTGCGTCAAACGAGAATGTAATCTAACGGAAGGACGGCGCCTATTGTTGGACGAGAGACATTGGAATTTCTGTAAGCGAGAGCGAGAGATTGAAAGTGACTAAATCGCGCGTGTTATACACACAAAAAGGGAAAACCACTCTGACAGTGAAATGGAATTGTATAACCACAAAAGCTACGTTCGTTCCCAACGTAACGGATTCCGTGCCATGAGTTCTGTCATCAATACAGGAATAACAATATTGATGCATTATACGAATTATTAACCTTTTACAATTTTTTCTAAACTATGTAACAATGTTGCAAAAAAATAATTGATTATTGCAGTCATCTGTGAACAAGAAACGTTTGTCGAAAGTGGAAAAATTTGCGAGCATGTATAATGGGCTTTCGAATACAAAGGTGTGAAATCTCCGAGGTTCTACTTTCTTTTTCCACTCTAGAAGATGACGGGGACTATTCCACCCGAATATTCAATGACATCTGAAAATGCCGAATGAACGTGGGTGGAGGAAAGAATTTAAAAAAAAATTGTCATTGCAAATGTTAAGTAAAATTAACGGGTGTTCATCAACATCGATTTTGTATTCGACGAAGAAAACTTTAACGATACGTAGTTTGTCGACCGTAAATTTGATATCGCCAGTGTTCGCGCTCGAGAATAGACACATGAGTGAACGAACCTTAGTGATGTTTCCCCGCTACTATGTTCATATCATGGAGTAACAAGCGACCACAAAGAAAGAATGGCTCTTCATGTTGAAGAAAATAAAGTACGATCTTTACTGCACTAAAAAAGTTTCCATCTTATTAAAACAACGGTCAAAAGAGGGAAAAGCACCCACCTGGAGTTTTTTCGCTAGTAAACAAGTATCGTTGACTTGAGATCCTTGGGGCGGTCGCACGGTGCTACATCTTCCAGCCGCGGCCTCGCTAGCTTTACCGTATCGAGCGACGGCGACGGAAATTGTCGTTCCCGGTGGACACTTGAGCGACAGAGTCTCCTCGTCGCATGCTGCCCTTTGGTATGTCTTCAGTGTGCCTGACAAAATTTCTGAATATTAAAGCAAAACAATTGCGTAACAAAAACGAACGCGAGAAAAATTTAGAGAAAAAGAAATACAATATCGATAAATTAATAGATTAGAGAATAAAATAATTGAAGATAGGTTAATAGATTCGAGAGAGAAAAAAAAAGAAAATCAATTTACGCGCACGAGCAACGTGTTCGATAGGTGAACAGGAGAAATCGGGGACGAAAACAGTGTTCATTAGTCGGCAGGTTAATTCGTTTAATAAGTTCGAACGAGTTTTCGAAACGGTGGTAATTAACGAGTGAACGAAAAGGCCATCGGGGTGTTAGAATCGACGAGCGAACCATTATTCGAAATACAGCGTGTGTACGTGAGCGCGGTTAAGATATAAGTGTGTCGGTGTTAATGACACGGATTTTCCGGTAGATAAGGGAGGGCGAAAACCCATGGGTTGGTTCGGTTATCCGTGCGATAAGGCAATTATGTCATTTACAGAGGCAGCGAAGCGACGGTTGACGAGAGAATAAGGGACGTGAGAGTCGGCGAGGGAGGTTGAAGCGGTATTAATGAGCACGACAGAGCAGAAGGGAGCAGGTGAGAGATATCCGATAGTTACATTGTAACGTAGGAAAGTCGAATGAATTTATAGTTCGAATCAAAGTACATGGAAGGGTACGTGTTTTTCGCGGAGGGATGATAGCGTTTGTGTCGACGATTGTGTAGCAAATAGAAATGATGATAATGCACGAGCGATGCGGCCAGAAGATATGTGAATATGAATGGGTAATGTCATGAGCCAGCACCAGTCGTCGTTGTTAACGTTACCCATCACCAGGTTTGTATTTTTTTTTTCATTTGTAGAGCCAGTGTTTTTTGCGATGCGAGACCGGGGCAGACCATTGACCAGCAGCGAGGATACATGAAAAAGAGTAAAAACAGAATTACGTTAGTAAAATTTGTTTCGGAGTTCGTGTTCAAAGGAACGACGGCTGAAGAAAAATGTTACATGCAGGAAGGGTACTCGATGTGCGCAATTCGAAGAATTCATGGATATAGTTTAGTCCTGAAAAGGGCGTAAATCTTGTTAATTTTTGTAACGTGAGACACGTTGCATCGTCGAGTGCATGATTACATAGTTGGTGGAAAGTAACGAGAGCGTCGAGTGGCTCTGCACTAGATATTTCACGAGCATGATGTAACGAAATTTCAACAATCAGATTTTGTTTTTTAAGCTAAATTGCAGGACATGAGAATGAGAAAGCTCAAACTATCGCGGTAATGGAATGTCGGAGATTGATTTTCACGGAATCATTATGGTAATACGTTATTGCCTGAGGTACGGAGAAGCGTAATGAAGACCATTACTTACAATTACATTTTGGAAGATGCGGATGCGGAGAGAACGCCTTTGAATATCGAGTGTTTCATCCGTATACTTTTTCTCAATTTTTCGTTTTGTATTCAAGGAAGTTAAAGAGAAGAAAAACTATATAGTAAATAAAATGTAAATTTATGTTCGATACGATTAAGTATTACTAATATTCAGTCATACATTAAGAAAATAGATTAGTAATCTTTAAAAAAATTGAAAAACCTCTGTAGAACACTCCCGCGTATGACTATTGTGAAGAAAAGGACGATAAAAATTATGATCGTTATTCTCAATACAATAAATATTTACGTTTTTTTTGAGCTCATTCAATTTTTATTTTCATTTTTTTTCAAGTCACAACAACTCGAGTGAGCGTCAGAGAGATAAAAAGATTGCACATCTTTGTATTATTCGTAATCGACTCTGGTTTATTTTACCTTCAAGCCAAGAACAATACCGTTAAACCCGGACACAATGCCCGGAGTCCGCTGGTTCGTTAACTATCGGAATTGGAGCGGCTGAGGAAAAATATTTGAATACGATTATCCGAAGTTAACGAGACGACTGAAGCGAGAGAAGGAACGTCGGACCGATGGAAATACACGTAAAGAACGCGACGTTGCTCATTGCGTTCTTTGCGACGAGGAGATGCCTCGGGAAAGGGTTGATTCGTCTCACTGCCCCGTCGTTCCGTCTTCGGAACTTTCATTGGCTTAGTTAATAGATCAAGGAAGGCGCGATGTAAACGTAGTCAGTAACGAGCAGTTGGATTAAAAAGGCTCCATTGATCTGACACAATGGGTGCACAGTCGCGGCATCTGTATAGCGAACGAAGGGGTGGCTGCACATCCCTCGCTCGAGCGAGGGTGGTGAGTTCACTTCGCCGGATCCAGTGCAGACAATGGTGATCAAAAACATTCTTGCAGTACTTATTTTTCGCAAGAAAGGGAGCATGCAAAAAAAAAGAAAACGGAAGGGTAGAAAAAGGAATCGACAAAGGATTGGAGGGTATTAGTGAAAGAATGGGAGACGTGGGATGGAATCGGACAACGAGATAGAGGAATGCGCCGCTTAGACGGAAAACCTCGACTCCCTTACGATCCCGTTTCACGAAAGTCCGAGAGCCCGAGGGTCATTCTCAGCACGCGAACGAACGAAAGAAGAACCGAAACAGACCTTCTTTCATTCTCACTGTGTCTCGTAACTCGCGTGATCGGCATAAAAAAAGGCTTTTTCGTGTGGTCGGAGGATTGATACCTCGGAGGATCTCTGATAATTCATTGGGCCGGAGGAAAAACTTTTCCCGGTATGTTTACGTACACTCAATTGCAGGCCGGGATAGATTTTCTGAATGCTAAAATTCAGAAGGTCCTCGTTCTCCATTTTTTTAAACTTATTAATAATTATCGAAAAATCCTGTTCACCGATATTTTAACAACAGAAAACTCAATGTTGTAAATTTTTTAAACGTGAAAGAATACATTTTAGATATTCCGACAAACCAATTCAAGAGCTGACCGGCAACAAAAACCGAATTTTGATTATCACAAAGCTTAAAGTACTGAAGACGTTGCAGCAGCGTAAAAACATATCAATGAATAGTGAATTGTTTAAAGATTTAATACTCGGAATAGAGAGTAAATGATATATTTACTCTCTACAGTTTTTTAAAACAAATTCTTAGAAAGAGTAATAATACGAGAGTCCTTCCAATCAACAAACTGAAAAACAAAACGTCAGAAAATCGAAAACTGAAATCTCCGGAACGTGACGACCAGAAAATATGTATGAGAAACTTTTTCGAACATAGCTTTCGCATCCAGAGCTTTGTCCTTTGGGGCAAATCTGCATTCGGACATTTAGTCACTCGGAAAGCAGGAATTCAGGCTTACGAAATATTTCCTATTTCTCTTATTTCATATCGACACGGTAATTTTTTCCTAGTATTAAACTGTCTTTTTTTCGAATACCGTTTACGAATTTGTAGTTTGGTGGGAAATAAGCATTGAGTTGACAAATGCCTTCGGAAACTCGGTTTTTTCTCGGAATATAAATTTGTTGAATTTTTCTATTGTTACCATTACCATCATACGATTATTTCTATTAATTATTTAGACATTCGGTGGATTTACGTAAAATGTACCGGGTGAGTTATTTCGATACGGCTTTTGCACCTTCGAACTTTCAACATTCGGGTATTTATTCTTGCGCCTCAATCACTGCGTTTGTATCACAAACTAACATAAGATAGTTCAAACTTTCAATCTTTCAAACTATATATATATGGAAGCTCGGTACCGGCAGAATGAGCCGCTGGCGTCTCAGTGCCTCGTTAATCTCGTTAATACATCGATTTATATGGACCGCTACTTCGTTCCTTTAAGCGAATTGAGATGATAACTTATGCATGTTCGCGACGATATTCAGAAGAGCTGCAATCTTGCTCAAGACGTACAGGTGTGTATGAGATAGTGGATATGACGATAAAGTTTAAAAAAAAGAACATTTTTTTCTCTCCGACCTACGAGTCGGTTGTTTACAGTCAGTGAAAATTTCAACATAGTTGCGACCATCTATCCCGTATACGGTTACGGTAAGGGCGTGTGAATGCCCGCAGTCTAAAAATGCAAAGTGTTCGGTCAATCGACGAAGACTATTTGCTCCGGCCTGCATCTTACCAGAGTTAGAGTCTTGAAAGCGCGTTAGAAGGATAATCCGCTCTTTGACAGGATTCAAGGAAGATTCGACAGTGCGAGAGTTAGTCTCCTCACTGTTCGATCGGTCCAATCCCGGATTATGATAAGATTTTCGACTCACCCTCCTCGATCGTTCGTCTGATGGTTTAATTTCGGTGTGACACGGTAACTTCGGCCAGATAAACAATGAGGTGGTGGGATTGGAGAGGTCGGCGATGCCTATATGATTTAATAGGCTCCAGAGACACGATATGTATCACCCCGTCACGTATATACCCAAACTGCTAACATCGATCGACCACTAGGGATTCCGCAGCATCCCAAACTTTCGTGTTACCTCTCCCTGGCTCCACCTCCCATGACCTTAAAATGTTTCTTTTGTCTTTTTTCCGGACGACCGTCATAAGGTCGACACGGTGGAGACGGATAGTTTGCAATGCGAAGATAATGCATGCAATGCATGCAATGCGACGCATTGAATAAAGAGCAAAAACGCGAAAGGGAGATATTTGACAACCTAATAGAAGAAGCGGCGATACGAATCCTCCATAGTTCCGCGATATCGGATCAATGTCCGTTTCTAGAGCTAGTGCGGCACCCCGTAACCGGAAGACGCGCCAACCGACCCCTTACCGGTGGACTCCGAACGAGTCCGGATGTCGAGGGTAGCGCAAGAGAAAGCTGGGAGGGAAGGAAAGAGATGAAATTTATAGAGATTCGAAAGAGGCAGGAGGAGTGGAGAGAGACCGTTTGCCCCGTTCTGCTTCCATGCCCTTCCATGCATCCTGTGCCAATTCTCTAACTCTCTTTGGTCTCGGACAACTGAAATCTAGAGTCTATGCCAAGTTTCGGTGCTCCTTCGGTTCACTTCTCTGTATCAACCGGTCCCGAGCTCAACTCGTTGTACGGTTCCACTCGCTAGACCCTATATCGTCCCTATACTCCAGATCCCTTCAAACTTTCAGTATCTGCCTGCTCGCCGGGTTAGTTCCTCGCCTAGGTTCTGTAGCGAACTCCACGGTCCTCCAGGGAAAGAGAAAGAGAGAGAGAGAGAGAGAGTGAGAAAAAGAGAGAGAGAGAGAGAGTTCTCGTTGAAGCAGAAGACACGAACGTGACGAGTGTGTCGGGACAAAAAGTAATTTTTTGTGCATTTTAGTATTAAAATGTCCCAAATTCGGAAGAGATCATAAAGGGTGAAAGGTCTGAGTATAATCAGCAGACGTCAGGAATTACCTTTTCCACAGGTTTTTTTTGTCACGTACTTCTTCACCGTTTAAATCCGATGGGCATGACGTACTTTCGAGGTCACTTGACATTCTGACGTATATCCCTACAGCGGGTTATTCATAATGAAGTAAACATTGTATTTCCTTGACACTCGCTAGACAGGACCGACGTGTTTCCCGACGAAAACCGGACGAACTCGTTACTTTTATATTTGCTCCGGTACGCTTTTTTTCCCTTTCTTGTCGATCGTTAACAAGCTACAAACGTTTTAGCCGGAAAAATTTATAAGACGCGAAGTGGTCAAGTGAACTTCGCGCAAAGGTTTTTCATTTTTTGGCTCTTCGAGACCACAGAAATAATCGACTTACTATGATGAAACCAGGATCGGAAAGGGCTCGGGCAGCTTTTTAACTCATTTTCTATTCGGTGACAAAAAGTTTTCAAAGAAGGGTTCCCGAAAGCGCAGTCGACGAATAATTATAAAATGCTATGCACATATGCTCTGCGGGTACTAAAATGAAAGGTTCGGCTGTGCAAGAAATTCTTGTAAAAGAATAAAAAATATTTCTTAAAGTACAGCGGTGCGGTAATAACCACGTTGTAATTTTTTTACTCTTATTGTGAAACAGTTTTTTAGTAAAAAATAATAAATTCCGGTACATCGACGTCCGGTGAGTAGGTGTTAAATGTGTGTCTTCGATACTATGGATTTCGATATTCTGTCGGTTAAACTGCCTCGAGTGAAAATCTATTTTCATGCAACAATTCACTTATATTCTATTTTTTTTCTCACGCGTGAAAGTACTGTTTCGAATAATATGCAACGATGCGGAGTTACATATCGTTCCATGGCGGTCCGCGCGATGAAAAAAATCCAAGCGTTATCCCCAATATCGTTTAAACGCTTCAGGAAATTATGTTACTAATGCGTATAACGAATTTTATAATTCACCCGAACCCAATGCCTATACGGTATGCAAACTTAAGTTCGCATGTGCGCGGACGCAATTTAAACGGTACATGATGGAATTTAATAAGGAAGAGTAATTTTTGCTGGCTCTGAGCCGCGATACGTTTTTCAGTATAACATTAAAATTAAATAACATTTACTGCTCTGAGAAGCAGTGCATACTACACAGTCTGCTCGATCCATGTCTATCTCAATTTACAGTGCGTTTAAACATATCACGCCAACTGCATTACCCTGAGCAGCTGTTTGTTGAGCAAAACTAAATCTGTACTCACGAATTCCTCCTATGAGCATTTTCTTATTACAATATTGTTTTACTACTGACATCTGTGTTTAAAATTTGCTTTGCGCATCGAAAGATTGACAATTGATTCACTAAATTTCATTTTTCAACTACTTCTACTACTAGTTTACTTAGAAATGGATTTAAATACGCGAACCTAAAGTAAACTCAACCTTTCGTTATATTTCCATTTCGCTGTTCGAACAGCTTCAAAGTACTTTCGTTCTGAGTTGGAGTTTTTGAACATATCCTCCATAAATTCTGAATAACCGTGAAACGGGTAGCTAGCGTGTTAGACGTCTTATTCACATCAAGCATCAGCGACGGGGTGCCATAGTCAAACAACGTTTGCAGAGCGTTTGACTGAGGGATAGTCGGCTCCGAATCGTGCTTAGATCGTGTGTACCCGCGGGCGATAGGAAGCCTTCTCTAATCGGCGTTCGTGACCACTCGGCGTTTAGCTGTTCATTCCACCGCATCAAATATCCGTCCTTCCTACAATTGCCCGTTATGCGAATCACCTATCGCTGTGAATTACAGACGTTTACACGTGCAGTTGTACGCTCTAATTTCCGAGCGGATTTCTCGTTAATTTCCTACCAAAATTCGTCGTTGACGACGTTAAACTGCCTACCGTAGCTTCTCAATATGGTGTATTATGCAGATGATCATCGAAATTGATTAATGTTTAGAACTCGTCTGACTACTTAATCGGCTTCGTAATTTAGATACGTCCAACTACAAGCGTTTGCCGAGTTATCCCGATTGCTCTCGCGTTATCCGGCAATTAGCGAATCACTCCCAAGCTCACGTTCAACGCGTATCGTACGAATTACGTCGTTTCCTAATACATCATCGTCCTAATTCCCAAGCTTGACACGCCAAAATCTATTGTATACCAAATAGTGCGTGGTAATACCGGTTTTGCATTGATCGTCGGGCGAGACTCTTCCAACATCCAGATTATTGCGTATTTACACATTCCCACAATGATAATTACTTGAGCATGATTAAAGAGTTTTGTGAAACCAAAGGTTAGATTATCAGACGTCATTATTTTAATGGATATTTTTTTCAGATCTAATCCACTGCACGGGCTTCAGAAGCGTTGAGTGTGACGAGGGATAATTTTGTATGATCGAAGAAGGAAAGTACATCGTTTTAGATTTTACTCTCGTCACGTAATAGCATGGTTACACATATCGGGTGACACATGTCCGGAGCACCTGGGGATACGCCGGGGAGGGTAAAATATGCAACCAGGGTAATCTGTACGGTTTAACGTTTGCTCATCTGCGAACTCGAGTTACGCTGATACATCGAGTGACGAGGTTGGTGTATGTACGGAGCTCGATAGGTCGCTTGTATGATATAGGAATATTGTTCGTTCAAAGTACCAGCTGGTGAAATTGCCTATGTGTGTGTCTTGTCTCGCAATGCTAATCAGGTTTATATAGCTCCGGCGCTCCAGGGAGCTTGCCCAGCTAAAAACGTGTCAACGTATATTGTCAATGTAATCTCAATAAATAACTTTGAATTCAGAAAAATTTTGCACGAAAAGCACTATTACAGACTCTGATTGAAATTTCATGAAAGGCCAAATGCTGAAAATTGCTTTGATGCCTCTCCTTAAGTATTTTATAAACAGATGTAAACGCAATTTTATCTGAGAGCGGCCATATATCAAAATTGATGTTTTCAAAATGCTTTGATTATATTTCAGACCTGGTTCACTTTGTTACGTTGCTAATTCCCTAATAATATAGTAATCTTATATTTATAATAGGATAGTATCCTTTTAATTGTAAAGGGTCCTCTCGTCAGTTGGACTTAATATTTTAGTAGAATTCATTGCGAGTGGACGGACGCACCGAATTTTTTTTTTTAGAAATAATACGATTATAATAAAGCAATAGTGCAACGCGTTTCGGATTTGGGCTTTTATGCGTGCCGTGCAATATGAAGGCCTTTGGCAACGTTGCATAAACAGAAGCTAAACGTGCAAAATAAAAAAACGACATCCAAACACGCCTCGAAAGGGTTCGTTGAGAGTGCCAGAGGTTACTGAGAGTGTATATTTAAAACTTTTTTTCGAATATTATACTTTGCAGGGAGCAGAGATAATAGGATTATATAGTTCTACTAGCAGCTACGGACGTCGAATAAACACGTGCAAGCTCCTGAAAATATAGTACACGCAAATGGTACAGAAGCACCGAGATTTTTTTTCCTTTTAATACGAACGAAGGGCTTCCCCTCGTTGACCTGGCAGTCTTGTTTCTGCGCTCAACTTACCAGCGCTGAATCGCACCCAACAATAATACACTCGAAAAGACTCTGGATCATTTATTATATTTTTCTCATTCCTTCCGAGACGATCGATTATTTACTGAATAGAGTACGGACTCGTTTGTAATTTTTGTGAATCCTATTAAGCATTTTTAAAGGAAACGGGCTTTAAGGCAGGTTTGCGGTGCAGACCAACTTCGTTCGATTATCTTCTGACGTGCGAGAAAATATGCACGAGGAAAAGGAAGCACGAAACTTGGCCGTGCTTTCTCGTAAATCTCACAACTCGCGAATTGGTCCTGTCGTTCGAAAAACGTTCAGTCGAATTTTACTCTTACGGATGACGCGATGGATATTGATACGATTGAATTAGTTTTCCCAGCTGATTACACATCAAAGCATCTTGTTGAATCGCGGCAGAAAAATAAGTGCCTTAAAATCTTGTACCTGACGTTAGCCAGGCACAAGAATCAGATGGAGGAGTGTTGAGAGAAATCTCGAGAGAACTCAACCGCTACTGTTTTTCTTCCTTCGATCTCTTTGTCATACTTGTTAACAGAAAGGACAGCGGATTGGCGATCTCACATAGAAAGTATAAATGAAGGAATGAAACGATGTTAGTTTAGTATGCATATATATGCGTATATGTTTTTGGATGAGAGGGAAAATCGTGAACGGAGCTTGTCAGGAAATTTAATAATTCATACCTCTTCTACATTCTGGTCGGACGCGAGTGTTATATATATGATTCTACAGTAGATGTGCCGTGTATCTCCGATTTGCCGGATGTGGGGAACGTAGTAAGGGGTTTAATAGGTTTATTCTATCTTCGATGAGATTACGGAACACGAGGTATAGGAGATCTCGGCATAAGTAAATAATAGTTAGCTGGACGAATTAGACAAATTCTGTTGAGAAATTGAACGGTACGAATATGACCAAACGTGTTTCCGAAGATTTTTTGGCAACGACACTGGAAATCCGGACGTGGAAGCGGGTATTTCCAGAGTTGATCAGACCTCGCTGCGATTTCCACGGAAATAAAATACGCGACGATGTAATGAAGTATTGAAAAAAAGAAGAAGTCTATGTGTACTTTTACGAAAGACTCGACTGTACGGTAGGACGAGAGTGACGAGCAAGTCAGAGCAGAGTTCCGAGGAGGTCGGGTTCTGAACACCTCCTGCGCTACACCCCGGCCGCGGCATGTTGAATTTTGATTGATTCCCCTCTGGGGAATTAGAAATACAACAACAAAGTTCCGGTGCTGAGTCGAGATTCGTGAATTGTTTTATGTCCGTGAATGAGCGACGACGGTGTCGGGTAATTTTATCGAAACACTTGAATCCACTCAGGGACAAGAATGTTCCTGCAAAAAAGAATCGAGCCAAAAAAATTCCGATACATTTTTCGAGCTCGTTCAACCCCTTCGTCGCAAAAAACTTTACTCGTCACCGCTCCGAAGTTCCGATGGTATATTTTTCTTAGCGTTTCTCGGTTTTACGGTTCTGAACGTATCTGGGGAGAAATATGTTTTTATCAAGCGCCAGTTATACTAGGCAGCCGGTATTATATTATTCCTCTTTCACACCGGAATATCACGGATTGTTCCTACGGTTGTAAATTGAAAGTATGTAAGCGTGGTCCGATGGGAATGGAAAACCTCTGCGGAAGATGGGGGAAACAAGAGGTAAAGCAAAAAAGGCATTCGATAGAAAAAAATGAAAATGGAAGACTTTACAACCAAGGCTTCTGCCGTGGATACAACCGTGAAAGGGAATGGATGCCGGTACGTCGTCTTGACACAGTCGGGGCATTCGATGCGATGCGCGGAGATGTGGAACATCTGTCCCACTTGGGGAGAAACGGTGAAAGAAAAAAATGTTGAAGAGCCCCCGCGAGGACCTAAAGGAAAAGGTTTTCTTTATCTCTCTTCACTTATCTCATCCCCCTCATTTTTTAAGTCCGCCCGTTATCGCCTCCCTTCGATCCAATCACGAGGGGCTAAAATATAAGGAAAAGAATTTCCTATGAGAAAATAATGAATAAAAACGAAAACAATTCGTTGAGCATCGAAATTGTGAACGATAAATATTTGGAGTCTAAGAATTGTTCTAAAAATATAAAATAAAAAAGCAATAATAAAAAGTATCGGAATTGAAAAAGGGAATGCGAGAAATATCTGGAGAATTCAAAGCAAACCTTAGTATTCTCTTGTAGAGGAATTTACCGAAGAATTTTTTTGCCTCGCAGGAATAAAGCTAATCCAATTTGGCACGGGATCAGATCGGCGCCGATGTCAGAGTCAACCTCTCGTGCTCGGCGCGCACGAGTTGAGAGGATATTTATAGAAGAGGCGAAAGACTTTGGAAGCGTCGGGGAACTGTATGCAGAGCACACGCAAAAGACGAAGAGAAAGAGTAAGAAGATAGTGGTGTTCTCTGTAAGAAAATAAAAATAAGACTAATTAGTAACCTCGTTCCGGAACACTTTCCTGCGGCTTTGGTAGACTGTTTCTGCGAAAGGAAAATTGATAAGCTTCTCTTATGCGAGAAGCTCATTAATAAGTTGGTAACACAATCGTAAATATAGCTCGATTCATACGTCACTGGAGAATATGTCCTGATGTGACTAACATTTCTTCTCGTTATTTTCTATTAAAATACGTTTATTGTATTCATATAGTACTGTAGATTCATCTGGAGAAACGATATGAATTCCCGATTTGCACCCGAACAAAAAAATTGAGGATGTCCTTCGAAAGTTGGATTGACTCAGAGTTGCAATAAACAGAAACCTATATTCGAGTTCCATTGACCACAGCCAGAGCCCGCAGTGCTAGGCTCTCTGTAAACCTTTATCGATAGCCATCCTTTAATCTCGAAGTAGTGACCGAACCGCATAATGCCTGCCGCAGCCTTTTCAAGTAACTGGCAGAAGCATTCACGAGCAAAAGCCGCTCCCACCGCACCGCACGTCTGTACAAGTCCGTGTTCGTTAACGGCGCGTATCTAAGAGCTTCCGAGGATTGACAAATACAGCCGTCAAATGAGGGCGTTCTTTCGCGTGACCCAAAGAATGTCCACTCATCATACCTTCTGCACTGCGGCATTTTCCTCTTCAGCCGTGATATAGAATCACGGACGTGGCGGTGTAGGGGGGGGGGGGGGGAATCACCAGATTCGCATTCAAATCAGAAACAATAAAACCAACGCATCCACGGTGCGCCATCCGAGAATTGATTCATGATAATCCGCCAGGGTTTCGTGAGTGATCGAATATCCAATGCTCCTTGGGCGCTAAGATTTTGCAAATTCGGAGTCTAGGGGTACATTAGATTCCGAATAATCTCACTCATCTATGTACAAGACTGCAACGTGGGCCAATGCAATGTTTTCTTCAATATTCGATGCAAATTTCCGAGAAAATGCATCTGAACATTTTTATGCTTCAATCCCCCTTGAAAGGATCATTCCATTTTTATAAAATTTTACAAATCTTCATATGATGTATTTAATATACGGATTGATGGACGAAACGATAGAAATTAAATTCACCAGAATGGCATTAAAACCATAGTAAACCATCCAGGAAGTGATTATTGATAACCTATCAAACTGTCGTGAACGACCATATATCCAATGCTTGTTGGGCGCTAAAATTTCGTAAATCCTACCTCCGGCATAATTTCAATTCCCAAATAATCTCTCGCAGAAATGCAAAGCATTGTCCATTGAATAACGTGACCGATGCAACATGTTCTCCAATAGTTCATATCATTTTTTCAGAAAATCGATTTAAAATGTTTATATTATAATGCCTCTCGATGAAATTTTACTTTTATTAGTGTCTGAATATGACATCAGATAGATCGCCGAGTTCAGCAGTGTTTCGCCAACTCCTCTCCATTAAAACAGGTCGTATTCTCGCAACTCCGTGTGTGTGTGTGTGTGTCTGCGCGCGCGCGCGCATGCACATAGAGCGTACAGCATAGGGCATATCATCGAGAGGTTGTTGGACTGCAAACGAGCCAATACGCGTGACTGAGTGCGTGACTGAATGTGCCCATGACAGTTGGCTAACCACTCGTATAGAAGCTTCGTTCACGGTTATGTAGAAATTCAATAATTGAGTTAAACATTAAAAAATCAGTAGCGCACTCGGCTCCGCTTAGCTCGAGCTTAATGGCCGCAACGATGCGACTCTCATCGATGCAATGTTAAAGCGTTTCGTTTTCCGAGTTAGGTGCTGCATCCCGCCCACGTTGCGCATTGTGCGAGAAATTCGATCCCTACTCGTGGATATATTGTGCAATCCATTCTACCTCGAAAATCGGTGCTATACCATAAAGTCGAACGGTACTGTGTGTCCTACATGCTCGAACCGCATTCGAAGTTCGAACTTATCTACGATGGTTCGTTGTTTACGGTTCGGTGAGAAAATCAACCACCGAGAAAAACAAGAGTATCGAGTATGGTTGGGATCGTTGAAAACGCCGTGCGATGCCTTGACAACTGACAGCGGCGCGTTTTCCCGGGTTGACAAATGCAGAGAGCGAAAAGGACTTAGTTGATCGAGAGAGGAAGGCACCAAGAGACAGGAACGACAAGAGCGCACTGAACTCCCGACGGAATTTTTGGAAAAAAAACTTCCACTCTTTCTCGGGAAAGTTGACTGTGAGTCGGAGACTTTGAGGTAATTTATATTGGGATATATTGAAAAAAAATGGTTTATTTCTGTAGTTAAAGGCCAAGTATGACATTTACGAATTCTACTCGTGAATCGCAATGAACGTGTGGCGAATAGTTAAAAAATAAATCGATGGCATTGAAAAAGTAAAAGAGTCTCGACTTAACCTGCGATATAAACACAGTATCTTTCAAGACTTACTTAACAAAAACAATATCAATTGTTGTTCAATTAGTTTTATCTATATCTTCTATGAAAAGAAAAAAAATGTATGTGTCACGACAGAGTGCAAATTCTTACGCAAGTTAATCCACACATTGTTCACCGCAAATGAACAGGAGAGGGTCGAAAACTTCCAAGCGTCGTTCACTCGAAACAGAGCAATATCGCGTTGCTCAGAGTCTACGGTTGAGACGAGCCTAGACTTTATTGTTTTGCTACAGGAGCAATTTCAACCGCCAGCTGTTATGGCAACGGGAGCCGATGTGGTATGCCCGGTAGTATAAGCGGAGGGAATATAACATAGCGCATCAGCAGCCGGCAGGACTCAGTGAGTCAGCCAAGCCAAGCTTGGAAACTCGACCCGATGCTCTCTTCCCGCCACGTCTCACCTACCCCCTCGCCCAGTGCAGTGGCCAGTTTCCAAGAGCGGAACTTTGTCTGCACCAAGTTACCATTACATCAAAACGATATCTCCATAACGCCGTGACTTCTGTCGACCGCGACTACTATGGTTATCTACCAAGTATTTCAAATTTGCAACTCCTGCTGCAGTCGTCAGGTGAAACTTACGCCAGAGGAAAATTCAACCTTCGATTACGTGTGAAGCTGTTGCAAGTGGAATTAATAAGCTGATACTTTAAAATTGTGTCTCACCGCGCTTCAAATGAGTTGCGAAAAGATGTTTATCGCATTTGTTGAAATAGAAATTATAACTGAATTGGACAAACGTGGCAAACATGGCCTGGTTCATACGTCGTTAACCAATGATAGGGGTCAGCAATATTCATCGTTTTCATTCTAAGTTTTCTTAATTTAATTTAGCAATTTTATTCTTAATTATTATCGCAGAATAATTATATTCGTCAATAATATTTGTAATTTGATTATAAATTATAAGATTCATTATGATTTGAAAATCGCACAGGTTTCGCAAAAAATATGCGCCTGCAGGCGCGTTACAATAAACACAATCTGCGCGGAGGTTTATTTTAGCCAAGAAAAATAGAAGTTTACGACAAGATGCAGTACCACCTGGTCTCAACGCTTCTTTGACATTCCCTCCCGTCTTGATTCTCCAGCAGCCCACAGGGCTTTCGCAATTTTGCACTGTCTCTCCTTCTTCCATTTCGACTTTTTAGTCTACAGCCCCAAGCTTCCCTGGTCGCTTCGCTCCATACCAATTTTAAACTCAAACTTCGCTCTCAGTCCTCGTCCTCTCGGCGTGCCCCTCGCTCGGTGCATTTTTGTGGAGGCACACAGGTACGGAAATAGACCAATTGGCAGAAGAGAGTGCAGCGACGAGAAATTCAAAACTGTACGAGTACACGGAGTGCTAGTATATATACCAAACTCCTTATTTAACTATTCTTATGCATTTTTGTAATAAGTCTTTAGACTGATTCATTATAAATTTGCGATACGAACTCCGTAAATAGATAAAAAGTTCGATAAAAGCTCAATCGCCGTTGGGCCCTTTGAATAAAAATGTATAAATCCCTCAGACAACATCAAATCGAGCTGCAAAGAATTCGCGATATTATTTTTTATCAATTTTTTTATCCCTGCCCTATTCCATGCCCAGATTTTTCCGTCGAAGCATCAGTGAAAAAGGTGGAAGGAGAAGAAAGGGAAGAAAAGAAATGGTGGGTGCATTCAAAGCACGTTGCCTGTACACTGCATGCTCGACTTTTGTTGGTACAGCTATATTTTCACATTGTCGTTCTTTTTCGTTTTAAGACGTATAAACGGTAGGTGCAACAGAGCTTCGACTTTTGAGGCATATATAATGACGGATTTGTAGTGCATGAGAGATCGCGGCCTTTTATCTACGCACCTCGCTGCGTCTCTACGGAAAAAATGAAGGAAGGATAGAAAAGAGAGTGAGAGAGAGAGAGAGAGAGAAAGAGAGAGAGAGAGGGAGAGACAGAGAGAGAGAGAGGTCTCATCGGCCGCTTTATCTCACCGCGCGGAAGATCGAGCTTAAAACCCCTTTCAGACGTACTCTCTTAACAAGAGAAAAGATCCCTCCAGACGACGTCAGCGCCGACTATGATTAATCGAAGATTAGACTGTCCTCGCGAGCGTCTTTTGCCTACCGCAAGACCAGAATAACTTTTTGGTATGCTTTAATCACGAGGAACTTTCGTACCCGTTTTTGCAATTGCATCGCAAGCGTTAGTCCGTGAGGAGGAAGAAGAAGAAGAAGATAAAGAAGAAAGGCATAAGGAACTCAGCTGGCTATCAGCTTTTGAGAAGGATCTCAATTTACCTTAGGGACACCCCCGGTGTGCTCCGGGAAAACGACGAAGTTGAAACTCAATAAAGAAAAATCGAGTTAGCGTCTTTCCTGATACATGATACTGCTGCTGACAGATCGTGCTCATCAGCGGATGACGCGCTACGAGAAATTTCTCTTTTACATTATTCATCTACCAATGGAAAATTTTTTAACGTATGCAAATCTATAGAAGGGAAATATATAAGTTCCCTTCCATGTCCGAGATGTGACGATCCTTTTTGTTTCACGCCTCTACTCTCCCCCGAGAAACTTACTCTCCCAGTTAGAGAAGAACAAATAGGTGTAACGTGAAAATGTCGCATTACCTTTCGAAGAACCGGAGGGACAGCTAGCACCCGAAAAAGGGATTAAATTTTGTGCCTTGACGGCATTTTTCCAATGTGGTTATGTGTGTTGGTACAGAGTCGCTACAGAAGGTCTGGCGCTGTCGGTAAAAAGTTGGGATAATACGTGGCCTCGGTCTGATCCACGGGGTGGGAAAAGAAAGACTTCGAAGTTGTATCGGTATGACCTTTTCCCTTCCCCTCGAAAAGCAGCCTATGGCGCGTATTTATTTTCTACACGTACGTGTGTAGCAAAGTTGTACCGTCAACATGGGAATTTAATACACTACTGCGGAGTAGGATCTACATATTCGACCCACTTTCCAACTACGCACCGACTCGACGGACGTTTGGAACGTCGTCATCGTCGTCGTTTCCTTTTTAACCGGGTTGCAAGGGTAGTGTGCGCGTGTCGAGAACGCGCGACGAGAAGGTGAGAGAGCATGCGAGTATCGAATAACTATCGATGCTGCACTTACGTGCTTTCGCTTCGTTCGCGGTGCTTGCATTAAGGCGGTCCACGTGCCGGCACGTCGGGGTCTGGTACCCAGAAGTCTCTCACTCGCGGAACTCTGCCGGTTTCTCATTGGTTCTCTCACTCTGGAATCCTCCCGCAGTATCCACGGACATACGTATCACCGACTCATCGGTGGATGTTAGGGGTAAGTGTACAGCGCGGACGCCCTCTCCCTGTGCCGGATCGAAATTGCTTCGGCGCAAAATCATCCGATAAGCTGTACGTATATTATATTCTCGGTGAAGCAAAATCGCAGAGCTTCTCCCTTATTGTGGGCAGGCGACCTTCGGGGTTCATTGTCCTATCGCCCTACACCCCCGTTATCGATTGCTTACCGTAATCGTAGGAATTGCACAGAATATTCGCGCAGGCTTGTTCACATCGGGGAAATATTTATTGTGCCGATTACCCGGAACGTAATTGTAATTTTGTGTGTGTGTATTTATTGATCTTTAGACGGGAAACAAATCCATTCAAAAATGTTAATATGATGATAATTGTTTGATGTTGGAAACACAGGGAGAAGCAGAAGAATCATTATATTAGGCTTTCTGTATTATGAAAATAATTATTCGAGATATTAAACACACAGTAAGCGGCTTGAGTACTAATACTAATTTTTTAAATTCCCTTTGTTAATACTTTGATTGTATCCCCTTCGGCTCAAAATTTAATCTACCTTTGTTATAATATACTAATAGAGGAACAAGGCTCTTCAGCAACACGAGGACGTGATGATAATTAAGAAGCTACGACACGAATGAGTTAACGACCTAAATAATTTTATACGCACTAATTAATAAGATTTATAATGATACCCATATCTACTGGAAGTAACCAAGCTCGTTGACTTGACATAGCATACAATTTCAGGCAAAATTCTGCTACGAGAAATATAATATAATATAACGATAATCGATAATTTTAAGAGCCATAACCGGAGAGCTGGGACGAAAATTTAATATATTTAACGAGAAACGTCGGAACGTCAGCTGCGTGCATCTGCAATATATATTATCATGTATATATAGATCTATTACTACCGAGGCTGACGTTACAAGACGAGTGCAAGGTTCGTTGCACACTGCGCCTGAAACACGAGAACACTAACAGCTCTCTCGGACACCGTGCGGCGGTCTCTCAAGTAATTTTCGGAGCAGGCCCGTAGGAATTCGTTGTCAGATTGGGCGAAGGTAAATGAGGAATATGAACGGTGGACGGCAGTGAAGAAGCGAGGTGAGAACTCTAGACAAGAGGGAGTGGAGTAATCGCTGCAGGGAAGCAGCGAGTACGAGCAATATTAAGACGTCTAATCTGTAGTAATTAATCGTGACGGGGGGATAGATCGAGGAACTCTAAGGGTGAGCTGAATCATATAAACCCACGCATACGTACATATCAGGTACCCCGTAAAGAACGTTTAATTAAAATGTAGTGCGATAAAGACATTGTAATGTTAAATTAACGCACTGGGTTTTTATGGTATGGAAAACGGATTTGCTGTTAAAGGATTAATGTAAATGGTGCGTTAGGTGTTTGCACACGTGACCAGTCAGAGGATCAGATTTTCTTGTGAAATCCGTACAACACCCTAGGGATAAGCTAGAGTTACCGGAACCTATGGGATATTTCTCAACGCACGCTTTCCCGTCCACGTACTTCGTCTTCCGTCACAATCTCTTTGCAGCTTTTTACCATGTGCATCGTTGTCGGCGACATCGGGGATTTAAATTACTTTTCTTTCACCTCGTATGGCACTGCTTGTCAACGCTGGGAAATGCAATCTCAACGCCACGGCTTATTGTGACTAGAACGTTGCGTCCAGGTAATACGAAGGAAGAGGGGCTGGGCTTTGAGGGTGAAGGACTTAAAAATCTTTTTCAAAGTTACACCGTTAAAGAAAGACATCCGCAACACAGCAATTATTGGCAACGTAATTGACCATTGAGATAGTTAACCCGACGTGAAATTAATGCTAGAGCGAAATAAGCTCCTCTCCTCCGACGACGGTGCTTCAAACATCGAGCATTGCAGGAAATCACCACTGATCCGATTGCACAGATTGTAGTTTATTCCAAACGGGCTTTTGTCATCGAAAGTCTACCATATTTTCCGTTTGTCGATTGTACTAGCTTCCCAGATGCAAATCCATTCAAGCGATTCCCAATAATCGTTCATCAGCTGCGTAACCGCGGTACTGACGAGCCGGAGAGCTGTTTCATTGATATTATTTTTAAGAGCGCCAAGCAAGCGACTGGTGATGGTGGAATTTATCAAACGACGTATAAAAAGGCTGACCAGTTGCAAAAAAAATGTGCGAAGCGTTTTTCCAACTTCGCGTATATTTCGTTAGAATCGATAGGTGGTTGTGTGATTACAGAAGAGCGGATCGGGTGTGTCGTGCGGCGCAAACTATTGGTGATGGTAAAATCGACGGGTTTTGAATTGTCTCCGGAATTCTGCGTCGTCGCACCTCTCCCCTTTCCTCCGAAAGCGCGATAACGCTATTTGTCATCGGGTTTCCGAGCGGTCGCGCTTGGTTATTGATACGGAGAGCGTACGAGCGAGTTCTGGTCTCACATGAGACTCACATGCGCGAGCTGAAAGATCTCTTCGTACTGATTTCTCACACAAACCGCTGCGATTTTCTCTCTCGCTGATCGATGAGTCGCTACCGGTCGCACACCGTCACAGACACACTCCGTGCAACAACACAGTCGGGGGAGTATTTATGTACGGGATAATCGGTTGCCGCGTTTCCGCCATCGGAGGTTACTACACCATTTCCACTATGTGGATGCTGTGCGGGACCGTTGTCTCTTGCATCCGGTCTCGCTTCAAGGAACTCCTCGCTTCGCCTAGTTCAACGTCGTTCTCAGCTTCGAGAACTCGAATCAATCTCTCAGCCGGCGACTAGACGACGTTCTTCTTCCGCTCGGAACATCGCGGCGCCGAAACCTCTCTCGATCAGCATACCGTCGACAGTGTTTGCCGTTCACCGTTTTGCGGTTGTGAAACTCTCGCCAAACGACGATTGTCACTGGCGTAAACAATAGCCCGCGAACGCACATTTTCCAGCGAGAAGTATGTGCGAGAGAAGCAATCAAAGTTTTCGACGAAGCTCTTCGCCCTCGCTGAGTGAGAAAGGGCTTTTAAGAGATGCTTCGAACTTATTCGTTTACCGGAAATGAAACACAGTGCGGATGCTTACTACACAATGTATACTATACAGCTGTTGATAGGAAATGAAACATTTTCGTTGTTGCTTGGTGAAGAAGAACGCGTCAAAGCGTTAGAGCAAAGATGATAACAGGAGAGACCGGCAAAACGCGTCGGTGGGTTTTAAATTTGACACATTTCCCTATGTCTTGTTCGAGGAACAAGTTCCAAGAATGACTCGGGCCGTTTTACCCCGCTCTCTGTCATTGGATTATGGCTAAAATAGATTGCATTCAGGTGACGCATAGGGTGCAATATGACAAAGCATAAATGTATTAGAAGACGGATGATAATTACCCAGAGGATCGACGCGATGAATATTCTGGGCGTCACAGCTTGTGCTCCGTTGACTCGTTAACACGAGCAACACGGCGATCGAGGATTTAATCAGTTCGGTCATGTCTGTTTCCCTATTGCACAATTCGCGTTTTTTTCTCGCCTCTATTTTTCACGTTCACGGCAAATTGGTATGGTTGCTTTCAATTTTTGTCAGGTTTTGTTTTTTTTTTGTTATCAATTTTTGTTATCTTGTTCGCGGACATCGGATTATAGAAATAAATACAAAATTCGAAACCGGTAAAATCGTTCAGTGGCGTGTGATTACGCGAGCTTACGATAAACAATCGCAATCAGTGGTCCGAACCGTTTCACTGAATTTTCGCGACGCACACGCGTAAATACTAATTGTTTGTTGGACCTTCTATTTTCATCGTTTATTATTATTATTATTATTATTATTATTATTATTAGCAGCAGATGTACATGAATTCTGAAATATTATCGCGACTCTCCCATTCGATCCATCGAATGAGTGATCCATCGATTGGAGGCTGCAAAGTTCTGTTTGACATCATCATCAACAACTGAAAAACTGACTGTAAAACAGACTGTGAAATGAGAGCTTCCTGGTTAGGGTTCACGATTCCGTGGTTTGTACCGAAACGCTATCAATAGTCGATGTTCACATACAATCTGATAATTGATATTGTATGACGGAGTGCGACGGAAGATTGATTATACGGCGAATTCGTGAAGAAACGGAAGTATTGACGGTGTGTAGCCACGAGTTGTTAGTCCCGGAACAATGTCAAACTTATAAGTGTTATATAATGGAAGCTCCGTAGTTGTGGATTACTATTCGGTAGTTTGTACCGAAACGCCTTAGGTAGTCGTATCTCATATACGATCCGATAATTGATATCGCTATTATGACAGTTACTAAGAGTCGATTTCCCGGTGAATTCGTTAGGGAATATAAGTGTAGCCCACCAGTCTGTGAACAATGTCAATACGTAATAAAACGAAAATAATTTGACGGGAAAATCTCTCGCCGGCCGTGAACAAGCGATAAATAGAAATGGCAACGCGTGAAAGCGACAAGCCGATCAGCCTTGGCCTGGAAAAACAACGACCCACAAACATCGCCCCGAGAAGTAGCGTGTATTATCGAAGCTGTGATACCCCACCGTGAAATAACAGAGCGATTCTCGAAGTACACCGTTAGTTTGCACGGGATCGCATAAACATTTGTTCGTTTCGGCTGCCTCGTAGTCGGCTACGTTGGAATAGCTCAGCGGGAACAACGGAGCGGGTGCTCTTGATGGCTTGACTCATACTACGCACAACACTCAACCCGATCGAAAGATTTTATCCGAGTAGATTGAGAGAAAGAGGAGAGAATACGATTGGGAAAGGAAATGTAACAAAAAAGCCAACGAGTACCATGGATTCTTGGCAGTTATTACAATTCTCCAAATCTCTTCGATTTCTGGATACCCTTACTAAGAACTAGTGAATAAAATCGGATATTTCTCTTGCATTTCGTTCATCTAGCAGTCCAGAGAAAGGAAAATTCCGAAATGTCGAAAGTTTATCAACAAAACTTACATTACGCAAGCATAAGAGTTGAGTAGATTTCATGTATGTAAAGAAGAAAAACCGAACTTTTGCGATCATACACATACTTTGGAGCCCTCGACTAATAATTTTTTTCACTTTGGATCAGACGAAAAATTTCACATTCTCGTGTTACTGCTGCATTTGCTTTCAACACTCTCACCACTGAATGCTATAGAAATAAAGTGACCAAACCCCTATGCGAACCGTGCGAGTTTAAACGTTTGCCGTTCGAAACTGAGAAAATGGAACTTGGCAATTTTATTCAGAAACTTATACGAAACGAAAAAAAAAAAAAAAAACGAACTTTGTCCGTGTCGCGTAGAAACAGGGGCGAGATAAAATTGCAGAAGAAACGGGGATGAAGTGTATGGTGGAGGATCAGTGGACAAGTGATTCGGTCGCCCTCATATATTTGGGGGGGGTATCTTGCTCGTCGGGCATTGGATTTTGATTCGAGGGCGCCTTGTTGACATTCGGCCTTTTTCACTCTCATGGGCTTGGTCCCTTGTTCCTAAGTGCCCCGAGGGTTCCTCGCCCGAGTTCACGGGCATACGAGGGATCAGCGCGAAGTGCCGCGTAATCCGCTCGCTTGGGCTTGCAGTGAAAAAGCTGTACAAAATTTGAGAGAGCGCACGGGGCTTACGGGTGGTTAAATCGTCCCGCGTTCGCGCCCGATCATCATCGTCGAGTAACCGACCAACAATGAAGGGGTCACATTGTTCTCGGGGTATTCATACTAGAAGGATCAGGTTGAACCGGGACTACGACGAACGCCAACTAACTTTTGCGGAGCGAGACGTTCAGCAGCCATTTCTGATGCATTTATCTCGATGCGAGACTTTCATAGATAGGTGTGGTATTATAATGGGCGACCTCGGCCCATCGTGTGCAAGATCCTTCGCAGCACGGCGAAATGAAGACCCAGTGCCCAAGGATAAGTGAGTTGCTAGTGAGACACTTTCGCGAATTTCGTAGAATCTCTCCAAATGTACACAACTAGAATAGCGACTATCCTATGTTATTACGAGCAAAGGATCCGGTTCGCAGCTATAATCCCTCTGGCAAGATCTCAACGTCCAACGTCATCGCGGTATGAGAACCGCCCGTTGAAACCATTTGAATAACCCTTCCGGCCATTAGAGGGATTCAGCTATCATCCACATACGCTCAGCGCTCTTGTCTCTCAAACAAATTATTGCGATACTACAAAGCCAGGTGTTAGTTCCGGTACGGCGCTCGGCTGTACAGGATTTCTCGCGCTTCACATAAACTTCCATGGGCGTATTGTCTCCAAGTCAAGTCTTCATGCATGTATTTCACTGAAACGATAACTGTAGAAATCGTTTATTTAATTTCAGTCGGCTTATGTTATATAAATACGATATATTAATATATCTTATCGAAGTTATGAAGTCGGTTTCATCGATAATTCATGAATAAAAATCATCGATAAGAATAATTCGCAGGTTTTCAATGTTATTTTTTAAAAATTTCGAAAACTATATCGAATCGAATTCGTCTTACGATTTTTTTACACTAGAAAAACTTTATTTTTCTTATCTTGATGACGTTGCCAGTAAACAATAGCATAGAATTTTCGAACCGATATCTTTTACAGCTAAAATAATAAAACACGTTTTTTCCCGGCGGGCCTTGTAGTTCTCCCCAACGTTAAGCGATAGAAAAAAAATTTCTCACAACTCGAGCGCGAGTTCGTTCGCGCTCGAGTTGAGCATTTGACAGTTCGCGAGGGAATGGAAGGGCAATTGCAGAGAGGCAAACCAGAATGGGAGGAGGTGAACGGGATGCGATCGACAGCTTTGAGACTTCTCGATTTCCAGTAACCCCCAACCAGGGATTTGCGCGAGAGTTGGTGGCCGCGTTTAAACCCGATAGCAGAGGGCGAGGGCCACGCATATCCCACTTCGCTATCGGGCGAGCTTCCACTCCAGCATCGTGTTACGCTGTTACGAAAGGTACTATGCCGATTCTCCTGACCAAAGCGAGTTTCGGAATCAACCGGGGAAATACAGCGTTACACACTCCTGCGCAATCGATTTCATTATGCGTCACGAACAAGGTGAAAAAAAACGATCCTATTAAGAAAATCTGTATATAGATTCTTTTAGATTCCTCTATTACTTGTTTCCGAATTCGTTCATCAAATTTTTGCCTACAAAATGCAATCTGAACCCTTAGGAAGCGACGAAAACTCGTCTACAGAACAAAAGAGACTGATTTGTTTTAAAAAAAATTATCAGATATTGAGCACCTACTATCCAATATGTTTTAGCAAAGCTCATTTGATAGACTCAATCAAAGATCTTCTGATGAGATGTAAAAAAAAATACGTTTTCAAAACCGAGGAAATATTATTAGTACTATTCGGTTTGGTTGCCAACCGCTCTTATAATGAACCCGACGACTAAATGATCGAATAGCGTGGATGCATGTTCGCGTATATTTGTGCAGCTACTCGATAAGGTAATCGACGGAGCCGCGAGAGAGAGAGCGAAGGGCTACGACGCCTGCGCTTGGGGGCGGAATCAAATAGAATATTTCGGGTAACCTGTACCACACCGGATTGTTTCCGCTCCACGGTTATCGAAATCGAGTCAACACATAAAATTCATGTCGGTAGCAATTGCGGGGTGGATCGCAATTATGTCGCTACGCAGCTACTGGCCGTTCCTCATCAAAACGTCGAGTTCGAATGGACGTTTCTTCAGGATGGCTCATGTCACTATCGCCACGCAGCCGGGTTATCGTTTGATGATCCAACCATTACACGGGTGATGTTTGCGTAAATTGGAGGTGATTTGTCAAATTTGAGCCAGCTATTTGATATTCGGAAGCACTGCAAAAACATGACACAGCTCTTATGCCTTTGGCAAAATTCGACTTACATACCGCCATCGAAAATTAGTTATTCTTATCATTCGATGGGACGAATAAATTGAATGAATGTGGCCAGTCATAAACCATCGATGAACAATAAAATAGTTCATATTTTAAATAGCAGTGTTGGTATTCGTATTAAAATGAGAAGCTGTCGAGAGACTTTCGACACTCTACACACATACCAGAACATTTTGGAACAGAAAGTACATTATTGGGATTCCATATTAAAAAAGACATTAGTACAAACGAAAGCTCTCTTGACGGTATGCGTTGACTTTGACGCGTGTTTGCGTCGAAATGCAATTTAAATTACATTGCAAATAAAGGTTGCTCTATAAAATTCGTTTCGTAATATTCGTCAATAATAAATCGCATGTGGAAAGTGTTGAGTACCGGTCGCATATTCACCCACTCTCTCCCATGCTTGAAAAATTACAATGAATTTATATTGTAATCTGTGTATCTGTGGAGAGCCACTTTAAAGAAAAATAAAAAATTCTCAATATATCGGACGAACTCGCGAGTGTTTGAGTGGAGCGAGATAATTCGATGAACCTCTCCTGCAGAAACTCACAATATCGCGAGGTACTTGACGTCGCTTCGTGTAGTGCGCGGAAACACAATTTGAACTCTCGATTCGGAGATTCGATTTAGATTCGTGGACGAGTCTCAGAGGAGGATTTCAACTTTTTGTATTCACTGGCTCGGCTCTTCGATCAGCCAACCAGAATATATATACATACATTCGTATGTATGTAAAAATGTATGAAAATATGTTTTGCACCTCTGTATATCGCCTAACACGAATCCTCGACGATGTTTGACAGCAATTTTTTTTTTCGAGTACCACTATTCCCCGGTTAATTTGTGTCGACCAGTAGCGGCGACAAACTTTAAATTGGCCTCCGCGTGGGAGTGGCTCGAGAGGAAAAGTCGTTGTTTGGTCTTATGCTGATGAAGAAAAAAACAAAACAAAAAAATAATTCAGAAAAGAACGACGAAAAATAGTGTATACTGAAATGATAGAGGATAGTAACGATTTCGCGTAACCTTGAAGTCCGGTCGAAATCCAAGTGATGCGAAAGACGCGGGCGCGCGGGCAAACTGCTCGTTACCGAAGAACTGCCTGAAACTGTGCGAGACATTTAAGTCTACACAATTTCGGACGAAGAGTTCCACCCGTGAGAACAAAAAGACAGAATATCCCGTATGTGGGTGGACGAGCGCGCGCGCGCGTCTCAGCTGCGAAGCTTCGCCATACTCGAATTTATATTTAGATTCTGGCGA
This sequence comes from Listrodromus nycthemerus, assembly GCA_963978505.1. NCBI lineage: Eukaryota > Metazoa > Arthropoda > Insecta > Hymenoptera > Ichneumonidae > Listrodromus > Listrodromus nycthemerus. Next base: position 9,827,855 of record OZ021680.1, on the reverse strand, counting down.
CAGAATCCAATATTAGATAGTATTGTCCGTTCGCGCAGAAGCTCCAGAATAATGCGAGGTTGCAAAGATACGGGGAAGGGGAATGGCCTCGACAGAAAATTCTCTTAGGTCCCAAGACACAGTTTTATCGTTAACGACAAGCTAAAGCAAATAAAAAAATGAATTTTGTTTCATTTTCATTCCTGATGTTTGCCCTCGTCAAAGTATCCAGAACGCTGTAGCTACGGGCTTGGTTCGTTGGTAACAAGGCCATCGTCTTGCCTGACACCTCAACCCCATCCTTTAATGCATTCCTATACCTGATTCTCGTGAACAACAATATTGCGATAATAACCTGCCGTGTAGAGCAAAACTCTCATCCGTAGTATATAAGGGCGGTAACGCCCAAAAATTCCGACCTAAGAAAATTCGATGTCAGAAGGCGTATACGTGTATATATACGTAAGGTAACCATGCTATATATGTATCCCGACACGACATGCTACCTGCGAGTTTATAGAGGAAATTTGTCCTTCCGTTTTCGTTTACGTGGGTGGAAAGAGAGCGGAAAGGAGGATAAGAGAGAGCTCGGGGCTGTACACCGGAGGTTGAAGAATATCGCGCGAGCTATAAAGAGGAAAGGGAAGAAACAGGCGAGAGGAGCAAGGGAATTTCACGGTGCTCTTCCGAAGCACGTATATATATGTATGAGTAGATATTTCCTATGGAATCTGTGCCGATACTCGATACTCCGACTCTTCCGGGTGTAGACACAATAAAGAGTCGTACCTCTCATTTACAAGGCAGATATTGAAAATCTAATGGATAGTATCGAATAATGGTGAAAAACTTTGATCTTTTCACTCTTCTTAACAAAATGAAATACTTAATTAAATGTTAAATGACGCATTGCATCGAAAATCAAATATTATTGTTGTTTGACCCTGTGTGAAGATACTTTTTATCCGGCAGAAACAAGCCATAAATATATTCCAGAATACAGTGCGTCTAATCGTCGCTATCATGAGACCGACTTGGTTACGTATTTTCGAAGAGGCGTCCCCGGCATCTTTTTTCGGCAATTTTAAATATCAATGCGTTGAAGCGGCCGCTTCACACAGTGATCTATTATTTGGTAATTAATTGACGTATGTTGATAATCAGTCGGACAGTTCTGTGATAGGCAAATCGCTGGTTTCCCTTTTGGTTTGTCAGCTGTAGCACTTCGTGAATGGAGAAAAACCAGAAGTTGTGCATATTCGATAGATGCAGTCGAATTCTTAATTTACACTGCTCGAGCGAGAGTTAGCCAGTATTAATAGTGCTCTCGTAATCCCAGTATGATTTCGGAGTACTTCGATTTTTTGAGGGCGAATAAACTAAATTTGAACGGGGTCGGCGCGTCCATTCATGGCAGTTGAACGGAGTTCATGGACCTCGGTGGTTCACGAATTAATCGCACGAGCTAGGTTTAAGAGTTCGGCTATAGAAATCGAACATGGTAAACCTCTTCCGTTGTGCGGTACGTTGCACAAAATAGTAGGTATATACCTCCGCGAGACATATCGCGATAATACAAATCGATTAGGCTGATGAAGATAAAAAATAAATTGTAACATCTACGACGACTATTCAAGAATAAAAACTCAATGAAATAAGAAACTAATAGAACCTCTCAGTATCCGGTAAATGTTATCGAATGTGTCTTCATATGTGTGCACGAATATCGAAGAGCGACGATCCGATTGATATCCTAAAATAGGAGTATCTTGATTGCAATTTGCAATCGAACTAACGCGCGACAGCGAACGGAAATCGATTCGATTAAGTTAATAATTATCTCAGCGTTTCGCAAATAGGTTTTGGGGTAATGGCGGTGAATATGGCGTAAAGTGATAAGCTCACGAATTAGTGGAATGTAAACCGAGTGATATTCACGCCTGTTGCCCTATTGATTCGATCGCAGGAATATAAATTGGTTGAAGTCAAGTGAGAGAATTCTCGATCCAGTTGGCAGCAGGTCGCATCGTTCGACTTTGGACACCAGCAAGTTTTCAATTTGCCGTAAATTTTCTATTCGGTTAATTCCTGACATGTCTATAGAACTCAGAAACGTCTTCCAGTGGAAACTCGGTAAATCCATTTTCGCAGTTTCCAAGACATCCACAAGGATTCATATTGTACGTCCGCCGATGTCAACGGACCATCTACGCCGAGTTCAACACGTTGAACTCAACTTTGCTTCTCGGCCACTCCGGCATGCCTTGCAGAATAATTCTCCAACTCGATGGACAAAACATATTTCAATTTCAACGTGATCTTCATGTGACGGATGTGCATGCAATCGATAAGTACCTTCCCTCACCAGTATAGACAATCTGTACTCTCCATCCACACGCTGAAATTTTAATGATGCTCCACCTATTTATAACGGGACACATCCCCGTAACGAGATTTACCCTGTTATCAATCTGTATCGTACATACATCCGTATGTATATGTGTATCGACTTGAACCCTATCAGAATATGAACTGACCAGCCGACGGGGCCTTTAAGATCCAAGTTAACCCCAGTTTGAAGTTTTCCTGGGAAAGGTGTTTGAATCAATATTGACACGAGAGCGAAGGTTCAATTAAGACGAGTCGCCGAGTTGATCACCCCGTGGGACCTTGTGAAGCCGACAGAACGCGACGGGAAGGAATTGCTGAGCGATGAAGCTCTAACAGCAATGCGGATGGAGGTGTATGTGTTTGACCATCCATGCGCCTTCGATCGCCTACAGGGTTTCGAATTGTTCAAGATAGCTCGGTGTAATTAGTTGATGGACAGGGAGCGGTCACAAAGGGTCGTCGACATAGTCTCGTGAGCCAAGTCGTGCAGCACCCTCGGGGGGGTCAACCACTATGTTTCAATAGACAAGCAAGGTGCTGCCGCTTGGACAGGTATACTGATTCGGAAAGAGGGCGAGCCAACCGAGCCAAAGTACAACCTCTCCCATCACCCGTCTAACTGCCTCCATTTCTTCCCATGTATGCACATAGTTATTACATCGAGGGAATAATGTGCAAAGTGCCGAAGGAAGACTAGAGGGGCTGTGGTTATTGCCTGCACGCCACTGTCGCATTCACCTTCCAAATGGATATAACCAGGTGTCACGCAATAAAGGAATACTCTCTCGCTAAGCTCAAATCTCCGAAACTCCGTGTCAAAGTTAAGAATACTCCATTTTTTTTTTAATTTTAAGATTGTATGTGTGAGAGTCAGTATGGGCGGTGAATTTCTATTTTGAGATAGCTAGAAATTCCTTGAACTGTATTGTTAGCGCCCTGGATACATACTACATTATAATTCTGCTAGTAAAGCAATATTGCACAGTACAACAGCGGTGTCTCTCAAGAAATAATATGTGCGCCGTAAAACTATTTTCTTAAATTGCTTCCCTACATTTACGAAGCGAAAATTCTTCTGAGAAAATGGCTGATATGTACGCTCATTTTCCGGGAGACATGGCTACTTGTTTTTTGAACGATATGACCATGTCAGTGATACCCGTGTCAGCCGGATATTGCGGGCGAAATGGTCACCGCGGTGGTGTTTAACCACTGTCTACGTTAGCAGGCGATCGCCATCACCCCGGTATTGCGAACGAGAATACCGATGGAACTATTTTCTTTTTAGTTTCGCATCTGAAACACTGGCCGGAGGCAATCACTGCCTTCCTGTAGTTTATTTTAACACAACATGTAGTAAAACGTATTTTGTGCGATCCCGATGCTTCTCTAGGCCTAATTGGCTACCCTCATGACTGTGGCTATATTACATATAGTGTCCGACTATGACAGCTTATTGCAAATATTTATTTACAGATACATTTCAAAGAAAGAGACTACAGATAAAATAAAAGAGAGACTACAATTAAATCAGTCATAAAAAATATACAAAATCCTACGGTATCTATTTTACTGTGATGATTCTGGAGTTGGTTATAACAAAAGTTTGTGTTCTTTTTAAATGTTAGGCCTCCACTGCTCGTTGTTTAAAAATCCATGGCGATATCGGCCCGATATACACCAAAACTAAAAATTGTGCTCAAACTTCATCAGAGACTCAAACTTTTTTCCTAAGTGGTGAATATTTTTTCGGATTCGCAGTGAAGCACGGGCATGGAAAGAAAAATTATACGTCAATGGACCGTGACAACCTGAAACGGATTTTTGTCTGTTTCTAATTCGGGAAATAAAAGAAATAAAAAATTATTGCACCCTCCTGCCATGTAATATTTTTATAAATACATATGTGAGCTTGCGGTATAAGTAAAGATTCGGAAAATATTTCGTGAAAATTTTGCACGTTTCCGGAGGGCGCGCAATGGAAGAGGCGAACGAGGAGAGACGCGAGAGCATGACTCTTCACTTATAGTGCGCGCTGCATTGAGGTCTTCGAAAGCTCTCCAGCCGGCTCCAACGCTCCCATTTCCGTCGTAGTATCAGCCATACACACACACACACACACACACACACACACACACACACACACACACACACACACACACACAGACGTCTTGCTGAACCGCTTTCTCACATCAAGCATCATCGCAGCAGAATCACCTAGCCACGAGGAAGCAGCGAATGTGGTGCGAGAAATCGTGTCAGCAAACGGAAGGTGCAGATTACACGTTGGAACAAATTGCCCCGGGAGAGGGCTAGAATATATCTCAGTTATAGGGCAGCAGCACATAACCGTATGCACGTCCCTTGTAAAAAATGTTAAAGCATTAAAACGTAGCATTGCTCCGAAATTTCTATCGGGCCGGAACATAAAATATTTTTCCTAAATCATGCGCGTGAAAACCCATTCTCCGTTCATATGAAGTTAACGTAAAAAAGGCACCTTTTTGCATCGCTTTAAAAACAATACGGGGCATGCTAAGAAAGTGTATTTTTGCATACCCTTCCTAAAAACGAGAAACTGATTTCCGTGATTTTGATACAAAAAGCTGAGTGATGACTCATGTGAATGCTATAACCATCTTCGGCTCGTGCGGCATTTTTCAAACTCGTCAAGAACTCCCTTTCTACGCCCTTGCCAAACAAATAACTATCCGACCGGAGATGAACCGGGTGCTTCGGAAAGCGAAAGGAAACAATACAGCTCTTAGCGAGAACAATTGTTGGTGGAGTTGACGAGACACGATGGGCGGATAGAGCCTAGATCGCGCATCCTTGACGTTTCCCGATCGCGACGGTGAGACTATTTTCCACTGTACGGTGTACGAGAAACAGTTTTAGAGCGGAAACGTGCCGCGCCACCTTGCACCGCACACCACCCTGTCTGACTTACCAAGGGTTGACGCCGTGGCGGCTTTGGAAGCGAGCCCTCTTTGTAAAATAGCTTACGCTGATGGCCTCATGGGTTTGGTGCGGTGACCGTTGGTCCGCCCGTCGTTTTTGACCGTCCGATATGAATAAACGACCTCGGGCGACAAGGGTCACCCGGGCGCAAAGACGGAGTGAAGAATATACCCTCAAGAGGTACCATATCCACGAACCATACGACGGGGATACGTGAAGCCTTTGTCGCTTGTTGTCCACATCCCGGCCTCTCTGCGGCACTCTGCCTTCCTATGTACTCCGGCTAGCATGCTCATGGTTATGTGTTACAATATTCTCCAACCGCGACTCATATTCTCATTTTTGTTTCTTTATTTCCCACCAAGGCCTTCAGCTTTGTCGTCGGCCTGGAGGAAGTCTGGTGTATGTTGGCCGTTCAGGAGCCGTTAAGCACACCAGGTCAGGTGCTTGTCATAGCTCTATTCTATCTGGTTCGTTTTCCATCATCGCATATTCAACTATAACGATTGTAATTTTCACTGATGAAACATCATTTTTTTCTTGTGAGTCTGCTGTGCGTACATACAAAAGAACGTAGGTCAAAGAGGATCAACCTTGCTAGCGGCAAGTACCAAGAGCTTCGATTCGATATTTATAGGTTTGACGATCACGCACATCTGAATATTAGCTTCCAAAAAAGGAAACATATCCGGTCAGGCCCAATCTGGAAGATCGATACCTGTTCGTTGCTCGGAGCCATGTACGTATAAGCCGTTCGTGTTTCTTCGCTCACACGCGCAATTCCAGGAGCAATAGTATAACGATATACTCCAATGTCGATAGGTCGTTGCCGCTGGTTTCACGAGAAAAACAGTATCGAAGAGCGATCGAACGAACCTCGTGTCGCTAGTAATTAACAAACTCGCCGACGAGCGAACAACACGAGAGTGGAGGTGCACGGGAAGAGTGATAGCCGGGAAGGGAAAGTGGGGATAATGGACCTTTTGTGAATCCCAAATTAGTTGATGGGCAGCGAACAGTGTGGCCGAAGTAATGCCCGGATTATGCGGTAAGCACAATGGTCCTCGAAAACGGTTGCCGCAGTGGCGCACTCGATAAATCACACTGATACCTCATCCGGGACATACCCCACACCCTCTCTACTCGTTTTCACCCCGAGGCGCTCACCACAACCGACTCCGCGACGAGAACCTCTCTCTCTCGCTCGACCCCCCGCTAACGACAACCGCCAACAAGCAACGACAAAACAGAAAGAACGTTGATGCAAGTGCTCTTTTTTCGAAACGTGTCGCTGATTCAAAGAGTTATATCAATTAAGTCGTTAGAAATGAATCAATTTTTTGTCTCCTCGCTAGGAGATGCAAACAAAAATACTATCGGTGAAGCTGTTAATGGGACTCGAGGACAAATATGGCAATTGCATTCAAAAAGAAATATTGTAATTCGTGTTATTATCTCGAACACACTGATCTTGTTATTCGGTCAAAGAGGAAGATTAGAACGAATACGAAAGAATTAAGTCATAGTAGATAAGGGTTGGCTAGTCCCGTTTGTATATGTGAAATTTGTCCGTCATAGTAGCACTTTATCAAAACCACGAGTAGATTGGTGAACGCAGCTAGTGGTCAATTTTCACGGAAATTTTGCACCACGATTAAAGTGTTTTATATTCACTTTAAATTATCTCAAGAACAAATTACACGGCTACTTTTATAAAAATAACAATAACGCCAATAACTGTGTCGCTTGCTACATAATGTACGATAAAGTGGTCCCTCTACGATAACACTGATAACAATATTGATCTCTTCTTCGGATCGCTATCTTTACTCTCAAATTTCATTTTCAGATCCACCGACTGAAGCCATGATTATTCTCCGTCCACGCGATTATTGTAATTCGAGGAAAAGCCAGAAAGGCCGTCATGTATTTTTTGGACGTTTATTTTTACGCACGTGTCAAACGTTTGTTCAACCTTGTCTGAAAAACTTTGCACTTATGCATGAAAACAATCGTAGAACGTAACGCCAACAGTTCGTGAATGATGCATCAAAGTCAGTCAAAGTGATATTTCATTTCACAATGACGTTCCACCGTACACCGTTTGATAAAACACAAAACAAAAAAAATAAAAACAAAGTGTTATTCAATTTTTGTAGACCGAATTATTATCAGGATTAAATTCAGGTGTTAGATATTAACACTCTATTTTAGTTTATTTTTTATACAACTCAAGGCGAGAGAGGTACGCGTAAATTTAAAATGTCGAGTCCTCAAACGTTTATCATCGCGCGGAGAGGTTTTATCTTTAAGCCGCTTTTCCCAACAGTATGGGAGAGAGCAATGTTAACACACAATACGGTGGAAATATTTAACACTTTTCTACCCACGTTTTGAATCGCTCACTTCCGTTACTGCAATCTATTATTGAGTCTGCAAGAGAGTCGGGAGAGTTGTGGGCTCTGCCCAACTAAACTCGGAAAAAGTTCTATTATTTTAATGACCCATGTTATGCCGACGAACGAAATTATGTCGAATTACGTACTACGCATATTTTTTCAACCGTAATTAACGATGTGAATGCATAATATAATATGTTAGCCATTCAAAAATTATTTTAGTATCCAAAATATATTTTTTTAAAGTGATACGCAAAGAAAGATTTCCTCGCTCCATAAGCCAGCCAAAAAACAATAAACATAATTCTTCGCGCGATAGATTTTGCAATAATCTTATACAACGATGAAGCAATCTGTTAATTCATTCGCACAATTTTTTTCTGTTTCTATGAGTATAAAAAAAGGGGAAACGAAAACAAGGTGTTCGCCCGAAGCCCTGCATCCAGAGAAGAGAGTCAAGGGTGTTAGAGTAAGCGAAATGCAGAAAGAACTCTAAAGCAACTAGGCATACCCGGTATACGGCTATAGGATAAGTACGCCACCGGAGCACTTCGTATAAGTCGAAGTGGTGCAACGGACGCACACACACTCTCACATATAATGCAGCGTGCTGCATCGTGCACGAGTAGGTCGCAGCCGGCTCAGTGTGTGCATGGTGTAGATATAAGGGACGCTGGGCTAGACTGAACTTTAAATTCTCGAGAAACGGGAAAGCAAGTAAGTGGGTAGGTACCTACTGGCTCGTCGACATATCCGATATTCGCATCCGCACACGTACCGCAACGACTCTACGCTGCTCCTCTTCAGCTTCACCCTTTTCCCCCTGCTTGCACACGCTCTTTTCATCTTTTCATTCTTGCACCCCCGCAACCCCCTCAGCCCGCCTCGCCGCGCCCTGGTTCATCAACTCGCGAGCCTTCTCTCTCGCCACTTGGATTTTTCACCTCAAGTTCCGTTCACCTTTATCCCATCCGCGAGTTCCGAGCAAACCTCTGTCGGAGAAATTGAAAACTCACTAGTCACCCCCTGAAAATCGTTCTCTTTACACAATTTTTCATTCCTTTTTTGTTTTTTTTTTCAATTCCGAATTTTCGTATCTCTATGTTATACGCTAATGCGACTTTCTCTCATTTCTCGCAGGCTTTCATGGCAAAACACCGCTTCACTCCAAATCAGCGACTGGACTACTTGACTAATTAGTTTAACTTCTTTTATTTTTGTCTCTCACTCGCTCGGAATAGCTGTCGTCCTGAGCCGCCTTAAGTCGAGTGTTTTTACCTTGGTTCTTTAATCCGATTCGGTTCGTGACCGGTAAGCCTCGGACACTCCGACGAGAGTACCTTTGCACTAGCCATTTTTCTTTAAATCAAGCAACGGGAAGCGACGACGGACACGTTCGGTGTTCCCTACAGCGATTATGAAGAACCTGTCCGCGATGCGGTCTCTACGGATAACGGCCGGACAGGATTCCCCGTATAGCGATGGTGACAGATGTCAACGGTAGACAAGAGTTTCTTGCACATGAGTTGCATCGCTGAATCGTTCGATCACCTTGTACTACGCGATTTTTTTTAACTCGAAATGTTCGATTTTTCTTTATATAAAAAAATCCACCGCAAATTGTAAAGTCCACTAATCAGAAGCATTGTGAGCATGGAAGTACTTGATTTAACTATGAACATAAATAGAATATACATTTTTACGGCGGGAACAAATAATTTTTCACGTCACTCGAGTAGAATCGTTGACGTGGTCGAAAAGTTTGCTTTCACAACTTTTGAGCATACACATGCATGTGCAGCGCGCGGCCGAATCGACTACTCAAGCAATCAAGACACGGACTGTTTCTCATCCTTGTCTCCGCCGCGCGGCAACGAGTAAGAACGACTCAGCGAAGTAGTAGTCGATGCACACGCGATGCCACCGGTATTTTTTTTTCTTTACGGGAAGCATTTCTCGGAAACAAGGAATGTAAAAGGTTGGTAGCTGCATCTTGAATCGATCAGAATAATCGAACGGACCAGCGTTGCTACTTGAGTTGGTCGGAAGCCCCTCCGTTCGAGAATGCCTCGAGCATTCACGGCCAAACAAACGCTCTGTTGTTTGCTCCATAGTCCGGCTTCAACGAATTTAATTGATCCGTCGCTCCGCGTGGGTGGCTCGACAGCGCATGGACGACGGAAGAGCCTTCGGCCATTCCGATCCCGACACAGCGAGAGGCACAGAGCGAAAACTCGAATAGAAAACTCCTTCATGAATTTTCGGGTTCGCTGACCCCGTTGACGCGAGAGAATCATCCGCTGCTTCGTGTATGGAGTTACCAAAGTTGCAGACCAGTTACCAGGTTGCAGAGGCTTTTATGATAGCTCGGAAAAGTCAAGTACAGAAGAGCCTCACACAGATCGCCTTCGGCACATTGTTCCATCAGTCCCTCGTCGTTTGATCCGAATCACGGAGCCACAAGCATGCTATTTGAATCTAAAGTGTGTCCTAGGGTCCCCAAAAAATTGCTTTTGATGAAAAAAAAATTTCCTGTTGTAATTTGTTTAAGTGTTACTCATAGGGTGAAAGAAGTGAAAAAATCGCGGCGTTGTCCCATTCTCGAACGTATTCGACGAATATGGGTCAGCAATCAGATCGCTTTCATCCGATGATATGACAATATTTATCCATTCAAATATTGTAATAAGATGATAATGATGATAATAATAATATTCATACTTTTGTACAAAGCGCGTTGGAGCAAAAATGAAACGGCGAAGCGTCATTGGTCCGAGGAGTAACTGGATTTGACGTGACGGAAGGACAGTAAGAGGGGCGTGAAAACCAAGCGAAGACTGTTGGCTCTCGGACAGACCGTTAGAAATGAGAAGATATAAGAGTCTGCCGACCCTTTTTTTCTCGAGTATAGTGTACATTCTACCGGTAACAGCATCGTGAACGCGTCTAGTGTCTCTAACGAAGTTGAACAAGCAAGATCGACAATCGCGACGATCGGATCGCCGACACAGACGCGTTGCTGCCGGGCCTTTCGAAGCTATACGATTATAACGAGTGATATACAAGTCTTTGAGATTGCTGTGGGAATAATACGAAATTCATTTCTATTGTGGATTTTAACTTTTCAGCAGTTCAACCTAAGGATCATCGTCATTTATGTAATTTAAAAAAATGCCCTTCGTATTTGCGACCAGCAAATATAGATGGTGTCTGGCATGACGGATTTTTCATTTACTAGCGGCGAACATCGAAAATGAACAACTCGCTCCTATACGGTACTAAAAGATTACTCTACCAAAGTGCAACCCCACCCGATAAAAACTTTACCTGTATGCTCTACAGCTTAAATCGCTGCAGTTTTGTTGAATCAACAAGAGAAGATGTGAATTAATTCGTACAAGAGTTGTTTGTTAACTGAACAAATGTTATTTTTACTAAGTAAAGGTTTATATTCCGTAACAGACTTAGTTAGGCGGATTTATGTTCGATAGAGATGTAAATATACGCACAGCCTGCCCGATCACGCCGAACGTAAACTGATTGCCGATTACGTTTATCTACACAACGATGTGATGGTGGCACATAACAATAGATAAATACCCACGTACGCAGTTTTATTTGGCATGCTAAAACAAAGTTCGGTTCGATTCGCCATTGGAGTAGAATTTGTTTTGCCTGACCTCGGTTGAACGAACGGCATCGAAACATTTTACGTGGGTTCCCGAACAAAACGCTATGAAACGAAGTATCGGAGATTTGAAAGCGTAAAATCGCATGCACTCAATACCTTAGTCAATAAGAAAAAACATTCAATACAGGACATTCCGAAATATTTCATGGACGCTTGGGTGCGAACTTACCCTGTTTGAAATTCTCATCGCTAAAACAGTTTTTAAATGTTTGATCCATGAAAAAAGGATAAATGTTTTGCACAAAAACGCACCGGCAACATTACCGTATGACCTACCGCCCCCAAAGAGAGAACTTGCAGCCACACCAGGCTTTCACAAAAAGCTCGAGAGGGAGTCCGATGCCGAGGACAGAGGACAAATGAGCTGGCTCTTTTAAATTGAAGCTCGAAAACGGCGGGACTCTTCCTCTCTCCGCGAGAGCCTTTGTTTTGTGGCGTTCATAGAGTGTACGCAGAGTGAGAAAGAGTTGTGGAACTATGCAATGCAGGACGTGTATGTTACCCACGTTACGCGCCTCTGAGAAAGACCACCAGTAGCACACAACCTCCACAATATGAGAATGGTACTGTGGAATTGTTCACGCTGCACTATGTGTGTATGTGTGTACGTGGACAAAACCACCCTCGCGAAGCTCATAGTGTCTAACGGATGACATTGTCAAAGTAAGGCCCGGAGGAAGGGGTGAAGGATGAGGGGAAGAGAGCAGCCGCTGTTTCGCTAAAGCTGCAATGTTGTCCCGCTGCGCATTGGCTCGTTTCACCGCACCAACTTTCCGCGTCACCCCCATTGAGTAATTGTACTTTTGTTTAAAGCCTCTCACGTCACGATTGTGGGGAAACATAAAGGGACGGGGTGCAGACGAATGGTCGAGAATGGGACGAAGCCGCAATTTTTTATGTGGTCGTACGCAACCGACTAAACGTAAAGGAGGTTCAGACCTCCTGTGGCTTTTTAATTGGGATCGATCTCGACTGGATGTGGCGCATTGTTTTTCCCCGTTCGAAAGCAACGGAGCGATATCGAAGCATTGATTGAAGATAAATTTCTGTGAAAATTGAACACTGGTCACTTTTTTATATAGTTAACTTTTGCATTTCTGTCCTGACAGAAAAAAATCCAAGTATTCATTCGATCTTAGTACGAAGTCAAGAGTAGAATCAAGAGTCTCAAAATCGAGCGATAGATCGTTAATCGAGCTGGTACGTAACGAAAAACGTCAAAACAGGTCCTCGGTGCACAAGTGTGTGAGGACGCGTTAACGAGCTTGCGACGACAGGCAACTGGCGAGTCCCCGCTTCTATTCTAGTACCCTTTCACCTTTTCTTCGCCTTTTCATCTTTTCTCTCTCTGAAACGGTATTTCCGCGCACTGTGCATCAACGGTGCTCAAGGAATCTTTGCGAAATCCTTCAACTTTTCCCACGCGGTTCTAAGTAGTCTCGTACATTTGACTTCTGGCCAGACTTTCATTGTTTACCCGCTTTGTGCGGTTTAGGTGGATCGTCGGAATCGAGCAAAGGGAATGGAGGTGTCATGTAAAAAGTTGAAGAAAGGGGAGCACGAAGAAACTCTTTCGCTGTCGCGCTTTATGCTCTTTACCCTTTGCTATGCCCCATCTGGAAGTTAGGATTCGCCGTTCGGACGAATATAAACTCACTTTTACATTTTACATGATAAAGGATTGCGGAGTTTCGTTGGGTAAACTGCTAGCGACAAAATTCGTAATGATCGCCGAACCCTCCCAGTGATTCGCGATGATGGAAATCAGTTTTTGGTATTCACGGAACACAGTTCCGGAGCCTGGGAACGAATACTGTTGGCAAAACAAACTGCGACTATTTCGAGGCCTTATTTGTAGCTACAGAAACTCGAGCTCTTGGAAAAAAAACAATCCTTTGATTGAATATGGGTTTTCGAGTTTCACACGGTTTCAAAATGGGTACCAAGTCTACTACAATACGGAAAAAATCCAATCAAAAACAAAATAACCGCATTTTTCTAACCGTGTATTTTGCAGTCCAACTGATGCAGCTTGAACATCCAATCAAAACTTGTATGATCAGTAATTTCGGTGATATTTTTCACATTCGAAAGTCCCTGTGAAACACATCCTCTGATATCCTTTTTTTAATTAAATTTGTTTATTTTATATTTTTTATCGTCCGCTGAGCAGAGCGCCGGGAATATTCGCTTTATTGTAGTCGTCGGATTTCACGCAGCAGTTATAAACCATGTATATCGTAGAGATTCGATGAAGGTACTCGTTAAACGCGCTTCATTCTCGTACCCATGCTACACAATACAGTCTTCTATATTCATGGTAGAGATCGCACGAAGGTGCGCCTTTAGTAGTGCAGAAGGAGCGCCACGGGGGAAAGATGGTCAACGGGCCCCCAACGAAAGTCATGAATATTCATAAACGTTAAATGCTGCGGGTAGCGGGCAAAGACCGAGCAAAATCGATATACGGTGAAGCAAAAGGCTTCTACACACATATATATTTACAGAATCTATACTAGATTATATAAACCAAAGTACAACTGCCCCGACGATGTGCCTGGTAAATTTATTTTCTATTCATCGCCACAATAATTAACCACATTAGCGTTTTCGGAAGAACTTTCGTACTTTAACTCGTCCTCGCAATTGACAATAATTTCCGTGTCGGTGAAGGAAGTTGGAGGTGCGCGCGGACTGTCCTCGCGAACCTAATGAAATTTTTTTGTATAATTGACAAAAACAAATCTGTACGTAATCAACGTTTCAGTTCAATTGATACAAAAGGCCAAAGATGAAAAGGGGTAACTCGATATTCAAGGAACAAAACGTTAACTCGCTTCTTTCGCTGGTCTCCAATTTCCCGTGAGTTCGTTTGGGGCTCCTCGAAAATCGCAAGCCGGGAATGGCCGTGAAAAGAGACCTAGGGTCCAAAGAAACTGCACAGAATTACCGGGGTTCTCCCAGTCATAAATCTCAGAAGGCTCTCGTAAAAGCGTGGCTGACATGTGTGCCGCTGCTGGATGCCCTTGTCGTGTACTTTACGGCGTCACATCGTCCAACTCCTTTTAACTTTCAGCACATACTATTTTCTTGCCGCTGTATAGTTGTCCGTAGTATTCGTTTCTCGACTTCTTTCTATCGGGAAGAGTCGTTCGCTCTTCTCGCAAGATACCTTTACGTGTTAACACAAGTGCAATCGAGAATCGAAGAAGAAAGGGCCAATAAACAATATATTAATCCCTTAACTTTGTGAGGTAGACTTTCGTAAGATTGCCGAAAAAATTCGACAGAAAATCTAGTGAAAATAATGTATTCATTTATTTTTTATTTTATTTATAGGTCAGTTTTCCATTATTCCCTCCTAAGACTTTTATCTGCAAGCCGTTGATAAACTACCGTACGCTTGTAAACTTGTAGCACGTTAAGCTGTTCTGTATACTCGACTTATCCGGTACGCCGTAGCGGGATTTAGTGCATGGCTCGGATGTCTTATCCTCTACAATGGAGTAGACTGCGCTAAGTTTAAGTACAATTGTGTATACAGCACGGTCGAGATTTGAGACGTAGCAGTGGGTAGTATTGCATAACCGTGTAGCAGGGAAGGAATAGAAAAGATCTTTCTCGGAGAAAGCTCAGAGTTCGGGGATGCAGTTCAGTTTCAACGGGGGGGGGGGAAGAGCTTCTTTAAAAACGTTACATCATAAGCTCAAATGTATATAACTCATAATATGAAGATTTTATACGATGCACAGTGTACTCCTAGAGATGCCTACTCGGCTCACGAGTCAAGGTCGTTACATCTCTTCCCCTTTTTTCCTTCCACGAACCGAGAAATATCTTATATTCCATATAATGTTTTTACGCCCAAAACCATTCCGGGCCACTCAAATCCAAGCCTCCCCCCAGTCCTTTGCAAAACTCAACAAAAAATTATTGCGGAATATCTTTTCCCGCGACGCGAAGTGTACGGGTGAATTCTGTGTTTTTCCTTTCTCCTTCGCGCTACAAATTTTTGAGAGTAGGAACTGAGTGGGTACGAGGACTCAGTCGCTAGACGATCAATAAATGAGGAGACGTTAATGGATCAAACAAGTCAAAATAAAAATATATTGAAAGCGTGGTCGGTAGAATTAGAAATGGATTTTTACTAGAAGAAGTGGAAGAAACAATCCCAGTATGAATAATAATTCTAAGGCAAAAGCGTACCAACGAAATTTCTCCACGAGTAGATCATACCCGATATCCAATTGTGTGTATATACGATGAGCTTATTCCGATAGGTCATCGGCGTTCGCTCGAAGCGTTAAGCGCCATCGGACTTCGTCGATAAACGCGTAACCGTACACGGTAACCGATGCTATCGTCGTATCGTTATATTCCCCGTGCCCACCGAATCATGCTCAGTATACGAAAACCCTACCGTGAAATAGTGTTACTCGCGCGTATAGTCACTGTGTGTAGAGTAGCGTAAAAGACGCTTATTATTCATAGCGTGTGACGGCACAGCCAGCGGGACCGTAAAGAGATATGCAACTGACCCACGTGACCCTCGTACGATGAGAGAACCCTTTCTGACACGGGAAAGCCCTCTTCTCTTCTCGATTCGATTGTCCTCGCACGTGCTGGGACTTTCCATCCAGGATTTTTCACCGGACGAATTTTCAGCTTGATGTGTTTGTGTATGTCTTAAGACATCTCGTTTATTTCTTCTTAAACTCCTTTGGGGCTCTTTTTTCTATGGTCTTTACCCAACGTTAACACGCTTCGGCAACCGCTTTCGTCGTCTTCAAATGGCCGAGACCCGCAGCTGCCGAGATCCGCTGGTAGAGCGAACCCTCGCTCGAGCCATTACGTGGCGAACATATGCGGAAACTACTCCTCTCCATATTTCTCTCTCACTTTTTTTCCCTCGGCTACGAATTTCAAGCCCATTGTTTTTACGAATTCCCTTGCGCCCGTGTTTTCGGGCTAAACCGTTACGAACACCGAACCCGGCCGCACGGCACGTTTAAAAAGTTATTTATACGCTATTTAACTGCTTAAAACTACTCTCTCGTTTCCTAAAAAAAATTTAAAAAAAAAAATTCACCCGTTTTGCTATTCGACTCTCGACATGCGCACTAGAGATATATTAATCACAAACGTATATAGTACGACCAAACACCCTCGAAATGCAAATCATGGAAATACGAGAAGCCACCATTGTTCGAGGATTGTACGTAAATCTTTGTGTATGTATGAGTTTTCCGGATGCAAGAGGAAATTAATGGATGATACAGAAAATTTGTATCGTCTCCGTTAACGAACCCATTTTATTTTGACGAAATGATTATAACCGCGTAATGGTTCATCGATATTGTTTCGTAATTCCTAGCTACCCGTCCCGACGCCGGCCTTTGTTAAAAGGCGGTTTTGCCCTTCAGGTAGAAGCAGAAATTTTTGTAAAAACTTTATTTCATTTATGCGTTTCACTGCGAAAACCTCATTTATCATTTTTCCGAAGGCGCCAATGTTTGTCAAAACGAAAAGTTCTCAAATTCGGTTTACAATGATCTGTAATGTTCGTGACAAAAAAAAATGTATGGCGTAAACGCTCGTAAATAACCTATATTGCGATAAATATATTAATAGGTCGCGGTGACGTATCAATTAGCCAATTGGAAACAAGAATCTATTCTTTCATTGGCTGTTGTATTTTTCTCAATACACGAATGAAAATAATATTTACCTACGCGGTGTTTCCGTTATTCATAGGATAGTTCGTTTGTCATTATTATTTCTAATGTTTCAAGGGTAGCGTAAAGTTGATGGCCCAGTAGTACTATATTTGATGAAAGATTATTATCTTATTCTGTGCGTCGTTGACCAGAAGGTTTTTTTGGATTTTTTAATAGTGTCTTTTTAGGTTAGTGCTTGGTGCTTAGTGCGTGATCGATTTGTGGTACAAAATTAAGCGATGTCGTTATTTTTTTAATATTGAATGCAATAATCACGGAAAACGTAAATAAAAAAAGTTATAAAAAGCTATGCGTTTGACCTGTTTGTCAATTTTTTTTTTGTTTTCGGAATTAATAAAGTAATTATGACTAGATCCCTGTGGAGTAACGTTATACGCGCAAAATGATATATGCCGTTGACATCATTCTCTAAACGATTCAATGTTTTGTTGTGCTGATAAGATTTTATGTGTTTTTTTTGTCCTAATACAATTTTCCAAATATGACATCTCGCCGATACAATTTTCTATGTACCGTTGTCTTTTGTTTCACTGTTGAAATGTGGCATCGGGAAGGAATGGCACTTAGAAAATTTTATCAGGGAATTGCATACATGATAGAATTCGTAGAGCGTACAATAAAAAAATCGTAAATTAAAAATGAAGAAAACTTCTGACTGCAAATTTGTCGTTATGATTTTTAAAACATTTATAAAAACGTAACTTCTGAAGCAACGGAACAATTCATTTTGAAAGAATAACTTACTTTGTCAATAAACAATGGCAATAGTATGGAAATATAAAGAGCGATGACATTATTAATTAATCATAATTATATTATTTCATTGACAATCTTCTCTGCAGTTGAGAGACGTCTTGTCGTTATTTTCGCAGTTACTTTTTTTACAAACATAAATAAAAATAATAAGGACTAAGTTGCAGTCGGGAGTTCTCTAAAAAAATGTATTCCGTATATGTACAGATAAATGCAAAAGTTTGTAAAAAAAATCCATACCTGTATTTACTTATTAGTGACTGGCGTCGACATAAAATACGACATGTTTCATGACTGAGACCGTGACACGAGTACCGGAGATTCTTTTTTATTTTAATATAAGCTTCGGGGTACAGATATCTGACTGGGTCGACTGAATAAGACAAAGAATATTATCTACGAATACCATACCCGTGCATTCCGGGTGAAAAAACCTTCCAGGATTGGAAGTTAAAAAAAAGAGTTGAAATCAAGAAGAATCTGTTCTATGTATTCGGAACCAGATAGCAATGGTTTTTTTCAGTTTACCCCTTTTTTCGAAGCAGTGCAAAGACCGTTCAATAAAACAAAGGATATTTATGCATGAACCCCGCGTGGCGCGCACATACATAGTGAACATTAAAGCGAGTAACAGAGGCAGAAGGGGAGTTGAAATTTGCTGCGGGTTCTCCGTGCGTTCCAAAAACGGCGACCTGCCATTTTATTCAGAGAGGAAAGAACGAACGAGACCCCAAGGGTGATCACTCTCCAGCTCGATTATTGGGAACGTCACGACCTTTAGTTCGTAATATGACTAGCAGAGGCTTAGAATTTTTGCGTTGTCGATAGTCGACGATTGAGCGTACATTTCCGTATTTACTCCGAAACGAAATCACACGTGATCATATCCTATTCCATGGTGCGGTTCGTACACATGAACAAGAATGGATGAAATGGCATATATTTATTTTCAATCCAGCAATCTAGCGACTACAAGCGTCACGAGATCAAACTGCTATATCATGGTCGCGTTGTGGTCGATAACGCGTTTCACTCTGATTTTACCGAGCTCTGTACACTCAATCGTTTCCGGCGCGGTAACCGAGCGAACTGGTAATTGAAAGCGAGGTGAATTTAAGTGTACCGCCGCCTCGATGAGGTTGGGCATGGATTTGGATGCAAAATCACCCTAGTTACGAAGTCGAACTACCCACCGAACAACCGTTAAGAATGGGGAAAAAAGTCCTTTGAAATTAAAGAAATTCGTTTACCGCTGGCACTTACAAAACCCCCTGACATGTACACTGTAATACCCAGCCGCGAGGGATGGTTGCACTAACTTCGCGCCGTAATAAACCGGTAACAAAAAACGGTTTTCCACACCATTTGACCGCAATTATATCGTGCGGAAAAATTATTCGGTCGAATTTTCTCTGCCGCATGGAGAGCGAGGGTGGATCTCTCTCTCTCACTCTCAGCGTTCTGCGATCGACGTACTTCCTCCGTCCCATCTAGGGTTTGGACCGCAAAAGCAACCAAAGCGTTTTATAGGAAAAACCGCAACCACGACGGGCCCGCGAGAGAAAAACCAATACACATCGCGAGTGTTGGGAGTTCCAGCGTAAAGCCGCAATTTTAGTACTATACATTGTGTATATTTGTGTCACTTTATCGAAGGTATCGAGGAAAAACACCTTAGCTATCGATAAATCACCGAAACTCCTACGGATCGTTAAATCCATCGGTAGCCAAGATCGGAAATTGAAAATAAAATACGAGGATTAAAAATATATCGGGACGAAGCTTTTATGAGACAAAACTGAGCATCTGAAGTTTGTTATTTTTTTTTCTTACACAGAGGAACTGGGCGCAAAACGCGAACCAACGATCTCCAGGTTCACCTCAAAGTTCACACTGGATTTGTTTTTAAACATCCGACTAGAGATGCAAAAATGAAGGGCTCCGAGAAATCCTGTTGACCAACCGCGATAAACCTCACGAGACATTTTTATCCCAGCCAGTCGTACAGAACTAGAAGAGACTATCATGGCAAAATGGAGAAGTGGGCCGCTGGATCCAGTTCTTCTTGGCGAACGAGGAAACTCGCAGCCCTCTGTCTTTCGCCCAGACGGCCTCCGGCAAAGCGACATACATAAACGAGACAGCCAGAGGAGGAACGTCCGTTCTCTCTCGATCCTCCTACGAGTGTTCATTTTTCATCTCTTGCCTTGGCAAACCACATAACCCGCGTTAGTCGGCCGTGGCACGGAGAGATTAAGAGCCCTCGAGAAATGTGTCTTTGGTCCCGTTTCGGTCATATTTCTCAAAGTGTTAAGTCATCCGGAAGATTTCCTCCCGGAGTTTTCTCCACTTCCTGGAGAAATCAGGAAAGCTTAAAGGACGAGACCTTCGAGCTATGGATGAATCAGTAACAAGAATATGGTCTGCTGGTAGTGTCTCCGGCGCTTCGCGCATCCGAGCTTTCACCGACGCTCTTTGCGTTGTCCTTCCTCACAGCGAATGACTGAAAATGCAGCCCCGTCAAAAGGACGGGAACGGAGCAAGAGCAGAGTATGAACGGACTGAAAGATAATTATAGTAAGTAAAATAAAAGGAAAAGGTAAAGCGAAAGAGGATTAAAAAGTAGTTGGGGTAACGTAACGCACGGGAATCGCTAACATCCCTGGCTTTCAGCGAACGTAATGTACATGTTTAAAAGTAGAATTATGGGAATAGTTGACGACGCATGAGAGTAGATGTGACGAACTAACTTTTTTTTCGTTACCGCATGTGCGGAATTGTCACAGTAATCAAGCTATCTGTCGAAAGCGGGACGTTCACAAAATAAAGATTATTTCTCTTTCTCTGACGGCGTTAAGAGGATTCGATAAAACCCCATTCGATATTTTGGATTGTACAGCTTTGACGAGACTAAAACATGCAAATTTTCGTTAGCAGCTATAGCATCGCTCGTCGAGTTTCGATCAGTAAAAAAGTTACCAAATCCGATAAGGGTTACGTCTATTATTTAGCGGCAAAAGCGACGACCTCGTCGCTTCTACCGTTCGACCATCAATTTTCATTCCGTGGGATGGTCTCGATTGTATTTTTATTGGATAAAAATAATGCGTTGGTGCGTCGTAACAACATCTGCAGAATTTCGAATGAAAGGGAAACGAAGATAAAAAAAAGGTGATACACCTTAATCGAGAAACAAGATGACGAGGCAGCTCAACTCGATTGGTTCGGACAGCAGAGTGTTACACAGATGTATAAAGCTGTGTGCGGACATTGATCGGATGCCAATTGAGTCGGCCGACAAGAGAGCGTCGGGTAGTCTGACCACGTGCGTCCCAATCAGGACACAACGAGCGACGTCGATCGATCGATCCTGGTCGTTTTTAGCTACCGCGAAAATTGTATCGTGACCCCTTCTAGCGATCAAAAACTTTTTTATATATACAGGGTGTCTCAGAAGTCGTAGAAGAAACTGTTAGGGTTGATAGAGAAAAAAATTCTGAATCGAAAGTTCCTGAGTGAAAAATTTTTTTGGGCCATAGATAATTAGTTATTAATTAAAAACGGTAGCCAATCAGGAGCGCACTACAAGAGAAAAAGGAATGAGCGGGGGAAGTAGCGGAGACGCGAGAGTGAGAGCGGTCTTGTAGCGCGCTCCTGATTGGCTACCGTTTTTAATTAATAACTCATTTTCTATGGCCCAAAAAAATGTTTGACTCAGGAACTTTCGATTCAGAATTTTTTTCTCTATCAACCCTAACAGTTTCTTCTACGACTTCTGAGACACCCTGTATAATTGGAAAAGGAGGTTCGCCAAGGAATTATTTTGGTTGCACCTTTTTTTTAATCATCACGTGATACTTTTAACGAGACAGGGTATTACAAAGAGATTCTTCCGTTTCGTCGTCGACCCTGACTCTTTGTGTATGGAAGATGAGCTCCCGTAATTTATTCGATAGTCTGGCACAAGAGGGTATAAAAAATCGTCGAGATATTCGTGGTCCTGGCGTTCTTATCATTCACCGTCAACGGGACGGTTTAACAGCGGATTTTTTGAGAGTGCGGTCGAAATGTCACTTGGTCTCAAATTCGACTTTTCTTATCGCACCCCTAAAAAGGCTAATCTCCTCCGAGGTAGTAAACTTCTTCGGGCTCAAGTCAGCTGCTTTTATCTTCGTTCCGTCCGAACAAGTGGGCCCCATCTTACACTATTCCAGCAAAAATCAAATACAGCATTTTTTGAATATTATATCCAGGGTGTAATAACTGTGTAAGCCCGAGATCGACATGTGTCGAACACCGTACACTGATAAAAAAAGTATTAAAAAGGACAAGGCCCAACATAATTAAATATAATTGATAAATAAAATAATCCTTAGTTTAAACCTCGAACATTATTCTTTTTTTTTTTGCATTATTGCATCGTCAATGCTCATCCATTAAGTGTGAATTTCTCGTCAAAGGGTCCGTAAAAAACGAATAAAACGGAACATGTTCATTTGTTTGCATTAATTTTTAAAATACTCTCTTAAGTCTTCTCGAAACGGTGTAAGATGTGGCGAACGATCTCTCTTCTTCGTAGAAAATCGAACATTCTGCGGGGATATACTCGGATCGTTACGACGCTTAGCCTTTATCACACTCGCTTGATACAACGGAGAAAACTAGTGACCAATGCTGCTGTTTGCCGCAGAGAGTTTGAGAGCCGTTGTTGAAGCTAGACTCTCACACTAAGGATTAACGACGCGCGGCCTCGACCGCGACAAACTGATCTCTCTCTGACCCCGTCCGTGATAGAGGGTGTTCGTGAGCCGGTAATGACGGCTTTGAGGTTTTTCCGTAACGCTATGACGAGACGACATCGAGCTTCAAAAGCCCACGTCTACCGTGGATCGTTGCGAATCGCAAGCTCGGACCACATAGCACATAAACCGTGTGTATCGTCGGTCGTACGTATACCACCAATAAGCCGAAAACAGCATGGTCTAAAATGTTCCGAGCCATATCAACGTAAAGTTCTCACACATACGCACATACAAACGCTCGCAAAGACATGATTTTCCAGGCGATTTTTCTCAACACCTCTGAAGAGTTTCAGAAAATTCGTTGTCACAATTTCTTGAACCGTAGAGAGCTACATTCTGGCAGCTCATTACCGTTCATTTGAGTTCATACTGCCGAAAAACAATTTCTGTTTTTTATCTGGCAAATACACAAAATTTCATTACTTACTGAAAACGTTGAAGACATTTTTAAATTACAAAGAGCAGGGTTACAAACCCATTTTTCGTTACTGACCGACGAAAAAATCTTTTTGTCAAAATTTCTTTTGTCGAATATTCCAATGAAGCTCTATTGTTTTGTTTTTTCATCGGCAAGCAGCATATGGAACGGAATCATTGTGATCGCGCCCGTTATATTTTTTTCTTATGCAGAAGCATATGCGAAGCGGAAAGAAATCTTTATAGATATTCGATACGATAATTGGAAGGTAAAAATGGGGTGCGCGGGCACCGGCAGTGCGCGGAATATATCATTTCAATCGATTAAAGGGTAATCTGTCGAAGACTCGATCGGATTTGATTTGACTGTACAAAACAGCAGAACCGCATATAGATTCAGTGAATTGTTCGTGGGATTCCATTGTCCGACGGAACAGGGATCGGTTAACCTGCTAGTAGGGAGCCAGAATTGATTATTTCTTTTTTATTTCCTTTTCTTTTTCCAATGTCGACCGAAACGGGAAAAGAGAGGAGAGAATGAGTGAAGTCCAAAACGAGCTTGGTCGGATTGTATGCGAAGAGCTCGATATCGTCGACAACTCGAAGTTCCCTCCTCCCGGTAAAGTCCGGGTCTCAAACTCCAGCGCAAACTCGATCGTGCAGTGTTCGTACACACACCCACCGGGAAAGCGAGAAGGAAAGAGTTTAAAAAAAAGTAGAAAACAACGTGAAAACTGCTAGAAAACCACGCAGGCTCTTTCTGTTCCTGGTACTTTGTACTGAGATAGAGCTACCAGTTGGTTGGTCGAAAAAGGAGAGAAACGAAACTGTAGGTGCGGGAAGTGAAGAGAAAGACAAATGAAGATGTCAAGAGGGAAAACAAGGCGAGTAAGGGTACCGTAGCTAAATAAAAAAAGGAAAAGCTTCCTAGTAGAATGAGCAACAAGGTGAGAGAGTAAAAACGTAGTTCCGAAAGGAGTAAGAAAAAAAAAGGAAATAAAGAATGAACTCCGTGGATTCTATAAACTTTGTACTTAGCTCTTGTGGATTTCAGCTCGCAGGCAGGCGTAGTGTATATTTGCCTGAATTTGTTATTCGCAAAGCAGCGAGATATTATTTCAGGAAACTGGACGTGCACGCATCCGACGATTCTAGCTTTCTCAACACAATGAATTGTACCTTTAGCTACATCATATTGCTGCTTTGGCAATATGACAGCCATATATGGTAAAATCCGAGGTAGATACAATTGAACGGCGAGGAAAAAACAGACGTTTTTGTACCTTTTTTTGGGCGTACAAAATATGTCTCATTAAAAATTAAGGACGGTGATCCGTTTTGCACCGCGCTCCGTGGTAGATATTAATATAGTTCGAACCGTCGTTTCTACCCGAAGAGCAATGGAAATCGGTACCCGACGGACTGGGATATAGCTTATATTCCACGAATGTCTTTTTTACTGGCAAAATGCCAAAACGCGTATCTATCACCTCGTAAATTATTTTACCGCCTTCTCCTTTTCGCCGGCGTCGCGAATAAAACTTATAACCCTATGCTATTTTCCTCGTAGGGTCATAGGTGTCGTGTAATGAAGCATTGGCGATTACGCTTACTATATGTCCTACGCTATCGAGTCGAGCGGGCTGGAGCATATGAATTACGTGTTAAACCGTCGTACGCGAATATACTAAGGTGAATATCTCTCCTGCTTCCCTCCACGAAATGATGCACCAAGGGCGCCTGGAGTGGCGCTAGAACACGATCCGCTAGACGAGAAATAGACCAAACACTGCTTCTTATTTTTAGAAACACTTTATCGCTATCAGGAATGTAACGATTAAACCTGTCGACTCGATACACGCTGTTTTTCCCTCGAGCCAAATTTAAAGTTTACACTGCACTTTACGATGCATTTTGAACTCGCGAGCGAGATGGAAAAAGCTTCATTTTATTTGCAATAAAAAGCGATGCTGGAAGGAATTTCGAAACCGTTTAATTTTCTATGCAAAAGCCCGCGGGAACGGTAAACTTTATAAATTTGATAACTCCGCAAAGCGTTCGTTTACATTTATGAGCGTAAGCATAAATTTTGATAAACCCTTTGAGACACCATGAATGCCCAAAGCAAAGAAAAAAAATACACGTTACTAACTCGGAAATGCAATTGAAAAAAGTGAAAAAAAAGAAAATACATTATCGGACAAAATAATGATTTTTTTTTGTTGAAGCGTAATGCACGAAATCGCTGACGGACTGTTAAAATTAAATAAACAAGCGCGTCATGGTGAAATCGGTTGAAAGTTGGGTGAACGATGTGACAAATTGGTCCTCAGTCGATGTGTATGCAATCTTGGCGTCGACCGGGAGCTCTTCCCTCACTCCCTCGATCCTCTCGAATAACTCGACACCGTGTATTAAAAACATCCGAAAATATACGTATATTTTCATATATACGGTATATAAAGTGGCTAGCCATCCTGACTACAAAATTCGTCCAGGGTACTTTCGTCGGTCGAGTAATTCTATCCCACTTCCGGCGATGATGTCAACCTCAGTCCCCTCCTCCCGCAACCGTCGTCTCAGCGAAGCCTGTCGACAGGGTTTTCTGGCCGACGGTTTTCCCCCTGGGAAACCTGGTGTAGAAGAAGAGCAAGCGACAGGGAAGAGGCCAGGTCGTGGAAACGACGCCAACGCCCGGAAAACGACGCCGGACTTACGGAGAACAAAAATTAATAACCCGAATACAATTCCTGCAGTGGTAGGAAGAATCTCTGGGCGACGCTGCGGGAGTATCTTTTTTCTTTGCACGACAACCCTTCCTCCCGTCGACGCAGAGTGGTTGTGCGGAGACCGAAGCGAAATGGAGATAAAAGAGAAGCGCGGAAAACGCGGCTAGATGTAGATGCAGCTCCACGACGAAGGGAGAGGCGGAGGGTTTTGGCTATATACGAGAAAACCGTTTCTCGAGACTTTATAAACTTATAATAGTAGGTATATCTCTTGTCGGGTCCCGGGTCTAAGGCTCTCTAGCCGCGGTGAAAACTCCCGACGATATAACTCTTTGCGGCAGGCAACACGCCACAGGACGACTGCGAATCGGCGATGACACCGCGGGATTCGTCACGGACGAAACGACACACCAGTTGGCGATATTCAGTTTGCCAATTCCACGAATATCAAAGAGATTTACCTCGGTGAATGAAAGCGTCCAATAAGAAACCGGTTTAACCAATGCAGCATGAACTGAAAAAGATATCTCGGCTCGAACGAGAAAGGATTTATTGTTATGAACCTTCTCTTGTTCAGTCTCTTTTCCGCAGTACAATCGAATGTTTTTTTCGAAAGATCCAAACTTTTTCTGGCCAAAGTAACTTGGCGCGTGAGATATCTTCCTCTAATAAAGCCACTTGGGATAACTTTGTGTGTGCTATCCAACAGCATTGCGATGAAACTATTCAGTTTGATTATCCGAAGGGGACTTTCGGAACTTTGAGAATATTTGATCGAAGACTTCGTCGAAGCTTTCCGGCCGATAAGAATCTGCTTGGGCTAACAAAGTCGATATCCCGATGTAGCAAAAGTCTACTGACCAAAAAATAGTCAGAGCCGTCTAGTCAAGTCCGCGAAGGTTTGAACGCTGACCTGAATATACCTCGACTGTTTTGTTAGTGTGCGAACGCCCGAAGGGTTTGCACGGTCGTCACAAGCTCGTCGAACCCGCGCGCACACATTTATCGTTTGTTTCTACTCACCGTGGTCGTGATACATATGGAGCCAGCCGGCGTAGTTCTCCGACTGGTTCTGACTGCTACCACATTTTCTTACAACGCCGCTCCGAATAGCGCGAGACTGCAGTGTGTATGTATATACTAACCGCTGTGAAACAGCCGGGCGTAACCGGTGCACTTTCAGCCATCGGTTACGCCCTTCTATTTCTTATCAGTTATCAGTATTTGTGTGCGTGTATGTATATACTATATATAAAGGGAAACACACGGTGTGTGTGTCGGTTTCAGTGATTAACCAGATGCCAGAAGTCCGCTTCGGTATTGCCTTCGTTACCTACGCCCGAGTGGTCGCACGATAATTTCGGGACACGAAACTTGGTTGCCTGGCCTAGTCCTTCCCTGTATACTCTCACTCTCTGTTTCTGTCTCTGTCTCTGTCTCTGTCTCTGTCTCTCTCTCTCTCTCGGGCGGTTCATAAGAACAAGCAAAGTTTCGAGACA
This sequence comes from Listrodromus nycthemerus, assembly GCA_963978505.1. Classification (NCBI taxonomy): domain Eukaryota; kingdom Metazoa; phylum Arthropoda; class Insecta; order Hymenoptera; family Ichneumonidae; genus Listrodromus; species Listrodromus nycthemerus. The sequence goes on along the minus strand of OZ021680.1, from coordinate 9,800,496 downwards.
TGCGGCGATTCTAACGCGGTGCCGCGTTACTAAAATGGCCGAGTAGAAATTCTTGGTTGTACGACTCCGACCTCGGGCACGATATTGGTCCATTCGTTCGGTTTCAAATGGTTGGATACCCCAACCGGAGGGACTCGGACGGACGAAACGCGTCGACGATGATTGCTTTGAGCCTTTCGCCTTACGCGTTATGGATGTGTGGAGAGCGGAGATAGGAATACCGGGGAATAACGGAGAACAGTCGGGGTAAAAGTTCGCCAGCTTTCATCAGAGATATCGCGAATGAGTTCCATCTGATGAGCGATGGAAAACAGAAGGGAAAAACTTGATCTGATACAGGCACTCAATCGTTTCCGGCTTTCGAGATCGGGTAATCGGGGAAAAAGCTCGCGGCTATCGAATTATCTCGATTACTGTTTATTCTTATTAAATCGTTACTTTTGGTCCATTTCTATCCACGGCCGTAATGCCAACAGCAGAAACTTATTTATTTTCTTTCTTCTCACCGCGGGGAATATTGTTCCCATAGTAGGAAAATGCCTATTTTTTTACATTTTTTTCCTTGCAAATGAATTTTACGCGACCTTGCAATACTAATTGGCATTTGTTGCGCTGGTTACGATTTTTATTTCTAAAAAAGAGAAAAGGTCAATGAATTCGATCGAAATATTTATTAACGACCTGCACACTCAGCAAGCAATTGAACACTTGTTGGTGCAGCTCTTTTATAGGTCGGGTTTATGAATTCGTACCCCTTTTCACAGTTATTCATAGATTCTGATTGCTCCCTTTTTCAGTTTCGGACTAATATTTACGTTGCCGAGCGAACAAGCGAGAATTCTGTTGCCACTCGAATTTTATTTGTTGCTGTAATGACTGTGCTCGATTTTATGAAAGTAATTAGTGTGGCATGCAGTGTGACGAGTACCAGATAAAATCGAACCCACGCAATCCATTTCAGATAAGATTTTGTTATTTTAACTTGCGCGAGAAATCTATCCGAAAAATGGTCTGTTTTCCCCTACTCTACACTAAAGATTTCAATCCTTCCACAGATATCGAGAAGCAGATATCGGAGTCAAGAGACTAAAGGATCAAGTCGAATAGTGAACAAGTTTCGGACCGACCATCGGAAAAGCTTCCAGCTCAACTATTTAACAAAACTGCGACAGTCACTCCGGTGTACGTGCCGAGTCTTCCGTAATTCAGCCACCGTACCAGGACAGTTACACACCTGGAACAGTTCTTCTGCATTTTTTATATTTCCCCTTTTTCTTACTGAGACTGAAACACGGAAACAGTGTCTACTTACTATATACCACGCGATTCTCGCAGCTACGTCTTTCCAGCACCCACGCGAACTTTTCATTCTTTTTTCTCAGTTTTCTTTTTTATCCTTTTTTTTCTACTTCTTTCTCAGCACCTTTCCTATTTCCTCTTTCTCTTCTTCGCTCATTTAATTTTTTCTTTCAATGCCGTGAAACTTGGAGCGCACAGAGCTGGCATAGACTCGGGGAGAAGAGACCCGCATACACTTTCTACTAATTCTTTTTCTAACTCCTTAAGTGGATTCCTCGGATTTTAAGGCTTGCCCGGCAAACGGGCACTAGGTGAATCTCGGATTTCCTTCCTATTCTCAACCCAATCCCTCATCGCTTTTGCATACCTTTCTTTATTTGGCTTCGCTACGTTCTTCGGACTGTCCTTGGATATTCGCTTCGTTTTTTAAAATTGTCTTTACAACCTTCACTTTGCAGTACTTGAAAGTGAGGAATGGATAACTGACTGGGCTTCGTTGGAGGTTCGGAAAAATTCCATATCGAAAGGGACATATTTATTTTTTGCTGTACTGACAAGCTTTCGATGTGAGATTCCCGAAGCTTCATTACATCGGTATTTGTAGGACATACATCAATACTCTCGATATATATATATATGTATCGAGAATATTCATATAAACAGGGATCTAGTTTCTTGAGTATTCTAGTTTCGAGTATTCTTGTGAAGGCGATATTGCAGAATAGCCTCGTTACAGACTGATTTTCTGCATAAAGTACCGTACATTCGTTTGCAAACTTGCTCGAGGATAATTTTATCTCAGAAATATTTGAAAATTCATCTTTGAAATATCAGCATGCTTTTTATAGGTGAAGCGGGGTCCGAAATGGAGCATCAATGAAAATTCGAATTGTTTCTAACAATTGTCTCAAATACAGAACGCGACTTTATTTCACCCCAGGCTTCGGGTTCACCTTGCTTTCCCCCCAATCTTGCCCAGGAATGCAATTGTTTATTAATTTGTTGATCGGGCACCCACGGTTTTATAATACAATGGTACTAATTGAGAATGGGATTTTCCGAGTAAAATGATCAACGAAAAAATTTAGCAACCCCAAGTACGTACACCGCCCGGATAATTGCCTCGCGTTTTATTGTTATCGACCAATGCAACAAATGAATAGATTCAACGACGCTAATCGCTGCATTATCCATTCCTGGAGCTAGGTTATTTTTCTGATCGTCAACGGATAGAAAATAGAATTGAAAACATGACATTCGTTACGAACGGCCGCTCGTTTACCAAAAACCCGGTAATTTTGTGACGAAGAGGTACAACGAATACTTCGTTTCTACAAATAAAACGCGGAACATTCTTTTTTCAAGTTCGTTAAAAGTAATTACGCTCTATCTTAGTGAAAAATTATCAATTAGAAATCTCTTTCACTAACTTACTATACTTTGTATAGTAGGGTAACAGAACTTTATAATAATAGAGTACGAATTTTCCGCTTCGCTATCGCGTGGCCATAATTGAATATAACTTTTATTAAAAACTTTTGCTTTCTCCATTAGAAAGGCGTGTAAGCTGTTATAGCCGCGTTGGCTTAAAGTTTCACCGTAATCGGACTAGAGGGGGGGGGGGGGGGGGGGTAGTAGAACTGCATTTGGACCGACGAAAATGTAAACGCCTCGCCGAGCGTACAATAATTCTATGATACTTGACGAGTCGAGAAGAGCCTTTGAATGTATCCTGAGCGAATATCCGAATCCCCCCGCCCTGTATGAACAATTTCCCGTCGAAACTGCAATAATAATAATACATTTTTTCTGAAATATAATGCATCGACCTCTGTTGATAATAATGTCGTGAACCGGGCACGATACAATTTTACCGCGGTAATATTCAATATCGCGCGCATTTAACAGACGAGTAATTTGAACGAATCACCGCCCACGATATCGCACCCGAGCTAATACGACTCGCAGTCATTTGGCGGTATTAATTATCATCAATTCGGCTGGAACAACGAGCTTATTCCAAGTTGTACGAATTAAGAGGCAAGAACTGCTTGCCAGACTAATCATTCACCGAATATCATAAAATGTTGAATATGTTTAATAACTGTCATCGGGTGTAGAATAATACGTCGTTATTCATGACCGATGTGTATTGCCATCGCCGAATGAATGATATGAGAGAAATTTATTCGTTTCTTTATAGTGAAATCGGGAAGAGGGCGTCATGCCAAAATGATCAGAAATGCCACGTAATCTCCTCCAGATAAATTTTCTTTCCGTAACAGTGGTATTATTAGAGCGAGAACACCCCATACATAATTAGAAGCAAACTCTGTCCGATCATGAAACAAATGAGGGCTCGGTGAATCGCGCACGTCAGCTACTTAGGTAGAAATATGAATTCCATATGCAGGGGTATTAACACGTTGAAATCGATCTACGCTAATACGGCAATTCAGTATTTGAACATGGCAACCGCTGCGGGACATAACGCAAAAGCCAGGCAATCAGTATCCCGGTTTTCGCGCGTATTCGCCTATGGTCAAGATTCAATGGAAGTGAACCACGAAATGCCATGAATTCCCATGCGTGCAGCGCGGTAAATTTTTGACTCTGTGTACGAATCAGTATGTGGTCCGGAAATTCGGGAAATCGGGAATGCGTTTAGATAGCATCTAACTCTTGGTCTAAATGTGCTGCATCTGGTTACAGTTAAAAACTTAATTAATTTCTATATAACGATGATCTAATACCAGAACTTTATATCGGCCGTATACAAACACAGTCGACATGTCCCTTTGGCTCTGGATTGTTGATATTATGTTCTTTTTGTAATATTCTTTTCCTAATCCACCATTTATTTTATTCTATTTTATTTTTGAAACATGCGCGGTTATTATCTGGCGATCCTAAACCCGAAACCCGCGCGTACTCCACAAGTCACAATCGAAGCTGAACGCTCGAAGAACTACGTGAATATTTCATGCAGAAGATTCGCGCCAAACGCTAAATTAATATTACATCCAGTGTTAACTATCATTAAAACTATCCGTAGTGCGTGTGGCGTGTTGATGCAGTAGAAAAGGTTGAATTGTGCTCCGTGATGCTCCCCGAATTGCGTAAAGAGACAATTAATTTATTTCGCTCTGATTATCATCGTACTAGAGTAATTAATAATAATAATAGTACTAAATGGGACAGTTTTTTTTGTGGCTTTTTATACGCCGATAACGAGCCGGTTACTCATGTTGTACACACAAAATAAAATCGACCTAGATTCTAAGGGATGCGAGGTCGATGCCTGTTATCCATGAGCGAGGGACATACAAAGCGTGTACGGGAGCTTGGTCCCCGCTCGTCCGGGAATCAAAACCTCCATGATAAAAATAAATCCTCCCTCCCACCCGTACGTTAGAAATCCGATAATCAGGTTTAACAGAGCAAATGCTCGTGGGTGACCCACCCACTGCGAGCACCATGGTTGGACTAAAAAAAGGCGTTTGCGACAAAGGCCTCTTGTGAACGGATGGGCAAGCTCAGTCTAACTCGATCGAGAACTCTTTCACTTGCGCTCGAAACTGGTGCTATACATTCAATGAGAGTGCAATGAATGCGCAATGAACAAAGGGGGAAAAAAATTAAAATTTCGAGATTAAAAGCCACCGTCGGATAAATAAAAAAACGGATAGAGGTCGTCGGGCCAATCCGTACATACACGACGATACGTGATATGTACATGAGAATCCATTTTTTCCATTCACCATTAGATAACGATTTTTTTTTTTTTAATTCTTTAATCTAAAAGGGTCAGTTTTTTCATAAGTTTGATAATTGATATCGAGTAATTAACAGAAATATATCAATGAGACATGGTTTTTCCATCTCGATACTTGTCATCATCCAAGTTTTTTTTATTTATTTTTCGTTCGGCCGCTCGACAACACCACGCCTCTCTCCGGAGACGCCTTCAGTCTCGATTTGCGTTGGAAAAGCCCGTTCTCGCACTCTCTCCCCCCTTCCCCGTCTCTCTCTCTCGCTCGTGGAAAATGTAATTAACGAGAACTGGTGAGCCACGCGGGGATATGCTATGCTGGATGTGTAGGTCTGAGTTCTCGGCGTCCCATCTCGCTACCACATCGGTATATAAGTTGTGTGAAGTATTTACAGACGGTGAATTGAAATCAATGGGTACTCCGAGATTCGACGAGCGAGAATGTCTCTGCTTTGCATATCGGGCGTCTGGATGTCGGTGCACGAAACATCAGTAGATGGAGTAGGGCCGTCGCGTTACGTCAGTTCGGTAATTAAAAAAAAAATTAAAAAAACGCACGACGAGAAAATAGAATGAAACTCGTGGGAATCTTAACGACATATTCTCCGAAAATGTCGAGTCCCGCAGTTTCTATTTAAAGTAGTGAGGAAAATCTAGGGTCACGGATTTTTTATTTTTTAAATTGTAGATATGGAAAGTTAACGTCCTGATCGTTACGAGAATCGAAAGAGACGCGAGAAACGTCTACTTCATCACTTCCAGCTATCGAGCATTCGACGAGAGTAAAAACCTGTTTAACTGACGCGTTAAACGCACGAAAAGAAGGTTGTCGTGAAAGAATTAATTAATATTCGTCGTCTGTAGAATATTTGTCTTCGGAACTGCCCCGGAACCGGATTCTTATTTTTCAATTTAACACAGCAAGCGCCTAATAAAAGTCGAGAAGGTCCATAGCGGCCGAAAACGAAATTATCAAAAAATGAATTAATATCCATTATTTACAGAATGTTTATCTTCCGTACTGCACTGGGATTGGATCCGTCCTATGGCCCGCGAATCAACAAGAAATCATCATGATTACTTAAAATTTTACATAGCAAACACCTCATGGCAGAAGAACAGCACCACGGCGCACAAAATATTGAGATCGTTCTCTCTCAAAAAATTACTACTCCTCTGACACAATCCTCAATTAATCAACTTCAACAATTGATCAGCAATCAATTAAAAGAAGTTGAACTATCTATAATTACGCATTTGCGATGACGATGGAATAGCTCTAAAAAATTGTATATTTTCAAAACTTAAAAAAAAGTGATACTTAAATGTCGTACGAATAACGATAACGATAAACTAGGGAAAATCAATTTTACCCATGAAGATAGTGACAAGAAAGAATTGACCAACCCCATTGATGAAATGTTTATTATCGGAAGCAGTAACGCACGGGTTGAAAAGGAACAACGATGGTTAATTTTGAATTTTGCAAGGTCAACATCTGACAACCCTAAAGATATCCACATGACATCATATTTCATCATTCGCAACTCATCATCAGTAAACTGCTTTACAAAGAAAAAAATGTTCGTTTGCCTGCTTTTTTTCTCTAAGTGTACTTCCCTGAGCAAAGTTTATAAGATGTAAAACACAGCCGTTGTAACTCGACCAAGTTTAGTCTCATGCAGATATATTCGGTGTCATAACATCAGATGAATGGCGAGTTCCACAGCGCAGCTAATATTGCAATGATTGCAGCCAGTATAGTCCCGTCCACACAATTTTTTCTTAACAAACGACTTCGCCCTTAACACAATCCATCATGAATGAAAGAAAAGTTAAACTTCTAGCATCATTCGTTTGCAACTACCATGGAATTCGACGAAGCAATATGTCTAAAAATGTAACAACGAGAGGAACAAAAATGGCGAGGACAATGGCCGCGTTTGATTTATGACCTATGAATCCGAAACCTTGTGTACATTTATTTTGCACCTCGCGCAGAGTGCGGATATGGAATTTCGTTGTTGATTCGTGTATTTGAGTTAGTAAGAATTCCTGGATTTCCGTAAGCCGAGTTACCCAAATATACATGAGGGTTGTAAACGCAAACGTAACATATTTATATGATTATTTTAAAGCCAAAGACAAATCTGTTGTACATTACCCAAGTTGTCCGCTGCAGTAGGACGGAGAATGAAAAGCGTCAAGAGAAGGACGACGATCGCAGTCATGTTTACACTGTAGGGTCTACGTGTTTCGTATTATCATCCAGATCCACGGGTGTGATTCATTTCCGGTCAACTTTAAATCAAGAGACCATATTTTGCAGATACGTTGATTCGTGGTTTCACTTCACACTGCACACTTGCATGATAAAATTCGCCTGATTATTCTTAACTCCGTTTTCGGTGTGTTGTTACTTATATTTGACTTCGTGTGAAACCACAAGTGCCTCAATCCTCCGTGGTAAATTCCTCTCACTCACTGTCAATGCTGGAGACAAAACGAATACAAAATCATAATTAATTTCTATCACTTTGATAACCGGTAAGAGAGACACGTACGAACGAACTTCGATTTCGTTACGTGTCCTCGTAATTAATATAATTTATGTTATAATATGTTTCACACACGTATACACATCGATAACAGAAGGCTACGATCACGTAATTGTAAAATTAATTATGTTTTGGGGCACAATTCAACGATGTTTTGTCGAGATATATTCTACGAATTGGTTAATAACGATGGTCCGAAGAAACACACGTGCAAGGAACGAGCGCGACCACGTGCTAGCCGCTCGACGGTCGGCATGCGACTGTCGGGTGTACGAGTGTGTTCAAACCTGGTGAGGCAGCAACGTCACCCACGGCACGCACTCTCGGGCGCCTGACCAATAGCACCGATCTCAGCACTCTCTTGTCCAAGTCGAATAGTTCAGCATGCGCTCGCGCAGAATCTGGTTCTCCCATCCACTCCGGAACTCATCGTAACCGCGTTCGTAAATTGTTTGTAAATATTGGATCACCGGATACCTATCGAGACTTCATTCGTCATTAAACCACATTGAGTGTTATTATTAATAGTATTATGATTATTGTCATATTATATATATGCATAATAATAATGATGAAGCCGGAGCACACCGTTTTTGTATGATTGAGGAGCACAGCTATCGAGTTCACACTTATTGAGATATTCGGAAACAATTGTTTAATTATGCGACATTGTGCATTTGTGTACGTAAAAAAAATGGCCGTTAGTATTCGCGGCCAATGAATGTCCTCGAAATATTATTAGAGAAGAATAGAAATGCCGATTTTAAAACGGATGAGAGACTTAGTTCGTTATTATACGAGATCGAGTGTTATTTCTATTATAAGTATCACGACTAGTAATACCATCGTTATTATTTATATCAATATTATTAATATATAATAACATTGTCTAAGCATGGGAGAAACGATAGATTAAAGATCGTAATTACATTACTCGCCGACCGATGTCGTTGTGATGCTGCCTGATTGTTATACGTGTCAAAGAAAAAGACGTTTTTTTTCAGTTGCTTGGTATTCGAACTCAATGTCATATTCTTGACGGCAAGAATATTAATTGAAATTTCAATACGCGGTGACCCATAAAGTAATCGATTCAATGATAGCGTGACTATGCATTAAAGCACGGACATTTTTTTTGCTCCACCGCACCATTTTTTTCAACACAATCAACTACGTAGCCATCAATGTTTGTTTAGTACATTTTCTTTTTTTTTCCTGTCCCCTATTCACTTCGGCTTCGGTATTCATTATTCCCGCGGTCTAAACGACTATCGGATCGTGAGAGAATATTTGAACGTTCTTATGTATCGACGCAACGCCGTAGTATTTATTATTTGTTTCCTGTCATCTTCTACCATCAATTTCATTCTCGAGCAATATCGGACTGGATCGCGGTAGTGGTCAAATCTTTCTATTGCTTTTCCGATTGATGTGATTCTAAATCGTACCAGCTCCGAATAGAATTGGAAGAGGCGTAGCTAGCAGACCATCCGTGGTACATCTTATACCCGAGGCTGGAAGAGAGTACAATGTAGACGCGCGCTAACCAATGGAAACTCGGCGGTCTTGGAGTAGGTCATGGTTTCGAAGATTTCGCATCTTTGGTCATTGTGCCCGACAGATAACTTTTGAATGAACGAACAGTGTATGAAAAAAATAACGGGTTAATTGAAACTGTTACGTTGAATTGTCACAATTTTTTATGAATCATATATGACTGTGCCAGTTTCAGCCTCAAATAACAACATCGACCTCATGCACCCGCAATGTCCTTGAATATTTACTATTTTTCCTTCTCCAGACAAATATTCGTTTGTTCATACCAGTTGAAGTAAGAAGACATACACTCTACATAGGCAAAAGTGAGCGCTGAATGAATCAAAGGTTGCAGTTTCCTAGGTAGAAACCACAGCGTTATAGTTAATATTCATAGACGATATATACGACACGATGTTATATAAGAGACGGTGAGTTGAGCAATAGATTTACCGCAAGGAAGTAAAATAAGTGAGGTGGAAGTAGTTCGGTCATGAACGTGTTAGTCCAGTGAAAAAACCCCTACAAACTCGTTTTCTATCAGTACAAACTTTGGGCAATTCGATGAAAGGTTTTTTTTGCCTACGAAAGGCTGTGCAGTTAATGAAAAATCCTATAAATCCAGAAGCACGAATTCCGATCTCAATGAAAGCGTAAGACTTGGTATAAATCCGTATAATTTACGAGGTGCAAGAAGACATCTTGCTTGATAGCTCGGAAGAAACTTCTTTCCTTGACCTCTCGAAGTGAGACGCGACATAATGTCACCGAGAATGGCGATAGCTCCTGCGAACGTTTGATAGCTCACACTGTATTTGACAAATCGAGGTACCATCGTGCCCGGCAGACTCAGACTTTTCACTATAAAAAACCTTGAGAAAATCGCGTCGATGTAGCCACTGCAATTTGTAGAGTCGTGGAGAGTCAGAGACAAATTTTTACGAAGCTCGAAGATTTTTCGATAAATGTTCGTCGATCAGACTCACCCGTGGAAATAGAGCGACGAGGTTTTTTCGTGCGGCGCGCGTTGATCGTGAAGCATATTACGTGATGAAAAGAGTACAATTCATTAGTGTCGGGCAGACGGTTAAGGGTGCCCTACGATGGGACGATGTCTCTTCTGACGTCGCGTCCTAAAAAGGGTTTTGATTATATTATTATCATAACGTGTTTATTTTTCAATATTGTGCAGAGGAAAAAATTAATGTTTAAAAATTATATGTTTTGAAACCTTCCAATAAACAAGTAAGTGTCGAGCCATTTATAAAAATTACTTTTATCTTCGACTGGAAGGCGGCTTCGAATTTAAAGAATTAATATATGTACGAGCATACTTCTTTCAAGGTGGGTGCTGGACTAACGCTGCGCAATGAAATTCGATCTGACGCCAATTAAATAGTAGCTCAAGGAAATCGAATTTTCGAGTTGTGCTCTCCCTGTCGAATGCTTATTTTCACCGCAGGGATGAAGTGCGTGTTTATCGGATCGTGAAGGCTAAAAACTCACCGTCGACGAGCAACATCCGTCGACTGACGCTAACACACTGTGTTTTTCGCTGCGAGATACTGCAACTCGCGTAGACCGGATGAATGAAACGATGAGCCACCGATATGTCGGGGCCTCGAGGGAGTCCCATCGCCTCATGTATTTTCAGTTACTTTTTATATACGAAACCCTTGAATTTCTCCCGCACACATGGCTCCTCGACTAACTTGCATCCTTTCAACCTGCGACGTAGAATCACCAGCCGTATTCGGAGGCACATCCATCCTCAAGACACGCTCCGAAACACAATTTTTCGATATAATAAAAACCTGCATTCAAAAAACGTTATAAGACATTTTCTCGTTAGGATCTGTACAATTATAACTGAAAATTAGACCTTACATAATAAAAACATAACCAATTTAATCGGTATGATCATTAATTCGCGGGTCCGTAAAAGATCGCACTTTGGACACTTTAAAAGTAACATTCGAAAGTCGGTGCGCTCATTAGCAACACGAATTTAGAGTGGTAATTTTAAAGTGATGTAAGAAATTTTCGTCCCCAGGGTGTAAAATACTGGTAAACATCCCAACGCGGCCGATATTGCCGCCAGCAAGAACTTATTCTTATCGGAGCAGAAGAGGGATGGGCAAGGTTGTTGTGCGCGAAGTAAGTATACACGGGCCCTCTTCGCCCTGTTCACCTCCACTATTCTATACGTGCTCTTCGCAAACCTCCCCAGAGAGTAAGCCAACTCAAGACTTAATTCACATGTAATAGCGAGACGTCTTGAACGAGAAACCCTCTCGTGGCGTTAACCCGTTAGCTCCGGCCCGACCACTGTTCATCCGCCTGCAAGCTTGCTTCGGCGAATGTATAACTATGTACCCCCGGGATATACATTTTCTCGGTGTACATAGGGGTCAACGAAAAAGTTTTTACTCCTTAACACCGGTATATAGAAGCGGGTTGTAAACTATACGGGTACGGGATAAAATACTTGAGTGTTAACCCACTGGTATCACGAAAAAGACCAGAAGGGCTAGAAACGTAAAAGGTACGACTGTTCATCCCGCTCTGGAAAAATCCTCAAGCAGCAGCCACAGAAGCGTCGCGTCGACGAGATCCTCGGGAAGAGTTGCGGCAACGCTCAATGTACTTTTTCAACCGTATGCTTACTGCCACCCGGTGCTCCCTTCCCCCCGGTTTTCCCGCCTCAACCGTACGTAACGGTAACATTTTTACTCGTTCCGTTCTCTCTTTCACTCGGATGCTTCAACGAAGCATGCAAAAACGACCGAGAAATTTATGGGTGTAAATGGGAGGGACGTTCCGAGTGTCCACTCGAAAAGTTTCGCGCTACCATTTTTCGCGAAGACCCCCTAGGCTCTCTTATTCGGCGTCTATGTAGCTGCAGATGCGTTTAAAATACAGATTTCGACCGTCACTAATTGGCGTTATAATAACGCGTTAACCTTTTTTTCGCTTTTATATATTGCAATTGTTAATTTCATTATTTCATTCGGCCAGCTTCGAAATGCAAAATAAGCGATAAGAATGTTTTTTCTTGTAGTCCTAGTAATAACTGTATGCACGCACGGTCATAGTTAAAATCGATAGGGCATATGGTAGAGTTAAAGGTCTCATCGCTGAGGTCTTACGTGGTACTTACATCTATGGACTTTCTGTTGGTAGTGCGAAAGGTTTTTCTCCCTTTTCAGACGACCACCGTGACGTTCGAGATAATCTTTATGTTTTCCACGTTATCCGACAGCCGTCTCTCACACTTCCTTTCACCCCATTCCACAGCCCTGGATGGAGGTATACGTCACACGAGTGTGGGTAACATTAAGGTCCCTCGTATTTTACTCTCAGCGCGCTCATGCCGAAGAAGAGACTGCGACTGTGTCGAGTGAAATATTGCACGTCCTGTGAGACCGGGTCTAGGACCGCACGGGCCTTTCCTACCTCGCCGATTTTTTGAGATGACGCCAAGTTCCTTGTTCCGAAAACAGAGTAAGGAAGCCGCGATGAGAAGGGGGAATCAGTGATATAGAGCGATCTAAAACAAAGAAGAGAGAACATTTAAAAAAACAATTCTGTCCGCGCATTTTGATTTACCGCTTGTAGTTGTTGAACGTTCGGTTTCGTACGAAGATCTCGGGTCCAAATATGAAAAGTTATAGAATTTAAAAAATTGTAAAATATTTGTGATAAATTATTTATTTGAAAAATGGTACTCCTAAAATAAAAAAAAATCGGTGCGTTACGAATAATCAATCACAGTCGATTTCCGATACCACTTTTTCTATAACTGATAGAAATAGAATAAAACGCGTTTTTGGCCCGAAGTCATTGAAGCCCGGCATAAATAAGTAAAACAAACGTACCAAACTTTAAATAACACTTTTGATTGCTTTCCCTTTTTTCGATTCGCTATCTCGAGAATAAAATTTCGCGGTCTGTTTTTTTTTGTAACATCCGACGCACTCCTATTCATTCCGCTTTGAAAAAGCTTGCCGATCTGTTATAGAAGGATCAACATAGAGATAGTGAGCACTAGTGAGCACCTTATTCGATGCTCTCTATATACTATGTAATAGGCATTGTGCAGTACCCGGAAAGCTTGCACGAGCTACCTCCCAAGAATTTGCTTCTATCACCAGTATCAGCCAGCAGTGAGGCAGGCAGACGGCTTGAAAATGTATTTGTTTGGCAGATTCCTGTCGCGTTTTCGCGAGAAAGCCACGGGAAGCCCGTGCATCTATCCGGGAATAAAAAAAAATGCAGAAATGCGGCGAGGTAGAAAAAAAATGAAAAATGTGGCTAGGTAAAAAAAAAAAAATTGTCGCAATTTCATACATGTCGGAATGGGTCTTGCGAACGTATGCCGGCAGGCCAGGGAGTGGTAGTAGGCTTTATTTACCATGATGCTTGACAGCCGTCGAAGTGTTTACTGTATTCACATATACGCGGTCAATATCGAACGACCTATTCGATGTCGATAGATTATTTCAGGTCTGCCGGTCTTGACTTGTATCTAACTAAAAATGAATATCCTTTTTCTCTCTTCTAACGCGCAAAATGGCATCTGCTCCAAAACCCAATGATCGATTTATCAACGAGATTATTTACGACAATACGTAAATTTGTTTTACATCTTTGAATAATAGATTTTCGTATGATAAAGTGTTGCCGTTATTCAAAAATCAATTTATCTCGATTTACTCGTTATATTGAAGAAAACGGGTCTTCTCACGTAAGACGAAACGGCATTTTTTTCCTCCTTTTTTTCTATGTGCTAGAACTTCGGGAAGATGAAGAGTCGAGGGCCTTGTTAGTATCTCGAGTTTCCGTGAACAAGGCTCTTGGTGCTTCTGCTTCGAGAGCCGCTATGCACATTGCTATCTCCATACGTACCTATGGGAATGTAGTAGTGTGGTTGAGATATACCGACCGAACTGGCGAGACCGCGAGAGCAACGACGGCGACGGCGGTCCTCCGGCAAACTCATTGAAAGCACACTGCACAATCCAGCGCCGAGGCACCGCATCACCGCCACTCGCTGACGATATCCAGATCCCGATGTTCGAGAGCATGAGACGTTGACGAGAGGACGAACAGTAGGAATTGGGCTCTCTATGCGCGTCCTTCAGTCCCCATAGTCCCCGCATGTCAACGGTGCTTCGGCAATTCAACTCTGGAATGACGATGACTCCTCGAGGTCCATACCGGACGACCTTAAAAACAACATTGGTATTGTAAAATACTATTAACATTTACATGAATCAGAAATTACCGATAAACAATAAATAACTTTTTTCTTTAATACACCGAGAGAAGGATCTAAAATCGACCAATCATCTTAGAAAAATTATCATGGCACATAGTAACAGGGCGCCAGGCGCCAATTATGCCAGAAATTTTGATTATCCAAAAAACTTTACTATAATATCTGACAAAAATTCTCATAAATCAGATACTTCCTATCATAGGTGGCACCTAGCTAGCGCCTAACTGCTACGTTATATGGTAATATTTTTCAAGCGATATAGTAATTTTCACTAGATCCTTCTCTCAGTTTACATGTTTATTTTGTAGCTCGTTTATACATCGTAATATATCGAATCTCCAATAAATGAATGTCGATGCAAAATAACAATACAAAATGACCAGTACAAGTGGCATTCGTTTTAGTTTCTCTCATAATTTTCTTCTTTTGTTTTATTCATTGTCTCAACTTTACTTTATCGGTATGGTAAAATATTTGAAAAAAATAAAATAAAAAGATAGATATATAAAAGCTAGAGTAGCATCTATGTTTAACCCATTGTCTTGCAGCCTATGGCTACATTTACAGCTTTTGGGTACTGATTTTGTATTAGAAGTTCCCTTATACCGAATCTTCAATGAATATAATGAATAACTGCAAAAAGAATGTAAAAAATCGAACCAATCGAATCATGGAGATTGAAAATTTTCATTTGCAGGGAGCGCGAACCATTTTTCGATGATACTTCTTGGGTATCCTTTTTCATCCGGTCAAATCTCTTTAGCCAACTATATAGCAACACTTAGCGATATATTTTTTCTTTTTTCATTGAGGAGAGATTCGATTCCAGGACGATCACATGCGTACTTAACAGCGCTCGAAATTCAAGTATCGTGTTAACGATTCAAAGGTAATTGGTTACAGGGCTACTAACGAAGTCTACACGCAAATAGAACAAGAGTAGTGAATATCATAAAGAAAGAATACGAAAATCCTACGTTTCTTTATAGAGTGAACACCCAATATATTCACAGAAACTTGCCAGAGATAAAATTCACATGTGATGCAAGTATGCGTTAAACTAAACATGGCTAATTAGATTTTTCTATTTTTATAAACCCTTAGCAAGCAACTGGTATATTTTGAAACATTATCGCTATATAAGGTGCAACACGAAATGCGATTTAACGTTGCGCCGCGGAAGGTTAATAATATAGAGTTCAAGCCGATAGTGAAACAGCCTCGGGTAGTCGCTTTTCTGCGAATGGTCCGAAGCATCCCAAGACTACGAATTGAATAAGCAGGCGGCCTAGCGTATGTATAACGCGCTTGGCCGCTCGGACGTGGAAAAGCGCTTGCAAGTATAGTCAGTCTGAGTACTGTAATACTAGCGAGGGGAGCAGCTACTGCGTATAGCCCGGATTTTACCCGTGACCGCCCACAACGGTAGCTGTAGCGGTAGCACATTTATATATCACACCTAGTCCGACAGATTTATTTCTACACTTCAGCTTCCGTATTCACGAAGCTCGCGTACAATCTGTGGGCGTGACGCTGGCTTTCCATTTTTCGGTATTATATAGCCTCTCTTGCCTCCCATACGTGTACCTTTCACTGGTATTACCCGTGGATACGTAACTCGAATAAAACGACGTGGTCGAAGAAATTTTTCACTGGCACACGAGGAATCTGCTTATTTTTCCCGTCATATTATTCATTGGCTACGAGCGTGTATCACGAATTTCGTGCAAAAAATAAAGTTACGAGATCTTTTGATCATTCTTTTTACCGTTCGTTGAAAATTTAAAGTCAAGGTACTGATTATGCAAACCTGATTTCTTCTCCGCAACTAGTACATAATCTATTAATTTGAAAGCAACATAACTGGTGGTAGGATGTCAACGCTCTCATTAATAAAAGGTCTCTATCCGCTGGATGGTGATCGATCACGTTACGAACTTTGTGATGTATCGAGATACCGAAAGAGCCAATACCGTTCGATAGGAAACATTCGCTAGTATAAACTTGTCACGTTAAATCAATTCCTGCCTGTACGAATATCAAGAGCACAAACTGCGGCGTGACTAATACGTAAGGTACTACGGGGTTGCAATCCTTACCGCTCGGTATTCCACCTAGAAATATTTACATCTATGGTCGAAGTGTTTATAACAGACCTATACGGATAGAAATCCGCTATAAGCAAAGTGCACACACCCGCCGGCCTGTTTTCGTCGTCAATCCGAAACGACGCCTTGACATATCAGTGCTTGCGGATTTTCATTCCGATATCCATGGCTCGACCCTTTTCGTGTCCCACGTCGAAACTCTC
This sequence comes from Listrodromus nycthemerus, assembly GCA_963978505.1. NCBI lineage: Eukaryota > Metazoa > Arthropoda > Insecta > Hymenoptera > Ichneumonidae > Listrodromus > Listrodromus nycthemerus. The sequence goes on along the minus strand of OZ021680.1, from coordinate 9,783,739 downwards.
CGTGTCCCTGCGTTACGTCTCGATTCTCCTATTGAATACGCACGCCTCGACACTGCCGCTTCGGCGAACCCTCGTCAATCACAGACGTGACTTATGACACCTCTACGCACTCCGCGTGGTTCCATGCATTGCCAATGCCGTAGGCGCTAAAGTAAAGCCCCTTATAAGTGCGCTATCAACTTGAGTAAAAATGGTTTTTTTTTTTAAGGAGAATATCCGTAGAATAGCCAAAAAATATTACGCTTATTATAGATCACATTTTACTCTGTAGAAAAAAAGAAAGAGAATAATCATATTTCAGATTTTGGACATGCGTTGTTATTGCTGCGGTTATTTCCTCGGTTATTAAAAAAAAACGATCATTCGCAACCGCATGAACGTAAGTTACACAATAAATATTCTAATGATATTGAAAATTACCTGACGTTACTGTGATTTTCTCCGTCATTTTTACCGTTGCCGAAGATACTAAAGTACAATATGGTGCAACACCCAAAATCGAAGGATTTCTTCCTTTGTCGATACTCCACGTTCCCCAAGTGTTGGAAATAATATAGTGCAGTGATTTGAAACTGGAAACGAGGGGATCCTGGAAGAGAAAGCCGCTGTTAAAAAAACATCGTTTTGTAAATTTTCATATTCATATATTCCGTAGTACAAAAAGTTTTTTTAAGGTATTATTCGTTTCAGTGCGTCACTCCAGGTCATTCCGGGTCATCGTTTACCCACGATGTATCGAGAAACAAAAATATCCTCAAGTGCACAAGCTGGAAACAGATAGTATCGGATAACCGAGGAAGTCCTTACGCGAGACCGCTCTCTTTCACGTGAATGCGGTTAATGCAGCGTGACACTTCATATGCATATTCGATCAGACGCTTAATATTAACTGCAGATATATCTAGCTACATTATAATACTGTCGGATACCGTACAAGTTTGACCCGAGAAAAAATTATCATACAAAAAGGTACGAGATAAATTTCATTTAATTACTACTTCCCATTTGAGATCATTCCTATGAGTTAAATGCCGTAAAATTTGTTTTATAACTTATAAGAAGACCTACTCCACGAACTGTATCACCTTATGCCCAGATTAAGTAAGATTGCCCGGCACAAATTTCGTTGAAAAGTTTCGCTCATTGTAAACTGAATCGTCGATAATGTTTTAAAGCGGACAATTGCAAAGTAAGAACGATTCGAGACAATTTTTAAATCATTTATTTACCTACTCAATGTCTCGACGAGAGGATGGTAAAAATATCGTACGAGATAAACGACCACGGTAGATCGTTGTCGTTAATTAATAAAGTCCCTTACGCGGCCCGGCGATCCCGTTTTGGAATAATCTTTCATCATCGTCGTAATCTTTGATCATCGTAATCATTGGCATCGGAGACATATTAACTGAATTATTCATAACGCGATTTAACGTCCGCCCGCAGGCAGCCGTGAATCGAGCGACTCCAGGAACAGGGACGAAGCAATAGCTCTGCGCGAGGGCACCGGACTCTACATGCTGTAGACGCATTCATGCAAATGCATAACCCGCTAAGACCAAACAGAGGTAAACGCGTACGTACGGGCGTAACAGAACGGTAGCAGATACCGTGTGCAAACAGCTATACGTTCGATTGACCTGGCACGTTAACGAGTTATATGCAGCTGGTCGGAGCGCCGTGAGAGCCATCGCTCTTAGTGACGCCTCAACTCCACCCCCCCCCCACCCCCCGCGTGCTGCCCCGCGCGGGCCGGGACGTTAAGCTTGACCAACTCCATCTATCCGACCGCCTATTCCTCGCTTGTCCCTCATCTCTACTCTCACTCTAATTAGTCTCCACAAATTACAGACCACGAGACATGCTGATTTTGCTTCTGCGATTAAGTGGTTGATTGTTCCCGTGGATAATCGGCTTGCCTTCCTTGAATTTTCACATTTATTATTATTATTGTCATTATTAATAAAGCCAACAGGGAAGATCGAAGTCTCAAGGAAGTCCGACCAGGTCCCGGGAGTACGTAAAAGCGGATTATACATGGTCGATAGTCTGCACGCTGCATACAAACCGCCTTCCGTGCATGCGGAAGAGAGGAAGAGCCTTGGGATATCCCTTCGGGTAATGCAGCCCGGAGGATCTCTCCGCGGTACTTTCAGTCACCGACGCAATCAATTATCCAACTTTCGAACCGCATAACGACCGCTACTACTGTTCACGCGTCACAAAACTACTACGTGTAATATACGCGGGCGACCCGTGGAAGCTTGTTGATGCGCGCGCGGTTCTCGCCGAAGCCCCCCTCTGTCACACTATATTTTGCTCTATCGTACGACAGTATGTACTAGAGCGACTCACATCACACAAGCGAGTAACGAGTTGAATATTAGCCGAAAGTCACGGCAACTTGTGTATCTACGTTTGCGAACCATTTATGAATCTACAGCATCGCTAACGGCACCATGAGATCGTTGTATGTTAGGTACGGTTGTAATATGTCCCTCGTGTACGAGCTTTCCACTACGATTTATGGAGTTCGAGCTCGGATGAATTCGTTTGGATAACTTCTCGTTTGATACTACGAGGAATACTCCCCCAATCCAGTTCGTAAGAAAAACTACCGAATACCGTTTCGAATCTGCACACCGACAAGCAAACAAAAATATCGTCTTTTCCTTTGTCTGCCAATTCCACAGAGAAAAACCATTTCATTTTCCCTCGGCGGACTGTAGTCGCAACATTGCGTTCAGTACAGTTTTTTTAGCCGTAGCAATATTTCACAGCACATTACAGGTTAGAATTGTCGATTCCTGCATATACCTCGAAAAATTTATGAAAATAATAGAAAAATCCCAAAACAAAGAGATAGAAAATTGAATAATTTTTTTATCGACCACCATTTAATTTGCAGAGTGAATATTATACTTACGAATATGGCGTCGATGCCATTCGAAAACGATTACGCTGAGTCGTCCGAGAGCCGTGCCCTTTGCCGCAATCCCCAACTCTCCGGATATTCGTTCATATCGTTCCCTTGTTGCTGTGCACCGCTCGCTTCACGTGCCATGTATACCAGAAAGTTTGTTTTGGACGATGAGGATACTCACTACATGCTGCGACTCGGCGCAAAAGAAACTAACGATGCGACGCGACTAGACAGGGGAACGGTGGCGCTGCTGTAACTTTGCAATATACATATATACATTGCTCGCAACCGACGCCACGAGTAGGTGAGCGTATTCTTTTTCCTACGAGAAACAGATCGCGTTAGAATATCATACTTTGAATGTTGAATGTCATCGTATCTCTCGCATTACTGACGCATCGATATCTTGTGAATTTATTTGCTAGGTTTGTCGAAACGCTACACTTGGAAAACCCGTCTGAAAAAGTTTTATTGTCGTTTCTAATGATCGAATCACACATGCCTTCACACTACACTGCCGATCTGATACATAAATACGAATTTATGCTTTCTTGCACCAAATTTTCGTTAGTTACTGACTTCTTGTGACTTGATGATTCACGGTAGCACGATTTTGCACGATATTCGGCGGCGATCGATCACGTTGTCGACACAATTCCGTTCTGACAAAGGACACGATACTTTTTGTTTTACAGTTGGTGTTAACTTCTTCGCGTCGGTGGCCACTTACGGTAATCTTACGACTCTCGCCGAGAGCCAATCCGATTAGTGTATGACCACGTGTTATTCGATGGCTCGACGGCGGAGTGGGGCGTGAGGCGGCAACTGATAGTCCATTGTTTCCTGTGCGATGTGGGTGAGCGCTTTTTTTTCTGCTTCCAGGGTGAGCGGAATCGTTTCCGCAACAAATACATCGAATACTCAACGTACTCGTGTCCTCCCAGGTATGAAATCGTTTAATATTAAACATTATCGCTTTTTTATCTCAATAATATAATATGGAGGGGTCATAAATACGGGTACTACATTCGTCCGAATGCTTCGCTTGGAAAACAAATGCGGCAGACTTGTTTTTGACGATCGAATCGCGCTCGTCTTTATAATAAATAAATATCTTTCTTTTAATTCGGAATATTTTTCACGCTGATTCATTTCGTTAATGATTTTGGCCTATTCACAATTTAAAGAGCGCGATGTTTATCGACGCCGTTCGATTATTCGACGCAGAAAGAATCAATAACATTTTTGGCGGCAGTTTGTAGCTCTACCGCTGATTGGTTAGTCGCAAAGGCAGGGGGGACGCCGAGGCTATTGACAGATACTGTGACGCTTTCAACGGGAACGCGCGTCTTTTTTTTGCGACATAAAAATCTAATGTCGAAATCAATTGTGCTCCTAGCTTTAACGATATATTGGATATTGCAAACACGGCGTATTTCGCCTCTCGCGATAATAATGGCAATAACGTATCGGTGAATCGTAAGGGCGTTCGTTAGTCTTACTGGGACATTTCCCCTACCGAACAAGCTTAGGAAAGTTTGATCTTTGTCTCCGATTATCGAATCGCGATTGCCTATGGTTCGAATGAATAAATACAAGTTTATAACAATTTTTCTCGCTCCGATGATGCGTTATTGATCGATTTCTTGCTGATTATCGATTCGTTGAGTGCGATGTCGAACGATACATGACAATTCGATTAGCGGAGCGGGGGAGGGAGCACGCTGATGGTAACAGCCAATTATTGTGACATCCACGGTAAGACGCATAATTTTTTTCTCGACAAATTAACTAATATCTAACACAATCGCGATTCGTAGTCAATAAATCACCGACTATTAACGTAATCGTGTCACGGTTTTACAATAGCGCATCGCAAACGACATTCATCGCTTGCCCCACAAGCGTGAAAAATTTTCCTTCCCGTTTCCGATTATCAGATTGTGCTTACCCGTGTTTTAAATAAATAAATATGATTGAATTATAATTTTTGTCACTCTGGTGCCTCGGTATTTATCGATATTCAGATGATTCTTCGTCCATTCAGCGCGATGTCGAAGGATATTTGACGAAACGGTCGAAGGAATGGTCGGCCATGTTTCGCTACGATCCCTTATAATAAATACTTTATTGCAAGTCTTGTTTTGTCTATTTTTTAGACTTCTTGTGCTTGATGGTAAAATGTTTCGGCAGTGTACTTTTCAAGGCGATGTTTCAAGAAAGCTGATAATTCGAAAAAGCTTATTCGATAAGAGAATCGAAAATTAACGCTATTTACTTATTATGCATGTCCGGTTGCACACCTGGACACACCAAACGAATTGATAATTAACCGCGGTAATGATAATCCAATCATGCCTTCTTAATACGAATAACCACGCTTAAAGTTATCGATGTATTTCTTTTCTGTTGCTAGGTAAATCTGAAGTGTAGGTTCAGCTGAGTGGCGAGACTCTTCTGCCAACGATTATCGCAGCGAGGGAACGCAGGGCAAAACATCGACCATGGTATGTTTTAATTGTTTACAATATTTACAATTTTTTTTTGACCCATACCATTCTCTGTATTCGGTTCCTTCAATCGGTCCGACTCTGTCAATCGATTAACGACTGGTTACATCATTAAGATCAACCAGTTCTTTCCTGAAGCCCAAATTATTCCACCAAACATGTTAGAGAAATGCATAGATAACAGGTACAATATTGAACCTAAACTCTTCGTTTATACTGTTTTTTTTTGTTATTTTAATCTTCATTCGCACTTATTTAAGCCACAGTAGTGCCTGTTTGAGAATTATTTATATAGAGATTCGATAGCAAAAAATGTTTCTCACCTTAAAGGTTTATTTCTCGATAAAAAGGAGAAAGCCTTACGAGAGGATCTGCTTTAATACGCAACCTCCGGGTGAGTGCTGAAGAATCTGCAAGGTTTTCGGTAGGTATAGACACAGTAGAGCGGAACGACTCACTCAGTTATTGTCCATCTGCCTCAGCTACTCGTCGGGAAGCTTGGCTCGGAAAAATATATATCGCTCAGCATCCTCCGCCCAAGCTATCTCGTAATGGGATAAATAATGGACCAGCGTCGCAACCTTTCACCCCATACCTCGTACACGACATTTCACTTCCGCGTGTTTCCTTCTATTTCATCGTATATATATATCTACATATATCCGTGTATACTTACAGTCTGTACAGACAAAACGGGAGTAGCGGTGAAGTAAATGCTGAGCTGGATAAGAGTTTACCTGCGACCTACAAACCTTGCAATCCTCGTGCATAATAGCTGTGCGGCTTCGATTTTGGTTCCGCTTACAGGATCCAATCATGCATTAAAGATTTGAAACGATGCACGGACGGAGATTCAATTACAGAAGTTAAAATCATACTTTCTTTTAGCAAGAGATGGAACAAAAACTCCCAAGGCCTGACCAATTGTAAATATCTTTATCTGACGTGACGATCATAATCTTCATAATCTTCAACTAAGATGATAATTTCATCGGAAGATAAACTTTTCTTTTGTCTTTAAATCTCTCGTCCGGATTTTAAGCGTGCTGCGCCCCTGGAACAATTAACTTAACGGCGCTAAAATAAAACGAAAACAGTAAAATAGAGAAAGGGAGAAGAGCTTAAGATATTGATAAAATAAAATAAAAATATGGCACAGGGAGGATCATGATCTTTTCATTTGCGGGGTTGACTTCGATAGCGCGTCGTAAATTTAGGAAACGCCCGGACGTGAAGCATTCGGTATAGAGGCTGCTTTACACCAGCCGCGCGTTCATTCTCGTCGCGGTGCTTTGGCGGACTGCGGGAGAAAAGTCACGCGCAATATAACGCTGTCACCGAGCGCCAGAGCTGTCGAAGGCTCCGCTTTAAACTTTCGACGTTAAACGGAACTGCAAGCTGGGGGTTAACGAGCTCTCCTCCTTTCCTTTCTTTCATTAGCTTCTGCAAAAGAAGGAAATATTTTTCCAAAATTAACTGAGTCAACGCTTCGCGTGCTTTTCAGAATATGTGTTGTCTTTGGGGTAAGTTTTTCTAATCGGCAAATTTTGCCCAGCGAAGAATAAAAAAATCTCTGTTTCTCTTAACACTAATACGAGGTGACCGCTCAATAGGATGAAAAAGATTCCCCGACATTTACCTGATATTTTCGAAAATTTCCCTGTTAAACTGTGCGAAACTTTCACATAAAATAACACCGCAGAAACAATGCATATTATTAGCTATCGATTGGTATTTTTCTTATTAGAATATATCTTCGAAAGGTACATTAACGAAAGATCACGCAACATACCGTAAGATTTATTTTGCTTTCTTCAATGCTGTAATTTTTTATCGAAAAGAACTTCTTCTTGTTTTATTTCTTTACAAGGTCTTCAACTTAATGCTCGCGGCCCAAATAAATTTTTTCAGCAGTACGCACAAAAAATGTTTGCCCAGACTCTCTCTTCGCGATTCAATAGTCCGTATTTTCCCGGACGAATATTTCACTCCGTGTCATTTCCCTGATCTTTCTGACACCTAAAAAATGCCCCTACAGGTTTTCTCTTGAAGTGGCCACTCAATATTGCGGAAAAACTTTTGTAGTCCTTGCGCACATCCAAGAGTAAACACAGAAAGTATAAAATAAGGAAAAAAACCTTGCGGACACTCGAGTTCGATAGACGATGATGGGCCGCGACGCCCGAGTGCAAAGTGCAGGCGTAGATAGACGGCATCCGCGCGTTACCCCGAGTAAGATCGATCCTCGTGTACGAGACGCATGTCGTTCCAAGTTTCATTTAGATAGTTGAGAAAAATATCCACTTCTTGTTTTCTTTCTATACACACAAATATATATACATATATTCTCGAACGATTTTGTGGTGTGCCAGAAAAGAGTATCCGTGTGCAGCCTTAAATCGTTTTCCGTGACGGGTCGTTTAAAAATAGAACACGCAAAGTTGTCGGCGAAGGGAGAATTGAGAAGAGCCTGCGAGCCGTGGGGTGTTACGAGTAGCGGCGACGGGGCAGAAGGAGGGCACGCGGAGCGTCAGGACGATGTCGGAGTAAGGGGGGAATAGAAGCAAACGGCCGTGGAAGTGAGAAGAGTAGCGAGGAGTGTCTCTCTTTCGGAATCAGCGTGCAGCGAGGCGCGAAGGAACCTTGCCGGGGCGTCTCGTTGGGTTTGCGGTATACGTACAAAGTACGAGCGTCGATGCTGCTTGTCGGAATTGCTGGAAACCTCGAGAGTTGGACGGGCAAAGTACGACGAAGCGGATCAGACTTCTACATCCTCGCGGGATACACCTCTCCCGTTCTCTGCGTATCCGTTAAACTCTCCTCTCGCTCTCTGTGTACCGTCGCGACGAACGAGCTGGAACTCTCTTCCAACCCCTTTAACGCACAGCGTATCAGCTAGCTTTCTCCCGTTCTATTAAGTACCGCGCCAGAAATGCACCGGCATCGAGCATCAGCGGCAGGAGGGACTCGCTGAGCGAAGAGGACAAGACTCGGCGAAGCAGAATAAATAACTATACGTAGTTACCCGCTCTTATCTCGACAGGGAATGAGACGTAACAGAGGAAGAGAAACATTTAACACGCGCGTGCACACCCACGCTGCATTAAAATCGTCACGTTTAAGGACAGAGCGAAGAGATCTATTGTAAACAATGTTACCGCGCCAGGCGCATAACCTTTCACAAATAAACACGAGATTATTTCTAGTTTGAAAGTGATGGGAGAACATTCAGAACTCGATAGGGTAGCACGTACGGTTAGAATTTGATAGGTCCACAACGTGCAGATGCAGCGGTTATTTAATTTTTTTTTTATTCGGATAAGAGGAAAAACATTTTTTTAATCATTAATCTTAATGGTCGTGCCATTTTTTTTTAGTTTCGGTTGATAGAGTCCAACAGTTCAATTTGCTGTTTGTACGAAGAGAAATAGGTTTACAGAGGCTTATCGCTGAGTCGAGTAAAAAATTGCAGTGATAGATTTCCTAGCATAAAACAAAAACTTTTCTGTTATGTTGATTCACGTGTTCTAAAAAAATGCTCGGTTTTCGGAGAGTTAATGTAATTTCACAGTGCAAAGTCAAGATGTTCTGTTCAAATGAGATGGTACATTGAGCTGTAACTAAAGTTTCGCGTTCACCCTGCCGAGAAGCGGTGGTCCAGCCTCAGGGGTTGTGGAGAGTAAACTACACCGACACTTTAATTCGACAAACAATTGTATTATTGTTTCATTGGGGAAGAGTAGTGTTAATCTCCGTCGAGGCTTTTCGGTTTGTTGAACATTAGCGACGGTGGGTGCTTTTGGAGCTTGGTATCTCCGAAGGGGTACCGCAAATTTATTTATACATACATACCATTATATATATTGTATGTATATCTTTAGTACACATGAATTTTGAATTAAACGGCAATTGCCCAAATTGGTCGAGTGCATTTCAGTAAGTAAATACTTAGCTTCGCGAATATGAAAAACTTTTCGTTCGCTTGCAATACGCGGGTATGATCGCAACCAGTGTATATGCTCAAGTGATGCCTAAGTAAGTAAGTAAGTAAGTAAGTAAGTAAGTAAGGAAGGAAGTCAGTAATGAGTGACAAACTCGTTTGTCACTTATTTGAATATACGAACTATTCCTTTAGGACCATTTCCTCTGGGAGAAGCTAACGATTAAAAAATGTATTTTTCCATTAACGAATTGTTTTCGTTTCACTGATTGAACAAAGTTGCAAGAACCGAAATCACGTACCCCACTGATAACTATAGTTTCTTCGATAACAAATTTATAAAATTCAAAGGTCGGTAGAAAAAATTATTATTCAAACCAAGTTTTAACTGTGGGGGTTATTTCAGTTAACATCTTCGAGGGGGTGAAAGTGAACTCGCACCTACTCTAACGATTAATACTCTTTGATTCGAACGATAATTTTTAATCGGACCGGAATCAACTTTTTGTTTTCGGGCTACTCGGTGTTCTATCCACCGTTGAATATCCGCTCATCGAGCTTCGACGACCTTGAGCGCGCGCTAGGTGTGTGTGTTTTTACGGGAGTGTTCAATCGGCTTACTCTCGTAAGAGTTCTCCTTGGCTCTGTCCGCTCTTAGGCCTTTACCTTCTACCTATAGGGGGACAGCAGAGCTACAGCAGACGATAAATCTTGCAGGCGACGCGGTGGGTCTTACCACGGTCAACTGGCAAACTAATGTTCCATTTGGTATACTGGTGGTCGACAGCACATGCCGTGCCAATGTGTTTCACGGCTGTGCGGACTCCGTGACCTATGCAACAGTAACGGCAGCACCTAGCCGGGCAGCTCCACTCAGCTAAATCCATATCTCTCACTCTCCACTCTCTATCTTGATCTCTGTCCTCTGCGGCAAGAGCATAGACGCACAACGAGTTCCCTCGGTCTAACGTGCAGTGTATATGCTCAAGACCTTAGAGCCGACAGGAGGACAAAGAGACCATCACCGGAACCGCTCTCGATAATATCAGCTATTGTAGCCTGTGCTCGTACTTCATACACCTTGACTAAGAAGTACACCTCCCTAGACAAAATTCAGCAGTTCATCTTCTCTTCTGGACTGTTTGTCTCAATCCATATCCCAGGCCTGTTTACATGTACCCCTTATTATATTACATCTGTGTACCGTAGAAGCTTAAGTATCTGAACCGGTTAGGACCGATTCTAGTTCGGACTAATAGTCTAACTGACTAAATAGAATAGAATACTGTTGTCTCATTCCTGTTTTGGGAAGAGCCGCCTAAGAACACCGTGTCTGAAAACATACAATGAACAATTTAATTTAATTTATTTGACGGATTTTGCCTTTTTAATTGAAATATGATTAATCCTAAATATAATTTAAATAATTTTATGAACTTTGAAGTAAACTATATTATAATAAAAAAAAAGATGAAAGAATAAAAATATGAAGCGCGTTAATTGTAACATATCTTATGTTACCGTATATTTACTTAGGCATATATAAAAAAAATAACAGTAAATGATAAGCTTTACATTATATTGCCAATATTGAAGTTTTGTTTGAAGTCTCCTTTGGTATAGAGTCGTTAATGCCTAAATGCCAATTACTAAAACTGCGAGCTTTTAACCCGCTTTCAGTGTGAAGTACCCATGTAAAACAATGCAAACAATTTGCTATTGAAATTAATCTCTAATGCGCGTTGTCAAACTCTGCTGGTATAGGTGAAATTAATCACGGAAACTTGTGTACGAGAGGACTGACTCGAACAGGAAAAGCGTGCTTCAATATCGTTTAACACGGGGACGGCTCTTGTCGCGACAATGTTTTGCGCTAATGGTCGAATAATCGAGCGGTCCGATAAACAGAGTCGTGGCTCGGATAATCGCGATTCTATTGTATTCGCAACTGTATTACTTAGATAATTTTGTGTGGCAAACGATTTTTGATGCACTTGTTCTCCCTCGGATGGTAATACACATTACGATGTGGGAAGAAGAAACAATACTTGATAAAATTTTTCTATCGAGAACAGATATTGGTTATACGAAAAGATTTAACACAAAAATTTTTCAAATCTCACAATCCCTTGCCGAAATCGGAATTCAAAAAATCGAAACGGCGACAGCGTTCGTGCTTATACATATGTATATGTGATAAAAAAATTTGACCCACGATTGTAAAAGGAATCAAGTACGGATCCTCGAAACGTTTCCGCTCCATTGTTCCTCACGCCGGATTCGCAATCGCATCGAAACCGTACAGCCCGAGTCGATAGCTGAACGAGGGAAAATGTTCAAGACGTGCTGGCCCGAAGTCACGGTATCGCGGCGAGCGCGGGCAACCGGCAGTGGCAGCAGATATCCTCCGAGCGAAGACACCCGGAGCCATTTACCTCCAACACAAGAAACACTTTATCATCCCCCTCGTGTTTCTACGCCAGACTCCTTACCTCGGTTAGTTCGTATATCCCTGTGGTGGTTGACGTTAACGGAACTCTTTCTTCGTTTTCTCGTTGGGTCTCATCTCCTTTCGGATATAAGCGACCAATGTCTCATCCATGCTCGTCGGATATATCTCGCCCCGTGGACTCGTCGGAAACAGAGCTCTCCCGACGGCGGTTCTGTATCTATGCCTATGTACATTGTCTCTGCGAGATCGCTCGTACGACAGAGACGTAAAGACGCTGAGACAAATAAAACGATTTCTCCTCCCCGGATGTGCTAGTTCCATCGTTGGAGAATTTTGTCCGAGGAAAAAATAACCGGTAGAGTAGGTGAAAACGGACTAGTCGAATTTTATTTTTCGTTGATATAAGATACACCGGTAATTGCGCTGATACATTTTATACCCTTAAGAAGATCATTATAAACATACTCTATTTTGTCCAAATTTTGGATGCGGGGAAGATTTTACTATCGATTGCAGTGGGTTGCAGTGACAAGTAAAATTTTCGAAAAGATCTGGAGATCCGTCGCTTCGCTTTTTAATTTTTTTTCTGAATTCTTTCGTCTTTACAATGAATTTTTTTTTAATTTTGATTTATTTTACGAAATGAATCTACGACGGAGTATTTTATATCCAACTCCGCGAATTTCGTCTCTATAAAGAAACAGTTGCCCGTTCGCCCGCTCGCTCGTCCCGCGGTTCGCCTTTTTCGGTCTCCGTTCTCTCCTCGGGCCGCCCGGCAATACTGAAAATATACATCGAGTTTTTCTGGCATGGCGCGGGCTCGACCGAGAGCTCCGTGTGTATACGTTTTTGCACAGAGCGCGGAGTCTCCAATTGGCGGATATGATACACGCAGCGGCGAGGCAATTTCTTCTATACCGCCTCAGCCGATCCGAAATATATATTCGACGTCGAGTTCCGTTACTTCGGGAAATGGAAACTCTCGAGATGTGCGCCAAGTCGATGAGGCAATCGGGAACTGCGGACCGCATATACCGGAGATCTTACCCTCTCGGAAAAGGAGTAAAGAAACGACGGAGAACTACTGCGATGTGCCCAACGATCGTCGGCCCGGGCGTTCTCCCACCTCTTCGCGACACCGTGATTGTACAGAGTGCATGCCAAAGTTCAAACCACGGGGAAAAGTCACTCTCTCTACCGGCGACGGAAGAAAGATAGAAATGTTTGAAAAATATTTGCCTCCCTCTTGGGTCTTATCCCCCCTCCCCACCCGCCTCCCTTACGAATTCATGAAAATGCACCGCACGTAAGAAACGAATGTACAAGTAGATTTCCAGCGACAGGGAGGAACGAGCGAATTCAAGGAAGGTAACGAGGTTTGTCTCGGAGTTGACGGTATAAATTCACCGCCCTCGAACGCAAAGGTACAGTTAAGAAATGTATTCAGCCTCGGGCAAGGAGGGAGCAACGAAAATAGAGATTTTTCGAAGTAGATTTGTCAATTAGGCATCTGGCAGAGACCTAGCGGCGGTCGGTTGCAACGCGTACTCGTGCCTAGCGCTGGAGACGAAAATATCCGAACAAATTGACTCGCTACAGGCCGGGTCCGCTCCTAGCCCGCTCTGACCGAAGTTCCAAGAGGTAGTTCCGGCACTTTGCCGCCCTTGGCGCTGCTGTCAGCTCGCTACGGCGAACCAAGAAAATAAAACACGTGAAAGCGTTTAGTTTCGCCCGCAGGGAGAAAGTGGCATCGCTTCGACGCGTCCAGCGGGACAACCGGAGAAGCCGGCGCCAAAACTCTACCGGCACACGTTCCTCGATGTTTCTCTCGTGCCCACGAGACCTCTATGGTATCACACACTCTTCTCTCCTACGTGAAAAAACTCCGTAAGACAAACGGATTTTTGTCTCTCCAACCTCGCCGAATCGCTGCACGGGACAAAAGAAACTCATAACAGCTGCCGAACTGATTCTATCCGATTCGATAAACAGACAATGTAAAAGCTTGTGGGTCCCCTTTTTTTATCCATTTACTTTATATTTCTTAGTCGCACAACGTTGGAAATTTTATCAAAAACTATTTCACGTTATGGTACGCCTTGGAATAGAATAACTCGATTATTTTTGGTGGTTTCGTTTTATTTAATATTTTTAACCGCCATACGTACCGTGAAGTAATATTAGACACTGAGCGTACCAGAATCTTTAACATCGATGCATTTATTATTTTTCATTTTTCGTGGTGTTGCACGCAATAATCTGTTTGTCCCAGATTTATTTAATTCTTCCAAGATTTTCGTTGTTTCCGTTAAAATGTTCCGGCTTCTAGTTGTGAGCTAAAGTTATTATACAATTTTTTCAATTCTTTTTTTTACGACCTTACAAATTTCATAGAACTTTCACACAGAGGCCGCGCCAGGATATCGAATATCGGTAAAGTATTGTTTTTCACTGAGCTTAAGTTAAATAATCTATTCCTCCTAGATTATTTGTTCATTATTATTTGTTTCGTTTTCGTTGTCTCCGTTGAAATCTTCGGTTCGCGTCCAGCAAGCAATATTTATCACCCCGGGCAATTTCACCGGATGTTATTCCGCTGGTCGTTGGCGATGATCTCTCCTCTCGGCCGGTCCCCGGGCGATCTCCACCGTTCGCGGGCCTATCCCTTTCTTGCTTCATGAATAAAACAGTTCTCTTGAAATTTTTATCTCGGTTCTCAGCGGTGTTGTTATTATATATCATTCGTATTGCTTCGCGCATCGTCGAATTTTTCTCGCGTCACACCGTACGGCAACTGCCGACTGGCTGTCAAGGTCAAACAGCGGATGATTTTTATTTTCTATCCCTGCGGAATCCGGGCTCTACGTCGCTCTTGTACTTCGCGATAAAAAAAAAATATCAACGGATTTTTTCGAGAACGCGTCGAGCCGGGATGATGCGTGACAGACACGCGTTTGTCACGCCCGGTGACTTTCAGCCGTCTGTCCGGACGAAATACGCTAGCATATCTATGGGCCTGAGAACGAAACGGGACACGACCTCCGAGACAGGATACGGTCGTTTTCGTACGTGCTCCCGGTCGAATGAATTTTACTTTTTTTCACCCTCACACTTTTCTGTAAACAACTAAAATATATCTGAAGCTCTTAGGTGATGTTTTTTAAGAGGTGTAGAGGCGCTTGGTCGACCGGCGAATTTTTTTATACAAGAAGTGTACAGGCATCTGCGTACCTTTTTTAGTTTTTTTTTTATTTTCGAAAAATTTGTCAACCAGAAATATTTTTTCATTGATTTTCGAGGAAAGACCCAGAGTCAATAGTTTCATGTTCATTCGTACCGATTACGCTGAAAAAAATGATAATAATGATAAAAGAAAAGGAAGAAGCAATGGTCTCAAAGTATGTTTTTTTTCGACGGATGTTGCATTGGCAAAAAAGGGGGCGAGAGAAATATCTGGCGAAATGAAAGGACACGTCGGCGGCACGAGCCACCACAGGAAGTCCGGATTTGAAACAAAAGCTACGGGTAGTCGCCCGAGTAGCTTCGTCGCTGCGGGCGCGGCGAGATGCTTGTTAGTGGGAAGTCAAAAAAGACTCGTTAAACACCGAGCCCGGTCCCTCTGACTTATGAGGTCTCTTTGGCAGCCGCCGTCTCGGTCGCCCTGAAACCAAAGGTCTGGACCGAAAAAACGCTAAAAAAAATCCGGAAAACGTTTCCCGGTGCTGATGTCAGGAAATTATTCTATCATTTGTCTCGAACCCCAAGACGGCAAGGGAAGTGAGAATAAAAACCTTGAGGTTGCAACTTTATCTTCGAACCTTCTCCCATTTTTTCTAATAATCTTTTTTTATAGCTGCGCGAGGCTCGCAATGCATATACGTGTATTTTTCTCACACCGTTGGAATATATTTTCTTCGACAACCCACGACATACTGTTTATTTCTGCGAACGTCACCAGTCGGACGGTACAGCTTTTCTCGAGAAGTGTGAACCTCTGTATTATGTTATCGACAAATCCATCATCGATCTTAATACTTCTCGTTTTACAAAATTGTTTTCTCCTCCTCTCAGGTTATTCTTATGGCATATGTTCTCCCTCGGTTGCACGAGTATTGGAAATATGCGTGAAAGTTCTTGAAATTTGCTCCCCTTTCTTCGAAATAAATAAAGTCTATCAATTTAATTTCTTAAATAATAGTCAATTCAAAACGAATTAATTTTCGTATTTAAATTTTTATCGTTATTGAATCCTATAAAATTCTTGCGTTCGCAGTTCCGACAAGGATATATCGGCTGCCACGGGTAGTTTGATATATTTACGAACCTTCGTCCAGAAATGCGCGCGAACGAGTGTTCCATATTCCTCATAACACGCCCTGTGATCAGACTCGAGAATTGCAGTTCAGAGCAGCGTAAAAGTATGTTGAAAATGCATTTCCCTGTTATAATTGCTCACCTCTATTATTCGAACTTTGAAAAATGCATGGAATTCGTAGGGCTTAACTTTGAATTTCTTCGAAATGAAAAATATATATTCAATTCCAATTAACTTTTTCTCCGGAGAGTTGATATCGACCGTGAGTGGGATTTTACTAAATTCCTGGTGCCCGTCGTCCGGAAATGCGATTGAACTGGCGTATCAGAGAGCTCGAATTATGTCATAGGACCGGCGTTGAGAGTCACGTTTAAGCACTACGGAAAAGTATGCGGCAATTTCAATTTCATGTTATATATCCCCTCTGTGTTATTCGAGCGTTAGAAATATACGTCCACGACATCGGGAAATTGTATATTTTTGCAGCACATGTATGAGAGGTATGTTTATTCGCGCCTGTGAGGCGTAGCGAAAGTAGCGCTTTGTAGGAAGGTGTATAAAATGGGGTTGCGCATGCGCGCATTAGCTCGATTCCACTCGCAGCACGCTAATATTACTTCCCGCGCGCCAACATTACTTCTAGCATGTTAATATCACTTGTGGCATGCTGATATTACTTCTCGCACTAGTGCCTGAAACCCCGTCGTCTGCAAACTACTCATAGGCGCGAAATATCGTGTAAAAACATATTATATGCGGGAATGTAATGTGAAGTGGGACGCACTTATGTTCGCTTTATCGCACATGTCTCGTAGAGTAATATATTATAAATCTATCAGTGATGTATCTTCAATCATATTAGTCTTTGTTATTAAGCTATTATCGATGATAATTAAATAGTATATCATTGTTGTGCTCACAGTTTCGATGCTGTGACCTTAATGGATTCCCCATCCCCTACATTCGGAAATGCGAATGAATGGGTTGATCGTATTACTCATAATATAGCCTAGGACCTCGGATCCTAGGCTATATTATCGAGAATTGCAGTTCAGTACAGCGTAAAAGTGTCTTGAAAATGCAATTTCATACATACCGTTAAACGTGTGTTAAATTCGGTGCAATGTACCCAACTCTATATATCACCCCGTTCGTTGGCACGAGATATCACAAAGGAGTTCGCTCTCTTCTCGATCCTTCGGGGATTTCTCGTGGCTTTCGCGCCCCATCGAGCGGAATTATCGAACTATGAAGTCGCGGTTAAATGCGAACGTTCGGGAAAACCGGTGTATATCCGTAGATCGTTCGGACGGGCGAAATTCGCTGTTTCGCAAAAGCGAACGGGAGACTCCGCGGCCCTCATCGCTCCGACCAAAAGTTCGAACGATACCGGGGCTCTTTCCTACCTGCGGTCACGATTTATACCACGGCGTGTGGTTCGATGCGTGAAAAATTGAGGTAACCTCGACCATCAAAGAAGCCCCCGTACAGAAGTCTCTCCCCGGAGTTTAACGCGACGTTATCTGTCATCCATTTCTTCCTACCCTCTCTTTCCCTTCAGCGCAACTACTCCCCCACCCCCACCCGGCTTTTTCTCTGTCACCTTGCGCTCGGAGTTACATCGGTGTCGTATTAAAGTTGCTTGTAATTTATCGACGGAACGTTTCATGACTGTATGGCCATTAAATCGAGCAGGTAAAAAAAAAACATATACAATCGGAGCAGACCTAATTATAGATGATTTCTTATCGCAATTTTTTTATTCATAGGAACGATTACTTGATTTATTTTATTTTTAACATCGATATTAACTAAATCTCACGGTAAGGATCTTGCGCTGCCATTGATATATTTGGGTGTGTTAATTTTCGGGTCGGCGCGAGCTGTTCACACGCGCGCGTGCTTAATTCACTTGACTGATTAAACAATACTAATTGTGCGATAATACAATTTCCGCTCCGCCCATATACATCGGCTAGATAGGAACTCGATGAACCTATAGGGTAGATTATTGGTCTTCGAACGACCCAATATTTCGATAAGCCTGACTCTCTGCCGTTTCCCACGGGTGCATGAAACCCATGTGAACTAAACTACAGAAACTGCGATTAGACAATGCGGTATGCCCTTTCGAGACTATGCCTGTATCGCTGCTCTTGCCGCTGTTGCTGAAAATTCCGAAGAATCGTTGAAGCCAAGTTGATATCATGGCCTGGAAAAAATTGGAATAAATTATAAAGGGAACTAACAAGAACCCGTAGACTTGATGAGATTCCAATTTACCGATAAAATATTGCTACACATTTTGCACTATCGTTACACTAATGGGAAAAAGCGTTCTCTCCAATGGAAGCGGCGCATGAGGCTACCAATGGCACAGCATCGGCCAGAGTTGGCCTAACGCTGGCCGAGCGATTCTGGACATCTTTCCTATTAGAGCTAGGTAGATATGAATAAGTTATCGGAGACGAGAATGCATAATAGGAAATAATTGTTGCTGTTGTTTACAGTCCGAAAAGCCGACGAAACAAAACTTTATCCTGGACTCGTGGAAGTTGAAGTGAATTATAAAAACCACTCACAAGAACTGGTACAGGCCCAATGACATTTCCCTCTAACAATCTAATCACGTGATGTAGCTTTGTTTGACGAATTGATAGAAGGGGATATTTCTAATTAGAGCCCTAGTAATGGCATAGCGCTGGCCGCCGTTCGGCCACGAACCGCCCGCACCGGTCCTGTGTTTTATTCCCACTAGGGCTCGCTAGATATTCTGAGCATAGGCACCACAAAAGAAGTAATTTTACCAAGGGTTCCTGTACGCTCGTTTTGCGTGTACGGCACAAGTACCACAAAAACCCCTCAGCGAAGTAGATCGGACGAGGAAAAAAGGCATATCGAGAGTTCTCTTTTATCGTTAAACTGCTAGAGATTTATCACAGGCCACGGTATCATTTACGCTTCCACGCGACATTATGTTTGCCTCGCGTTCGCCCCCATGTAGTCACGCTTTCTCTTGCGTAATTGAATTATCAATTTTGCTGGCATCCTATCTTCGACGCAGTTGGAGCGTAACGCGGAAACCCAGCCTACGGGGCTTGCACGACACAGCGCACGCTCGGACGGCGATGCGACCTCGGCGTACTGAATAAACATCTCTATTTGTGTTCCTCCTATGGTTATGAACAATTTTTTGCAGTCATTTTTAACCCAAAAAATAAAATCTGAATGCGAATGAGAAATAATAAAATAGAATTTACGCCCGGTAGAATATTTCGATATCCAGATATCCTGGGGGTGTTTAAACATACATATGAACAAAAGCCAACATTTACTCAATTTTTTTATTTTCAAGATTTAGTATTTAAAATTCATTTTTATACCATTGTACACGGAACGATATCAACAGCGAAAGAGAGGTATCCGGATCGTAATAATTTCATGATTTTCATTATTTCGTTGAATAATTTGTCATCGAATTTTGTCGTATATTTAATTTGAACAATTAACTTATCAATTTTGCGAATAAAAATCTTGGAGGAAATTTATGGCCTGCAGCAAGTTTCGGTACGCAACTGTTTCGCACAAATAATTGACTGCCGATGTTAAATTTCAATTCGAGCTCTCATTCCGCAGTGAGTCGCTCCTCTCGGTGTACCTTGCGGTTAACTTTTCGAAACGAAACTGGAGTGATTAAAATGAAACCGGGCTCCCCCGGACCCGGTGCACAAATACAGTTAGGGTCCCTCGGAATAACAAATTTCGCTGCTGGTAGACATCAGAGGGAGACTACATCCCCCTCGCAGCCTCGAAAGCTCGGCCGTCACGTGTCTAATCTTCGTACGGACCGTGCAGTCCGCCGGCTCACCAAGAGAACCGCCCACACACTCGAGACACCGTGAGTAATCTCATTTAATTCTTAGCAGTCCGACTAGTGTTTAAATGAGGAAAATTCACTTAAATTATCATTGTTATTATTATTCTCGTCACAACAATTTTTATATATACGGGCTCATATTTCTGCTTCTCTTCTCTGCTTTCGTCCAGTTCACAGACCAACATTTTTCGGAGTAGCGAAAAGCTTTTTAGCACGTACTAATTTCGTTAGTTTCGATTTTTATTCCACTGTTCTGCTCGCCAGAGTTCTCACTTACAATTGCATTTCCCAAAAAATGAATAACTTTTACCGTATGCAAAAGCAGTGTTGGTAGTGATTTCCATTTTATTCAATTCTAGTGAACAGTTGAATTCGCGCACGAATTTCACTTCATCCAATCTGAGTTAACAGAGTCTCCGTTAACAGAGTTTAACCAGATGTGTATACGTTGGCGCGGAAGCTGGACGAGGGGGTGGCAGGGGTTTGTCCCTCCTAATCGACTTTTGCTCGTTCCAAGAGCGATTAAATCCTCATTATACTTGCGGTTTGCACGGCCTCTAAATCCGGCCTTATTAGTGGTAGTTTTGGTGCTGGCTCTGCTCCTGTTGCCTTGTGCGAAAAATAGTCTAGCGGATTCTCCCCCTAGACAAGCAGCAGGATACCGCACGGCAACTTGCTTGCATATGCCGAAGACATTGTATACCGTTTGCTTACGTATATGCGACGTTACACAACAGAAAGAAAAGCTTGAGTCTGAGCTGAAAATTAAAGCTGAATAAGTTTCCCTCCAGTGTGCGGAAAGGGAACCGTGGGGGCAATTGATTTTGCTATTCAATGCTGCCCGTAAAACGTAAGTGTCTTTATAAAAGCTACACGACAGCATTTTATTTCCATTATAAACATTACGGAATGAATCACTAGAAAATTGTCAACGAAATTTACGTTTCGTGGTGGCGGATTCATAAACAAAAGTGAAGCAAATGAGATAAAATCGAAAAGACGCAGCAAAATAGAAATCACAAGAACCACAAGATTGTGGATGAACGATTTGTGCGTTATATTCTATTGAGTCTTTCCAAGGAAAAATTGTGATAATAAGAGATTATTATATACGTAGAAGTTTCGGATAAAACTGATGCATAAACCACTTTCGGAACGCCTATTACCGTAGCAAATAATGTTTTCCCCTATTCGTTTAAGGGTAAATTTGGCGTACAAGAGAGAAAATAAAACACCGACCATATTATAATTTATGCATTAAACGAATGCCCCCGTATTGCCTCACTGCGGAGAGATCCTCTCGGTACTGTCCGAAAGTAGGCGTCGGAGAAGGATACAGTCTACTAGCCTGGAAGGACCAGCGTTAATAAATAAGGCAGGGGAACACGAAAGGTTTGAGATCAAGAAATTTCCGCGGGAGACCATTTATCGCTGAAGCTATTCGCCGGAGACTTTTTCACCCCGATTTACCCTCTGGTAAACGAGTGCCAGTTTGGAGAGGAAAAGGACCAGCGTCGAGAAAATAAGGACGTTGAGAGTAACGAGCCAGGGCACGAGAGAGGAAAGGAACAGAGGGTCAGGTCAGAGGGTAGAGAAAATGGAATGGAGGGTGCGAGAGTAAGGCGTTCCGTTGAGGACAGAGCGAGAGTTGTATAGTATGCAGCGGACGAAATGAGAGCGCGCGTAATCCCCGCGTAACCATTTCTCATCCGTCTCGTCAGTCAGAAAAGTGGAAAGAAAAGGAGGCTCCAGCCCTTGTCCGGTCCCGACGCTCGGGTGCGATTTACTTGCCGTTCCCCAGCAGCGTGAAGCCTCGGTGACGCCTGAAAAAACAGGACCGTACTGAAGATCCAGATACATTGAGCAAGGGCGAGACAAGAAAGAGGGACGGTGGGACAAGAAAATGCGAACAAGAAAGGACACGGTACCAGCTGCACTGTCGCTGGCACGTTTCTTACTTTGCTCATGTAACCAGGTAGCCTAACGATGTGGAAATCAAGTTCTCTTCTCAAAATAATAGATATAAATCATAATATCATTCATAATATAATTCTTCGTGTGACCTTGAAATTTTCACTTTCGGTTTCCAACAAAATAAACAAAGCCCAACGTTATAGAGAAAGGATTCGTAACGTTGGGCGAAACAATTTCACATCAAAGAACATCGATCGTTCCGATGCCCTGGGAAGTCCTAAAAATGTATTTTTATTTTATTTTGAACCCGTACGCGATGCAATATCGAACCTCCGCAGCTCTCAATCTTACAAACGGCAGATAAGAAAACCGACACGGTCAAAGTTTTTCCTCTCAACTTCCTCAAGCTGCCACGGAGAGGAGAAAAACAATAAAACCCCGAAGTCCTGAGAATAAAAAATAACAGCGCCCAGAGTGAGAAGGAATAAGGGTCGGAGGAAAAACAATGAAAGCCCGATCGAAGAGTCCGGGCACGAGCTGAAAGAGGTAAAGCATGGCAGTCCCGGGCCAGGGTTTTGCGGGAAGCTCAGCGTTCCGAGGTTGTACATGCTGACTGTTAACTCCGACCGACGTTTTCGCATTAATATTTATGGGACCGTCCGCTTCGGCGCGGTCGTCATTTCGTCCTGGTTCTCTTCATGGCCTCCGGCGTGCACCGTCCACCCGTTGAACTTGACTTCTTCCCAGTTCAGTGTCCGCCAAATATTATCCAGTCCCGAAACCGCGGTAAGCTGACAGCCCTGATGTGTAGTTTGCTATATTCGCCTCTCAGCTTTAACACACTTAAAGTATTCCAGCTTACGACAAGTTTCATCCCGGCTTGCCAGGGTAGTTCGAACCTTTATGCGCCACCAGGGAAAACGGGGAAACGTCGTCAACCCGATGGTCCGCGCTTCCAGTATTCCTGGCGCTACACCCCCACCGTCTACCCTTTCGTCCTGCGAAACACTTTCTCACTCAACTTCACCCGCTCTCTTAGCGATCTAACCGACCCGGTCTCTCTCGTCTGACCCAATCTACCGTAACTACTGTTTCCCCGTTAATGGCCAAGCCATCTTGGGGCGACTGCGACGTACTTCAACCATCCTCATCGACCACTTCCTCAAAAGCCCATCTCGTACACGAGCTCACGGAGTATCCTCCTCCTATCTTCCGAGCAAAGGACTTTGCACTGCTTTTGCGTTGCGCGGTAACTTCCCGCCAAGCTACTCGATGAGCATTCTCGAGAGGAGACCGAGAACGTATATACTTATGCAACAAGCTTTGGGAGCTCCCGGGAAAGAGGAAGAGAACCGAGGCTGGCTCGGACTAAAGCGATGCGCAAGACACTCTGGAGTGCCAGTCCACCAGGCCTGGGAGGAAGATTGAGCCGAGGAGAGAAGAGGCTTGCAGTTGAAGGAGTGTTTAGGTTCCCGGAAGTGGTTCGCTGTGATTAGATAGTCCAAGATTGCTGGAGGGATTTAATTGTGGCTCGCTATAGTTCCGTCCTGCTCGTTTCTTCTTCCTCAGATTCGCTTAGAACATCTTCGTCCTCGCGCTCTTTTTACCGGGCATTCAATGTTCGGACGGTAAATTAGGAACGACGAGACTGCTTTCGATCCCTCCGCTCCGGTCCGGAGAGACCATTGCCTGTGTGCGAGCCGTTCTGGAAGGGTAGGAATAAAATGGGCAAAAAAAATCCGCACACACTCGCACTGTTTGAGGTAGAAGGGAACACGCGGCAGAGGCTCGTGGGTGAAAAAGAGTGATCAGAGCTTTCGTGGAAAAGAGTAACGTCGAGTGTGCTGCCGAGGTCAGCCGGGAAATGAACTCTATTGGGTCAGTGAAAAAAAAGGAAATTAAATTGCGAACACTTACGGCGCAGTGTCGGGTGCGCTTCTATGTACCTACGCTAGGTCACGTAGAACCGTCTGGGCGATTCGTTGGCAATTTTTTTCTTTTTTTCTTCATCGCATATAACTTTTCGCGTCACCGCAGCGAGACACTCTAAACAAAATTCATTTATCGGGATAGAATCCTGTAGTGGCGATTGGTTCGTCATCCGCGTCAAATGGTCTCTATTTGGTACCCATGCTTTTTTCATAAGTTTTTTTGCAGTCCTATTGAAATTCTGTCAGCGAAGCCGATAAAGCGAATTTTATTGGAATGAAAATCGGGTTTCTGATAGATAGTGAAAATACATCCGGAAATATTGAGAAGCTAGGTGGACGCATGAGTCGAGAGTTGTGCGTCGTAATTTGATTGAGCTGAAAATTTATAATCAAGACTGCACAATATCGTTGGTATTGCAGAGCCGAATAAGTTTTCCTCTGGGAGTTTCCGTGATATTGGAATTCGCGTTGTTAGAGCACACATGTACACGAGTAAGTGCCAGGGTATCGTGCCGGAATACCGAATCAACTACGACACGGTGGCCAGAAAAGCCCGCCGATTATCATCGTGTCTGCATTGGCCCGTGCCAAAAGTCGTTTGGAAATCCGAATGTTAAAGCTCACCTTCAGGATGGAGCGCGCAGTGCCGAGTGAGTCACGAAGGCGCGGAGAAAGATTAAGAGGAGAACGCACAGTGGAAAAGATGGAAAGAAAAAGAGATGCCAAATGCCTTCTCGCGGCTACAACAATACCGAGTTTAAGTTTGTCCAAAGTTTCCCATTCTTCGGGAACACCAAACGACATCATATCTTGCCCTGCTCTGGAATCGGGGGTCGCCGACCCTCGAACTTTAGAATATATGCAGGAGCTCCGAAGTATAAAGACCCGAAGTTCCCAGAGAAACTCTATGTGGTCATTGGGAAATTCGATACCGGGCCTTCCAGTGTCGGAGGATTTTGCGACGAGCCGAAGCTCAGGTAGACATTTACGCTGTAAATTAACTTATCGATGCCGTAGCCGGGTAGATCGTATGATTGGGTATGTAACGAGGGAAGTTTACTTGCAGGCTACCGCGATTGCGGTTGTTTCTGCCAGATAATCGTATCTGTTCATCCTGAAACTTCCCCGGTCGATTTCATCGTATTTTATAATTTTACCAAATAAGGATACCTGAAAATTATGTTTTTCCAATATTACTTCATCGCAGGTATCGGAGCTGTTGACGTGAGTTTTTTGACCGAACGAAAAAAGCCCCGCGCGGTGGAAGGTGAATGTGATTCCGCATAGGGTATCCGCAATGCGAGACAAATGAAATTTGTCTCGCGTTTCGGGCGGTGGAGCTGGCTAAAAATTAAAAATCAAGGACCGACGGCGGACCGGGCGGGCCACGGAGTCGTTGCCACGGATATCCTGACCGTGTCCTTGATAGAGCCCGGCTATCCGGAGAAATGGAAAGAGGCGGCAGAGAAAGAGGGTGGAAAAGAGAGTTGTGAACATCGGCCAGTGATACAGGCGAGCAAGAGAGAAAAATTGAGCACGAGAAAGAAGGTTCTTTCCGGCGCGTTTTACGTAGAACCGAATTAAAATGGTAATGCGATGCATTAATTTCCATCCTATTTACGCCACTTATTTTCCGTGGGGGTTATTTTTGTTCCAGCTTTTGCGTATCCCCTGCGTAACGTTTATACGACTTCCAGAATGAGCGCTAGTAGTAGCAACGGTATCGGTCCCAACATTCACTTTTGCAATGTTTACGCTGTCTCGTCGTTCACGCTAAACATCGGTTTCCGTGGATAACATTAATACGCGGGTAAAGCTGCTTTTCACCGTTCTGCCAAGGTCCAGTTATTAACCGTGGTCTACTGAACGCTTATACTAGAATCTCGAATACCCCGCTCGGCTATTTCTTCATAAATCCACCTAAAGTGAACATATATCGGGTTTCTTTTTCTCGTTTTTGAGATGCGTTCTCTGCGCGGATAACAATATTATACTTTTGGTCATTTTTCTCCGTGCATTTTTTTGAGATCTCTATTCAAGGAATTTGATCATGTAAGGATAGTGCTTTAAACGCGTATTCGGGGAAGCCATCAGGAGCGGAAAAACGAGGGAAAGCGTCAAAATGCGAAACCGTCCCGTCTACTCGCTTTATATCACTATCGAGCAAAGATTCTCGAGCTTTAGTAGGCTGAAATGCTCGTATCTTCTGTGGTATAAAATGTGTCTTCAGGCCGCGAGACACCGCGGTTATTAAACGCTCGTTGCTGAAGGCGCCGGCGCCAAGAGCGCATACACACAGACATTACTGTCCCGGTACCACAGTCAAGCGAATGCCGATGTAGTGCACCTCGATGGCTTTTTTGCTTCGAGAGAAGATGCTGGAGTAGAAGAAGGCTACGCTTCCGAGCTACATCGAGATAGTGAGAGCGAGTGAAATGCCGAATGTTCTTACCACACTACTCTCCTTCCACACCGCGATATATATATGTAATATATATATATATATATATATATATATGCGGACTTGTTCGGCCTGTAACGATATTCTATCTTTCTTAAGCGAAATTTAAACGAAACTCTTACAAAGGAACTTGAGTAATAGCTTGAATTACCATAAGTACCTGACCGTCACCCTATATCAGAAATACCACAGTTTATTACTGTACAATGGAAAAATCGACAGCTCCTTTAGATAATAATTAGATGGTATCAGTTATTCCTACGATCACAAATAATTGACTGATTTAATATAAGTTGAAAATTGGGTCATTTTTCCATAAGGAGAATTTTTTAAATGTTTTTTGTTTATCACCAATTGAGTACGCCACTCGAATTATTTCTAAAAGATTATTTGAAATTGCAACTTGTATGTCTCAAAGGTTATTCTAATAATTTTCGAGATTACAGCGGTTTTTTAAGTTCAATTTTGCGATGCTAAAAATTCGATACAAAAGATCCAAAATCAATTGTGAATAACTATGTATTTTGGTAAAATTCCAACTTTATTGGAAAGAGTCAAGTTTTTGACTGTTTCAAACCGGATGGAATATCTCATAGAGAGAATTCTTACATATTAAAAAAATTCATTACCAGTGACGGCGCTGCAGAGAACCGATTTTGCCTCAAATGAAGTTCACTCTTTGAGTGGGTAAAATAACTTTTCTGTAAACAGATCTAAACCTCAGAGTGGAGGTGAGCCGAAAAAAAGTCAAGACTTTATCTCGCAGCATCTTAGCACGCGCCGCGTACGTGACGCAACATTTTTTCTCCCTATTCTCTATTCTCCTTTCTACTCCAGTTTCTTTTTCTTCCTTTTATTCTTTTTTTCCCGACGGATATAAAATTCCCTCGTCCCTTATTCGCGGGACTCTCTCGTTCGGCGGTGTACCCGCGTGGCCGCGGGTTTGCGGGAAGCCCACTTGTGTCCCCCTCGTGCGACACGCTTGCGCAATTAAAATGCTAATTCCACGGTAATGCTTGGCCCATTAGTGTCGTCGGTGCCAAAACGCTTCGCTCCCTCGAGCACCCTTTTTTTCCCTTCATTTTATTTTATTTTTTTCTCACACTCCCGCGAGCCCACACGTTCCGGCGAACGAGTGCGAATGGTGAAACGAGAGAGCTTCCTTGGAAGGGATCTGGAACAGCGGCTTCCGCTCATCGAGGAAGCAACGAAGGAAGAGTAAGAAGGACGGGTGAAAGAGAGCACCGACGGAGAAATAGGCGAATCGGTGAAACGGCTGGAAAAAAGTGTAGTGAACGAGGAGACGTATATCGCGTGGATACACTTGGCTGTGACCGTAGAATAGTTGAGAAGGGTG